>CM040125.1:150069939-150669939 GCA_022559845.1 Amorphophallus konjac
GTGGTGAGCCGAGCGGTCTTATTGGAGCTTTTTGGGGAAAATCCATGTTTTTGGGGAGTGAGCCGGATCTCTCGTTTCGTGGCGTTTTTGGCCGATTCGAGACTTTAGATGCATGCTAGGAGTGTCGGGGGAGCTTCCCCCTTGTTTGCCCCCTCATCCGTGGATGATCGGAGCGTGGAACGGGTTTTTGGGTTTGTTCCCACTGTCCCATTCTCGGGACGATTTGGCGGTCCTTCCAGAGATCGCCAGAGCCTTTGGCGGCCTAAGGTAGGTGCGCCAGATGCTGTGGCGGCCCAAGGTGGGTGCGCCACTGGTTACTATTTTTCGGCAGGTTCGGACGTCGTCTGGCGGCCTGCATGATAAACCGCTAGATGGTGTGGCGACCGAGGGTTAGACCGCTACCTCATTTTTTATCATTGCTTCTCGATTCACGTGCTTTTTGACCATCGGGAGTCTCGTGCCTCTAGCGGCCGTAGGTATGGGCGCCAGAATGTTTCTAGCGCACCAAGGCTCGACCGCTAGAGCGCTATGGCGGCCTGGGATGGGTGCGCCAGAGCCAGTGTGACTCATTCTTCTGGCGCGTCTGGGTTGGACCGCCAGAGTCCCTATGGCGGACTAGAGTTGGACCGTCAGAGACTGTAGCGGCCTAATGTTGGACCGCCAGGTGATTCTCCGTGCCGGGTTCACGTGTGTTGGTCTTCGGTCGACCCGGTTGTGACCCAGTGGTCGATCTTTGACCTCGTAGTGTCCCAGACACCCCGCGAGTTTCGTGTCCATGTTTTTGGGGTGTCGAGAGGTACCATGTTACCTCGATTAGCGTGCCCGTGGGTGTGTGTTTCGGGCATTGTGTTATGTCTGATCAAGTCACCGTGTATCGGTGTGAGTGCGGTGGGGTTTCCCCCGTATGTCGTGGGTTTTCCTAGAAGATGATTCCCGTGTGGGCTATGTGTTTAACCTTAGACTGCGAGTCCAGCCGTCCAGCCTGGAGCTGGAGGTTTCCCGCTTTTCCCTAGGATGGGGAATCGGCGTGGCAGCTTGTGAGCTACCTTGGTGTTGGGTTCTGTGCGTCCCCTCGTTGTCTTTGACAATGGTTTTGATGATTCCAATATATCGTGTGTTTTGTGTTTACTTCAAATCTTGATTGTTTATGTTCAATGGCATCTTGATGATAAATAAGCTAACATGATGGTATCTTGGTTTGCAGGTGGCAGGTTGACAGTTTATGGTCCTTCACAAACAAACATGTGAAGTTGCCTCATGCATGCTATGCATGAGACTTTGGAACAAACCTGTGAAACCTTGTGTTTTGATAATCTGCTCATGGGGTTTTTAATGAATTCATATAAATGCTTGACATTGTGTTTCATGATACTCAAAGTCCACACATTCTGTTTCATACATTGGCCTTCATCCTCCAAGTCTACACATTGCCTTTTGGAATCAAAGTCTGTACATTGGCCCAACCAAGTCTGTACATTGGCCTTTGGCCACCAAGTCTATCCATTGGCCTTCATACTTCAAGTTTATACATTGGCCTTCATATTTCAAAGTCTATACATTGGGCTTCATATTTCAAAGTATGTACATTGGCCTTCATCAGCCAAGTCTGTACATTGGCCTTTGGCCACCAAGTCTATACATTGGCCTTCATACTTCAAGTCTATACATTGGGCTTCATATTTCAAAGTCTGTACATTGGCCTTCATCAGCCAAGTCTGTACATTAGCCTTCATACTTCAAGTCTATACATTGGACTTCATATTTCAAAGTCTGTACATCGGCCTTCATCAGCCAAGTCTATACATTTGCCTTCTTACATACAAGTCTGTACGTTGGCCTTCTTTCAAAGTATGCACATTGGCCTTCTTACATACAAGTCTATACATTGGCCTTCTATCTTCCAAGTCTATACATTCAGTTTCATGCATATACAAAGTGGAGATTTGAGTTTGCTCTCAATTCATCTAATTCATGTTGGCTTGATTAAACTGTTACTTTTGGACTGATCTTGATAGTCTTGGTTTGAATATTGAACTCTTGTGTAGCTTGCTTGAATCATATTTGATATGTGAGGCTTGTGTAGAAAATGGCCATCCTTGAGTTGAAAGTGAAATGGTTAGATAACTAATCAAATTAGTTAGTCTCCCTATGGATAGCTCATGGAGTCCATGTGTGATGTAGTTGAACTCAAATTGCTTGACATACCAAATTTATTTTTAGCTTTCAGTGTGGAACTTGGTGAATCTTTGGTGAAAGGCTTTCTGATAGTGCTTGATGGATGGTTCAATGTATTTGACCTTTGAATGAGAGAAAGTGTATTTTTTAGTGGTTTTCAATTGTGTCTAATGCATCCTCTTCAAAGAGCTCTTTATGGTCCTTTATCCTTGTGCAAACTAATTGGGTTAATTTGTGTTGAAGGTGGTCTTTTCATGCATGAACTATTTCTAAAATGAAAGCTTGTATGGATGAATTGAAAAGCTCAATATGCAAGTTAAGAGATCTATTCACATGACAAAGATGTAAGGTAGATGCTCTTTTCACTTAGCATTGATGAAAGAATGATGAGGTTGAACGTTCATGTAGTGCAGGTCCAAAATGCTCTTAAATCATGAAAGACAAGGTAAGAATTTACATTTGATGTAATTCATGTTTGGTTACATGTTGATGCATGTTTAGATCATTGGGTTTGCATTATATAGTCATTTCATAAGGTTACAAGGTCATTGGGTCGACCCCCCCACTCAATGGGTCGACCCATGTGCTGAAACAGGCCAAAACTGGCTTCTGGGACAAAGTGGGTCGACCTCCCTCTCAAGTGGGTCGACCCCTGTAATACTTTTTCATGAAAAATAGCTTCTGGAGCAAGATAGGTCGACCCCCCCCTCTAGATGGGTCGACCACCCCCTGTTCGCAGGTCCGCGCGGCTTTTTCGTAAATTGCCGAAACCCATCCAAATGACCTCCGATTGGGCTGAAATTTTAAAGTAATACCCTTGAGTTACTAATAAACATATTAGGGTGGTTTTGTTAGGGTTTTGCAAGGGTAATATGGTCTTTTGATCAACCTAACTTGCTGCTATATGTATGTTGCGAAAATCCATCATAAACAAGAGAGGAGAGCTCTAACGTGCTATCCTTTTCTCCTTGTCTTGTAGGAAAAGAAAGAGGGAAAGGAGAGGAGCTGGAGAAGAACGCGGATATCATCTACATCCAGGAGGAGTTTGAGCTTGTGATTGAAGAAAGAAAGAAGCGGATTGAAGAGAGGATCGCGTGGACGTCCTCAACATTGGAATCCGGCTACCCTCCGACTTGGGGCTTAGAGAAGATCTTCTTAAACCTCTATCTACTGATGGGGGTTCATTGTTGCATCTTGTTTGCATCCATTTGAGTCATCTATCTTTGATTTACAAGGGTTTCTATCCTTTTAGCTGAGCATAGATAAATAGTTTGGGTGTTCATTGTATATTCTTTCATTTTATCAAACTCGGAAAGTCATAGTGTGTGGGCGGAGCTGCGTCTCCGTGTGCTGGGCATTATTGTGGGAAAGTTTCTTTGTGGATTGTTGTGTGTTGACGGAGCTGCGACTCCTTGTGTTTTTCAACGTCCGGGGCGAGTTCCCCGATTTTGTGTGTGGGTGTGTGTGCTGCAGTGGCAGCTTGTTGGGGGATTTTCCCCGTGTGTGGATATTGCTGCGGAAGCAGCGTGTGTGTGTGTGGTTGGGGTTCATCCCCGTGTTTCTACTTCGGTAGCGTGTAGTGAAGCCTCACCCGGTTGGGTGAGGGGTGGACGTAGGGAGCTCTTGTGGTCCCGAACCACCTAAAAATCTCTGTGTCCTTTGTGATTGCCTGTGTGTTTGTCCCTTTCTTCTATCTTGCTTCACAGGTTAGTTTAATAGATTTTTACTCACTACACCACTGCACACTGCTACTTCTGTTATTCGTACTAGGCATAATTTTCTCTAACATTTGCATTGTTATTACGAGTGAGATCGGAAAGATTGAGAGAACCTGTTAAATCTCATATGTGTTTAGGCTAATCAAGTAGTTGATATTTAATTCCATTGTGTTCAGTAAAGAGAATTTTTAAATCCGCCATCTAGGTCAAGGGGACAATTCAACCCCCCTTCTTGTCCGCCATCTAGTCTGGGCCAACAATTGGTATCAGAGCCCAGTCTCTGATTTTTATTCAGCGGACCTCACGGTCTAGGAGAAAAGATCCTTTTATGATGGCTAATCTGATTTCTGTTCCTGTCTTTGATGGTTTTGATTTCACATCATGGCTTGGAAAATTATGTGTTTGCATTTCTAGTACTAATCCAAGACTTTTGAACTTAATGACTAATGGTCCTCATGTTTTACCAAAAGACAAATCAAAGTGGACCGATGAGCACAAGAAAAAGGATTCTGATAATCATTTTGTTTTGAATATTCTTAAGACTGCAGTGAATACTGATGTTTATCCTTTCGTCTTATCTTGTAGGTCAGCCAAAGATATCTTGGATGGGCTAAGCAAGGCCCAAGAAGGAAGCAACAACAATGATGAGTGCCTCGTGGCAAACAAAGAAAATGAATGTCAAAGCGAGGAAAACTCCAAGGTAAATTCTAATTCTGATGAAGAGGATGAGCTTAGCTATGATGAGTTAATGGATGCTTACGATGAGTTAGTTGATAAATACAAAGCCTTAAAATCTGAGAACAGAAAAATGAAAAAGAAAATAGAAAACTCGTGTGTTGATAATTATGCATGTGAAAAATGCATTGAGCATGAAAAATCAATTGAATCTCACATACTTGTTGAAGAAGAACTCAAAGAATCGATTGCAAATCTGAAATCTGAAAACAAATCCTTACAGGATAAAATTTCAGAATTTCAACTCATTGAAGAAGACAATGAAAAGTTGAAAATGTTAAATTCCGCTATATCTGAAAAACTGCTTCTTTTGGAAAAAGGAAAAGCTACCTTGAATGCTGACAACTCTGAAAAGTTGAAAGAACTGAGAAAGGAAATAGAAAGCTTCAAAAATTTGAATGACAAATTTGAAAATAATGAAACCATTGGTAGAATGGTTGGTGAAAATGTGAATTTTCAAATGAATGAACTTGAACATATCTCTATGAGTGAAAACTCATTTGAAAAACTTTCAAATGAAAAACTTACTGCAGAGATTCAGATATTGAAAGATCAAAACTGTCTTCTGGTTGATAAAATCCACATATTTGAAAAAGGAAAATATGTTGCTGTTGATAATCTTGAAAACTCTCAAGTTTTAGAACAAGAAATTGCAAGTTTCAAAACTATCAATTCTCTGTTGAATGATAAGCTTGTATTGTGTGAAGATGAAGTGGCTAAGTCTGAACTGCATATTTTGTCTTTGGAGAATGAGATTAAAAGGTTGAATGAGTCATTCTATACTTGTGATAAAGAAAATTAGAAATCAAAAAATGTTGTTGTTCATTCTTGTATGCATGAAAAACATCCATCTGTTAAATATGCTCACCCATCAACAAAACAAAGAAATGTCTCATGCTACTATTGTGGACAATATGGTCATGACATGTATGACTGCCTTCTAATGAAATCTGATGATGAAAAAGCATTGAAGTCACAAATGAAAACTGTTAATGAGTCTAAAGATCATGTGAAACCCACTAGGAAAATATTCAACTCTCATTGCTATTATTATGGAATGCATGGTCATGTCGTTGATAATTGTTTCATGAAGAGAAATGATGATGAGTGGTCTTTCAAGAAATATATCTCTTGTCATTACTGTGGTAGCTTTGGACATAAGATGAACAACTGCTCAGTAATGGAAAATGATGAAAAGTTGTCCATGAGAAGAAAATCCTTTCATTGTTATTACTGTGGCCTGAATGGACACTCAATGGATAATTGTTCCATGATGAGGGCCGACGATGAGTGGTATGAGAGGAGAAATGAAAAGCAAACATTTGGTTATGTTAAAACTAACCCCTCGGGACCCAAGATGGCTTGGGTACCCAAGCATCCAACTTGAGAATCTATTTTGCAGGGGTACCTTGAGGTCGAAGAAATTAATAAACATTGGGATCTCAAGATGAGGAAGAAAATGATTTGTTTTGAAATTTTTGTCTCACATTGTTCTCTTTGAAAAAATCTGAAAAAGGTAAAATTTATGTTTCGAGAAAAAATGCTTCCAACTTAGTTCACTGGTTATGGTATCTTTTGGAAATCTTGAGAATTTTTGAGTTCCATGTCAGAATGACTTGATCACTTCTGTTTTCACTCCATGTGAATAAATTCTGTCTTCAAATGCTTTACTCTTCTCATAAATTATTTTCACACTTATAATCAACTCTTGTAAATAAAATTTGGTTTGAATGCTTCTCATTGTGCATAGAGTTTTCAAACTCTTACTTACTTTTTATAAATAATCACTCACTTGTGCATACATAGATCACATGCTTAAGTTGCATAAAACATGCTGCACATATCATATACATCCTCACTTGCATACATTTGCACTTGCTTGCATACATTTGCATATTCCTCATATTCGTGTGCTTGATTGCTATGATTTTTCGGTATATAAAATAGTGTTTGTGGAAGGTTAGATTATGTCTAGCCGGAAGCTTTCACTATGCGTGATGGTGGTCTTCGGACCTATGTTCCCCGCCGCGTACCGAAAATCACTTTGTTTGAATAGTTTGCTATATCCTTGCTTGAATGCATGTATATAATTTTAGAACACAATTCCTTACAAATCTTCTAAGACCTCACCTCCTTGCTATATAAAATGCAGTGATTTTAATCATTTGTGAATAGTGACATATACAAAGGAGGATGATTCATTTCAACTGTGCATACATTTAGGGGGAGTCATAACTGTGTATAGGCAAATTCATCTTCTACATCCAAAGCAATTACCCATACATTATTCCAAAATGATGCATATGACTTTGATTGATAAGGATTTCAGAAATTCTTTTTAACACTTCTTGGGAAATAAATTTCTACATGAAAATTAAGAGAATCGTGAGGAAAAAACTGCCTACCCCGCATGCTTAAATAAGTGGTATGTCTAACTGAGTAACCGGGAATCCCCACTGAAATAAATGAGGAAACTCGCGTCGAAAGGAGAAACAAAATCCACATTTTGTGATGAATCCTAGTAAGCCGGGAAACCCCATTGAGAAACATGAGGTGACTCGTGCCGAACAGTGAAATCTAATAAAAGAAAAACAAAAAGGGGTTGAGCGAAGCTACCAATAGTCGAGGATCAAAATGGAAGTGTAGGAAGGAAATAACCCTCTAGTGTTTTCTAGAAACTCAGCTAATATCCATATAAACTTGAAGTTCATTGCTCATTTACATAAATTTCAATTGGGTATTTTTGTGATGATTGTATATCTTGAATTTATTCTTATCATGGCTTATGTAGTACCTTGCATATATGAATGCACTACCTTTTTTGATTATGGTTCATATCTCACATTTTGATTCTGAATGAACTGTTCTTTTGCTATCCCCTTACCCCATTAAGGGGGAGCTATAGTATTGTTTGTGTGCTTAACTCCAATGCATGCTTGCTTGTTTGCTTGCTTGCATACTTCATTTCACATTTAAGTTTGCATACATGCATCTTTAGGCTATACATGTATATAACAGGTTCAATAACCCATTGTCGGTTGGTTTTTGCTCTTGATAAATGGGGAAGAATAATGTGCTTTTCTAGCATAATACACTCTGTGCATAACTCAACTTTCAGATTTTGCATATAGTTACCTTATGCCACTTGTGCATATTTTGTTAAACATATAACAAAAATTTACAAAGATTGAGCCTTTGCAATTATTTCACACGTCTCCTGATTGCACATCAAATTCCACCCGTGATCTATTCACCCCCCTCTAGATCTATTCACCCCCCTCTAGATCCCAGCCGTGCACCCTAATAGCATGGCCCTATGTGGATCATTGGCGGACAAAGGGGGCCAGCTTAGCGGGAAGGGGGTCGACCCCTGGGTCTGCAAGGGTCGACCCCTGTGCAGATTCTTGCATAGGAAGCCCAAACATCAAGCATACAGTGAATAGGGGTTTTCCAGCAGAGGGGGGGCTTATGCTAGTTGAGTGCATGAACATGATTTGATTATATATGAACAATATTATGGAGGATGTAGGTGATGATGCAAATTTTGTATATATGCAAGTATGCAAGATGCATTAATGCATTAATGCAATGCATATGGGGTGGGCAAACCCTGAATGGAATTCATTTATTCACATGATTCATGCACCTTCCAATACAAATGTGGATTGGTTGCTTAATGCCAAAGAATGCATGAGGAAATGAATTCATGCTCATGCAAATTCAATGAGCACTAATGTTGATTGCTCGATGCATGTAGGGGTGTCATTTTTATTGAGAAGGGTTCTGTGGGGGTCCAGTGCAGAGGTATGTATAGGAATGCTACTATACTCTTGCTACATGTAGAAAAGCTCTTTGTTCATGAGGCAATTACCCAGCAGCTCAAGGCCATCTTATTCTGTCCAATGGAATTTGATTAGGTGGGTTGTATGCATGTATGAAATCATGCCATGCTCATGGGACGGGCGGGATTTCCAGAGTGCAGTGGAAGGGGATGCATGGAGGGTGTAGATCTTCAGTTTTCTGCAGGCCAGCAGGGATCCTGTGCCAATTAGACGCATGGAGCTCATGATGAATATGGAGTTATGTGTGAATAAGAAAGGAGGCCCTCAGTATGCTCATATATTCAGTAAATGCATAGGGTTCTGCCTGTGATTCAAAACAATGCAGCAATAGAAATGTTCAATGGATGCACTTATGTCCATTCTGCTCCTTGTTCATAGCTTTATCCTGGTGCAGCAGTCCAGTATTGTTTGTAATGGTCTCGATCAGAATTCAACTCTGTTAAACTCCCTCTTCCCTTTTTTTAATCTGTCGATTATTTGATTGGCTTTCTTTTATTTTTATGTCTCCCTTTTCTCACTTCTTTGAAATGACTTCTTTTGTTACTATCAAATAGTAAGCTTAGTTCAAATGTCCATTCATCACAGCATCATTCTTTTGTTATGCTTGTATCTTCATTGTTAGTTCATTTTTCTAAGTCTTAGATTCTGGTGAAATTTTGGCAGCACCTCCCCCGGACCCGAGCATTTGGGGGTGAAAAGCGAAGCGCATCCAAGGATACACCGGGATGGCCTCTACAACAGAGTAAGCCACAAGCGGGCTGCTCTATGATCTCCAAATTGGGTAGGGAAGAACCCCTAGGACTAGCCTACAAGGGGATCTCCACAAACCCGGGGATGATCCTTCCATTCCTTAAGAGAGTAAGCCATGAGCGGCCACTCCAAGACCCCGAATTGAGTAGGGAGGGCCCCCGAGGGCTAGCCTGCAAGGGGGGTGCTCCACATACCCATTGTTTATCCTCCAATTCCATAATGTACAATCAATGACTGGTGGCTCCTGGGCCATTAATATCCATCCTCTTGGGCGGCAATCCACCGAAGACCCTACCATGAAGAGGCAGGCCCCGGGGATATGAAGGTGGTTATGAAGAGCCATTCAATTATATAAAAAGAAAATAAAATGATGTATCTCCTACCCAGGGACAAACCCAGTGACATAAAGCTTCGATCGAATCCATAGCAGTATGTTGTTTCCCCGGAACATGAGGACTAAAAAGAGTCAAGTGCAGTAGGCCAGCATGCTACCATCGTTATGCAGAGATGAAGTAATACATTGGTGTGTGTGCAGTGTTCTCTAGGCAACAACCCACTGGACATTTGGACATACAGTGTAATGCTCATACATGACTGACATAGAAGCCAGTGTGTGGAATGAAAGGGGCAGCAGAGAATATAAGACTCAGAATTTTTGATTGAGCTAGAGCCCTAACAACCCATGGATGAGGGTGATGAGGCCCATGGCCATTTCCACAGGAACCAAGTGTGCTAAACAGCAAGAAACATACCTAATAACGAAAATGGGAATAACACATATTGAACACACAGAATCTATCCAAATCGAGAACGGCGACCAGTATCTACACAGTACACTGGGGAAGAGAGTCGTATATTTGATATAGCCCATGAGGGCATTAGCACACTGAGATTGCTAGTGACGGAACCCCCAGAACATAATCAATAGATTGAAAGTAGGACAGAACTTAAGAAATTGATATTTGCCTTGGCAGATTAGAGGAGACAGAACCCAGCATTAATCCATTATAATTGGATGAAACTGGATTTGCACTGACTCGTCATCTGGGATGCTTCTTTGATTAACAAACGCGGAAAGGCAGCAGAATCATACGAACAGATAGGAGGAACCTTAAGGCAAAGTTCAAAAGGGGAAATACATCTGCACCCAACTCAGGCTAAGAAAAATTTATTTATTCATTGGATAACAGAAAATACATCATCTCAAGACCTATCTGTCCGAGAAACCATCGAGCATGCGACGGAGAACACCGAAGGAAAGAGAAAGACATTTACAGCAAATAAGAAAGAAAGAAACAAAAAAGGGGGGGAGGAGTATTGACTCCTTTTCCTCCCCCTTACAAGCACACCTTCTCACTCTCCTTCTCCCTCTCTTCTTCCTCACTCAGACGCGAGCACATGGCAGCTTGATTGTTGGGGTATCTCTTAACAGACGGTCCTCTCTTCTCTTCGCAAGCCAGCCCCCTTGTTCTTTGGGCTTTGCTCGTTCTTATAGCCGCCACTTGAGGGCACGCATGAGGAGCCGTAGATAATTGGAGGATTCCCATCCACGTGTCCTCGTACGGGCTTTGCGTAGGCTTCCAGAAGGGCTTCAAAGCTCGACCAACCTTCGTGCGTGAGGCTCCCGCTCGTGGTCAATGACACAAGGAGCCAACAGGTTGAGCTCTCGCCTTACTCCAATGGTCCAATGCGCAGGGGCCAGGTGGAACTGGCACGCGTGTGCTTGACGGAACAAAATGCCAAGGACCTTGCCAGAGGTGAAGCTGTCGCGTGCGTTAGGCGTGCACTACTGGTGTGTTTGCCAGATCAAAGCGCCAGAGGTCCTTGTCGGAGATGAAGCTGCCGTGAGTAAGGAGAGAGAGTGACCAGGGTCGCTCTCTCGTTGGTCGAGTGCAAAGAAGGCTTTGGCCTTTTGTTCATTTCGTTGGTCTTTTTTGTTATCTTGTTCCTTTTTTTTATACACATATACATATGCGTATATGTATATTGGTTTGTAATTTGGATCTTTTCTCTTTTTTTATAATTATTTTTTTATTTTGTTTGTAACTCTGTTATTATTATTTTCTTTATCACTATTTATTTTATTTTATTTTATTGATTGAATTATTATTATTATTATTACTATTATTTTAGGTGCCAACATCTTCTCCCCCCCCTAAGAGTTTCCTCGTAATCAAATCTCCCTTTACTAGCTGTCAGGGATTCGCCCATGTTCAGACATGATCCTTGAGGACCCCAGAAAAGGCACAAAAGCTGTAACTCATTAATTGCATGCTCTCTGTTTATACATTTTTTTCAGAACTGGCTCATTGCGTCCTCGAAAGTAGGATTCTAGTTATTCTTCAAATCTCCATTAGGAAGCCAGGAACTCGCGAATCCTAACGTGGTCTCTGGCCTTCCCTGAGTCAATGAGGAACATACGCCTTGTTTTAGGGGTCTTCTGTAGCTGTCGCATCACTGAGCTTTGCTCAGTCTGGTTGTCGATCCAAGCCATCTTTTAAACTAGCATGCCATGGCTTCACATAGCACTCCAATTAATCAACTGAGCCTCACCACTGCCCGAGGTTTCCCCTCTTACTACCATTCTGTCCTCAAACCATCCATCCAGTCAAACAAACACATTTCTATTTTGATCTGGAGCACTACACGCGCCGGATCACTCATTTCTCTCCTGGCCGCCGGTTCAAGCCACCCCCATAGCCGCCAGAACACCTCACTTATCTAGCCGTCGTCTCAGCTCCAAGACCACTCCTCCATACTCCTACTTGGCGCGCCAGATCAGGGGACGTTCGCATGGCTGCCAGTTCACCTCCCTCGCTTCCAGCTGCCGGACCATCCAATCGCCATGTTGCCGCCGGATTACTCCTTCAATTATCTTTGGCCGCCAGGTCATCCCCCTACTACGTTTGGCCACTGGAATACCCCATTTCTTTGGGCTGCCGTATTGCCTTTCCCCATTTCTGCTAGCCACCGTGTCATGTCTTCAAAGCACCCACTCCATTGGCCGTCGGATCCCCTACCTTCCTATCTCTCCCCAGCCGCCACATCAGCCTTCACTCCCCATTCCCTGGCCACTAGTCCATCTCCATATTGGCGGCCGGATGTCCCCATTTCCAGGCTACCGGATAGGCTGGCCGCCACATTAACCCCATGCCTTCATATCTTCTAGTCGCCATATTGCCTTCAATCCCATTTTCTGGCTGCCACATCACCCTTCCTACTATCCCTATGGTGGCAGAGCAAACTCAATGCCATATTGCTCTAATTGGTTGGCTCTCGGGGCTACAGTGTCAAGGAGTTATCCCTTAATATCATGACTTTTATATTTTTTAGGTTTTCCGATCACCCCACCGAGTCACGGGGGTTCGCTATCTACTACAGCGTGATCTCCGATGATCCCACTAGGGGGATAGTGAATAAAACCGCCTTGGTGATTGATAAGTGCTTAATTTGTTGCATCCCTACGATTTTGATGATGTCTCACACTATAAATCAATTTGTTTTTTAACTATGGATCAATTTGTCTTTATACGGTGCATCTTCTTGTCTCTAAGCATGAAGGAGGTCCGTGCATATAGCATGATTTAGGTCAGTGCATGACATGATTTTCGTCCTTTTGCTTAATGCATACTAAGTCAGTGCATGGTCTGCATCTCTTACATAAAGTGCTTGCCTCGGTGCAAGTCCTTGATCATGTTCATATCTTGTCCCTATGCATTACTCTAGGTCATGTCCACTAAGGTCCATGCATATCATGTCTCTGCATCTCACCTTTTGAGGTCGGTGCAATTCTTGACCAGAATGCTTTGGTCAGGCTAGTCATTCCTACATCTCAGTGCAAATCCATCTCGGTGCAAGCTTTGACTTGTATCTATCTTTGTCATTTCAGTGCAAATGCATCTTGGTGCGAGCTTTGTCTTGTATCTCTCTTTGCCATCTCGGTGCAGCTCCTGCTTGGATTACATATCTAAACTCGGTGCATGCTTTGCTTAAAACAAGATAATGTTTAGTGCATAATCTAGCCAATTCGATTCACTGTAGCAACGAGGACGGTGCAGTTCATGCTTCAGGTCTACTAGACTCGATGCAAGTCCTGTAGATAGCTAAAATGGACTGGTGCAACTTCTGCTTCATTCCATATCGGTGTTTTTCTTGCCCGTCATAGTCAATGCTTATTCCTTTGACTCGATGCAAACTTTTCTCTCTGGAAAAATAAAGTCAGTACAACAGTTGATTTGGGAATTACTACTCAGTGCAGTTTCTGGTTTCTTATTCCTTACACTAATACGAATTGTGCTAAGTGTGTGTGACAAAATGACTATTTCTTTTCTGACAGTTTGTCTGTGCAATTTCTGGTTTCTTATTCCTTACACTAATACGAATTGTGCTAAGTGTGTGTGACAAAATGACTATTTCTTTTCTGACAGTTTGTCTGTGCAATTCACCAGGAAGATGGCACGTGATCTGAGGTAGATAGAGGTCCAGAATATTCCCACACGTACCCCAACCTTTCAGACGGGAAACGTGGTATCCACACGCCTAAGGTTCTGGATTAGACATATATATATATATATATATATATATATATATATATATATATATATATATATATATATATATATATATATATATATATATATATATATATATATATATATGCTGAGGAAAAGGGTTCGAAGGAGGATGGAACAGTTTAAAAGAAGAGCAACGTGAGAGCAGTGGATCAAGAGAGAAAACCAGAGACTACCCACTCCATCCTTAGCTGAGAGAAAATTTTCTGAGAGAGAGAAGAGATTGTGAATGTGAACTTCTGCTTCTACGGAAGCTATATTACTTTTGTTTTTCTAAGAAAATTGTCGTTCATCGATCATTTTGTTTTTGAGTTTCCTTTACTTTCATTCCATTCTGTTACCCTCCACTGTTCGGAGGAAGGGAGAGGTTCTCCAGTTTACCTCCATTGTCTTGGAGGAAGAGAGGTTGATCCTATGGTTGTGTGAGTTACTTGGGAGTAACTGCATAGGGTTCCCTTTGCTGCGGGCAAAGGAAGGGAGATTGGTTCTCCAGTGTTTTCTTCTGGTTGATCAGAAGACTGAGGAGGTTGTTCCTCAGGGCAAGCTGTTAGGCAGCGGTTGTTGCAAACTGAGTCTGCTGTGTGTGATATAATATTGCAAGGAAACCTTACTCTCTTGAGTAAGGGGTGGACGTAGATTGCGGATAGCAATCGAACCACCTAAAAAATTCCCTGTCTCTTCTGTGGTTTGCTTGTTTACGTTGTGCTGCTCTCCATCTACTTGACATATTGCTTCATTGTGAATTGCTTTCTCGATCTCATTCCTTTTACTAGTCATCATAGTTGCATGTCTCCGAGGTCTTCATCACTGCAATTTAAGGGGTTGATAAACCGTGTCTGAGTTTATCGAATTTGAAAGTGAGCTATTCATTCCCCCCCCTTTTATCTCACTTTTCGCTGCACTTATCATTTGGTATCATAGCAGGTTTTCGTCATGTGGGCCAACGGTCAGGGTAATCCTAATGGTCCTCGAAGCTTCATGGTTGAGGGACAATCTATCAGCCGCCCTCCGTTCTTTGATGGTAACAATTATCTTTTCTGGAAGAACAGGATGAAGGTATTCATCAGGGCGTAGAGCCACAAGCTGTGGAGGGTGATCACTACAGGGCCATACGATCTACCACCGAACGAGGACGCGTGGACAGATGATCAAGTCAAGCTCTCGTCACTCAACTGGACGGCTCTGAACATCATCCAATGTGCTGTACACCCAGACGAATACGTCGGTATCTCAGCATGCAAGATGGCCAAGAAAATGTGGGATGAGTTGGAGTTAATCTACGAAGGTACACCTCAAGTGAAAGCAACAAAGGTAAATCTCCTCACCTCTAAATATGAGATGTTTAAGATGAAATCAGAGGAGACCATAACTGAGATGTATGCCAGATTGTCTCTGATTATGAATAGTCTTAAGGGGTTTGGGAAAGAGATAGCTGAGGGAGATATAGTCAGGAAGATACTTAGATCTCTAACCCCTACATGGCATACTAAGGCCATTGTCATAAAAGAGTCTAGGGATCTGTCGATAATGATAGTTGTAGATTGTGATAAATCCACACATGAAGAGTTTAAATACGAGAAAACATAAGGGGGAGAGATGATATAATAATAAAGAAAAGAAGCACGTGGTGCTACTAAGGAGGGTGATCGCCAGAGGGGTTACCTCAAGAAGAAACAAAGAAGATCGCGAATACCTGGTGGAAAATAGAACGCGGGATGGATTATGAATTCCTCCTCCTCCTTCAATCGGTCGGTCGATGAAGGGGGTTTTCCTTTATTGATTACCCTTGCAAAAAAGACAAAAAAAACAAACAACGAGAAGTGGATCAGTCAAGTGAATGTAGTATCAATCCCGAATAAATGATATGATGATGAATAGAGAACAACATGCACACCTTTTTTATTGTTTTAAAACCCCTAAGAGTTAGGGAAAGGAAAGGATGTAATGCTAATGCAAAAGAAGAAAAATCGTATGATGACCGATGAAAAAAACAACACAATTAGATAAGCAAAAACCCCTGCTATCCCTGACGACAATAAAGGGGAACCGAAGTTGGTGCTGTTGGCAGGAAAAAAAGGAAGCAGAGAGCTCTAAAGATTGCACAGGAAGAAGATGGATAGCCTCCGTAAATTCAGCATCTATGTATAAAAACTCTGACCTCGGTAACCTCTGTCAAGATCGACCAGAGCTCCTTTATATAGGGTTTCAACTGAAGATAAACTCAAATTTAGGAAGATAAGGACGGGCAATGATCAATGAAGGCAGGACTCTAGTTCCAATCCGAGCAAGGAGACCATTGGAGGCAGGGAACTATTCAGGAAAGGCATACTCAAATACGACACCGAAGGATAAAACACGACCTTCAACAGGGCGTCAAATTATAAATTGACGACTTACATCAAGACGTTACTCAAAACACAACCATGACCAAGGGCGTCACTTCTTGGATTTAATTTTGGCAATAAAACTTACTTTATTTGAAAATTATGAGAAAACGCCTGAGATAAAGGCGTTACTTGAAAACACGCCCTGAGGAAGGACGTTAATCAATAATTGGAATTTATTTTGAAACCGGATAATACCAGGAATTGACGCCCTGACATTTGATCGTCCTTTCTTAAGAACACGCCCCAGACTAGGTCACTATTTAAAACACGCCCTTCATCAAGTCGTGAATCATAAAAAAATGCAAGAATAAATCACAAAAATAGAAAAACTTTATATTATAGAAATATTGAAGTTCACTTTGGGGCGTCAACATAGTGACATGAGATTTGATCAACATAGCGTCAGTTTTGGCGTGTCTACAGCTGCCCCGCCTTGGCGTCTGCTTTGCAAGGGAGTGAGACGAAATGGAGTGAAAGTACAACCAGCGGAATGAAGTGGAACGAACTGATAAGTAGATGCCAAGGTGTGATGTGACACGCCTCAGACACTAAGCATTGGAAATCTTTCCAAGATTCTGAGTGAAACAACTCCGAGTGATTCCAAGGAAGCATCGATTTCCTGGATAAAGGAGATTAAACTAAACAAGTAAAAATGTGCGCATGGCACGATAAGGAGACACCATTGGAGAGCGGTTACCAGCCAACGTGGACGTGCTGCAACCAAGGTGTATTTGTGGGAAAAATAAAGGGAATTGAGATGAAGACCCAGCAAAGGGACATTTTCAAGTAATCAGCCTAAGCGGCTTCAAAGAGAATAAAGTACTCAATTTGGAATGGAATATCTCATGTCAACTCAATCAAGAGCGAGTGACCTTCATTATCACCATAATATGAAGATTTTCAGCATGAAGCTCAAAGTCCTACATGATGCATGCTGGGCTAAAAGAAAAAGATAAAACAAACTAAAAGATAGAAAATAATCAAGGATAATATTGTTAAGCCATCTAGATTTGGTCAAGAATCCAGATCTCTGAGCTGACACTAAGCCGAAGCCTGTTTGTCCACGCATCAACCCAGAAAGTGGAACCATCGTCGCAGACCTTTAATGACTCAACGGCCTATCCGTGTGATCAAGACTTTCCTAGAACTATCACTGCTTTTGATGAAGGAGAACTCAAATTACAGGTTCATCAGAACCACAAGGTCCTTGATATATTATAATAGCGTAGAACACCATATAGTAATAATGCTTACAAGAACAGCATGATGTTACGTCTACAGTGATCCGAGCATCTCGAAACCTGCAATCTTCTGCACCTTGAAAGTTCATTAGCCCTCCCATAATTTCAATATAAATAATCCTCAATTCAAAGCATGACATGATCATAAGTGCTAAGTAAAATAGAATTCCAACGAAATAATAGCACTTAAGTTCATCAGAGCACGTAGGGAAGCAAATTCGTAAGCTCACAAATTCACGCCTGGACCGAACGGCGTCAAAACATGAAAGGCGCCTGATTATGAGGGCGTCAAAAGGAGAAACACGCCCTTCACTAAGGCGTTAAATGCACCAAGAGTTCACGAACAAAACGACCCACTCAAGGGCGTTAAATAAAACACGACCTCAGTCAGGTCATCAATTCAACAATTGACGCCCTAACAGAAGGCGTTAATTAAGCACAAGCTTCCGTTTCCGATTCGAAAGCTAAACCCAGTCCTAATAGCCATAAACTTTCTAACCCCGAACAGCCTTAAGACTCCCCAGACTCCTATAAAGGGAAGGCACTTCCTCGAATTAATCAAAGCAACCCTTCAGAGCTCTGTTTCTTCTGCTGCTTCTTCTCCTGTTCATGTTCTACTGCAATCGCTCGACTCCTCCTCCATACCAAAGATGGAGAGAGCCATCAAAAGATCCAAGATTTCAACTCCCAGACTTACTGAAATCAACGGGCACATCAGCAACCGCATTGCATCAAATCAGGTAAAGATTGATTCTCTGTTCCTTCTTCTTCATATTTCTTCTGTATGCTCATGTCTGTCTCTATTTTTCCTTTCCTTCTTCCTCAGGATTACCCAAATGTCCCAGGTGCTAGGAGATTCACAAAGATTAAGTGGCTGCCTCTTATTCTCTCCAAATTTTCTTCAGATATGAGGGTGTACTTAGCAAGATGGCACCTTCTAGGTCTAGTTACCCATGCCAAACATTATGATCAAATCCACCTTGATTGGGCTGCCATAGGAGCTTTAATTGAAATATGGCACCCTTCCACTCACACCTTCCTTTTCTCAACTTTTGAAGCCACCATCCTATTGGCAGAATTAGAGTTGATCTTGGGCTTGAAGAGGATGAATCAAGGGGATGAGGAAAAGATGGCCATCATGCCAAAACCAATTTCCTCACATGAGCTATTAACCACATTGATACCTAACCCAAACTTAGTGAATCAAATCAAAGCCACTAAAGGAATCAATCTTCTGAAGCTCGCCTCATGGGTGTACAAGAGAGCAGATCAAGCCAAAGAAGATGAAGAGATAGAGCGGGTAGCAAAGGCTTTCGTGGTGTGCTTGGTAGGAGCAATCTTATTCCTATCCACGGAGGACTTTCTAGAAGAGGCCCAATTAAGCGCCATAGTGAGCTTATGGGAAGGAGATAGAGTTGGACCGGCTATTCTAGCCTATCTCTATAGTGGGCTTACCTCGGCGGCAATGGGAAGGCCCATCTACAGATGCATGCCAGCTCTCTCTAGTTGGGTGGATCTTCACTTCAAATTTGATCCATGTAACGAAGCCCAACAATCCTTAAGAATCTTCTCAAAAAGCCCACTCTCTTATATGACCGGTTCACTTGGGATAAGTAATAGAGTGACGAACCGAATTCCTCAAATTAAGAAGAGAGTGGAATGGAGAGAGCACCTCAAAGTAATGCCAAAGAATCTCTTCACTTGCGCCCCGGGAATACTCAAGACTCAAGAGTTCCGTGCAAGATTTTCTCCCGGAACGGACCTTCGGCTCATAGGCGCTTCATAATTCATCTTGTACTATTCATACCGATGCCTCCTTCAACTCGGGCTTCCACGGCGAGTATTCGAGGATCCATCTCACCTTCCTCCAATCAAGACACGGGACCTTGGCAGCAATGAAGATGGAGAAGAATGCACAACTATTCAAGCTCTGTGGAAAATCAACAAGGCTCATCAACCTGTGGAGAACTTAGAAGAAGACAGAGAACAGTGGAAGTCTTATGTAATTGCTTTAAGAAGCTTGAGGCCCAAAGTGGCTCATTAAGCATTGCAATCTTTTTCTTCCAATAAATCAATGATAATTTCTGATTGAGCCAATAACACAGTGATTCTGATCAAATCTTCCAATAACATGCGATTCTATTGCAAATAACGACTCAGTCAATGTCGTGAATTCACAAAGTGACGCCTCAGCCAATGTCATCTTCCATGATTGATCGCTCATAACTGACGCCTTCACATATGGGCGTTAAATGAATAACGTTTTAAGACAAGGCGTTAATTCGATTCATATTCCAAAAAGGATTTCGTTGAAATTCCAAAAGTAACGCCTTCAGCAAAGCCACGTCTAATATAAATAACGCCTCAATCGTAGTCGTTACGTAAAAATAGTAATGATTAGTCCCATCAAATCAATCAATCGCCATTAAATGCGTCTGACGACGATTATCATTCCCCATGCAAACAAAAGTAACGCCTCAAGAAATGTCGTCAATTATCAATAAGCGTCCTTGTTTCAGTCGTTAATTCCATAAGACACGGCCTTCCTTAAGTCGTTAATTCCTTTTGACCGTTCGACTTAACTTTCCCTCCTTTCTTCTTCTTCCTTTGTCCACTTTCCCTCTTTCATTTCTGCAAGCCCTAACCGTAACCCTCCCCATCTCTCATTCTCTCTCAAACTCTCTCCCCCCTAACCCTAAACGATGGCCGGCGGTGCCTTGAAGAGGCAGCGGGTGGCGGCGCCAGAAGTGGTGGACCTGGGCGAAGACGCCTACGCCGAGGAGGATGCTCCCGTGGAGGCTCTGCCGGCGGCGGCCGAGGAAGGTCCGGCGGCGATGGCCGGCGACGAGGGAAACCACGGCGGCGAGGCGGTGGGAGAAGAAGATGACGGAGAAGCAGCAGACGAGGGAGGGGAGGACGATGCTGGCGGTGAAGAAGAAGAAGAAGAAGGCGAAGGTGGTGGAGACGGAGAAGAAGGCGGTGAAGATGAGCCACCGCCCATGGCGGCGGCCGTTCCCCGCCCAGGCCAGGTCCGGCGACCGCGTCAACCACGGCCAAAACCAGCAGGACCAAAGCACCAGAAGGTAGGCACCCCAACCCAATTCCCATTTTTTTATTTTTTATTTTTCATTTTTCCTGTAATTTCCATAGCTCTCGGGGTATAAACCCTGCAACCCAGAAAGAAGATGCCCTCAGGGGTGTCACGTTTTAGAAATGAAACGCCCAACTCAAGGGCGTTAATTAAATTAGTTCCCTGAAAAATAATTAACCCCATGAAAACACGCCCTGCATCATGTCGCCCATTTAAATTCATGTCATGCTGTTAATTTCCGTTAACTCCCATGCTTTAATTATTTTCCATGAATTATTCGCATGCTGTTATTTTTATTTCATTTTCTGAAAAACTTGAAAACAACGCCCCCCACCAAGGCGTTAATTCAATAATAGACGACCAAACCAGCGGTCGTCCATTCATTAATTCCTGATTAAATTAACGGACCCATCCTGGAAAACGCCCCACCCAAGGGCGTGACTTGAAATATTTATTAAGAATTTCAGAAATTAACCATAGAACCACGCCCAACACAGAGGCGTTTCATAGATGAACAGCGACCTAGGATAGGTCGTAAATTCAAAGCTCACTTAGAACCACGCCCTCCTTAGGGGCGCTAATTCAACAAACCACGACCTGAGGATGGTCGTTAATTAAATCAAACATCAACACTTCAAACCAAGGCAGTTAAGTGAATTTAACAAGAATAATTGAACAATTAAACCAAAATTTCTTTCTTTATGCGTGCAGGGGTTGATGAGGACACGGATCTCCTGGGTCATGGTCCGAGCAGCATATTACGGCCTCCCCGAGTTCCAGAGAGCCAGGGTAGATGCTATGGGGTTCGGGGCCTTCCTTAGCGTAGAGCCAGTTAGACCAGACCTACCACTTATCCAGGTTCTGAGGGAGAGATGGGACAGGACTAGCCGGGCATTCTTGATGCCATGGGGGCATATGGTTCCTACCCTGGAGGATGTAGCTAGGATCACCGGATTGAGGGTAGACGGTAAGGCTGTGAGCAGTATCACCTATCCTGACTACACTGAGCTTGCCCAGAGGTTGCTAGGGCTAGAGATGGTCTACGAGATGCCTATCGAGTGTAGGACTATCTTCCGCACCGACCTGACTACGGTGATGGGCTTAGGGAATGCTAGGCATAGGTCCGGGGAGTCCTTAGAGCAGTTCTCGCAGAGGTTGATCGATGGGGCTAGGGCGGTCTACTGCCAGGACCCAGCTGACAGAGAGAGAGCGGACCGGGACCTGAGGAGGTTTCTACTACTGCTACTAGGGAGGCTATTGCTCGGGACGAAGGGCGACGTCATCAACTGTCGATTCTTGGGCATTATCGAGGATTTAGAGGCAGTTGGCAGCTACGCCTGGGGTGCGGCACTGCTGGCGCATATGATGGCCGACCTGTCCACCGGGACAGGTCGAGAGACGACCGTCAGCGGCTTCTCACCTTTTCTTCAGGTATGCATTTTTCTCTTTTTCTTCTCTTTTATTTTTTTATGCGTGTGAATGCCTTACTAATGCAACGCATGGGTGCAGGTTTGGAGCCACCTATACATGCCGATAGGGCGCGTTGACCCACGGCCTGGAGGTGAGGGAGCTTTTCCCCTAGCGCGGCGCTGGCTGCCGGTGGTGTTTGGAGCCCCACTCGACTACGAGCTGTGGGTACTGCGTAGAGAGTTCTGAGACTTCCCTCCCTCGCTGGTATGCATGATATGCATTTTTTTATGTTTATTTGAATTTATTATGATTATGATGGGATGACATGCATGTTCATGGATGCAGGTGCGATGGAGGCCTTACGAGGGGATGACCGACGAGGGCCAGCCATGGATCGTAGCAGGGTGACCTCGCTTTGAGCATGAGCTTTGGGTTCACTGCTTGAGCGAGATCGAGCCGTTACGGCTTAGACTGGTGATGAGGACCCTGGGCCTACACCAGGAGTGGATAGAGGTAGGGGAGTCGCGAGGAAATGGAAAGAAGACACGCGGTCGCACGAAGGTGATCGACTGGAGGGTGCGGTTCGAGGACCAGTACGCCGACTGGCGGCGAGGCGGGACCCGAGTCACTTCCCAGGTGACCAACAGCTCCGAGTACCTCCGGTGCTACTGGGAGGTTTACGCCGGCCGACCCCAGATGAGGGTCCTAGGGGTATGTATAAATGCAATTATTTCTAAATTAAATGCAAATGCTTATGTATCTATCATGTGACTAATATGTAATGGATGCAGGATGCACGGGACATAGCGGCGATGGATGCCCAGGCCCACCTACACAGCTTGGAGGACCAGCTGGCCACCACACGGGCTGACCTTGAGACCCTGGTGAGTGTTTAAATTATTTCTATATGCAAATGAATTTTTGTTGAATTATTGTTGATTAGCCACTGATGATTTCAATGAATGTAGCGTGCTCAGCAGGGTGCCGTAGGGAGAGATGCAGGGGAAGCCTCCAGCTCGAGGGGACCCAGTGCAGAGGTGACTGCACTGGCAGAGCAGCTAGCTGGAGCGACCGCACGAGCCGAGGCAGCAGAGCGCGATCTCGCTTCACGGGTAAATTCCAAAACACAAATCCATTCAAATATTGATTATATAATTGTGCACTTATGAAAATTCATTTTACAGACTGAGGAGCTTCGAGCCGCTCTTACCTGCGTTGATGAGGGCTTCCGTGCGACGAGCACACAGGTGAGTGGTTCAATCATGTATTGCTTGAATTATTAGATCACTTAATCATTGCATTAATTATGGAATTGATGATTTGTTTACCTGTTTGCAGGCGACTCAACTTCAGGCGGTACGTACCGAGTTGGCGATCCATGATCAACGGATCTCAGAGCTAGAGAGGTCCCTGAGGCGTCGAGAGGAGCTGCCTCAGGATGTGGCCGAGCTGCGGGTGGCTCTTGAGCTGGAGAGGAGGGAGCGGGCCTGGGAGCGCGAGGAGCGTGCTCGTGAGCGGGAGGAGTACCAGGCGGAGAGTGCCCGACACCTTGAGCTTCAGCAGGCGGAGCGTGCCCGGTACCAGGAGCAGGTAGCAGCATGCGAGCGAGAGCGGGCAGACTCGAGGACCCAATTGATCCTTTCTCAGGAGCGGCTACGAGTGTCTGAGGAGCATCTCCAGCGAGGGCGTGAGCGAGCACGGGCTGCGGGGTACTCCTTCACCAGCTCCACCCTTGTGGCGGGCTCTTCCCTCCGAGAGAGGAGCGAGGCAGGGGGTCAGGTCCGGGTTCCAGCTTCTTCACGGGGGCCCATGCCTCCTCCACCAGCGCCAGCTCGGGACGGCGAGGAGGAGGTTGAGAGTAGGAGAGAGGAGGGTGGAGGCGAGAGCTGATAGACTTACTTGTACTCCTCCACCCTTACACCTGTACTCAGACATTCATGATGTATATATATATATATGAGATTGACATCTTTTGTTACCTGAGCACTTTGCGTGGTTGTGACCTTGTGTTTGTGTACTTTCCTCTTTCCACGTTCTTCGTTTTTGCTTTGCTTTGCCCTGTTTTTGTAACTGTAATCAACACTTTGAACAAACAGGTTAATTCATCTGTTCGACTTGGCCCCTTGCTCAATAAGCAAGGGGTGCCTTTACTTTTGACCTTAATGGGGGGTCAAGGGGCCAAGCCTTTAATCAAATAAGGCAAATAAAACAGCTGATAACGGGGAAATGCATCATGCAAGCATGCATATGCAAACCATAAATAAAAGATGCACATGCAAAAGAATGCAAGCATACATCGTGAAGAAATGTATGTTTTCCTCTTATCCTCTCATTTATATTTTTTGTTATGTTTTCTGAAAAATGCGCCTTAGAGTAGGTCGTTGTTCGCATAAAGACGCCCTAGAAGCTGGCGTGAATTTGAAAAGGAAATCTGATTTTTGAGAAAGTAACGACCCGCTTAGGGACGTTATTCGGAAAGAGACGACCTAATCTAGGACGTTAATTCTATAAAAAGTGCCTTAGCCAAAGGCGTTAATTGAATTATTCTGCAAAAAAGGGTTGACAAGGCTATCAAGACCACGGGTCCTACACGGTCACCATCTAAAATTCATTAACCTTTCTTGAGTAATTAAAAGGGGGTCGACGTGATCATAGTTGACTTGTATTCGAGATTTCGTACAGTGCAATTTCCCAGGTCGGTCTTGTCCATCCTGCCAGTTCGTGACTTGCCACATAGAAAGGATGGAAGAAAATATAAGGGAAGCCCATAAGGGATTCTGAGATGCTCAAGGTAAAGTTACCTCCCCTACCCTATGCCTGTTGGGGTTCGGTCTTTGGCGTAGGGAAATTTGTTACATTTTTGCCTCTTTTATATTGCACGCATACGCCCAAGGTTTTCCTTGCGGGGACTTTGCCCTCTTGTCATGCTTTTCTTTTCACCATTTGACTTTCACTTTGGAATTTGGATTTGCATTGATGAACAACCTAATTGTACTTGGGCTTTTGTGGCATTTGCTCCCTTTTGGGCCCTGACTTCCACCTACTAGGGTGGCGGATAGGCTTGGCGTGTCTACCCTGAGGTCTCCCTTCCTCCCTTTTTGGTCGAAGAAGAAAAGAACGGGTATTGTCTTTCACTTTTAGTCAGGTTTTTGACTTTCCATCGGATTTTGCACCGCTTGAGCTCAAGAATAAAGCGTGTAGTGTGTGTGGGAGTCAACCCCCTTTTTAAGTTAGCAAGACTGATGAATGAATTCTGAATTTTGACCTTTCGGGCCTTGATCCTTCGTGTGCCATGGCACCAATTTTGATCTCTTTTGATTTTGAAGAATTTCTTTATTTTTGTTTGTTTGCTTTTTGGTATTTCTATTTTTTTGGCTTTAAGAAATATTCCACTTTGTTTTGGATTTTTGAAACAAAATTTTTTTTTGGATTTTGAAAATTTCTCTCTCTCTCTCTCTATATATATATATATATTTGGATTTTTGAATCAAGGGTAGTATTTCTTAAGATACAAACCATTCCAAGGGTGAGTCAACTCTTCTCCTTCAGCATTAATCAGTTTATAAGCATTACCAGGATAAACATCTTTTATGACGAATGGTCCTTCCCAGTTAGGTTGGAGTTTTGAGCGGGGGCCACCCGGCTTTACAAAAAGCCTCTTGATTACCATCTCACCGATTTTAAATTTTCTCTCAATTACTTTCTTTTGATAAAAACGCGAGAGCCTGTTTTGATAAATACGCGCATGCTCAGCGGCGACCAAACGCTTCTCATCTAGGAGTTCCAATTGGGCAAGGAGTGAATCCCGACGCTCATCAATAGAGAGTTCCTTATCCAATTGTACTCGTAGAGAGGGAATGAGAATCTCATAAGGGACTACCGCCTCCATTCCATAAGTAAGGGCGAAAGGGGTTTGCCCAGTGGGGGTACGAATGGAAGTGCGATAGGCCCAGAGAGCTTCAACTAGCTTGTCTGGCCAGTCTGAAAATTTATTAGCCTCACACGTCTTTTTAACAATCTTGATCAAAGTTTTATTAGTGGCCTCTGCTTGGCCATTGCCCTGCGGATAATAGGGGGAAGAATGATGCAATGCAATGTTGTACCTGTTGCAGAGCTCCTTGATTTCTTGAGAGATAAATTGAGGTCCATTGTCGGTGATGATGGTGCTCGGGATGCCGAACCTTGCGATGATGTTCTTCATTATAAACTTGCAGACGGTTGACGCTTTAATCTCCACATAAGCTTTCGCTTCTGCCCACTTGGTGAAGTACTCCGTTGCCGTGAGGATGAACGACTTTTGCTTGGTCAGGAGGTTCGAATCACCAAGAGGTCCAATGATATCAAAAGCCCACATGGAGAAAGGCCATGGGGAGGACATAGGATGGAGTGAAGAGGTAGGAGAATGAATCTTGTCGGCATGCAGTTGGCACTTAACACACCTTCGAACATAGATGGAACAATCCTCTTCTAGAGTTGGCCAATAGAAACCTAGCCTAAGAATCTTCTTAGCTAGCATCTGGCTATTCACATGACCACCACACACTCCTGAATGCGCCTCTTCCACAACTTTCCAAGATTCATCATCATCGAGGCACCTCAACAAAACACCGGTGAGCCCTCTCCTGTAGAGTACTCCTCCAACCAAAACATACCGCTGAGCCACTCTTCTAATTGCTTTCTTCTCTTCCGCAGTGGCTTCCTCGGGATAGGACTGATCATTGCAATATCTGGCAATCTCATAATACCAAGGCTTCTCTTCGTCAGCCAATTCTTCTTACCAGTCTAAAAGCATGACCTCTTTGCCTTTGAGAGCTTCCCTTTGCTTAACCTTTTCAAGCACTTGATCCCTAACATCGAGGAATGCACGATCCTTAATAGCTGGCGTGTTACGCTGATGAATCAGGGGAACATGAAAATCACGCTCAGGATGGAAGACTAAAGCCGAAGCTAAAGAGGCAAGGGCGTCGGCCAAGATATTCTGGCTACGAGGAACATGGACGAAGATCAATTTGGTGAAGAGCTTGGCATAAGCTGAAGCAAGTTCCTGGTAGGGTTTGAGCTTGGGATTGATAGTGCGGCACTTGACCAGCACCTGGCGCAGAATGAGCTGACTATCACCCACAATTCGTAGATGAGTGACACCATATTGATGAGCGGTTTGAAGACCGGCCAAAAGAGCTTCATACTCAGCTATATTGTTTGTGACGGGGAAAGTGAGCCGAGCAGCAAATGGGATGGTGACCCCTTCTGGTGTTAAAAGAACCATGCCGATCTCTCTTCCTTGAGAATTTAGAGCTCCATCAAAATGTAATGTCCACATAGGATCATGAGGTTGATTAATGGACATCAGTTCTTCATCTGGGAACTCCGAATTGACAGGATCAAAACGAGGTAGAGGGTGGTGAGCAAGATGTTCGGCAATGGCGTAACCTTTGATAGCTTTCTACTGAATGTAAGTGATATCAAATTGAGAGAGGAAGCTTTGCCAGCGTGCTAATCGATCAGTGAGGACAGATTTTTCAAGGAGGAATTTAATTGGGTTCATGCGAGCAATGAGGTGAACCTCGTGAGCTAGGAAATAATGCTTTAATTTCTGAACTACCCAAACTAAAGCAGCGCAAGTTTTCTCCATGGCTGAGTACCTCTGCTCACAGGGGTTAAGAAGTTTAGACAAGTAGTATGCTGCCCTCTCCTTACCTTCTTCGTCCACTTGAGCTAAGACAGCACCTACGGAGTCATCCAGGACTGAGACATAGAGAATAAGTGGTTTGCCTGGAATTGGCGGCCTCAGGATAGGAGGATTGGCCAAATAATCCTTCAATCCATCAAAGGCTGCCTGACACTTGTCATCCCAATTAAACTTGACTCCCGGCTTAGTAAGCTCGTAAAACGGCCTACATCTTTGTGAATGCTGGGAGACAAAGCGGCGGATAAATTGTAACCTCCCGATTAATCCTCGAACTTTCTTCAGATTCTTGGGAGGAGGCATATCTCTGATGGCCTTCGCCTTATTGGGATCAACTTCAATTCCCCTCTTGCTAACAATGAAACCAAGCAACTTCCCTGAAGAAACGCCAAATACGCACTTCTTGGGGTTCATCTTCAACTGATACTCTCGTGATCTTTGCAAGACCTTAGCTAGAACCCCAGGATGTTCAATCCTTGTCCTTGATTTCACAACCAGGTCATCCACATACACCTCGATATAAATATGAATCATGTCGTGAAAAATCGCCATCATAGCCCTCTGATAGGTGGCTCCAGCATTCTTGAGTCCAAAGGGCATGACCACATAACAATAAGTACCCCATGGTGTAGTGAATGATATCTTCTCTTGATCTTCTTCAGCCAGACAAATTTGATTGTAACCTGAAAAGCCATCCATGAAAGAGAGAGTCTCAAATCCTGCTGTATTATCGATCAAGACATCAATATGAGGGAGAGGGAAGTCATCCTTAGGACACGCACGGTTGAGATCCCGGAAGTCTATACAAATCCGAACTTTTCCATCTTTCTTCATTACCGGGACGATGTTAGCCACCCAATTGGGGTAGAGGACAACTCTAACAAATCTAGCCTTATGGAGCTTGTCGACCTCTTCTTTCATCTTTAAAGCCATATTAGGGTGGAAACGCCTCAACCGTTGCTTGACCGGCACAGACCCTGGCTTAAGTGTAAGGCGATGTTCAACGAGCGCAGGGTCTAATCCAGGCATATCTTCATAACTCCACGCAAACGTGTCCTTGTATTCTTGCAGAACCAAAATGAGCGCCTCCTCTTCGGAGGGCGGCAAATTCTTGCTTATGAGGACAATCCTAGGGTCTTCCTCGGTACCCAAATTAATTTCTTTGGTAGGCTCTTCTACAGAGGCTGATGGTTCGTCAAATCGTCTTATGCCACTAGCAAAAGCATCAGCCTCGTCCTCATATTCTTCATAACTTTCATCCCCCTCTTCAATAGGGTCTTCATCATTCATAGTTTCATAGACACCCAAACCCTCATAAGAAACAACAGCATCCTCATATTCTAACTCTGGCAAGATGATTGGATTCTCTATAAATTCAGGAAGAGCTAAACAAGTCTGGCATCTGATAGCTAACTCCAACAGAAACCTATGGGGAATCTGCTTACCCTTGGACTTCTTATGTGAATCTACCCCTTGAATTTTAGCGTTAGCAAAAGAAGAGGAGGAGCAACTAGCTTGATCAGAAGAAGGAAGGGAAGGAGGTGAAAAAGTGGATACATGAGGTAATACAGAGGATGTCCCCTCACTAGAGGGGGAGAAAAGATTTAGCAATGAATCTTGAAGGAGCGGCCCCTGGGTCGGGACGCACTCAGAAGAGAAATAGGAGGTCTCCTCAACAGAAATGAAGGTTTGGAAAGTTAGGAATTTGGCATTTTTTTTTCGTTTTTATCTTTTTCTTCATTTTTATTTTCTGTTTCAAGAAGAAAGCAGTGTGAAGGGAGGATAGCAGGAGGAGTGAAAATTGCCAGATCAGAGAAAGATTGAATCAGTGATGGCCCGCGCGGGGGCGTGATGGAGAGTTTAGAAAATCGCTCGAGGAGCGAAGAAGGAATTGTGAGAGAAACTTGGATTGAATCTAGAGACAAACTGATTGTAATCGCAGGTGGTCTTGGCACGCGACCAAACCGATGAGAATATAGAGAAGCAAGCACAGATGGATGCATGGAAGTGAGAGAAAAGAGGCCGGCCCACAGCCTGTCCACGGTGAAACCTTCTTCAAACGGAACATCTGGCTCTCCTGTATCAGTGTAGTCACTCAGCAGCTGCCTCTTATCTGTAATTACGGCCGGCTTCTCAATCAATTCATGAATAAGTGGCGGCCATTCCGAATCAGTCGGCATGAAGAGGCGGCTCAAAGAAATAGTAATATCCTGCATATCGAACCACCTGTACCAGTCACATTCTGGATCATCATTTTCCTTCTCTTGTCAGGCCTTAAGGACTCCAGGGCTTTGTATGTGGCCAACGGTGCGATATGACGAGCAAACTATCTAGCATGGACATCCTGACAATCTAGCATGGAAGTAATTACGGTAGTTTGCCCATTATTTTGAAAGCCACCTGTGACAAAATGTGTCTTCAATGTCCAAGTGAGCGGTTGGCGATCTGTTTTTACTATAGATGTCATAAATGCCCATGGTTCATCTTTGTTTTTGCCTGGCCCTTTGTAACCTAGGCCACCTCGTGTAATCAGCTTCTGAGGTTTAACAGGCCTAATCCTGCCTTGACAATTGGCACCCAGACCTTTGCCACTTTGATACCCCATTTTCATTAAGATGTTCCAGCCAGAGGTGTTCATCATTGTTTTCTTCTTTTTTCCCTTGGGAGGCAGGGGTGTCATAGCAACTGTTGTGGCTTTTTCTTGCATTGGTCGTGGACAAGGGACGTCCAGCACAGATAATAGTGGCTTGTTAGCCGGCCACATGGATGGAACTGATGAAGCCACGTGAATATCCTCCTCTGGCAGAATTGGCATACTGGTAACTTTAATAATGCGGCCCTTGTGTGGGAATTTAAGGCACTGGTGATTTGTGGAGGGCACCGCATCGAGTTGCTGAATGTAGGGGCGTCCCAGAATGCCATTAAATGTCGGATCCATATCTAGAATGTGAAAATCTGCTGTGATGGCGGCAGGACCTAAACTTACTTTTAACGTAATCATGCCTATAGGAGGTTTCTTCGTGTTATCATATGCAGTTACTGTGATAGTAGACGGCCGAATTTGGCTTTCCGGAATGCCACACAACTCCAAGGTGCTAGGTGGCAAGACATTGATGGATGCCCCAGTGTCCACCAGACATTGCTTAACAGCCACCTTATTGATGTCAACTGTGATGCATAGAGCGTACTTTCTTGCTGGGAGTGGCGCCAGTTCATGTTCATGGAAAGTAATTGCCGGCTGACTGCTAGCGGGCGTTAAAACCGTGACTATCTGCTCAACTGGAATGTCCTCATTGACCATCACCTTTTGCAGATATTCTTTCAAAGCTAGCTGATGAGTGGTGGACCTTTTAATTAATTCCAGGATTGAAATCCTTGCTGGGGTTCCATCCAAGTGCTTTAGCAAATCATACTGAGTCCCTGGCACTGACTCTTGTTCTTGTTCTTGCTCTTGCGGCCCCTGCACGGGCTCTAGCTCTCTCTATGGAAAAATATGGTGGAACATCCGTCCACTGCGGAGCGACGCCACGCCTTGACGTGCCTCTGTCGGGGCAAGTGTGGGAGGAGGATTAGAAGAAGAAGAAGGTGTGTTGGTGTTAAGAAGTGGTGGAGTGGGAGTTCCCGCAGTGGGAATCCCCGTAGGGGGTGTTGGTGCCCCGGTAGGAGACGTAGGAGTAGAAAGGGATACCCGAATGCGGGGGGAATTGATGGGGGGTGGAATGAGAAGAGTTCTGGGTACAAAAGGTGGTGGAACCGATGGTGGGAGGATCCTTGCTGGTGAAGGAGTAGTGGTGGCGGGTGCAAAGGGCGTTGGCGATGGGCGGATGAGGAGTGGCCTAGGTGGCAGTGGCGAAGGGTTGGTGGTGGATGGGTTTTGTTGTGGGGTAGGCTGTGGAGGTGGTAAGCGTGTAAGAAGGGGGCGAACCGGCAAGGTTGGAGGATTGGTGATAGGAGGTGGATTAATGGGGCGCAGAAGGGATCGGCCCATTTGGGGAGCAGAAGAAGAAGAAAGGGTGCGCAAGAGGCGCGGAGGTTGATTTTGATTGTGATTAAATGCCCCGACAGAGGCGTTTTCTTCATGCCATCCCTGCCCTCTCTCTACCTCGGAGAGAGACGTGACAGGGTTTACGTGCTGGTTTGGCGGGTGCTCCGGCAGTGGATTGTGGACGATCCCCATATCGTGCTGAGGCGCTGGAGCTTGTTGTTGCTGTTGCGGAGCTGGTTGCTGTGGCTGCTGAGCCTGTTGCTGCCGAGGAGACCTTCTTTCTTTCATGGTGGCGATGAACTGTCTCATCTCATCCCAATTGATGCCACCCTGGTCATTTAGGTCATAAATGTAATTTCTGAAGTGGAAGCAACGATCAAGGTTATGACCAGGTGCACGATGGAAAGCGCAGTAACGGGATGTATCAACATTAGCGGGCCACGCTGTTCTTTCCCTTGGTAACATGAGCAAGTTGGTGGCCATTAAAGCATTGAAAATATCCAGGAGGCTTTCTGGTAGTGGAGGATAGTGGTCCCTTTTGGGGCCAAGTGGTGGTCTCCGTTGTTGTTGGTGGCCATAGTTGGTAGGTGGTGGTACCTGGTGGTACTGTTGCGGAGCTGGAGGGTTAGCGCGGGGCGCATGGTTTTGTGGTGAAGCAAAGAAATGTTGGGGTGCGAATTGGCGTTGTGGAGTGGAGTTGAAATGGGGGTTTTGTGGTGGAGGTGGGTTAGGCCGTGGGTTTGATTGATGGTGGGGGTGGCCAACTACACCAACCTGCTCGTTTGCAATTGTGCCCTCCGTCGTGGGCCCGCTGTTGTTGACATTCGTGCTTTTCTTAAATAGCCGTGGCTTCGGCTCAAACATGCCCATAATGGGCGAATCCTTCATCTGCGTCTGAATATAACGAGCCCTTTCATAGAGCTCCTCCATGGTGGTTAACCTATTCATGGCCAAGATATGCCGGAACTGAGGAGTTGCATTGGAAATTATCATCTTAACTTGTTCTTGTTCCGACAGTGTATCTTTCAGCTTCTCGGCCATCAACTGCCATCTATCAGCAAACATTATGAAGTCCTCCTCGGGCTTCATTTTTTCCGCAACCAGGTCCATGAGTGAGAGGGAGGGTCCGACCCGGTCTCTGTACTTCTGCAAGAACTTCCTCTGAACGATATCAAAGTCACCGGCATCAGCAGGATCCAATGAATAAAACCATTCAAGGGCTGGCCCCTCCAGAGATCTCCTGAATAAGTAAGCCAGAGAGGCCTTGTTGTCTTGCCAAAAGGAGGTATCGTACATGAAATCCTTCAAATGAATAAAAGGGTTACCAGTCCCATTATATCGCCGAAAGTTCGGCATCTCAGATGGTGGTAAGTGGAAGACTGGCAATGTAGGGAGCGAGATCTCCGGGGCATTCTTAGCCGTAGTGACCTTCTTCAGTTGCTCTTCCATGCTTGCCAACTTCTGAAGTAGTAGAACATTAGTGTCGAACTCGACTGGGGCCGGATTTTGAATAAAAGAATGCGGTATAGGCGTCCGTAGAATTCGAGGAGGTTGGAGAAATTGGTGCCTAACCGTAGAGTGGCTCGCCTGTTGCGCCGGCATGGCCGTACCGGGTGTTGGTGGACGGGAAGGGGGTTTATGCAGGACCGCCTGGTCATTAATAATGTGATGGCCACTCTCGGTCGGAGGGGGATTGGGGGAGGAAGAGGGAACAGACTTCCCTTTCAAAGCAGCCTGGACAGCCTACCGTTGGGAATCATCTAACTGAGATAAAGCTTGAATTAAATCGGTGACGTTAATGGATGGGGAAGAATTCCCGGAGGTGTTGGAAGGCACAGCCTGAGAAGAGGGCTCAACCTCTTTGGAAGTGGTGTCGACCACATGAACATGCGGATAATGGGAATGAGGAGGGTAATTTCCCTCATGATAGATGGAATCTTGGAGGGGGATTTCATATTGACCGAAAACATTCTCATCCTCATCATCATAAGAATATCCGTAGCCCGCCATGTTGATGATCTTACCTGGACGGAGTTTCATGTTTAAGAGGAGAGACGGCCTTATAAAGGAACTATCAAACAAAACCCACTCAATCCAAACAAGCCAAATCAACCCAAGCAAGTTTATGCAACCAAGTTGAGATGAACGCAAGATTTTAGTGTTACGCTTGAGATTAGAGTGGATTAAATTGCAGAATAATTCACTCTTTTGCAAAGTGAAACCTAGTTTATCCAAGTGTGATCTCCGGGTTAACTAGATTCTTTCTCTCTCCTTACCAACGATAGGTTCTCTATACTCCGGGTACTTCAAGGGTACAACCAGCCCGGCGTCCGTGAGGGAATCCACGGGTGCGGGGACTTACAGAGGCCTTGGAAAAGGGATTTTCGGTCCAAAGAGACGGAGTGCTCAATGGAGGGTTGTCCCGATTCCGAGAGAGGTGTGTGGAATCCTAGTGTAGAGAGAGGAGGTCACTCAACCAAATGCCACAAGATGCAAAATAATATGATCAGATCATAGCAATATAGGCAAGCAATGTAATAATCAGCCCCACAATCACAGACAGCAACAGGAAACAGGTTTCTGTAAAACGCAGGAAAGAGACGACCTGGGGCAGGTCGCTATCAACCAAAGAGACGACAGAGTCACTGTCGTGAATCACTGTGAAAGCCCACGAGCCAGCAGTGAGAAAAAAAACATGCCTCTGGGTGAGGCGCTATAAGCGAAAAGGACGCCTTTGCAAGCGGGCGTCAAATCTGAAAACGCACCTTGACGTGAGGCGCTATGCAATAAAAGGGCGCCCTGGGGCAGGGCGTGAATTCACGGATAGTGTGATAAAAGCAGTAGAATAATGAAAGACGTCTTGGCAGAAGACGTAACACAGCAAGAAAACGCCCTGGATGAAGGCGTTAAAAGAAAAAGCGCCTCCTGTTGAGGCGTTAATTAAGGAAATAATCAAACAATCACAAACTGGCTGATCCCGGGAGTGTGCAGTGTGCACGGTGGAGGGTGCCCGTGGGGCACAAAAGGAGGGGTACCGTGGGTACCGAGGGGAAAGGGCACACGTGGGTGCCGAAGGGGAAAGGGCACACGTGGGTGCCAATAGGAGATGGTAATCAAAAGAAAAACAGTGGATGTCCCACCGTGATCGCCAATTTGTAGATTGTGATAAATCCACACATGAAGAGTTTAAATATGAGAAAACATAAGGGGGAGAGATGATATAATAATAAAGAAAAGAAGCACGTGGTGCTACTAAGGAGGGTGATCGCCAGAGGGGTTACCTCAAGAAGAAACAAAGAAGATCGCGAATACCTGGTGGAAAATAGAACGCGGGATGGATTGTGAATTCCTCCTCCTCCTTCAATCGGCCGGCCGATGAAGGGGGTTTTCCTTTATTGATTACCCTTGCAAAAAAGACAAAAAAAACAAACAAAGAGAAGTGGATCAGCCAAGTGTATGTAGTATCAATCCCGAATAAATGATATGATGATGAATAGAGAACAACATGCGCACCTTTATTATTGTTTTAAAACCCCTAAGAGTTAGGGAAAGGAAATGATGTAATGCTAATGCAAAAGAAGAAAAACCGTATGATGACCGATGAAAAAAACAACACAATTAGATAAGCAAAAACCCCTGCTATCCCTGACGACAGTAAAGGGGAACCGAAGTTGATGCTGTTGGCAGGAAGAAAAGGAAGCAGAGAGCTCTAAAGATTGCACAGGAAGAAGATGGATAGCCTCTGTAAATTCAGCATCTATGTATAAAAACTCTGACCTCGGTAACCTCTGTCAAGATCGACCAGAGCTCCTTTATATAGGGTTTCAACCAAAGATAAACTCAAATTTAGGAAGATAAGGACGGGCAGTGATCAATGAAGGCAGGACTCTAGTTCCAATCCGAGCAAGGAGACCATTGGAGGCAGGGAACTATTCAGGAAAGGCATACTCAAATACGACACCGAAGGATAAAACACGACCTTCAACAGGGCGTCAAATTATAAATTGACGGCCTACATCAAGACGTTACTCAAAACATGACCATGACCAAGGGCGTCACTTCTTGGATTTAATTTTGGCAATAAAACTTACTTTATTTGAAAATTATGAGAAAACGCCTGAGATGAAGGTGTTACTTGAAAACACGCCCTGAGGAAGGACGTTAATCAATAATTGAAATTTATTTTGAAACCGGATAATACCAGGAATTGACGCCCTGACATTTGGTCGTCCTTTCTTAAGAACACGCCCCAGATTAGGTCACTATTTAAAACACGCCCTTCATCAAGTCGTGAATCACAAAAAAATGCAAGAATAAATCACAAAAATAGAAAAACTTTATATTATACAAATATTGAAGTTCACTTTGGGGTGTCAACATAGTGACATGAGATTTGATCAACATAGCGTCAATTTTGGCATGTCTACAACAGTCATCGAACTTATAGGATCCCCAATGACGTATGAGATTAATTTTAAAAGGAATGGTGAAGGAAGCGACAGGAAGGGCAAGAACATTGCCCTCAAGGCGTCCCGCAGCAAAGTAAGTAGCAGTAGCGGGAGTAGTAGTTGCGAGTCTGACGGATTGTCAGATCTCGACCAGAAGGAGAAAGCTATGCTCACTCGACAATTCAGAAAATTATTAAGGACTAAGGGAAAGACCTTTAGAAGGAAGAGGTCATACCCTTCTGGTAAGAATTTTGATTCCAGCAATGATAAGAATAGGAGCACCAAGAAAATCACATGTTTTCATTGCAGGAAACCAGGACATATGAAAGGGGACTGCCCTGATCTTCATAAGAAGGGTCCCGACTTTCAGAAGAAGAGCTCGAAGGTGCAGAAGAAGAAGCCACAAGCGATGGTCTGCACATGGAGCGATGAGGAAGAAGATCCGGAAGCCAATTTCTTCAGAGGAGGATGAAGAAGAAATTTGCCTGATGGCAAACAGCGAAGAGGAGGTAACAAATATCTTTGAGAATTTTTCTATTGATGATTGGGAAGATGCCTATGCTGAACTGTTAGATAAGTTCAATTCTCTGAGTAAAGAGCATAGGGTTCTGAAGAGAAAATTTAATGCTAATATTGAAGAACAAACTCAAACCAGTGAGGAAAATCAGAAATTAAAGGAAGAATTAGAAGAAATGACTTCTCTAAAAATGGAAAATGAAAAGTACAAATCAGAGAACCAGGAAGTTCACATACAGCTCAATGAACTCAAGATTAAATTTGAAGAAAGTCTGAATGAACATAGTGTGATCACAGAAAAGTATGAAGCTGTGAAGAAAGTGAACACTGAACTTTCAAAAAATTGTGAGTCTATGCAAAGAGAGCTAGAAGACAAACAAAAGGTTTTAGAAAAATTTGTTCAAGGGAAAACGAACCTGGATTCTATACTAGGAACAATGGTTAATTTCAATAAGGAGGGTTTAGGCTATGACCCAACTAACAAGAGACCCTTTCAGTTCAAGACCATTATCTTCTGCCCAGAGAAGGGAAAAAAACTGGACATACCATCCAGCTCAAACAGCAATCAAAACATTCAACGTCCAAAAGAAAATTTAACAAACAATGCTGGACGATCATCTAAAACAAGAATGAACTTTGTGAAGAATTTCTCTAAGCCCATTCACCAGAACAGAAGTGGTAGCTGGATTGGGCAAATGTATTAGAATAAAAGCTGGAACTACGATAAAAGAACGGGTTCGAACAGAAGTTACTGGAGAAATAACACTCACCCTCAAAAATTTGTTAATCAACAAGCGCATAGAAGATACCCCAGGGATGAGAAGCCTAATAACTGGAATAGATTTCACTTCTCCAGACCAACTGGACATAAATCTGGTCACAATTTCAATAGACCCGAAGTTAAGATGCAAGAGAAAAACAAGTTCAAACAACTCTGGATTCCTAAACATCTGCTTAAAGATTTGAATGATGTCTTTGGACCCAACTTATCTTGGGTTCCAAACCACTTTGCTTGATTTCGTTTGTATAGGTCTGCCTTGCAGCTGAGAACAATAAATGGTACCTTGACAGTGGCTGCTCTAGGCACATGACAGGAGACCGATCGAAGTTCAGCAAGTTAGAAATGAAGGTAGGGGGTCTGGTCAAGTTCGGAGGAAAGAACAGAGGTAAGATCATTGGGGTTGGCACAGTTGGTAAGTCCTCCACTAACTCTATTGAGAAAGTCTTACTTGTGGAAGGTCTTCAACACAATCTGATTAGCATTAGTCATTATGTGACAAGGGTCACAGGGTTGTGTTTGACAACAACTCATGCAAACTCTTTGAAATAAATTGTGATCATGTTAAGTTTGTAGCAAACAGGACCAATAATATCTACATGGTAGACTTAGATGTTGAGTCTGAATCTAATCTCTGCTTATTTGCTAATTCTGAAAGTGATGCTTTTGATTGGCATAGACGTTTAGGCCATGCTAACTTTTCTACTTTGAATAAATTGATCAAGCATGATTTAGTCAGAGGCATACCTAAAATCAAGTTTAGTTCAATTTCAAAAATCTGTGATGCCTGTGCTCTAGGCAAACAGACTAGAAAGTCCTTCAAACTAAGATCTGAGCCATTGTATTTTAGACCAATGGAACTTCTTCATATGAACCTCTTCGGTCCTACTAGAACTCGGAGCCTTAATGGAAGTAGGTATGGTTATGTGATCATTGATGACCACTCTAGATTTTCATGGATCTTTTTCTTAGCCAACAAAAATGATGCTTTTCAAAAATTCAAACAATTATTCAATAATGTCAAACAAGAAGGAAAACATAAGATTTGTTCAATTTAATCTGACCATGGAGGTGAATTTGAAAACTCCATGTTTTCTGACCTTTGTGAAAGTGAAGGACTAACACACAAGTTCTCTTCTCCCAGGACACCAGAGCAGAACGGAATTGTGGAGAGAAGAAATCGAACCATTGTGGAGATGGCCCGAACCATGCTGATTGAAAGTCAACTACCAAGAAAGTTCTGGGTAGAGGCGGTCAATACAGCAACTTATACAATCAACAGTGCCATGGTAAGACCAATTCCCAAGAAAACCCCTTATGAGCTATTGAAAGGTAAGAAACCAAACTTGGCTCATTTCAGGATTTTTGGTGCTAAATGCTTTATCCATAATAATGACAAGAAAGACTTAGATAAGTTTGATGCTAAAAGCTGTCCTGGAATATTTTTAGGATACTCTGAAGTGTCAAAAGCATATAGGGTCTTTAACATAACTGATCAGAAAGTTGAAGAGTCTCCACATATCATTTTTGGTGAAACAAAAGATGCTGCTAACATTGAAGATGCTGACAGGGATTCCAAGCACGATGGAGAAATCCTAGAAGACAAAGAAGAAGATGAGGTTCAACTGAATGAAACATCAGATACTCCCAACCAGGTAGGGCAAGCTGAAACAAGTGAGTCTTCAATAAATATAAGATTCTTGAAAGACCACCCTGAGGATAACATCATAGGAAATTTAAGGGATCCCCCTAGAACCAGGTTTCATTACAAAAATGTCTAAAATCAAGATTTAATTTCTTTAGTTGCTCAAATTGAACCAAAATCAGTAGAGGAAGCCTTAAACGATACATCATGGGTCAATGCCATGTCTGAAGAGTTAGGTCAATTTGATAGAAACAATGTCTGGGAACTTGTTCCAACACCTGAGAACACTAATGTGATAGGAACCAAATGGGTATTCAAGAATAAAATGAAAGAAGATGGAGTTATTTCTAGAAATAAAGCCAGACTAGTAGCCAAGGGCTACTGTCTGGAATTTGGAGTTGACTTCGATGAGTCCTACGCACCTGTTGCTAGGATGAAAGCCATAAGAATATTGCTAGCATTTGCATGCTCCAAAAATATAAAACTCCAACAAATGGATGGGAAGAGTGCATTCTTAAATGGAATTATCAAGGAAGAAGTTTTTGTTGAGCAGCCCCCCAATTTTCAATTCTCTACTAAACCTGACCAAGTTTTCAGATTGAATAAAGCCATGTATGGTTTAAAGCAGGCCCCTCGAGCCTGGTATGAGAGATTAACGTAGTTTCTGATCAGCAAGGGCTACCAAAGAGGTAAGGTAGATCAAACCCTTTTTACAAAAGGCTTTAATGAAGATCTCATAATAGTCCAGGTATATGTAGATGACATTGTCTTCGGCTCAGCAAGCAATGATTTATGTAATGAATTTTCAAAATTGATGTCAGCAGAATTTGAAATGAGTTTGGTAGGCGAACTGAACTACTTTCTTGGCTTGTAGATACAACAGTTGGAGGAAGGATGCTTTATCAACCAGACCAAGTATACATTAGACAATCTCAACAGGTTTGGCAGGACCTACTTGAAGCACATTACAACACCAATGGGTACCAATACCTCATTGGATGCAGATGAGACAGGTAAAGAAGTAGATGACAAGCTCTATCGACGTATGATTGGATCTCTACTTTATTTGACAGCTTCAAGACCTGATATACAGTTCAGTGTAGGAATGCGCGCAAGGTATCAATCTCGACCCACTGAATTGCATTTAGCTACAGTGAAATGATTTTTCAGATATCTGTCTGCTACACACACCCTTGGTTTATGGTTTCCTGCATCACACACACTAGATTTAGTTGCATACACAGATGCAGATTATGCCGGGTGTAAACAAGATAGAAAAAGTACAAGTGGTCACTATGAATTTCTAGGTGGGTGTTTAGTATCTTGGGGTTCCAAGAAACAACATTCTGTGGCCCTCTCTACTGCAGAGGCTGAATACGTGGCTGCAGGGAGTTGTGGTACACAAGTAATTTGGATTAAAGACCAACTTCAGGACTATCAAGTAGACCTGGGGTGCACACCCATTTACTGCGATAATACCAGTGCCATCAACCTAGCCAAGAACCTTGTCTTGCATTCCCGCACCAAACACATAGAAATAAGGCATCATTTCATAAGAGATGAGGTTTCTAAGAACACTTTTGAGCTGTTTCATGTAGGCACTACTAATCAAATTGCTGATATCTTCACCAAGCCTCTAGACAATGACAAATTCACCACATTAAGGAGAGAATTAGACTTATTTAAATTATCTTACTTGCTAATCTCCTAATATTGAATTTTTTTTGGCAAGAGATTGTGTGAGAAGCATGTCCTGACAGTGAGGGGGAGTCCTGAGAATCTCTTGAGAAATTTCTTTTAGTGCATCGTTTGAGGGGGAGCTGGGCAGTTAGTGAATTTGACTGATTCAAAAGATTGACCAGACGTGTGTCATTGCTGGTTCTCATGATTGAATGAGTGCGGTTCAATCTCAGACTGTGGAATCTCATTCATCTCTTAAGTCTATAAGTCTGTGTAACTAAAGTCCAGCTAGAATCTTTTCTCTAGTAGTCCAGCAGAGATCTGGATTAAGTGTTCGAAGTATATCTTCCTACATTGTCAATGATTACGGTTCAGGCTAAAACCTGTATGTCTTGACATCTGTCCAGAACAACTCGAAATCTAGACTTCAAGATTCATTTTAAAGAAACAGTTCTTCTGGTATTGTCTTCAATCATTTCATCTCTACAATATAACGGATCAACCAAATAAACAAATTGATCACTGAGAAACTGGGAGCTTCATCAATGAAGTGAAGTAATTCCCATGTCATGAGGTGTCAAATTCTAAAAAAAGAAGAGCAATCTCTGCAAAACAAACTTGTGCTTCTGATCATCACAGAGCAATGGTGACAAGGTGGTGAGTAACTGGGGACTCTTGCCTCTGATCAAGGCGTTTCCTCACGTAAAAAGCCACAGTTACTAACTATGTTCTCTAAAAAGGAGAGGTAATAAGGTATTCACATTGAGTAATTGGGGATTCAAGCCTCTGATCAAGGTGTCTCCCTAATGTCAAAAGTGTGATTTACCAACTTACTCATTGGTCTTATTGAAAATCTCTATAATATCCCTTGTCTTAGTACAAATTACTGGAATGCTTGTCTTCAATACCATGAGATCACCTTCTCTGCTTTGTCGTCTACTGAGTATTGCTGTTTGTTCAGCAATGTCTTGCCATACTTGTTCATCCCTGCTCTACATCATATGCCATGTATGTGGATATACTTCTCTCTCATTCTAATTTTCTATTGCTTACTAGAGTTCAAGAATCTTATCTTGAGTTTAGCACCTTACTTATTCTCTTAAGATATGCTCTTGAGTCTTTCTACACTAAGTAGCCACTGTACTTCCTCCTCATGTCTCCATCAATTTCATATATCTTTCATTTTCTTTTGATGATGTCAAAGGGGGAGAGAGAGGTCATGCATCATCTGAGAGGTCAAAGGTCATGCAATATCTGAGAGAGGTCATGCTACTGTGAAGAGGTCTTCAGAGAGTGAGTAGTGGGGAGAGAAAATTTGGAGAGAGAAGAGGTTCAGAAGATGTGTTTCTAGAAAATACTCTCTGGTTTGTTTACATGATTGGCTTGCTCTTGATTATGCTTAATGCCCTGACATTGTTTGATTCATAGTGTTGCCATCATCAAAAAGGGGGAGATTGTTGCATCCCTATGGTTTTGATGATGTCTCACACTATAAATAAATTTATTTTTTAACTATGGATCAATTTGTCTTTATACGGTGCATCTTCTTGTCTCTAAGCATGAAGGAGGTCCATGCTTATAGCATGATTTAGGTCCATGCATGACATGATTTTTGTCCTTTTGCTAAATGCATACTAAGTCAGTGCATGTTCTGCATCTCTTACATAAAGTGCTTCCCTCGGTGCAAGTCCTTGATCACGTTCATATCTTGTCTCTATGCATTACTCTAGGTCGTGTCCACTAAGGTCCGTGCATATCATGTCTCTGCATCTCACCTTTTGAGGTCGGTGCAATTCTTGACCAGAATGCTTTGGTCAGGCTGGTCATTCCTACATCTCAGTGCAAATCCATCTCGGTGCAAGCTTTGACTTGTATCTATCTTTGTCATTTCAGTGCAAATGCATCTCGGTGCGAGCTTTGTCTTGTATCTCTCTTTGCCATCTCGGTGCAGCTCCTGCTTGGATTGCATATCTAAACTTGGTGCATGCTTTGATTAAAACAAGATCATGTTCAGTGCATAATCTAGCCTATTTGATTCACTATAGCAACGAGGACGGTGCAGTTCATGCTTCAGGTCTACTAGACTCGGTGCAAGTCCTGTAGATAGCTAAAATGGATTGGTGCAACTTCTGCTTCATTCCATATCATTATTTTTCTTGCCTATCATAGTCAATGCTTATTCCTTTGACTCGGTGCAAACTTTTCTCTCTGGCAAAATAAAGTCAGTACAACAGTTGATTTGGGAATTACTACTCAGTGCAGTTTCTGGTTTCTTATTCCTTACACTAATACGAAGTGTGCTAAGTGTGTGTGACAAAATAACTATTTCTTTTCTGACAGTTTGTCTGTGCAATTCACTAGGAAGATGGCACGTGATCTGAGGTAGATAGAGGTCCAGAATATTCCCACACGTACCCCAACCTTTTAGGCGGGAAACGTGGTATCCACACGCCTAAGGTTCTGGATCAGATATATATATATATATGCTAAGGAAAATGGTTCGAAGAAGGATGGAACAGTTTAAAAGAAGAGCAGCGTGAGAGCAGTGGATCAAGAGAGAAAACCAGAGACTACCCACTCCATCCTGAGCTGAGAGAAAAAATTTTGAGAGAAAAATTTTTGAGAGAGAGAAGAGATTTTGAATGTGAACTTCTGCTTCTATGAAAGCTATATTACTTTTGTTTTTCTAAGAAAATTGTCGTTCATCGATCGTTTTTTTTTTGAGTTTCCTTTACTTTCATTCCATTCGGTTACCCTCCACTATTCGGAGGAAGGGAGAGGTTCTCCAGTTTCCCTCTATTGTCTTGGAGGAAGAGAGGTTGATCCTCTGGTTGTGTGAGTTACTTGGGAGTAACTGCACAGGGTTCTCTTTGCTACGCGCAAAGGAAGGGAGATTGGTTCTCCAGTGTTTTCTTCTGGTCGATCAAAAGACTGAGGCGGCTGTTCCTCAGGGCAAGCTGTTAGGCAGCGGTTGTTGCAGACTGAGTCTGCTGTGTGTGATATAATATTGCAAGGAAACCTTACTCTCTTGAGTAAGGGGTGGACGTAGATTGCGGATAGCAATCAAACCACCTAAAAAATTTCTCTGTCTCTTCTGTGGTTTGCTTGTTTACGTTGTGCTGCTCTCCATGTACTTGACATATTGCTTCATTGTGAATTGCTTTCTCAATCTCATTCCTTTTACTAGTCATCATAGTTGCCTGTCTCCGAGGTCTTCATCACTGCAATTTAAGGGGTTGATAAATCGTGTCTGAGTTTATCGAATTTGAAAGTGAGCTATTCATCCCCCCCTTTTATCTCACTTTCCGCTGCACGTATCATAATTATCTATTTATATTTATATCACACGTATTATTTTTGGGCTTTAATGAAGTTAATTATGCATTTTTTTACATGATAATATCAAGTCTCACACAAAATGAAGATTTTTCTACAATTAATGGGACTTGAGACATTTTGTTTTAATAAGAGAATTACATAATTAAATTTTATTAAAATCATGAGAATTATTTTTCCAAATTTAGTTTTTACAAAATTCATTTTGAATGAACTGTTAGGTCTCGAGTGGTGCAGTCAGATCTAGAAGGGGGAGTTGAATAGATCCTATCAAGAACTTTGACCTATTAAATAAACTTAGGTACAAAGATCATAAACCACTCCTATAAAGCAAATGAGACACTTAGGCACAATGCACAGTGGAATTAAAAGGGATGGCTTAAGTCGAAATGGCAAAGCACAATGCATAGAAAGCAGGGGTCGACACTCCCAAGGGTGAGGTCGACACTCCTTCAACATAACCCAGTTATGTGGAAAGCTGAGGTAGACACTCCTATGTAGTGAGGTCGACACTACTTCAGAAGCAATTAAGATCAAAGTGAGATTTAATGCAATGGACAGTAGGGATCAAAATGCACGTCGACTGAGTATGAAATTACTTGCTTTGTGTGTGTGCTTTGTGATCAACCAGAGTCTCATGTGTTCAGATTGGCCGCTCAATGTTAAAGTGTATGTGAGCAATATGTTAAAGTGTGCGATAGAAAACAATCAAGATTGTGAACATTGAAGCTAGCACACAGGCCTGTGAACGAGGATAGAGAATATGGAGCAATCACACAAGATGCACAACCCACTACACAAGGAATTTTAAGGTGGTTCGGTTGCAAACCCGTAACCTACGTCCACCCCTCACCAAACCAGGTGAGGCTTTCCTGCTGACACACAGCTTGGCCGGGGACACGCACCAAACCATAGAATAGAGAACACCCTATGTCTGTCTTCCTGCACACAAATCGGCAGGGACCGTTCACCACAGACCTGAGGACCCTCCGTCTGTCTTCCTACACACAAACCGGTAGGGGCGATTTACCACAAACCGGAGCACACCTCTGTCTGTCTTCCTACTCACAAACCGATAGGGACAGTTTATGATGAAATGAGACAAATGAAAAACACAAAAGGAAAAACACTACAAGTGCAGCAGAACACACAAGTTTCCATATATGAAGATGAAGCACGGAAGAATGTGATTAGAAGAGCATTAACCAAACTATGGCTTCATATTTCACTCTTGAAGCTCTTTGGACAAATTTGAACACCAGTCCAAGCTGGCTTTTTCTTGGGCTCAATCTGGACGTCAGGAGGGCTGCACTCCTCTCTTGGTTTCTCTTCTTTCTTCTGCTCTTTCTCTTCTCTTTCTTTCAGCACTGGGGTATTTTGAACCAGGGCTGGGCTACTCCTTTTTCTTTCTTTTCTTTTCACACAGATTCACACTTGAAGGCTCGAGCGGGTTTTTCTCTCTGGTAGCAATAGCAGATTCAAAAGAAGCTTCATATATGTATATATAGAAAGGCCAGGTAGAAAGATTTCCCTCCAAGAAAATATGTAGCTTGAATGGCCCGAATAAACAATGGATCTTTGAGAAGAACCTCTTCTTCTTTTTGGCTTCCCAAGAGAGGGAACTTTCCCTCCAAAAATTGTCCATTGATTGGTCCAGTATAAGTAGACATCTTTGATTGGCTCCGAGGAGATATAGAATAAGGGTTTTCTTCAGCTCCGGATCTGAGCAATTAATGACCCATATGGAAGAGATCTGGCGGTCTACATTCTCATTGGCTCGAGTCACTTTACTATCCTTTGTGCTCTACTTGGACAAGAGTCCCATTGGTTGACAGCAAAAGGTAGTGGCAGACTATAGTTACTTTTCCCGGTTGTGATTTCTGACATACCCATCTCCAAAAATTAGATTAGATGTGATATGATGGCAGAGACAAAAAGTCAAACTTGGGAACTTCCTCCAGGCCTCGAAATCTATGTTTTTCAGGATTTGCGATATATATTTTTGCTCTCTGGATCCCCTTTGATTTGACAAAAAACTAGCTTAAAAAGCTTCTGGGAGAACAATGGTGTCGACCTATATAGGTGGTGAGGTCGACCTGTCTTGATGATGGGGCGGTTATAACGCTCTCTGGAAATCCCACAGGTCGACCTCCTGAAACTAGCAGGTCGACACTTCCAAGTGAAGGAGCGTTTATAACGCACTCTGGAAGGGCCTGAGGTCGACCTCCTAATAGAGGCAGGTCGACACTTCCTTGTGAGCTTCTTCGGACAGATGGCTGCTTGACTGGTGAGGTCGCTGCAGTGGCTCCATGAGGTTGCTATTATGAGGTCGACCTGTCTAAGATCCTTAGGTCAACCTGACTTAGTTAGTTTGAACTTTTTCTTTCTTTTTCATCATCTACCTTGATTGCCTCATTTTATGTGCCTTGCTTGATGCCCTTTCTTGGTTTCTTGCATTCACTGGTATATTGGCTTATCATCACCTGCCTTGATTTTCGTGTAGCCAATTGCCTTGATTTCTATGCTTTATTTCTTACCAAATGCTGGCTTGACCTAAAAATGCATAAATGTGGATATCATCAAATGCAAATCAGACTCATCAATGACTTCATAGGCAGACATCATCAAAACCATAGAATTAAGCATGTTACACACATGCCCAACATTCTCCCCCTTTTTGATGATGGCAACTATGAGTCATTTTGAGTTCATTATGAATCGACTCTAGAAGAATTGTAATCATGAATTTTATGACCCATATAATTATGTCCCATAATTTTCTCCCTTATGCACTCCCTAGTCAATGACTGAATTAGAGCATGAAAAAGAGCACAATGACTCATAAAATAGAGCACAATGTCTCATATAATTCTCTCCCCCTTTGACATCATCAAAATAAAAGCATTGGAGAGAATATATGGCATAGTACTGAAGGAGAGGAGTAAAGTAGGAGATATTTAGCACAGAGTAAGGTAATTGAAGTGAATAACATACCTCTTTTTAGGGGGTAGTTGTTGGGTCCCTTTAGGATGTGCAATAGTTAATGATTCACAATAATTTTCTCCCCCTGATACCATACCTCTTAGTTGCACTGTATGACAGTCATTGCAAACTGAGGAAATACAGGCCAATGGTTGTTTCGCCACATATGAAAATGATACCAATACTAGAATGCTAATTGCTATGTCCCTGAATTGAGTATGGGGTTCCTCTTGAATGCAGGTAGAGCAGAAATTATGCAGAGAGATGGCCATGCAGACAAGGAGTCAATGCTAAGTTTAGAGACCAAGTCACACCAATAGATATTGAGCAAACATAATACAAGGTTGGGTCCCTTGGCTTGGCAAGAACAAATGGCCATTAGATGTTATGAAGTCACAGCAAAGTAGCATGGACTCAATCATGAGAGACAGATATATGCATGAAGTTTAAGCATTGCAAAATGATGCAATTTAGAGAGCAATACTGCAGCCATACAACATATTTGGTTTTCTGGTTTTTCAAGATTTTTAAGGCTTTCTATGCAATGCATGGAGATGCAACATGCAAACTACCCAAGTATGTAGAGAATTGTAACCAATTGCTTTAAGGACATGATAGCAATGGATGAGGAGGCAGAAATACCCATTGTTAAGAGTGGTGATGCATTCATAGTAGCCAGGATAGACTATGCAGGTTGACCAGAGATGGCAAATATCATTGAAGCAAGGAGCATCAAGAGGCCAACTTATCTTAAGGACATAGGTCAGAACAACTAGACAGAGGTCTGGACGCAACGGGATGACTCTTGGGGTCAACACTTGGAATGTTTGAGACACAAGATCCAATAGATGATAAGATGGAAGCCCTTCATCCTGAAGCCAAGTTCATAAATGTACAGTTATAGATTTTTTAGAATCTTCAGATATAGAACTCTGATGCTAAAGCCCTTAAATTCAGATTGGTTTATCACTGATGAATTCTGAGCTTCCAAAAAAGACACTTGAAAACATCTGCATTCAAAATTAATAGAAGTAAACCAGAATCTCATATTAGAACCAGGTTAACCTCCTCTTACCTTACTCATTCAATTCCATTAGCTCCTTTGAGAGTAACTACTAAAAGTATTGAGGTTAAACATCTAGAAGTTTCTGATTTTATCCATGAGTGCTACACATTCAAATATTTCTTTTGAAATCATTGTAGGATACCAACTGCTATCAATTAACGAGCAGTCAAGTGTAGCGTGCACCTTTTGACATGAGAGTGCATGTTGATTAGACGCCAACACCCCCAGTTACTCAGTGTAGCTCACCATCTTGCCATAACCAGAACAGAGGTAGCATGACATTTCATGATGTTGTCCTCTCCACTTCTTTGGTGAAGGGACTCGGTTTCTTGGTGAATCCAATGTCATTGCTCTGCCTTAGAGCACTGAATTCAGCACACACCTTTTTACGTAAGGATATACGTTTATCAGACGCCAACATCCCTAGTTACTCAGTATGACAGAAGCTCATTGCTTTCATTGTAGCCTCTTTTTGAAATCTTCAAATTTAACAAATGTTTAAAAACAATACTAGACTAAAATTTCTCAATCAAAGATGTCTTTGTACTTAAGATAAACTTTCAGATGCAAGAAGGCATAACATGTCAAAACATGAAAAGCTAGTTTAAGTCTATTAAGCCTGAACACAGACATTTTCAAGACCATTAAGTTATAAAGCTCAAGAAATCATTAATGTTAAACCAAAAGTTTTCATGTTCAAGGCAGTCACAAAATTCTATAAAAGAAGATTCTTCTTGAAGATTTACTCTGATTAGCAAACTTAATGATAGTTAGAAGATCCTCCAATAAGTTCAAAGCAATTTAGATTCAAGGTGAACCACATAGAATATCAACATTATGATGCAGTGGCCTGACTTAAGTAGAGAGTGCAGATGAGTAGAAAGTGAGAATGGTTAGTGAACGCTTCCTTCGAGAATATGTAGTGAGCTCAGACTGAAATGTGTGAAATGAGACAGCAGACACAAAAAAGTGTTGACACAAGCACCTCATGGTGTCGACACCCTGATCTCAGATAGAAGGCAGTATTCAGGCAGAATTGAACTACGAGGTCGACCTGAGTGAGTCTAAGGTCGACCTGATCAATAGCAGGGAGGATTTCAACATATTTGTCAAGTTCAACAAGCTCCCCCTAAGAAGATGCAGTCTATGCATATGTCAATCAAAAATGTGCAAGGATGTAGACTAGATTTTTAATCTTGACTCCCCTTAAACTTGTGCATGGGTTGACAATGGAGTATGTAACCTATGACTTATGTGAACACATGATGCAATAGAAGTGATGCCAATTGATATGCATTATTGTGTCCCTTTAACATGATATGCAATGGAGTGCATGAGACCACAAAATGATGCAAGCACAGATTATTTGCAATGTATTTTGAACTGAAATGTAAACCCTCAAACTCCCCCTTTGTCAAATGCTTATAGAGGTTAGGACTATCATGCAAAATATCAAATGTCCACATGAGTGATGAGTTGAATTGTATGCAGCCATGACAGACATCATCAAAACTGATGGTTGACAGTGATAGACATGAAGTTCACATAGCTGCAACTAAGCCTTAAAGATGTACGTTATTAACGGCAGCTCATCATCACCTCAACACCGTCAACATAGCAGATTTAAGCACATCAAATTCAAAATTCTGGTACTAGGTGGAGAGCTTAAATCCAATGATCACCTCACACAAGGTGTTGTCTTCCTGACAAGCTTAGCTCATCACTCTGACATACACCTTTTAATATACCAGAGAATCAGTCATTCTCAATGACAAAATTTTTCAAATTTTAACCATGGGGGAATTTTAGCATTTCAGGGAGACAATTTCAATTTTCAACATTTATTGACAACAACACAGACTTATGATGCAATATTTACACATCAATCTTAACATGCAGAATAACACAAATTGAAAAATTTATTTACATACTTGTGCCTTGAGCATTTATTTACCTGATCATTCTTTGTGCATCTCCAAGGCACCCTACACCCAAAATTCTCATTTGAAAATTTTAGGTACCCAAGCTTGCTTGGGTCCAGAAAGGTTAGTCCCACTTGTAACTGCATTTATCTTTCTCATTGCAATCAAGTCATCTTCCTTCATCATATGACAGTCATACATTTCATGCCCATCTTTCCCACAATAGAAGCAGTGCACAAGGAATTTGGCATTTTTCTTATGTGCATGTGCATCAAGCTTCTGTGGGTGAATAGGGAGTTTAACATTCCTGGAATGAGAGTGATACCTTCCCTTCATATGCCAATAGTCCTGGACAGTATGGCCAATTTGACCATAGTGAGAGTAGTGAGGAGGAAAGGTTCTTCTTCTATTGGCTGTTGGGTGCATCGACCTGCCCTTCTGAGTGCGTCGACGCATCTGACTATCCATGGGGTTTTGTGCAGGATTGTACTGATCATGCTTCCTCCCATCATTGACCTATCCTTTGCCTTTCCCTTTCACATTATTTCTTCTATTTTGGCCTGCTCTAAGTTCATCATTCTTCAAGGTGAAACAGTTATGCGTAGTGTGACCATGTCTACCACAGTAAAAATAGTGAGCATTCATTTTATGAGGAGCATGGAATTTAGCATGGCCTTTCCTAGCAGGCATGTCAAAATTAGCAAACTCATTTTTCTATTTTTGACCAGGGTTCATTTTCTTTTTCTAATTTTTGTTTTTCTCTTGAGCAACATGCGATTTTGGATGACCACAAGAGGTGCTAGCTTCAAGTGAGCCAGAGACAAACAAGGTGTACACCTTGCTTCAAAGGGATTTTTTGTTCACAAGTTTGTACCCTAAACTTTCTCTTTGAAGGTTGACCCTAGTCCCCAAAATTCTATCTAAATTATCTTGGCCCTGAACAAATTTTGACAGAGAATTCTTTAAGTCCTTGTTTTCATTCTCCAATGAGGAGACATGTAGTTCAGACTTAGCAAGGTCCTCTTCGCACACAGCCAATTGCTCATTGAGCATGGCGTTCATAGTTTTATGATTTTATGTTTCTTGTTCTAAGGAATGCATCATTTCAGAACGGTTATCAACAATAGATTTGCCTCTTTCGAAAGTAGCCAGTTTTTCAAGCAGCATGTCACTTTGTTCTTTTAACATTTTATTTTCTTCAATCAACCTCTCATCATGGATTAGCTCATCAGGCATAGTTTGATCATTAGAGATTGATTTAAGTTGCTTTTGAAGTTATCTTAAGATTTTTTCCAACCTAGTGATTTCAGCTTGCAATGTTCCATTTTCATATCTTAAGCATGCAATACACTCTTTATGCACATCCAAGTAAATCATCAGAGTGTCATTGAGCTCCTCAAATGCAGAACAATTATTGCAGAAGGAGCTCTAACCTTGATTGTTTTTCTTAAGATCCTTTTTCATCCTTTTATTTTCAGATTTTATTTTCTTGTATTACTTAGCCAATTCATCATATGCATCCATTAACTCCTCAAAAGTAAAATCTTCTGAATCTGAGCTTACCGGGGATGAGGATGGATTGCTGGACTGCTCTGGTCGGCCGGCCATGAGGCATTCAGGCTTTTGCTCTTCTCCTTCATGGATGTTCACCAACCTATCCAGAACTTGCTTGGCTGTGTTGTAGGTGGACACACGATGAAGTAACCTGAAATCAACTGCAGCTTTTATCAGATTGAATGCAGCAAGGTTATCATGATGTTTGGTCTCATGTTCAGCAGACTATTCATTTGTATCTGATGGCAGCTCATGAGGACCATTATATATAAGATTCTATAATTCTGGACTTATAGAATTGACATGGGTAAACATTCTCCCTAGCCACATGGAAAAATCAGAACCATCATACGTGGGCGGAGAAACCATTGAAACATGTTTAGCAGAGAAGTTCATTTTATCAAAATACACCGAGATCCTTCTGTGTAGATAGTGGGATCTGGGTAACACAAAGCTAGGATCTGATACCAATTGCTAGGTCTCGAGTGATGCAGTCGGATCTAGAAGGGGGGGGTTGAATAGATCCTATCATGAACTTTGGCCTATTAAAAAACTTAGTTACAAAGATCATAAACCACTCCTATAAAGCAAATGAGACACTTAGGCACAATGCACAACGGAATTAAAAGTGATGGCTTAAGTGGAAATGGCAAAGCACAATGCATAGACAGTAGGGGTCGACACTCCCAAGGGTGAGGTCGACACTCCTTCAACAGAACCCAGTTATGTGGAAAGCTGAGGTAGACACTCCTATGTAGTGAGGTCACACTAATTCAGAAGCAATTAAGATCAAAGTGAGATTTAATGCAATGGGCAAAAGGGATCAAAATGCACATCAACTGAGTATGAAATTACTTGCTTTGTGTGTGTGCTTTGTGATCAACCAGAGTCTCATGTGTTGAGATTGGCTGCTCAATGGATCTCCAAAGTGTGTGTGAGCAATATGTTAAACTGTGCGATAGAAAACAATCAAGATTGTGAAAGTTGCAGCTAGCACATAAGCCTATGAATGAGGATAGAGAATATAGAGCAATCACACAAGATGCACAACCCACTACACAAAGAATTTTAAGGTGGTTTGGTTGCAAACCCGCAACCTACGTCCACCCCTCACCAAACCAGGTGAGGCTTTCTTGCTGACACATAGCTTGGCCGGGGACATGTCCCAAACCATTAGCAGAGAACACCCTCTTTCTGTCTTCCTGCACACAGACCAGTAGGGACGGTTCACCACAGAACGGAGGACCCTCCGTCTGTCTTCCTACACAAAAGCCGATAGGGACGGTTTACCATAGACCAGAGCACACCTCCATCTGTCTTCCTACTCACAAACCGGTAGGGACGGTCTACGATGAAATGAGACAAACGAAAAACACAAAAGGAAAAACACTACAAGTGCAGCAGAACACACAAGTTTCCAGATATGTAGATGAAGCACGGAAGAATGTGATCAGAAGAGGATTAACCAAACTATGGCTTCAAATTTCACTCTTGAAGCTCTTTGGACAAATCTGCACACAAGTCCAAGCTGGCTTTTTCTTGGGCTCAACCTGGACGTGAGGAGGGTTGCACTCCTCTCTTGGTTTCTCTTCTTTCTTCTACTCTTTCTCTTCTCTTTCTTTCAGCACTGGGGTATTTCGAACCAGGGCTAGGCTACTCCTTTTAATTTCTTTTCTTTTCACACAAATTCACACTAGAAGGCTCGAGCGGGTTTTTCTCTCCGACAATAGTAGCAGCTTCAAAAGAAGCTTCATATATGTATATATAGAAAGGCCAGGTAGAAAGATTTCCCTCCAAGAAAATCTATAGCATGAATGGCCTGAATAAACAATGGATCTTTGAGAAGAACCTCTTCTTCTTTTTGGCTTCCCAAGAGAGGGAACTTTCCCTCCAAAATCTATCCATTGATTGGTCCAGTATAAGTAGACTTCTTTGATTGGCTCAGAGGAGATATAGAATAAGGGTTTTCTTCAGCTCCTGATGTGAGCAATTAATGACCCATATGGAAGAGATCTGGCGGTCTACATTCTCATTGGCTCTGGGCACTTTACTGTCTGTGTGCTCTACCTGTACAAGAGTCCCATTGGTTCACATCAAAAGGTAGTGGCAGACTGTAGCGACCTTTCCCAATTGTGATTTCTGACATACCCATCTACAAAAAGTAGATTAGATGTGATATGATGGCAGAGACAAAAAATCAAACCTAGGAACTTCCTCTCGGCCTCGAAATCTATGTTTTTCAAGATTTGCGGTATATATTTTTGCTCTCTGGATCCCCTTTGATTTGATAGAAAACTAGCTTAAAAAGCTTCTGGGAGAACAATGGTGTCGACCTGTATAGGTGGTGAGGTCAACCTGTCTTGATGAAGTGGCGGTTATAACGCTCTCTGGAAAGCCCATAGGTCGACCTCCTAAAATTGGCAGGTTGACACTTCCAAGTGAAGAAGTGTTTATAACGCTCTCTGGAAGTGCCTGAGGTCGACCTCCTGATAGAGGCAAGTCAACACTTCCTTGTGAGCTTCTTTGGATAGATGGCTGCTTGACTGGTGAGGTCGATGCAGTGGCTCCATGAGGTCAGGGCAGCCATAAGACTTGTTGTTATGAGGTCGACTTGTCTGAGATCCTGAGGTCAACCTGACTTAGTTAGTTTGAAATTTTTCTTTCTTTTTCATCATCTACCTTGATTGCCTCATTTTGTGTGCCTTGCTTGATGCCCTTTCTTGGTTTCGTGCATTCACCAGTATATTGGCTTATCATCACCTGCCTTGATTTCCGTGTAGCCAATTGCCTTGATTTCTATGCTTTATTTCTTACCAAATGCTGGCTTGACCTGAAAATGCATGAATGTGGATATCATCAAATGCAAATCAGACTCATCAATGACTTCATAAGTAGACATCATCAAAACCCTAGAATTAAGCATGTTACACACATGCCCAACATGAACTACAGGGGAGAACAAATAATCAAGTTTAGATTCATTGCTCAAACTTATTTGCTTGAGGGACTTTTGTATAATTTCTTTCTTGTTTTGCAAAACTTTGTGAACAGTTTCCCCCCCTCCCCTGTGTGTAGCTGCGGCTTTCTCAGTTTAACATGATAGCCAACAGATTGCATGGGGAGCCTGGCAGATCTCCAGCATATCACATGGGAAGCCAACAGATTGTATGGGGAACCAACATGCATGTAGATCTAGGCAGCAGTAGCATCATCTATGCAGATCTCCTCCGATAGAAGCCGATGCATCCCCCTCGAAACAATGGCAGCCGCCATGCACGCAGACTCTCTGGCTCCGGCAGTAATACGGTAGATGCATGGGGCGCTGACAAGCTCCAGGCGAGCTCGCGGCATGCATGAGAAGGCAGTAGGCATGCATGGGAATCCAATAGGATCGCTTAGGAAGTAGGCGAACACATCTTCCAGCAGAGCTGCGCACATCATGCGCATGGGAGCAGCAACAAGCGAATGACGTGAGCGGCATTGGCGTTCCGGCAGCATTCAGGCAGATGGCCTCTAAGCGGCAGGCGTTCACAAGGGCATGCAAGCGAATGCAGCGACGTGGGCACCAGGCACCCCTATAAAAATTGGCATCCTCTCCCCCTTGCACAAACTTCTCCCCCCCTCCTTCTCCCTCTTCTCCCTCTCCTTTCTCTCCCTCTCACTCCTCTTTCTCTCACCACTAGAGCCCCTGTTCTGAATGGGGCACCGCCAATTTCCTCTCTTTCTCCTCCCTCCTCCTCTTCTCATATCTCTCTCTCCCCCTCTCACCGGTTCTCTTCTCTCCCTCTCCTTCTCTCCCCTCTCTCTCTTTCTCATCTCTCCACATCCCTCTCTCACACATTCACACACCACCGTAAGCGACCCCCTCTCCCTTTCTCTCCCTTCTCCCCGGTCCCACTCTCTTTTTCTCTACACACGCACACACTCGTAGCACCGCTGGCGGTCCCCTCTCCGTCAGGTTGTTCTCCCCCCTTCTTATCTCTCCCCATTTCTCCTGCACTCCCTCTCATTCTCTACTCTTACTCTCCATTTCTCTCTTCACCACACACACCTACAGCGCCACCGACCGCGACGTCTCTCATTCACCGCATCGGCCGCTTCCCTTCTCAACGTTCTCCCCATCCATCTCTTCCCCGCAAACACTCACGCAAACCACCTCCCACACGCACTTGCACCGCGCCACCCCCCTCTCGTCAGCATCTCTCTCCCTTTGTCCCTCCACCTGCATCACCGCGTCGACCTCCCCTATCCGTGGCATCGACTCTGTCTCTCATCTCCTCTATACTCCCCCTCTGTCTCCCTCTTCTCACACACCTTATTTCAACTTAATCGGTTTTTTTCTATTTTATTCTTGTATTTTTATTAACCCTCTCTCCACCTCTATTTCTCTCTCTCTCTACATCTCTCCACATATGTCTCTCTCTAAATTTCTCTTCCTAAAGCTCTCTTACGACGGCATCTTCTCCGAGGTTGGACGGCTCTCCAAGGTCCAAGGGCGTGGGCGATGGCGGTTCTCGACGGCTATTTCTTTACCCCTATCTCTTTATGTTTAGTTTAGTTAGAGTTTGTTTGGGTTGTAATTTTCCATTTTTCTTGTCACTTTGTAAACGATTAATTTTTTAGCAATGAAATTAGTTTAGTATTATTCTCTCTCTCTTTCTCTCCCTATTTCTCTCCTTTACCTCTCCAAGTTTCTTTAGATAGTTTTTAATCTTGCACTATTTTTATTATTTCCTATAAAAAAATCCTTCCAACAACTTCTTTTTGTTTTTCTTAAAAATAAAAGAGAAAAAGAGATTTTCAAACTTAAAAATCTAGCCTCCTCGTGGGATCGACCCGTATTCTCCACTATATTCAAAAATCTTAATTTTAGTGTCAGTACGGAATTTTTGAAATTGAGTGAGCTGGTTTTTAACGATGAGCTTCGCGTTCGATCAGTGATGAACAGTGCCACGTTCGTTCTAGACTCCTCGACCCATGGTTATGCTGGAACTCCCTTGAGTCTTCGTGCATATGCCATGGTGTCGGAATGGGTCAAAAATCTCGGCAAGAAGCATACGCCACTTGCTAAAGGGTCCGGGCTGTCGTTCTGACATGCTCGTCTTTTACGGAGTCCGTCTCAGTCTGCTGTGGACGGGTCTCTTGTACATCTCCCCCAGCATGTTCCGGGGTAGGGGGAGATGCTGCCGAAATTCTCTCGATAATCCGTGATTTAATTCCGCATCATGTTTCCTCGGATATCTGCTCCATTTTTAGCCCTTATGGTGGTAACGGCCTCACGGCTACCCATGCCTAATTATGATAGCAGATTACCCAATAAGGGGAATAAATCAATAATAAGTGCCACTTCCCGGCATACATTGTCTCGGCAGTATACGATCCCACCGGAACGCGGTCATGCCAGGTCCACCTCATGGACTCATATGCTTGCATTGCAATGCTAAACGCGGTCTCATAATAAAAGGCAGCCATTGATCTACAGCCCTACGAGTGATCACGACTACCTAGAGGGCTAGTCCTCAGGTTCTCCACTCATCATAGGGTATAGGATTGCCATTTAGGCATGACCGTCTTTCAGGAGATCGTCTCGACATTTCGTGGACGAGTCTCTTCTTTCTCCCCGATACTCTTCGGGACAGGGGAGGTGCTGCCAAAATCTTCCTTGAATATATCAAATGAACATATGATCAAATGGTTAAATAAAGAGGTGATAATATGTTTTCAATCAACCCGCACTAAGTCGAAGCCAACTTCTACCCATGGTTCGACTAATCCCAACTCCTGCATGTGACTCTAATAAAGAAATAAACTTATATATGCTCGTTTGCTTGTATTTAACCGTACAAATACACGTATATGAGTGCTTGCATCTCCCGATTCTTTGGTATATAAAATGGTGATTTGCAGAAGGTTGGATTAATTCCGTCTAGAAGCTATCACTAAGCGTGAGGTGATCTTCAGATCTAAGTACTCTGCCTCATACCAAGAACCGGATAAATATAATAAATATCAATGTACTGTGTGCTTGCATGTGGGATTAAATCCTGCTCTTGCTTTGGAAAATGAGCATGACTTAATTTCATGTATTCCTTTAGCCCCGAGGGCTCTTCTAACTTGGCGATTAATCAAGGGTTGCCCTTCTTTTGGAAGGACATAATTAACGCCATAGCCTTTATGATAAGGCGGACTCAGGGTCCCGACACGATCACCTACTATTATCTGATTAGTCAGACGGTGCGCAAAATAAATTGTCACTTTGTGACTGGCACGCCCCACGCTTAAATAAAAACCCTGATAAATAATCCAAATAAATTTAAATAAAATTCACTCCCCATAGGGGGGCACCGTTGTGACCAAAGTAGCTGCGTAGTCGAGTGCTGTAGGCCCCAATGTGACTGGAGTAGCTGGGCAGTCGGGCGTCGCGGGCCCCGACGTGACTGGAGTAGCTGGGCAGTAGGGTGCCGCAGGCCCCGATGTGACTGAGGGGGTTGGGGCGCCGTGAGACCCTGGCTGTCCGGCGCGCCTGGTCTGGCAGTTAGGTGCCGAGGGCATCATTATGATTTAGGGGGCTGGGGCACCGTGAGTGTAACGACCCAAAATCCCGGATACCGGAGACTTGATACCACTAGGACCCTGAGACGCCACCCAAGAGTTGATGAGGCTCCGAAAGGGTTGGAAAGTGGAGTGTTGATGCAAAAAGGTCTACAATCACACACGCATTTTAAAGGCTTAACAACATTAAGTAGAAGCGAAATTTACATTACCAGAGTGTTATCATTATACATTAGTCCAGAAGCACATAGTACAAGTGCAAAATTATATGAGTACCAAAAAGGACAACTACACGGGGCATATCCCGGATTGGACCACGCTGGCTGCTAAGACTGTCCGCCAAAACCATGCGGGAAACTTGCAGACTGCTGCGCCTCACCTGAAAAATAAGGGGTGAGTCTCATTTCATTGACTCGGTAGGGGTCCCGTAGATCCCTACCTCGCAGCTAAAAATCACAATGAATAATGCAATGGCAAGCAACTATATCAATTTAAATGAGCTGTACAAGAATATTAATAAATGAATATAGCTAAATATGAATGCCACATAACTCATGCTAATTTAAAAGCATAATTAAACACGAGAATCTTTCATTCACCATTAGAGTTAAAATTCTACAAACCAAATGACAGGAGAAGTAAAACCACTAGAAGAAAGACCAGACGCGTCCACTGATGACTTACACTACGCCTTGGGTGTCTACCACTCGCTTGGAATGCGGCAATTGAGACATCGTAACCGTATCCAAAGACAAGGACAAGTCAGGGTCACGCTCATCAGCGCAAGTCCACACCCCTGACCACGTGTGCACACACAAGTTCAATGCCTTGAGCCTGGTCTCTAGCTATTTTTCTACCCCCCCCCCCCTTTCAGACGATACTGCAAAGCAAGGGGGCCCATGGAAACTAGCCTAAAAATCATACACCGGGACTGCCCCGCCACCTCTCCTATGTGGGCCGACTCTAGAGGTCATCGGGCTACGACTAGTGGGTCCATCACATAGGAAGGAGAAGTCAACTCAAATGTAACATAAAAGCATGCCACAAATCATTACGGCATGTAAACATACCAAAGGTACAACCCCAAACACATGGCCAAACGATCACGGTAAAAACTAGGCTGGAGGGAAGTGTCGGTCTTGCACTGGGCCGCCACTATCAAGTGGCGGTCATGGACTGGGCTGCCACTGTCAAGTGGCGGTCATGGGGATGGCTTCTACTATGACAGTAGCGGTCAGACCCCTGGCCGTTACTATGACAGTAGCGGTCAGACCCCTGGTCGTTACTTGCCCACTGCCTCAACTCATGGGAAACGGTCTCTGTTAGACCGCTACTCCTTAGTAGCGGTTTAATGACGACCGCTATCATTCCAGATGATCCGAAACATGCCCTAACTATTTTGAACCCCTCCCAAATCAATCAAATCGATGGGATTACAGAAGTATCATCTATTCCCTGTTGTCATACATCATTTCCACAACATTTAAGCTTCAAAAACATAAAGAACAAGGCTAGAGAGGGATCAAACCATATAATTTTTAACGAATTCATTCCACATGCCATTTTGAATTAAACCAACCATTCTAACATCCATATAACTACTCAAAACAATAGGAAAGCATGCTAGGGCAAGGCAGAAATCTATCCCCCTACTTGGAATCGTGAAATCAAGCCAGCCCACGCATCAAAACCTTCCCCACGCTGGAGGGAAGACGATCACCACCCGAACCACCAATCTCTATGGCCTCACGAGCACTCCACCGTCGTCCCAAGCTTGCCGAGGTCTTCTCCTCCAAGCCGCCCACGGTCGGTTGGAGCAGGATGCCGAGAGAATGAGGGAGAGAATGAGGGGGACATGAGATTGGAGAGGGGAACCGTGTGGTTCCTCTCGTGGGTGAAATAAAATGGGTTTAGTTTATGTTTTTTTTTGTTATAAAACCTTTGATTGCAAAAAGGCATTAAAAAACCAAAATTATGTTAATGCCTAACAATTCCTATAAATCATTATATAATGGGTTATTTCAATGCATAACTCATCTAAAAAGCCCACAAAATCAACCAAATTCATGGAAATTTTTGGATTTATAAATCCGATAAGAATCTGGATTTCACGGGTCTTACAGTCCCTCCCTCCTAATAAAAATTTTGTCCTCAAAATTTAAACGGAATACCAGGAAGGAATAGAAAGAATATACCTATTCAAATAGATAAGGGAACTGCTGGCGCATGTCTTCCTTACGCTCCCATGTAGCCTCATGACAGGACTGGCACTACCACACTACCTTTACCAGAGGGATGACCTTGTTCCTCAGCCACGGTTCGCGACAATCCTCAATTCGAATTGGATACTCTGGCGCAGATAGATCCGCCGCCACTTCAGCCCATACAGAATCATCGAGAATGTGTGACTCATCAGGCACATACTTTCTCAACATGGAAACATGAAACACATCGTGGATTGCTCCCATTACCGGTGGCAACTGAAGACGATAAGCCACTTGGCCCACACTCTCCAAAATATGAAACAGACCAATATATCAAGGACTGAGCTTTCCATGCTTGCCAAACCTCATAACGCCCTTCATAGGAGATATTATCACAAACACCAAATCTCCAGGCTCAAATTGCAAAGGCATTCTACGCCGATCAGTATAGCTTTTTTGTCGACTTTGAGCTGTCAACAATCTCTGCCTGATCAAATGAACTACCTCTACACAATGCTGGACCAAATCCAGTCCTGTCAAAAGCCGCTCACAAACATCAAACCAGTCTAACGGCATACGACAAGGCCGACCATACAAGGCTTCATATGGTGCCATACCAATACTGGAATGATAGCTATTATTATAAGCAAATTCTACTAACAGAAAATGCTGGCTCCATGAACCCTGCCAATCCAGACAACACGATCACAGCATGTCTTATAATGTCTGAATGGTCCTTTCATACTGGCCATCAGACTGAGGATGGTATGCTGAACTGAATGCCAAATCTGTGCCCAACACCTTTTGGAAACTCCACCAAAATCCAGATGTAAAGCGTGGGTCACGATCTGATACAATAAACATTGGAATTCCATGCAATGGCACGATCCTCTCAATATAAAGTCTGGCCAATCTCTAATTTTTCCAATTTACCTTGATCGGCAACATTCTAGCTGTCTTAGTCAAGCGATCAACCAATAGCCATATGCCATCATAGCCTTGTGGGGTTCGAGGCAAACCCACAATAAAATTAGTATTCACATGATCCCATTTCCACATCGGAATCTCTAATGGTTGAAGCATACCTCTGGGTCTATGATGCTCAGCTTTGACCTGCTGACATGTCAAGCATTTAGCCACGAAGTCTGCCACATCTCTTTTCATGCCTGGCCACCAGAATTGCCTCTTCACATTGTTATACATCTTCGTGGTTCCAGGGTGAATGGTATAGCGGGATCCATGTGCTTCACGCAATATAGCATTCCTTAAGGAATCTTTAGCTGGAACATAGATTCGGCCCTTGAATCTTAGCACTGCATCATCACCTAATTCCACTTCTGGCATTGTCACAATGTGAGACAACTAAGAATCTGCCTACTGTGGTGCTTCAACAGCAACCACGGAAGCAAGGAATCCCTGGCAACCAGCATCAAATAGCCTATGGGCTCGAATAGCATAAATAAGCAGGCAAGGAGAACGGGATAGAATACCTTGGAAATAAAATGCTGCTCCCTCAGATGGCTAAAAATAAATATTCTTGGTTTTGCAATCAACCATAGCACCATAATCTTCTAGCCAATCCATGCCTAGAATGACATCATAATCTACCAACTGTAAAGCATACAGTCTAGCAGGCAACTGCTGATTCCCAATTACCATTGGGGCCTTATCAAGATAAAAAGGAGTGAACATGATCTCTCCAGTAGGCAATTCCACAATCAACTCACAAGATAACTCTAAAGTCGGCTCCTCAATGCAAGCAACAAAATCTTCAGAAATAAATGAATGAGAAGCACCAGAGTCGAATAAAACATGTGCGACATGACCATAAATCATAACAGTACCTTCCACTAGTTGTGATGCAACCGCCTGAGCACGAGTCATATGCATAACCCTTCCTCGAGATTTCTTTCCGCCTACCGTAGACTGTTGTGATGACGCCTGTGGCTATGGAAACTGTTGCAACTACTGTGGTGGTGGAGGTCGGAACTACTATGGCTGTGAAAACTGAGCAGGCAACTTAGGCCTCATTGGACAATCACGCACCACATGTCCTACCTAATCACACCGAAAACAAACCACTGGCATTGTACACTGTCTACCCAGATGGCTCTCACCACATCTGGGACATGCTCGAGGCTGATTCCCTATCGATCCCTACTGATGAGAAGGTGCAGGTTGTTGCACACTGCTAGCCGAAGCTTGCCGGTCATATTGCTTCTTAGACTTCCTGAACATTTGCCTAAATTTTGACTTCAAGGAGGAAGAACCACTGGCAGAAGGAACATAAGATGGCACTCCTGGCACACTTGGCTGACCACTCGGCTACTGATGCTACTCACCTTGCCGCATTGGCCCGGCTTGGGTCCACCCTTGAGTTCTTGCCATATCCAGCTCTAATGCTGCCGCTGTTTGATATGCCATGTCCAAATCTGCCACTCTAGTCAGAATAAGAGGTTGACTTAATTCTGGCCTCAAACCACGCAGAAACTGCTGAGTCTTCAGCCCTTCATCTGCCATGATATGTGGAGCATATCAGCCCAATTCCACAAATTTAGTTCGATATTGCAGAACTGTCATCTCACCTTGGACCAACTCCATAAATTGGTACATTTTCTCTATTTTGAGGTAAGCTGGATTGTACGTACGTTCAAAGGAAGAGACAAACTCCCGCCAACTAATCAGTCGGAGAGGACGAGATTGGAATGTCATTTCCCACTCTGTAGTCCACCAAGCAAGGGCCGCCCCCTGCAACTGAAAAGTATCCAACATTACCTTTTCATCCTCGGCGCACTCCATGGAGCGGAAAACCCGCTCAGTAGCATCCAGCCATGCCCTTGCCGTATCTGGATCAGGCTGCCCTTCAAATTGGGGTGGGTGGAATAAGAGAAACTCCTTCAAGACTCGACCACGACCACCTTGGGAAGACAAGCCTTCACCAACAACTGGATCAACATGACCTTGACCTCTTACATTCACTGGGGGAGGTGATGAATCGCTCTCTCCTTCTTGCACATCCATAGGCACTCTGGCTTGGAAACGGGTCCTTCGCCTTGGCGCCATAAGTTCTAGAACATGAGAGAAAACACGCAAACAAAAGAAACATAAATGATCACGAAAAACAACCTAAGCCAGCAATTAGTGGTACATGGACTTGTTCTGGACTATTGTGATTCTAGGTATTTGTACATCACAATAAGATCACGCTCTGATACATCACAATAAGATCACGCTCTGATACCAACTGTAACGATGCAGAATCTGGGATACCGGAGACCCGTTACCACTAGGACCCTGAGACGCCACCCAAGAGCTGATGAGGCTCCGAAAGGGTTGGAAAGTGGAGTGTGGATGCATAAAGGTGTACAATCACACGTGCATTTTAAAGAAATAACAACATTAAGCAGAAGCAAAATTTACATTAACAGAGTGTTATCATTATACATTAGTCCAGAAGCACATAGTACAAGTCCAAAATTTTACAAGTACCAAAAAGGACAACTACACGGGGCATACCCTGGATTGGACCACGCTGGCTGCTAAGACTGCCCGCCAAAACCACGCGGGAAACCTGCGGCCTACTGAGCCTCACCTGAAAAATAAGGGGTGAGTCTCATTTCATTGACTCAGTAGGGGTCCCGCAGATCCCTACCTCGCAGCTAAAAATCACAATGAATAATGCAATGGCAAGCAACTATATCAATTTATATGAGCTGTACAAGAATATCAATAAATGAATATAGCTAAATATGAATGCCATATAACTCATGCTAATTAAAAAGCATAATTAAACATGAGAATTTTTCATTCACCATTAGAGTTAAAATTCTACAAACCAAGTGACAAGAGAAGTAAAGCCACTCGAAGAAAGACCAGACGCGCCCACTGATGACTTACACTGCACCTCGGGTGTCTGCCACTCACTTGGAATGCGGCAATTGAGACACCATAATAGTAACTAAAGACAAGGACTAGTCAGGGTCACGCTCGTCAGCGCAAGTCCACGCCCCTGACCACGTGTGCACACACAAGTTCAATGCCTTGAGCCAGGCCTTTCGCTAGTTTTCCACCCCAGTCGGACGCTACTGCAAAGCAAGGGGGCCCACAGAAACTAGACTAAAAACCGTACACCGAGACTGCTCCTCCACCTCTCCTAGGTGGGCCGACTCGGGAGGTCATCGGGCTATGACTAGTGGGTCCATCACATAGGAAAGAGAAGTCAACTCAAATGGAACATAAAAGCATGCCACAAATCATTACGGCATGTAAACATACCAAAGGTACGACCCCAAACACATGGGCAAACGATCACGGTAAAAACTAGGCTGGAGGGAAGTGGCGATCTTGCGCTGGGCCGCCACTGTCAAGTGGCGGTCTTGCGCAGTCTTGCACGGTCTTGCGCTGGGCCGCCACTGTCAAGTGGCGATCTTGCATTGGGCTGCCACCGTCAAGTGGACGTCATGGACTGGGCCGCCACTGTCAAGTGGCGGTCATGGGGATGGCTGCTACTTTGACAGTAGCGGTCAGACCACTGGCCGCTAATTGACAATAGCGGTCAGACCCCTGGCCGCTAGTTGCCCACTACCTCAACTCACGGGAAACGGTCTCTGTTAGATCGCTACTCCTAAGTAGCGGTCTAATGACGACTGCTATCATTCTGGACAATTCGAAACATGCCCTAACTATTTTGAATACCTCCCAAATCGATCAAATGGATGGGATTACATAAGTATCACATGTTCCCTGTTGTCATAGATCATTTCCACAACATTTAAGCTTCAAAAACATAAAGAATAAGGCTAGAGAGGGATCAAACCATATAATTTTTCAGGAATTCATTCCACATGCCATTTTGAATTAAACCAACCATTCTAACATCCATATAACTACTTAAAACAATTGGAAAGCATGCTAGGGCATGGCAGAAATCTATCCCCCTGCTTGGAATCGTGAAATCAAGCCATTCCACGTGTCAAAACCTTCCCCATGCCGGAGGGAAGACGATCACCACCCGAACCACCAATCTCTCCGGCCTCACGAGCACTCCACCGTCATCCCAAGCTCACCGAGGTCTTCTCCTCCAAGCCGCCCACGGTCGGGGGGAGTAGGACGCTGAGACAACGAGGGAGAGAATGAGAGGGATGTGAGAAGGGAGAGGAGAACCGTGGGCTTCCTCTCGTGGGTGAAAAAATGGGTTTACTTTAATTTTTTTTTACATAAATAAAACCTTTGATTGTAAAAAGGCATTAAGAAAACAAAAATTATGTTAATGCCCCACAATTCCTATAAATCATTATATAATGGGTTATTTCAATGCATAACTCATCTAAAAAGCCCACAAAATCAACCAAATTCATGGAAATTTTTGGATTTATAAATCTGATAAGAATCCAGATTTCACGGGTCTTACAGTGAGCCCCTGGCGGTCAGGCGCGTCCAGTCTGACAGTTGGGTACCGGGGGCATCGTTGTGACGAGAGTAGCTGGATGCCGAAAAACCCCAACAGTCGGCCATGTGTGAGATTGGCAGTCGAGTGCCGGGGTCACCGTTGTGACTAAATGAGATGGGCGCCATGAGACCTCGATGGTCTTACTCGACGCACGTTCACAGAGGCAGGGGCTTTGCACTTCATCTTGCATCAACACTCGTGAAGTATGCCCATTATTCGGGTAACCACATTAAGGGCACGCATATCGAGGTGACATCTGGGCAGCGCACGATCATTGAGGCAACGAACTAGGTAGGGTGCTTTCATCAAGCAACATCCGATAGGGCCCGATCATCGAGGTAGAGATCGGGCATGGTGCTCTCATCAAGCAACATCCGACAGGGCCCGATCATCGAGGCAGAGATCAGGCATGGTGCTCTCATCAAGCAACATCCAGTAGTGCAAGATTATCGAGGCAGGGATCGGGCGGGGTGCACTCATCAACCAACATCTAGTGGTGCAGGAATCAGGCAGGGTGCTTTCATCAAGCAGCATCCAGGTCGTGCACGAACATCGTGGTAGAGATCCGGCAAGGTATTTTCATAAAGGCAGCATCAAGGTCATGCACGAACATCGAGTCCCACGTCGTGCAGGATGCTTTCATAAAGGTAGCATTCGATAGGGCATGATCATCGAGGTAGGGATCGGGCAGGGTGCTTATAAACACACTAAAATTGACATCAGTTTAAGCATATCTCCTATCGCATTACGATGCCCCAATTTGACCCTCAAATCAACTTATTTGAGTGGTTTTCCTCATATTTCTTGATTCATAAGCTTTCCTCAACTTTTCACCACTTTTCACTATCATTCCTTATTTTTCCTGGGTTTTACTCCAATTTTCAAGGGCTATTCTAAATTAGCATCAGACCAGTGGACGCCAATTTCTTTCCCAAAGAATCAGCGCATGTTCAAACGGATGACAATTCTTTTGAGTTGACGCAGCACCAGGAAGAAGTCGACCTTGTCAAAATCGTGTCCACCATAGGGGGACGCGTATTCATTTTCCTGCCATTTTTGGCCGGATTTATTTCATGAATTAACATCTGTTTGGAAAGTCACCCATTCATGAACGAGTCTTAGATGGTGGACGTGTATTCCTTTATTCCTTTTATAAAAGGGTGCTAAGTTCCTTAAACGTGTCAGCCTCATGGATGCCTATTTGAAACCGCGTCTGCCACCCTAGACGCGTCTTCTTCTTTTCTCCGAGTTTGTGCCAACTTCGTATTCTTGAAGAATTAACGCCTCTTTACAAAGTCGCCAATTCCCTAATTGGCATCCATCTTCTTGACGTTAATTCTCCATCCTTTTTGGCCTTTTCAAAAAATTACCAAAAATTAAAAAAATCCAAATTTATGTCCATCTAGGTGGACGCCATTTCTTTTTCTGATTTTTGGTAATATTTGACTTTCCAAAATATTTAAGAAATGGTGTACGTCCATACTGACGCCAATTTTAAGGCGCGTCCAGTACCCCAGACGCATTCTTTATTACCTTTTTGTGATTTTTAATTCCGACCAAAATTTGTAAAATTCCTAATATGCGTAAACCATGGTGGACACGTTTTTCCTTCAATTTTTAGAAATTTTGAATCTTTCTAAAAATGGCTCGGAATTGGCGCCTCTTTGGACTGACGCTATTTTAATTGGCGACCACTGGGTTGGATGCCAATTCCTACAGAGTTTCGAACTTGGCAGGACCTCCTTCTTTCCTCCTTTTGAGCTCCTTTCCACTTGGGAAAGGGTTCCTATTTTTTTCTAAGGTTGAGAGGACACTTGTCCAAGGAATATCTCCTTCCAAATCCCATTAAAATTAGTTTTCCTATTTTCTATGGAATTAAACCCACGAATTTCGGCTCTATAAATAGGACCCCTCTCTCCCACATTGTTAAGGCTACATTCATTGATCAAGGGGAGATGCTGCTGGACCAAGGAGCCAAGGAGGAGTCTCCCAAGCCTAAAGCTACATCCTTTAGAGCTCTTCATCCTCCTACACCATAAAAATTACAAACCACGAAGAGGCCGTGGCTGGTAGCAGGATTTTCGTGAAGACACCTCTGTCCAGCAGGACAGAAAATCGAAGACGGATTCGCGGCGGCTCGAAGGCGGCACGAACGGCGGCGGCGGCGGCACAGATGAAGATCAGAGGTTGAGAGGGGGAGATAGAAGATTGATACACTCTAGAACTGGAGGTTTGAGGAGAGGAAACTAGGGGGAGAGGAAGGGGGCGCAAGGAGCTTCCAAGTTTCACACAAATTTTTTGAATTTTCACTAATTTTCACATGAAAATACAAGCTTATATATGATTCCAACCAAATCCAACCTCAACCCTTGGATCTAGGGGTGGGGATTGAAGGGCTGGGATGATGTGTGAATAACACACAAAAACTAATAAAAAAAACAAGGGGAAGGGGGCGGCCTATTGACCATGTGTAAGGTTGAATGGGGTAGGTGGCCAACCTATTAGAATGTTGACCCCTTTAACCCCATGTGTCCATATGACCAATCCACCCTTCTAGATGTCCACCTAGGAAGGTTGACCCGGCCCACAAGGTGACATGGACCAATGGGAAAGGGCTGAGGGCCCCCTTGCTGGTCCTACTGCATAATTGCATAAAAACCCACACAATCCATGGGAATGACTCCTTAGCTTATAAAGCCTTACATTTGCGTACATACTTTCCCAAGGATATAAACACAAACTAAAAGGACATAAATGCAAAAGAAAAGTACAAGCTCGGTGTCGATTCCCATCAACTCTCCCCGGGTGGGAGGAACTCGACCCCGTCGAGTAGGGGTAGGGATGCTCGAGTACTCCAGCGGATCCGTCACCGTGCCAAGTAACGCGGGTACGCTCCACTCCAAGTGATCGTCACCTGCTCATTCCATATATACTCGATATGCGCAGACTGCTATGGGCTAAAGGTGGACACTCCGGGTGGGGCACTCTCAAAAGGGAAGGGAACAGCTCGAAGACTCACTAGGAATCACCGCTGAGTCCCTATAGGTGACTAGATCCGGGTGTAGATATAGAACCGATCCCATACTCATCGAATGAGTCCACTCGCCTCTTACTCATAAGAGAACGACAACGAGCTTGCACAAGACACATGCAGACAAACGACACACAAACCATGCAAACAAACCACACAAAACAAACCACACAAGGAAAACACACTGACTCATGCACGACTCTAGACTAAGGTGGTGACATCAAGCCCACTAGGTGGCGGCATCCTGGGCGACCGGAGAGCCATCCAACTCTTCCCCCCCCAAGGCATAGTACTCATCGGCTAGTGCCTCATCGGCCACGTAATTGACATACTCAAGCTCGGGAGGTACGGATTCTCCAACACCTAGGGCTAGGGTGGTGCGAGCGGGACACTCGCTGGCAATGTGGCCAAACCCATGACAGTGGAAACACTGCACTCTCGACCGACTACTCTCTCCTATAAAAGGGGCCTTACCCTTATCATCCCGTCGGGTAGGGGGTGTAGGCAGCAATGGGGGAGGTGTAGGTGCCTTGGACAATAGTGGAGGGGGTGCCGGTGCCAGAGGACGGGCTATAGGAGCCGAGGGACGGGCAACGGGTACCGGTGGTTGGGGTGCAAATAGATCTCGGGGTGGAGGAGGGCGAGGTCGAGGAGCAAAGTGCTCCTGACGGGCGGGCTCCTGAGGACGAGGCATGGGTCCCCTCGGGTATGAACCCAAGGAGCCACGGGAATCACTACGGGGAGGAGCGGGACTCCACCGAGGAATAGACTCGAACTCTCCCTCGAATTGCTCCATCTCGAGAGCAACTTGATATGCATCCTCCAACTTGTCCACCTTATGGCAGAGAAGCTCATACCGTAGGTGCGGGCATAGACCACGCCGAAACCGAGAGACGGTAAGGGAATCCTCCTCCGTGGCATCACATCGCAAGTAGTATTCATCAAATTCGGCGATGTAATCAGAGACGGATCGGTCTCCTTTGTTAGGATGCAAGGCCCGGATACAGAGGGGGTGAATGTATCCCTCTACAAATATAGCCTAATTAAAACTCTAAAGCTCAGTTATGCGGAATTAAAACTGTTGCAGAAATAAACTGAGGATATTTAGAAGGATCAAAGCAAGGCAACAACTCAATAAGCCCTCAAACGATCCTAAGCAAGCATCTAATGCGCAGTAATTAAGTGAACATATAAGAAGATCAAACCACAAGGGACACCAGGATTTTTAGGTGGTTCGGTCAACAGACCTACGTCCACCCCTTACTCCAAACCGGAGTGAGGCTTCCACTAGTAACACTAGCACAACAGACTCAGTCTACAACAAATGCTGCCACACAGCTTGACCAGGGGAACAACCTCCCCTCTTCCTCCCAACCGGAGGGAACCACTAGTGACACCAGTCACTAGCAAACCAGAGACGCAAGTCTCTCTTCCTCCAGACCAGGAGGGGACCTACAAGTAGCAACACTACCTGCACCCGGAGACCCAAGTCTCCCTTCCTCTGAAGCTCAGAGGGAAGCACAAGTGACACTAAGTCACCTGCAAGCCAGAGGTCTCGGACCTCTCTTCCTCCCAACCGGAGGGACCCCTGGACTTGAAACCTACAAGCCCAGAGCCGGAGGACGAGCCTCCCTTCCTCTAACCAGAGGGAACCCACAAGTAGCACCCAGCTACGTGCAACCGGAGATAGCAATCTCCCTTCTCCTGAACCAACAGGAGGGACCCCGACCTCTCTACAGAGAATCGGAAATACAAGGTAAAGGGAAAACAATAAAAGATAAAAATCACAGCGACATAAAGCTGGAGAAATGAAAAACACAATGACAAACTAGGTTGGATCTGATCCAAGGTCCAGTGAACAATGAAGCTCCCTTCTTCTTTACAACCTCTCTATCTCACTGTCTCTCTTTCTTTTTCTTCTTCTGCTCTCTTCACTCTTCTTCTGCTCTTCTGCTCACTGCCTCTCTGCAACTCTCTTCTTCTATATCGATCACTTTCTTTCTTTCTGATCTCGATCTCTTTTTCTCTTTTCTTCACTCACACTTACTTTCACTTTATGGAGGTGGCCTGGTATTTATAGCTGCAGCATTTAGGGCGTTATCATCGGATCACGTGCCAGGTGCCAACCTCGGACCACGTGCCACTTATCTGCTTCTCGAACAGTACCTGTCACACAGACATAAGAAGGTATCAGATAATGTATAGACTTGGGAATTAACAAACGAGTGTATAGACTTGAGGCCTGATATCAAGTGTACAGACTTGAAGCTTTGAAACCGAGTGTATAGAGTTGAAGGTTAACAAACAAGTGTATAGACTTAGTTGAGTGAGCATGCAGTGTACATACTTGAAAACCCTTCAACAACCTGAGTGTATAGACTCAAAAGCAAAAGCAATGTATATACTTCACATAAGCAGAGCTATGGCATTGTATAGACTTCACGTTGTGAAGCAATGTATACACTTAGCTGAAGACTACCAGTCGATGTATAGACTTGGCTGAAGCCAAACGCTGAAGCAATGTTCAGACATTGAAGAACACAACGTACAGCAGTGTACAGACTTAGCCAACAGACTAGTCCGATGTACACACTTGCTCGTTGTTCAGTCTTCATGTACGATGTATGGACTTCAAGTCTAATATGCACAATGTATAGTCTTTGCGAAGGTAGTGCATTGTATAGACTTCAGGTGTGAAGACATTGTGAATGCAGATGCAATGTTCAGACTTCAGATTTGAAGGCACTCATTGTACATACTTGCTGAAGAGAATGCAATGTGCAGACCTTGACTCGATGTACAGACTTCACAACTGATGAATGCAATGCAATGCAATGTATAGACTATGCCTTAGAACAAATATGCACGCTTGAAGAGCATTCAGCAATGTGTAGACTTCAATGCATATGATGCAGCCAATGTATGGACTTTAACCCAAGGATGCATAATGTATAGAGTTCGCCTTTGAAACAAATGTGCAGACTTTGAGGCAGAAGCCACGGCTGTACAGACTTCAGACGAACAATGCATGAGCAAGCCTAACGGATGTACAGACTTTTAGATGTGTAGACTTTGCCAAAGAGCTGGACAATGTACAGACTTGAAACAAGGCGAAGTCTGTACAGACTTGAAGATTCACAGTGTGTAGACTTTGGCAAGGCAACGTCGGTAAAGCTCCCAACGTACAGACTTTCAAAGCTGATCGTAGGTAAAGACTCCAATGTGCAGACTTGGAGTCGCACTGTGGATGTATAGACTTGAATGAACATGGAGTGTATAGACTTGAAAGTCTAAAGGCGATGTACAGACTTGATCTCTAGACCATGGGCTGTACAGACTTCGAGTGAGACAATCGGATGTACAGACTTTACTTCGTGCAACAGAGCAATGTATAGACTTACCTAAGACGCAGCATGAGACGCTGGCTGAGACGGACGCTGTACAGACTTTGAATGCACTAAGACACTGAACAAGACGGACCGATGTACATACTTCTAAATGCTGATGGACTATGTGTGGACTTAGTTTGAGATGCTGCATGAGACGATGCAGGATGTATAGACATTAAGTCCAATCAGAAGGCTGTGCAGACTGGAGAGACGGGCTAGTGTATAGACTTCAATGATGCGTGTAACAGTCCAATGTATGGACTTTGAAGATTGATGCATGTACAGTCCGTTGTACATACTTCCAATGTACAGACTTTATGAAACTCTAGACACTGGACGCTATGAATGTCTAGACTTTACAGTGAATGCATATGCCAATGTATATACTTGCATGAGACAGTCAGTGAGACGCTCAGCAATGTATAGACTTGAAAGAACTCCAAGCGATGTATAGACTTTGAAATGCTTGAAGAGGATGTACATACTTCATGAGACGCTGCATGCCAATGTATAGACTTCATGAAAAGGACACGATGCAATGTGTGGACTTGGTGACTCATGCAGACAGACGAGTGTACAGTCTATGCCATGCTCACAGTTAAGCAATGTACCAAGTTCTGAATAAGCAGTTCTAAATGAAGTAAACACATATGACATCAATTTGTCATCATCAAAACACACGTAAACTATGTCATCATCAAACATAAGTAAACACATATGACATCAAACAATCTAGATAAATGCAATTATGAAATACACCAAAGCACACACCACACAGCCATATTTAAAATGCAGCAATAATTCAGATAAGATTTTCAATGAAACATTCATCTGTACCACAAACAGAATTGTATGCATTCAAATGACTTATAGTGTTTGCTATCATCAAAATCACAGGGACACAACAATCTCCCTCTTTTTGATGATGGCAATACTATGAGTCTTATGAATGAAATAAATGGAGTATTCAGACTAGACTCATCAAAGTATTCTCCCCCTTTGACTTCATCAAAACAAATACTTTGATAAACAATATCAGAATCATTTAAATCAATTCTCCCCCTTAGTCAAACGACTTATGCAGTCATGCATATGCAACAAATACTCCCCCTTTGACATGGCAGAAGATATAGAGCTATTGCAGACAAACAAATTGATCAGACAATCTAGCATATTATCCCCTTATGCATATAGTGTCTCAAATAGACCAGAGTGTTCTGCCTTTATGATCCATGATGCAAGAGAAATCTACAAGGATGAACTCTGGTTATCCAAAAAAATTATGAGAGTTGTGCGTCACATAAAAGGGAACCAATGTCAATCAAAATACATTGATAGAGGGCAATATGATCAGAAACGTTTTGAAGGTTGACTCCCCCTGATTAGATGATAGAGTGAAGCCAATTGATATAGTGAAGTGATGAGCATCTATCAGCAAAACACAGACTGTAATCACAATGAATAAATGAGGAAGATAGATTTTCATTAGCACACCAAATTCATAAATCTTTGTAAACGAATTTCAGATTCTTCAATCATAATAGATTATGAATGAGTTTAAACTGACCTTCATGATTTAAGAGAGATGTATTCAAAGCTTATCAAGAAAATTCAATACTCAAATCTGAAACACCTTTTAATAAAGGTGAACCAACAACTCATTTGATATTCATGTTTAACCTCCTTCCATCTTACTCATTTAAATTCAGTAACTCCTATGGAAAATACACAAGATCATATTGAGATTAAACAGAAATAAATGAGATTGAGCTTGTCTTTAGATTTTCAGAATTTTCTAATACCAATTGAGCAACACTTATTTTTCCTGAGCAATTTTGGTTCAGTCAACACCTTTTTACATAAGGCATAATATGTCTTAGGTGAAGTGACCCAGTTACTCAATGTGACAACCGTATTACCTCTCAAAGAGAACAGAGTTAGCAGTGTAGTATCTTTTTACATGAGGAGACACCTTGATCAGAGGCCAGAATCCCCAGTTACTCAACACATCCATGCCATTGCTCTGCCAGACTTTCAAACATATTGAAAAGAGGTAACTATGGCACTTCATGACATGGACTTACTCTATTTCATTGATAGAAAACCCAGTTTCTCTGTGACCACAGTCATTGCTCTGGCTTTAAATTTTAACTGTTTTCAAATTCTTCAAACAAAGCTCAGTACACTTGAAATGATTAAGAACAATACTTTCTACATGTATCTTAACCAAAGAAAGCCATGTCTTTTAAATTTTCAGATTTCAGAAAGTTTTGCATGAAATTCATGAGGCAGTTGGTTAAGACTTATTAAGCATGATGATTCAGATATTTTCAAGTCTTTTACATCAAAACTTAGAAAATACATTAGGCTTAAATCAATTTGATTTATCAAAACATTCTTAAGCCAGTATAATAGAAGATTCTTCTTTTCAGAATGTCTGATTTATGCCTAGGGTGCACTGGTTAAATCTTTCCTCATTCGGCTGAATCAATGACATTGTCAAGAGAAATTAGCAGAGAGCAATTCAGATACCAATAGTTGAGAGAGTTGAGCAATTCAGAAGCAAACCTTAAAGACTAGAATTCAGTCAGATTAGCTTGGGCCAGTCTTGACAAGATATGAAGAAATGTGTATGATAGTAACAAGTTATCAATTTAATTCATAGTAGACAGAATCAATGGCTGAGTCTGGAATACAGACAGGTTAGCTATATCAGTGTAGACAACAGAGAATTCAAGTGAACCACATATTTGCCAAGAATGGATCAGATTGCTAGACAGAAGGAGTTCAAGAGGTGAAGAGATGAAACAGGAATGCTCCCCCTATCTAGATGCAATGAGACATTTCTTTTTAGATTTTTCAATGTAAGGAAATGCAGTGCTACTTACTACATGTATGCATACAGCAAATGAGATTATCATGATATGCAAGCATTAGTCAAACTCCCCCTTACAGAGTGCACGATATGCAATTAGGGCACTAAAACATAATTTTAAAATTTATGCTCATTCAGACTGTCATAAAAAGAACATATCATGTATGAGGAGAGTTCAGAAAATTTGAATCTGACAATGCAGATGATGAATGAATATGCAACGACGGATTTAACATGCTATTCAGTTATTCTAAGAACAAGAAGTGCAGAGAATTTACCTGAAAGGGGCTTTGTTAACTTGGATGCCTTGGTTTATTTTACCCCTCTTTATTCCTCAGTCCAAGGCACACCTGCAAAGTTTTTGATCATCTTGATCCTGCAGGGACCCAAGCAGCTTTGGGTCCTGCATTAGCTCTAATAGGTATTCTAAACATTTTTATAGCAACATTGTCATCAAATTTCATTAGTGAACAGTCATCCATAGAATGTCCAAATTTTCCACAGTATCTACATGAAATGGCTGGTTTTTGGTTCTTATGATGCATATTAATAGCAGGGTGATGTTTATAAACATGTTCATAAGATTTTCTGTTATATGCATGAGCAGTTTGATGCTTGTTCTTAACCATCCAACATTCAGCAGATTTATGGCCTGGCTTCCCACAGTTATAGTATGAAATTTTCACAAATTATTTTGCAGGGAATTTGACAAAATGGGGATTAACATATTTCTTTTGAACATACCAACAGTCCTTGACTGTATGCCCATTTTTCCCACAGTGGGAGCATGCAAAAGAATTTCTTCTATGAAAACCATTTTTACCCCAAGTGGATCTAAACCAGCACTCAGCAGCCTTGTGCCCAGGCTTATTACAGTTGAAACACACAATGTGCTGACTAGAATTGTGTTTAGATCCATATGGATCATGAACATGAATGGGGGACTTGGCATGCTGTTTATTGTCTTCTTTCATGATAAAACATTCACTCATAAGATGACCATGCTTCCCACAATAATAACATGAGGCATCAGGCTTCTTAGCCACATGGTTTCTATCAAAAGAGTTTCTAGAATGTAAAGTTCCACTAGCATGCTCATCCTTTAACATCAATCAACAATCCTCCATTATGTGACCTCCTTTTCCACAATAATAACATGAACCCTTTTTAATGTGAGTGTGTGAGAGATCATGTGAATCGTGTGCAGTCTTCTTTACAACAACAGGAGTGTCTTTTTCCTTTTTCTGTGAATTTTCACCCTTTTTCTGTTTTAAAGTTTGTTCCACAGTTTTGGGTTTCACAGTGGACTTTTGTGCAGTGAATTGAAAAACAGAAGGACCAGCAGTTGTGTTTTGATCAGAAGCTTTTACAAACACAGTTGAAGTTTTATTTCTATTGATCCTTTTGTTTGTTGAACTGTAACCCAGTCACTCTCTATGAAAGCTAACATTATTTCCAAGAAGCTTATTCAGATTGTCCTTTCCTTTGACAAATTTTAACAAAGAATTTTTCAAGTCTTGAATTTCAGAATTTAAGCCACAAGTATTAGCTTCATATTTGGACAAATCTGTTTCACAGGAAATGAGTTGTTGATGCAAGGCATCATTCAAACTTTTGAGTTTTTCAACTTCCTGTTTTAGTTTGTTTCATTGTCAGCTTCAGATAGGGACTTATATAGATCATCAACTTCTTGTCGAAGGGATGTGATAGTGAGCTCATAATTAGCTACCTGCTCTTCACAGCATTTGACATTTCCACTCAGCATTAGGTTGATGGTTTTTAGACTCTCAATTTCTTGTTCAGCATTCATCAACCTATCAGAATTATCTATGCTCACACCCTTGCCTTTTTCAATTGTCAATAGCCTATCTGACAGTTGGGTGTTTAGATGATTTAGCTTGTTGATTTCCTCTTTCAATTTCCTGTTTTTCTCTAGGAGATCATCATCAAACATCCAATCATCTAAGGAAGACGGACATTCATAAAAGTTTTCCTGTTGTTTCTCAGATTGAGGTTTGTTGAGATTTTTCTGAAGCTCTAGATTCATTATTCTATCAGCCTCCATTTTTTCAGAAATCAATCTGTTTTCTTTTTCAAGACTCATCAATTTGTGTTCAAATTCCTTGGACTGGTTTTTGAGTCTTTCATTTTCAGATTTCATAGCTTCAGCTTCAGTTTTCTTTTCTAGCAATGATTTGTTTTCTTCTTTCAGAGATTTGATTAAATCCTTTTGAATCAGAATCAAATTCATTTATCAAGTCTCTTAAAGCTGCACAAGCATTGCAAGCATTTTCAGATTTCATTTTTTCAAGTTCAGAGTTGACACACTCTAATTCTCTCACCAAATTTTCATTCTGAACTGCATTATAGTGATGAACCTGATCATCAATTAAACTAAACCTCTCCTTTAGTTCAGAAATTTCACAAACAAGCTCCTGATTCTCCTTTTTGTGTAAACCAATTTGTTTCACAAGGGTTTATTTTTCAGATTTCAAATGATCTAGATCTGTAGTAATAGAATCGAAATCTTGTAGTTGTCTTCTAAAAATTTCATTTTCAGTTTTTAGAATTTCAGGGCTTTCACCTCGAGATTTAGCATTCTCATGATTCTTTAGCTCCTTTTTCAGACCTTTATACTTCTTACCTAGTTTTTTATAGGATCTTGTCAGATTGACATAGGCATCTTCCCAGTCATCTAAAGAAAAATTCTCGAAAGGGTTTACCTCCTCATCATCCTGTTCTTCGGATTCATCTTGATCACTGCCATAGTTGCTCTTGTCAGCCATCAGGCAGCTGTCCTCATCTCCCCTCTGAGCTAGCTTCAGCTCATCCAGAATGTCCTTAGCGGACCTGCAGTCATAAAAATAAGAATGTAGAGCCTTGTCAGTGGCTTCTTTCATTAATTTCAAAACTTTCTGATTCTCTTCATTTCTCGATCTGTGACTTTTAGTCCATTTGGACTTTTCCTTTGGCAGTCTGTGAGGACCATGTGAGATTAACTTCCACAGATCTGGATTCATCAAATTCACATAGTTATGTAGACTGCTAACCCATGAGTTAAAGTTAGAGCCATTGAAAACCGGTGGAGACCCCATTGATTAATTCGGTAAACAGATTAATGCAACAGATAGTAGAATTAGAAATGCACCAAGGACAGCAGGATCCTCTGCAGATCGTTGGATCTGATTAGTCAGAGAACTGCTCTGATACCAATTGTTAGGATGCAAGGCCCGGATACAGAGGGGGGTGAATGTATCCCTCTACAAATATAGCCTAATTAAAACTCTAAAGCTCAGTTATGTGGAATTAAAACTGTTGCAGAAATAAACTGAGGATATTTAGAAGGATCAAAGCAAGACAACAACTCAATAAGCCCTCAAACGATCCTAAGCAAGCATCTAATGCGCAGCAATTAAGTGAACATATAAGAAGATCAAACCACAAGGGACACCAGGATTTTTAGGTGGTTCGGTCAACAGACCTACGTCCACCCCTCACTCCAAACCGGAGTGAGGCTTCCACTAGTAACACTAGCACAGCAGACTCAGTCTGCAACAAATGCTGCCACACAGCTTGACCAGGGGAACAACCTCCCCTCTTCCTCCCAACCGGAGGGAACCACTAGTGACACCAGTCACTAGCAAACCAGAGACGTAAGTCTCTCTTCCTCCAGACCAGGAGGGGACCTACAAGTAGCAACACTACCTGCACCCGGAGACCCAAGTCTCCCTTCCTCTGAAGCTCAGAGGGAAGTACAAGTGACACTAAGTCACCTGCAAGCCAGAGGTCTCGGACCTCTCTTCCTCCCAACCGGAGGGACCCCTGGACTTGAAACCTACAAGCCCAGAACTGGAGGACGAGCCTCCCTTCCTCTAACCAGAGGGAACCCACAAGTAGCACCCAGCTACTTGCAACTGGAGATAGCAATCTCCCTTCTCCTGAACCAACAGAAGGGACCCCGACCTCTCTACAGAGAATCGGAAATACAAGGTAAAGGGAAAACAATAAAAGATAAAAATCACAGCGACATAAAGCTGAAGAAATGAAAAACACAATGACAAACTGGGTTGGATCTGATCCAAGGTCCAGTGAACAATGAAGCTCCCTTCTTCTTCACAACCTCTCTATCTCACTGTCTCTCTTTCTTTTTCTTCTTCTGCTCTCTTCACTCTTCTTCTGCTCTCTTCACTCTTCTTCTGCTCTTCTGCTCACTACCTCTCTGCAACTCTCTTCTTCTATATCGATCACTTTCTTTCTTTCTGATCTCGATCTCTTTTTCTCTTTTCTTCACTCACACTTACTTTCACTTTATGGAGGCGGCCTGGTATTTATAGCTGCAGCATTTAGGGCGTTATCATCAGATCACGCGCCAGGTGCCAACCTCGGACCACGTGCCACTTATCTGCTTCTCGAATAGTACCTGTCACACAGACATAAGAAGGTATCAGATAATGTATAGACTTGGGAATTAACAAACGAGTGTATAGACTTGAGGCCTGATATCAAGTGTATAGACTTGAAGCTTTGAAACCGAGTGTATAGAGTTGAAGGTTAACAATCGAGTGTATAGACTTAGTTGAGTGAGCATGCAGTGTACATACTTGAAAACCCTTCAACAACCTGAGTGTTTAGACTCAGAAGCAAAAGCAATGTATATACTTCACATAAGCAGAGCTATGGCATTGTATAGACTTCACGTTGTGAAGCAATGTATACACTTAGCTGAAGACTGCCAGTCGATGTATAGACTTGGCTGAAGCCAAACGTTGAAGCAATGTTCAGACATTGAAGAACACAACGTACAGTAGTGTACAGACTTAGCCAGCAGACTAGTCCGATGTACACATTTGCTCGTTGTTCAGTCTTCATGTACGATGTATGGACTTCAAGTCTAATATGCACAATGTACAATCTTTGCGAAGGTAGTGCATTGTATAGACTTCAGGTGTGAAGACATTGTAAATGCAGATGCAATGTTCAGACTTCAGATTTGAAGGCACTCGCTGTACATACTTGCTGAAGAGAATGCAATGTGTAGACTTTGACTCGATGTACAGACTTCACAACTGATGAATGCAATGCAATGCAATGTATAGACTATGCCTTAGAACAAATATGCATTCTTGAAGAGCATTCAGCAATGTGCAGACTTCAATGCATATGATGCAGCCAATGTATGGGCTTTAACCCAAGGATGCATAATGTATAGAGTTCACCTTTGAAACAAATGTGCAGACTTTGAGGCAGAAGCCACGGCTGTACAGACTTCAGAAGAACAATGCATGAGCAAGCCTAACGGATGTACAGACTTTTAGATGTGTAGACTTGCCAAAGAGCTGGACAATGTACAGACTTGAAACTAGGCGAAGTCTGTACAGACTTGAAGATTCACAGTGTGTAGACTTTGGCAAGGCAACGTCGGTAAAGCTCCCAACGTACAGACTTTCAAAGCTGATCGTAGGTAAAGACTCCAATGTGCAGACATGGAGTCGCACTGTGGATGTATAGACTTGAATGAACATGGAGTGTATAGACTTGAAAGTCTAAAGGTGATGTACAGACTTGATCTCTAGACCATGGGCTGTACAGACTTTGAGTTAGACAATCGGATGTATAGACTTAGCTTCGTGCAACAGAGCAATGTATAGACTTGCCTAAGACGCAGCATGAGACGCTGGCTGAGACGGACGCTGTACAGACTTTGAATGCACTAAGACGCTGAACAAGACGGACCGATGTACAGACTTCTAAATGCTGATGGACTATGTGTGGACTTGGCTTGAGATGCTGCCTGAGACGATGCAGGATGTATAGACATTAAGTCCAATCAGAAGGCTGTGCATACTGGAGAGACGGACTAGTGTATAGACTTCAATGATGCGTGTAACAGTCCAATGTATGGACTTTGAAGATTGATGCATGTACAGTCTGTTGTACATACTTCCAATGTACAGACTTTATGAAACTCTAGACACTGGACGCTATGAATGTCTAGACTTTACAGTGAATGCATATGCCAATGTATATACTTGCATGAGACAGTCAGTGAGACGCTCAGCAATGTATAGACTTGAAAGAACTCCAAGCGATGTATAGACTTTGAAATGCTTGAAGAGGATGTACATACTTCATGAGACGCTACATGCCAATGTATAGACTTCATGAAAAGGACACGATGCAATATGTGGACTTGGTGACTCATGCAGACAGACGAGTGTACAGTCTATGCCATGCTCATAGTTAAGCAAAGTACCAAGTTCTGAATAAGCAGTTCTAAATGAAGTAAACACATATGACATCAATTTGTCATCATCAAAACACACGTAAACTATGTCATCATTAAAACATAAGTAAACACATATGACATCAAACAATCCAGATAAATGCAATTATGAAATGCACCAAAGCACACACCACACAACCATATTTAAAATGCAGCAATAATTCAGATAAGATTTTCAATGAAACATTCAGCACCACAAACAGAATTGTATGCATTCAAATGACTTCTAGTGTTTGCTATCATCAAAATCACAGGGACACAACATCCTTGGGTGAGGCTTTGCCACCTCTTGATAAGACGCTGGCGGTAGGAGGTAGGGAGATATTTCTTCCTAAGCTTCTCCCTCATATCGGTCCATGTATCGATCGGGGGTTCTTGACGATGAAACAATAGGTTCTCCATGTTCCTCCAATAGGTTTGTGCTTGGCCTAAAAGTTTCATCCTGGCGTACTTGACTTTTCGTTGGTCCGACATCTCGAACCACTCAAAATATCGGTCCATAGCAGCCTCCCAATCAAGATAGACCTTTGGGTCTAAGGACCCGTCAAAGGTGGGAGGGTCGGCCCGAACGGTCCGAATGGCCCGTTCATCCATATCTTGGTCGTGGGTACGCCGTGTATGGCAATGATCACGACCATGCCCCCGATGCTCATTATCGGACTCATAGTCATGCACCTCGGGGACTTCGTGCCTCCTAACAGCTACCCCTTGAACCCTTGGAGTCGCGGGTTGGTGATCCGGCTCTGGTTGACCTTGGGTAGGTGGGATGGGTGCCTGGGCTGGTCCTTTCTCTAGTGCGGCAACTCTCCCGACCAATCCCTGAACGGACTGGTTCGACCCGGCGGCCCTATCCTCTACGGCCTTCATCCTCTCTTCTAGGTGGGTGCCTAGGCCATTCACCTGAGTACTTAACCCTTCCATCCTATCCACTCGAGTACTTAACTCATCCATGCGCTCACTCAACCCATCCATTTTCCCCATAAGAGTTCGGAGCAATGTGACCACTTCATCGGAACTATAGACTCGGGATTCCGCCATAGGTGGTGGTGGGGGTGAGTATTGAGTACCTCGACGAGTGGGCATGCAAGACACGGAGTAGGAGACACTGACTAAGGCAAATGCACACTACAAGATGATGCACCTAGACGTAACCAAAACTCGGCACGTGGTAGAGTTAATCGATCCAAAGATCACTCGCGCAAGTGTGCGGCCTTCCCGATAGGCGTAGCCTAAAGTTCGGACAACACCTTTTGATATACCGGGTTACTGTGATGCAATGCAAAAGACACTTTTTTTGACACCCTAGACTCAAACATGCTCTGATACCAAATTGATGCGGGACGAGACCACGGACACGACAAGCTCGTGACTGTCCCTTAACGAGGGAAGCGTCGGACGTGCGCGGTTGAGAAACCGGCAGTGAGCTAGGGTGGTCGGCTCTCACTTGTGCCCGGATCGGGTCACGGTACGGTCACGCTCTCTCTCGCAGCAGCGGTGATATGAAAAATATAGCGAGCTAGATCCTAAAACATGCTCTCTAGCAGCGGCATAAACAAATATATATGAAAATAAGCAAATGCCGAGTGTAGGGAGCGAGAACGATACCTCCACGCGCTCGGCGTGGGGAAGACGGGCCCGGCCGAAACTCGTACTCACAGAATAATAATACACAGTATTACAGCAATACAACTCGCTGCCCACTCCACGCAGGGACGTAAAGGGCTACACAATGGGGCCCGGGAGGACCAAATTCAGGTTGACGGGTGGCTTCTCGCGTTGATTCGGCAACACCCGAACTAGTGACGATGGGGCCCACGTGCTGTCCGGAGGGGCCTTGTGGGACCCGGTGGCACCGCTGTAGTGGGGACACTTAGGGAAGCGCTCCTCGGGCTGGCGGCACGCTGGTTCGCCGGCCGGACGCCGGGCAGCTCCGTTCGGCGCCGGTCGAAATAACCGGCCACGGATCTGTAGCTTCTGGTTTTCAGTGCGCTCTCCGACGAGAATGGACGCTGCGATCAGTCCCGATGTCAGATCGACACGAAACTGGCGCCGTTGGAAAGCTCTCTTCAAATACTTCAACCTAGGCCTGGAGATCAGACTGGATCTCCACAGATCTTGGGTTTAATGAATTTTTGAGTTGCTGTTGTACAGTGACCGGACTCTTAGATCTGTAGAGAACTTGTCTGAGAACTGCCTTTGACCGATATGTGAACGTCCGAATCTGAAGTGGTGGTCTTCAGCAAAGTTGTAGGAAATCAAGCTTGGAAACTGGAACTATTTTCTATGAAGGATTTGGAGGTGGCTGTGATTTGGTCTGATTTTTAAACTGGAAGGTGGTCGGATCTGGGAATTAGCTGAAAACACTGTAGCAGAGATAGAACACAAATTTTAAAAAATGTATAGAATGCGGATAAAAAATCAAGAAATATGGTGGATGTAGGGGATGATGGAAAGAACTCCCAGTAAAATTGGGAGCCCCAAAAAAAATCAAAAAGAAGGTCGGAGATGGGAAACTCAAAGCTGTTGTCACTGTAGACAGAGACAGAGACAGATCTGGGAGTGATTCAAGACCGAAATTGCAAAAATATCAAACGAAGGATTTGCGACCTGAATTTTTTTGTGGATGATGGGATGGAAGATAGGAACACACCATAAAAATTAAAAATCACGAAGAGGCCGTGGCTGGTAGCAGGATTTTCGTGAAGACACCTCTGTCCAGCAGGACAGAAAACCGAAGACGGATTCGCGGCGGCTCGAAGGCGGCACGAACGGCGGCGGCGGCGGCACAGATGAAGATCAGAGGTTGAGAGGGGGAGATAGAAGATTGATACACTCTAGAACTGGAGGTTTGAGGAGAGGAAACTAGGGGGAGAGGAAGGGGGAGCAAGGAGCTTCCAAGTTTCACACAAATTTTCTGAATTTTCACTAATTTTCACATGAAAATACAAGCTTATATATGATTCCAACCAAATCCAACCTCAACCCTTGGATCTAGGGGTGGGGATTGAAGGGCTGGGATGAAGTGTGAATAACACACAAAAACTAATAAAAAAAATAAGGGGAAGGGGGCGGCCTATTGACCATGTGTAAGGTTGAATGGGGTAGGTGGCCAACCTATTAGAATGTTGACCCCTTTAACCCCATGTGTCCATATGACCAGCCCACCCTTCTAGATGTCCACCTAGGAAGGTTGACCCGGCCCACAAGGTGACATGGACCAATGGGAAAGGGCTGAGGGCCCCCTTGCTGGTCCTACTGCATAATTGCATAAAAACTCACACAATCCATGGGAATGACTCCTTGGCTTATAAAGCCTTACATTTGCGTACATACTTTCCCAAGGATATAAACACAAACTAAAAGGACATAAATGCAAAATAAAAGTACAGGCTCGGTGTCGATTCCCATCACCCTCCCCTAAGTGATTGTTAATTTGCTAGATTTTGAAAACTCCATTTTTCTTATCTTAAAAAAAATGAGCATGCCATGCTTTATTTCATATTCTTATTGATTGCCATGAGCTATGTTGTGATTTTGTGAGTGCTTTTCCTCTTTTCCATTGGTTTTCCATCATTTTTCTAATTTTCTGGCCACTTTCTTAAAAAAAAAAAGAAACCGCGTCCGGGGTGGTGGACGCGTTCTACTTACTGTAAACAAAAAAAACATCTCGGGCAGTGGCCGCCAATTTAAGAATTGGCACCCACCGTCACAGACGCCAATTCTCTGTGTTTTCACATAATTGCCTTGTTCTGTGACCTATTTGCACTATCTTTGCATTATTCTTGTTCATACATGTGTTCTTCCTTTCTTTTGTATATTGACTTTTGAAAACTCCTTCGATTCCTCCTCCTCCAAGGCCCCAAGGCCCTTATGTCTCTTGCAACCCAACCTATCTGGGTCCTTCTTTGGGTCAACCTCTCCACCCTCCACGGCCTTCATATCAAGCCGCCCCTCCAAGGCCACCATGCCAACCCTCCATTATTGTCACACCCCTCTAACAAAACCTTCTTGATAAAATTGCTTCAATGGAGGAACAACTAAAGAGGGTCTCAAGCCCGCGGCCTCCTCCTCAAGTCAATCCTCTTCATGCTTTCATACACAATATCACCAAGATGGAGAAAGATTGGAAGGAGAGAAGAACCGAATATGGCATCAACAATGCATGTGATCAAGAGAATTTTACAAGCTTTAATAATGAAGTGGATGTCGTCCGCCCTCCACCCATTCACCACACTCATTCATATGGCCCTTCGCCTCCGCATTCACATTTGCCAAACCCTCCACTACATTATACTCCTCCACCCACCAATACGCCTCCACCACGGCGTCCACTTGAATTTAATGATTATGAAGAGTTGGAGACGGCACATTATGAAGATCTTGAAGAATTTGAAGAAACACCCACTTCAAGTTTTCTCTATTTTCCTCTCCCTCCATTACCGGAAGAACTCCCTACTCAGGACAATGCCACCGTCCCCAATACTTTCAATGAAATCAATTGGTGCTACGATGATGGGTTGATACTCCAATCACCCACATCGACCCATCTTGAGTCTTCCCCTACCCTTCAAACCTCTCACACCACCAAAATATGACATTTCCTATGAACCAAACGCATTACACCATTAACCTCCACCAAGCCATCCAGGCCCTCCCTTGACTCCCCTTCAAGTATACCATTAACAACCTTACCACCGGCCTCTATCGGACCTCCCGTTAAACCTCAACCAATTAACCCTCCAACGACTTCCGCACCGTCGGCCTCCCACGAGCTTTCCCTTAAGCCCTTCGAGCTTGCCGCTTCACCTTCCCAACCAATTTGTCTTCCATTGCCACCACCTAGGCCCTCCATCACCCCCATAACCCAAAAGTCAATCCTTCCTAACCCTCCACTTAACCCTTCACCTTTACCCATGGCTAATCCTGAGCAAGGCCCACCTATTTTCGCACCCGAGCCAACCCCGTCTGCTTTCGAGCAAGGGGAGAAACTCGACGTGTTCCAACCTCCACCCACCCTTTCTCCAACACCTACTGTTAAACCTCCACTATCCACTAAGCCCACTGCCTCTATTTCATCTTCCAATTCCTCTCGGAGTGGGTGTGTCTCCACAAGTATACGTGCCGAAGAAGATACTCAAGAGCTAGGCAAGAAGGATTTGGCCACGGCTATGGTATTCAAGATTCAAGATTTTGTTTGTCGGATGTCAATCCGCGTTCTTGTGCCGGGCATCTTTGAGAATGCCACGTCTCCACCGATGTTCACCAAGAAAAGATGTCAAGAGTTGATGCCATGAGGGCCAATGCCAAGATTATCAAGATCACTTTGCTAATTGGTCAAGATATCTTTGATGCTCTCATTACCCGTTGCTTCGTCATTGTGCAAATCCCTAATCAAGAGAAGGGGTCCTCCTCTAATCTTGTCATGATACATTCTTTTTCTAAGGAGATGATGAATTCTATGTTCAGGGCAGGGCATCCCTTACTTGAAGCCCTTAATTTCATGCCCTCTCCACCTACACTTCCTTGCAAGGGGTTAGTGCCCGTCTTACCAAATACTCTTCACTAAAACATTCCAAGAGCCTTGAGCATTACGAAGCTTCCCATGTTGACGTTCCAACTCCCTCGCATTGATTTTCCTCTCCTTCTAAGGGAGCCACTTTTCAAGAAGCTAAACTCATTTTGTAATACGTCATCTAATGAGAGCACTTGGGCATTAATTCCACGTCTTGAGCCGTTTGGCCGACCACATTATTTGCCATGGAGGGGCGAACATTCTTTTAATGAAGGGCCTTCTACCAATCCATTCACTCTTTATTCTATTCCACCCACATTTTTATTAACCACCAATTTCTCCTTATGGGCCACCCATGGGGTGAGAAGGAGGATCACCTCTTACATCCCTTGCATTCCATGCATCCTTTTTAGTCGTCGCATTTGCATTTGCATTCCTTCTTTTTTCCAAAACCGTATCTTCCCCATCTTCCGGAACCTTCAGAACTTTCTTCCATTCCACCTTTGTCCCCAGAATTCCCGGATTCTCCATACCTTTTCCATGGGCATCACATCCCTCCGCACTTTCCTCCTCCGGAACCTCTGGATTCTTCATCCCATTCCCTATCTCTTCTCCTAGGGCATCGCGTCCCTTCGCCTCCCCCAGAACCTCCGGATCTCCTATTGCATTACCCAATCATTTCCGAGCATCACGCCGTTTCCTATTCTATCCTTCTGGAACCTCCGGACTTCTACCTCCACTCCCTTTTCATATTCCTCCGGAGCCTCCGGATTCTTTTCATTCTCTAATCCTTTCTGGGCATCGTGCCCCTTCATACTCTTTTCTTCCGGAGCCTCTAGATTCTTCTCTCTTCCAAGGGCATCGCGTCCCTTTTCACTTTATTACTCCGGATCTCCTTGCTTTCTTCTGATTCATCCTTTTACTCCTCAAGGATATCGCATCCTTTGTTCTTTTCCTCCTTTTAAATTACATTTTTCCATACCTCTTCCAAAGGCATCGCGTCCCTCGGCACTTTCATCCTCCGGAACCTCCGGATTCCCACTCCTATCATGATTCTCCTCCTCTACCTCCGGACCCTCCAGATCCTCCACTTTCAATTTATCAATTCCTCCTCCTAATTCTTCTCGATCCCGGGTCCGACCCGATTTCTTCTACCTTAACTACTTTGGGCATTTGCCCGTTCTCCCACTACTTCTGAGGCTTTAGTCCTCACTCCCCTCATTGATTTTCCTTCCCTTCTGTAGACCTTCCATGTGATCAAGGTCTCTACTCCTTAGTGAGGGAGTTCTAGCCCTCATCTCTTTTTCTTTTCTCCTTATTCATCTGCGTTTGGTCTAGACACCGCTCCCTCTTGTTAAGCCACTTCTAATCCTTGCCTCTTATATTCCTTTCTGCCAAATGAGGACGACAAATCCCATGCTTATCAACATCGCCTCCGACAGCCGCTCCTACGACATGGTCGCAAGAAACATATGCATGTAAGTATGTATTTTTATGATGTCATTATCTCATTCTCTACGCACGGTTTTCAACATGAAGTGATTCTTAACATGATTAAGAGTGGTAGTCTAGGCATTTTATCCTAGGTCTTTGTTTAATGTTAATGTCAAAAAAAGTCTTTAGGCTTGCTTTTGCAGCACCCTCTGGCTATGTAAACCCCATGCTGGGAGTTCGGCATTCTCTCCCCACTCATTAAGGGAAACCCTTAGTTGGACACCGCACACACTTCATGACATCCTTAGCCGTCTCCCTTAGTAAACACCGTTGCTACTTGGGCCATGCTCGAGGGCAAGAAGCCTTTTCTCTTCTTCACTCGGCCGAAATATGAGGGTACAGATATTCTGGGTAAAACAATCAACCTAAGCACATCCTGACAAGAGGAAGTCTCAAATAGGGGCAGTCTATTATGACCTTATTCTCAAAGTTCAAGTTTCAATTTCAATATCAGTCAAAGTCCAAAGGACACAAGCCAAAAAAATGAAAATAAAAAAAAATAAAAAAATAAAATAAATATCTAAAAATTTTGGCATGGCAAGAGGGCAGTACAGTTCCCCGTGGGACGTTATGAGCCCGGTCGTATGCATGTCTAAGTGAGAATTAAGGTTCGAGATATGATGAAAAGTCCCGGCACAACAGACCGAATCTCTAGGGGTTGTGATATAGAAAGAAGTCAAAACCCGATATCTACTTAACTCATATCAAGGTTATCCCCTAATTTTCTTCTCGTCTCCCTCTAAGACGGAGTGTTTCTTGGGTATGGCCTTAGTAGGGGTACCGTTATCTAAGGGTAGCCGACTATAGGGCGCCACCTTTAATGCACACCCTACTTTGGGCAGTTCTTAGCGAAAGGGGAAGGAACAAGAACCCCTAGCCAATAGTTCGAATCATCCCTTGATGCTACATTAACAATGTCTAAACCAAAATTTTAAAATAGTTGAATGTTTTCTAAAATCTAAAAAAAAATTGAATATTTCCATAATCCAAAAATATTGAATATTTCCAAAATTCAAAAAAATTGAATATTTCTTAAATCCATAAAAATTTGAATATTTCCAAAAAAACCCATAAAAATTTGCATATTTTAAAATCAAAAAAAATTGTATTGTATTCCATTAACTGATGGTGCTTTTACAGGGACAACTTTCTGCAAGGACCAAAAACATGGGATGAGTCCTCACTTTCCACTCAATCTTTCGATTCTTCCCCTTGTTCTTAAACAATGTCGTCCGTTGCCAATTTCTCTTTAATCATTAATTAACATCTCTAAGTCTTGCTGACTTCACTTGATTATTCTTGCCGCTCTGGGCAATCACTCTGACCCTTCAAGAGCCAATGTTTCTAAGGTTGTTCCTGCTAGCTCTATTTAACTCTTCTGGACATCACTCTCATCTTTCAAGTCCAAATCTCATGACTAGCCAAGTTGTCATCCTCAGGGTTCAAATGCAACAACAAACAATGACATGCTTTGATACCATTCATACGCTTTTATGCTATCCATGATTTGATGCTATGCTATCCCGACTATGCTTTGATTGCTTTGATACATATGCTATTGATGCTTTGATATCCATGCTATGCTTTGTTCCATGCTATACTACGATTCATGCTATGGTTGCTATGTTGTATCGCCTTAATTCATTGCTTGTTATATTGCTTTATATCTTGGCTAATCGAATTTTGAGTGTAGGAAGAAGCTCTTTGGTCCCACCGTCTGGACATCATCTAGGTCCCATGGTGACTGCATTTCTTGTTTCTCCTTGCTTATTGATTCACCATCTTTCCCTATATGTATTTTACTATATGTTATTACGCTATTAGATTATATCAACGACCTTGTGACTTTGGTAAATCTGGAATTTGAGTTCCCCTTCATCAAAAATAATAATGATTTCAAAGGAATCTTAGTCACACGGATAGGCCATTGAGCCGTCCAAGACTGAGGACGATGGTTCCCTTTTACGAGTTGGTGCGTGGATAAACGTGCTTCGGCTTAGTATCAGCTCACAAATCAGTATCTTGACTTAGTCTTGGCAGCTTAACAATATTATCCTTGATTATCTTATATTTTATTTTATTTTATTTTTCTCTTTAAACCCAGTATGCATTCATATAGGATCTTGAATTAACTTTGGAAAATCCTTCTTATAGCTCGATTTTGAAGGTCAATTGAACATTAATTTTCAAGATATGAGATATTCCACGCCGAATTGAGTCCTCAGTTCACCTTGTTGCCATCTTTGGGCAGTTTCCTTGAAAACTCATTTGTTTGGATTTCTATCCTCTTATTTCAATCCTTTCCTTTTGATCCACCTTAGTAGCAGCACGTCCACATTGGCTGTTAACTACTCTCTAAAGGTGAAACCTACAAGTTTGTGACCTAGGGAACTTCCATCGCGCTAGAAGTTGATCACTTTCTTTTATCTCTTTCATGCCCGCGTGCACACTCCTTCTTATCCAAACAATTGTTGCTTTCATTGAATCTTCTCAAGATTGCATCATTTCGAGCTTTTGATCAGATTCTTTTCAAATGGTGTTGATTGTATGTCTCATCACAGCTTGGCATCGACTTTTCAGTTCGCTCTCACTCCATTACAGTCCATTCCACTCTGTTCCATTCCATTCCATTTCGTGTCACTCCCTTGCAAAGCAGATGCCAAGGCAGGGCAGCTGTAGACATGCTAAAATTGACATCATTTTGAGCATATCTCCTATCGCATTGTGATGTCCCAATTTGACCCTCAAATCGACTTATTTGAGTGATTTTCCTCACATTACTTGATTAATTAGCTTTCCCCCACTTTTCCCTATCTTTCCATATTTTTCTTGGGTTTTTCTCCAATTTTTCGGGACTATTCTGAATTAGCGTCGGACTAGTGGATGCCAATTTCTTTACCAAAGAATCAGCGCCAATTCAAAAAGACGCCAATTCTTCTGAAGCAACGCAGGACCAGGAAGGAGTCAACCTTGTCAAAAACGCATCCACCATGGGGGACGCGTATTCATTTTCCTACCATTTTTGGCCTGATTTATCTCATTAATTAACGTCTATTTGGAAAGTCGCCCATTCATGAACGCATCTTGAAGGGTGGACGCATATTCCTTTATTCCTTTTATAAAAGGGTGCTAATTTCCTTGAACGCGTCAGCCTCATGGACGCCTATTTGAAACCGCATCCGCCACCCTGGACGCGTCTTCTTCTTTTCTCCCAGTTTGTTTCAACTTCGTATCTTGAAGAATTAATGCCTCTTTACAAAGTCGCCAATTCCCTAATTGGCCTCCATCTTCTTGACATTAATTCCCCTTCCCTTTTTGGCCTTTTGAAATAATTATAAAAATTCACAAAATTCCAAATTCGTGTCTATCCAAGTGGACGCCATTTCTTTTTCTGATTTTTGGTAATATTTGACTTTCCAAAATATTCAAGAAATGGTGTCCGTCCATACTGACGCCAATTTTAAGGAGCGTCCAGTACCCCAGACGAATTCTTCCTTGCCTTTTTTGTGATTTTTAATTCTGACCAAAATTTGTAAAATTCCTAATACGCGTGAACCACGGTGGATGCATTTTTCCTTCGAATTTTAGAAATTTTGAATCTTTCTAAAAATGGCTTAGAATTGGCGCCTCTTTGGACTGGCTCTATTTTAATTGGTGACCACTGGGTTGCACGTCAATTCCTACAGAGTTTCAAACTTGGCAGAATGATGTGGGACGGATGACGACCGGGCTAAGACGTACGACGGGCTCGATGTGCGGCCAGCACTAACACGATAAAGGCAAGCCGGGCGGCTGACTATCGTGGCATTCTCCGGATGGAGACGTCTCTCAAAAGCAACTCACTCTAGCCCGACGATCATCCCTTGCGAGGGAAACGTAGGGATCGCAGCGGTTAAGGAACCACCGTCGCCTAGGGGTATCTAGTTCGGGCTCGGTGCTCGACTGGAGCTATAGAACGGGTGCTCACAACTCACACTCACGGTGATTTGCAGCTAGCTAATGGCCCTAATCTCACAAATACAGCATGATAGATAATATACTAAATCAGCAAGTGAGAAAGGAATCGAAGCGCGTACCTCCACGCCTAGGCGTGGGGAAGAATTCCCGGCCGAATCCGAACAACCCCAATACACACGATTGTTACAATTACAATTCCAGAACTTAATACCCACTCCACGCAGGGAGGTATAGGGTTACAATGGCCAAATTTGGGGTTGTTGGAACCCGGGTTGACGGGCTACACTCGCAAGAGGCGAGGGACGTGTGCCGGATCCGCTCGGGTACGCCGACGGGAAGCCGACCCGGTTCTACCCGCGCTGGTCACCCTGCGCAGCGAACTTGCGGAGGCCTGTACGGCCAGATCCGATGCCCGATCGAAGCACCGTTTGTTGGAGAACGACGGTGACTGGATGTAGTTAGTCCACTCCGAAGGGCGTGAGCAGATCCTTTCAGATCTGGGCGCAGCAGTGACTTGATTCAACTTCTGGTTCTGTGCTCACAGAACTGCACAGAAACACGAGTATTTGATGGAAAATTAGTTTCCGATGTCGGATATTGGCGCCGTTTGTGGGAGATCGTTGCCGACGTCCAGAGGAAGACGTAGTTCAAAGGGCTCGCTCAGATCTTGACCGGAAGAGGCGGGGCAGGCTCTGGAAGTTGACTCTAGATCTGAGCCGGATCTGCTCAGGTCAGCTTGCGCGATCCCACGAGATTCTCCGCCACGAATAGCACGGGTCTCGGATCGAGACAAGACCAGCGACAACGCGAAGAGGACTCAAAATCCTTTGAACACTCCAAGAATCAGATCCATAAGACTTGAGAGGAGATCTGGAGAAATTAATAAGCAGGAAACTTTTGATCTGGGCATCTGGTTGGGGCAGATCCACGCGCCGTCACGAGAAAAATCACCACCGGCGATCCCGAACTCCGATCGATGCGAAACCACCTCTCAATTCTTCCTAACTCGTAGAAGTATCAAGGATAAGTTTTTTTGAAGTAGATGGTAAGGGGATGGGGGAGATATGGTGGCGAGTCACACGCCCAACTTCTGTCCCGTCACAGGACTGAACAAGGGCTTCACACCCAAGAAGGAAAGGAAGAGAGTCACACTCTTAATGCAAACTTCACTCAACAAAACTTCATTAACTTCTAATCAAACACTATACATTCCCTTATATAGAGTTTAGCCAGGGGGAGGGGCTGAATGGTTCGAAGGAACCAAGGGGAGGGGGAGAGGGGTGCGCCCCCTTGACATTGATGGGAGAGAGGGGGGGACAAGGTGACTTAAACTCGCCTAACTTTGAAATTCTAGTAAAAGGGGGGTAGGTGGCAGCCATTTCCCCTTGACCAGCAGCCATTCTAATGTCCCATGTGGTAAATGGAGAATGGAAGAAAAGAAAAGAAAATTTCTAGCCTAATACAACAAAATAGGGGGCGCCCACCTTCTTGGGCCTTGAATGGGCCAAGTTTGGCCTTGGTCTTCCTTAAGCCTATTAAGCCAATATGGCTTAAGGCCATTCTAATATAGATAGCCCAAGAATGAAGGAAGCCCAATTGGGCCTCTCATGGCTAATGGATCCATCATAATGGTCCAAGGCCATTCCTTCTTAAGGCATTCTAAGGGGCTTTAACCAAAATGGCCATTTAAGGGCCTTACAAGCAGCCCAATATGAAAACACAACTATAAAGACCATTACAAGACCATTACAAGCCCAATTTTCATGCCAAATGTATCCAAATTGAAGCCAAATTATCCCCATTTGAATTGGAAGCCGATGTAGTCCAATTGGTGCTCCGCGTGTCGTACCGTCGGTTCACCGACGCGTGCTATTCGCTCGCTCCGGTGTCCGCACCAATTCTCCCCGGGTGGGAGGAACTCGACCCCGTCGAGTATGGGACCTGGGGCTTGAACTCTCCACATGTGATCAAGGCATTACTCATCATGGGGCCTCCTCGCCAACGCACTATGAAGTGTTGGTCGGCTCCGTTCCTGGTGGTGATCACCTGCTCATCCATTATAAAATCTATATGCATGCGTTGAGGCTGGAAGAGGTGGACTCTCGGTGATGTGTCACTCACAATAGAAGGATAAGGCTCGAAACTCACTAGGGATCACAGCGGGTTCCAATATGCTACCAAATCAGAAACATGGAACTTCGAACTGTCACCATAGTCATTCGGTAGTTCAATAACGTATGCATTCAAACCCACATGTTTCGTGACTCGGGAAGGGTGGGTATCGCGGGCCTAGAGTTGCTTTACGGCCTCCAAGAGGAAATCGTTCAGGTATGACCCTGATCATGACATACTCTCCCTTTTGAACTCACGGACATGTAGCATGTATCGGCTAACTTCTTATACGTGCATGGCTGGCCTTTGATTGGGACACGACTTATGCAAACCATATGTATGAAAGAGAACAACTAGAGAGACTAACAAACACACACACACATGACCTTAGACAAACCTATGGTTAGTCCGACCTACGCATGGACGATGGCGGACCAGGACACCCAAATGTGTACCATGCATATATTAGATGCAACCAAAGGTAGGTAGGATTATGTACTCCTAGACACCCAAAAAGACACCATGCATGCAAGGACTTCCTATCAGATGTGGGTCTGGGTGGGCTAAGAGGTTCATCACCACTACATGTAGGTAAGGCATGCCATGCTTCCCAATAATCGGACATATTCCTATGTGGAGTTTGATTGGCCCGAGTGGGAAGAGAGTGGTAGGGGACTTCCTTGACAAAGTAGAGGGGAAGTGGTGGGTCACGAGGCCCACTAGAGAAGGGGTCGAATGGGTCAAAGAATGTGTGACCCCCCGGTTCCTCCATTACATAGTCCCATGTTTGAAATTCATGAAGGTGATGGTCACCTCCATCCATCGTGGTAGTTGGGACAGTGTATAAGAGATAGGGCTCCTCCCTCGGGATAAAAGGAGTGAAGTCGGGCTCGGCCGGTAATGGGAGGAGTAGAAGAACCTTAGTGGTAACATGACCCACGGTGTACACGGAGGTAATGGACCCTAAGGTGGAATGGGTGAAGCTATGACTGGTGAGTCGGTCGAAACCTGGGGCCAACAAGTACGTAAATGCCAATTGCCGGTCTAACCCTTTAAGAAGGTCGTCCAATATATCCACATAGTGACTAGACCGGAAGGTGGTGTGAAATGAGTTGCTCGGCACTAGAGGTAGTGTGGGGTCCATGAACGGGAAGGGAGGTGGGACCAAGCCATCTTTGAGCCAGCTAAGGAGTGGCTCGGCGATGAAAAGCATTCCCATAAGAAACACGGGTGGCTCGGGCGGAGGTGGCTCCAAACAAGACGGCTCCGGATGAAGTTTGGAAGGAGAGGATGGCAACGGAGCACTCACAAGTGATGAAGGAGGGATCTCCATAATGGGGAGAGGGCTTGGGGACCCCTAATATGGGGCCGGGTTGGGGCTACGGGCTATGGCCTCCCTAGGTGCGGGTATGGCTACCTCCTGCCTCGAAGGTGGGCAAGGGGAGACTAATGACTCAAAATAAGCGCACCTCCTATCCACCCGATCCGAAATCATTTGCACAAGTTCGGCAATGGTCCGGGTTGGAGTAGGGGTATCGGAGTGGACTCACCCGTAATCATCCGGCCTAGGGTTGGGTCTAGGCTCATCTAGGTGTAGGGCTCTTTGCCTCCGACTAGGACCCACTTGGTTGGAGGTGATTGGGTGGGGTCGGTTGGAGGTGATTGTTTGGGGGACGAAGACCTTCCTAAGCTCTCTCTTCATGTCCCACCAAGACTTGATGGGCCATTGCCTCCTAACCTCTCTCAAACGTTTAATGTAGTCCCACTTTTCTGCAGCCTCCTGAAGAAGCCGCTCTTTGGGGAAAGAGAATTGCATCGCCTCGGACATAGTATAACACTCAAAATATGCGTCCATGGCGGCTTCCCACTTGAGGTAGTCACTCGGGACCTTGGTTCCATAGAAGTCCGAGGCTTCGGGCCTATGGATGTGGTGGGGTTGGATTCCCCAACCTTGGTGGTGTCGCCACCATTCATATGAACTAGGCGTTTGGGAACCCATGGGACTCGGGGAGCTAATGGATGACCATGCCGACACTTGGACACGACAAGACACTAGACACGACCCAAAATACTAATGCAAAGTTGGCATGAGACTCGACTACACACTTAGACATGACTATGTTGGAATGCACTAACTAGGAACCTAGACTTAACCCACTATTCGGTACGTGGCGGAGCTAATCGATCCGAAGATCACTCGCGTAAGTGTGCGGCCTTCCCGATAGGCGTAGCCTAACGTTTGTGTCACACCTTTTGATATACCGAGTAGAGGAATGCAATTGCAACCTTAGACTTAAATGACCCTAGACTTGAACCTGGCTCTGATATCAATTTGATGCGGGACGGATGACGACCGGGCTAAGACGTACGACGGGCTCGAGGTGCGGCCAGCACTAACACGATAAAGGCAAGCCGGGCAGCTGACTACCGTGGCATTCTCCGGATGGATACGTCTCTCAACAGCAACTCACTCTAGCCCGACGATCGTCCCTTGCAAGGGAAACATGGGGATCGCAGCGGTTAAGGAACCACCGTCGCCTAGGGGTATCTAGTTCGGGCTCGGTGCTCGACTGGAGCTATAGAACGGGCGCTCACAACTCACACTCACGGTGATTTGCAGCTAGCTAATGGCCCTAATCTCACAAACGTAGCATGATAGACAATATACTAAATCAGCAAGTGAGAAAGGAATCGAAGCGCGTACCTCCACGCCTAGGCGTGGGGAAGAATTCCCGACCGAATCCGAGCAACCCCAATACACACGATTGTTACAATTGCAATTCCAGAACTTAATACCCACTCCACGCAGGGAGGTATAGGGTTACAATAGCCAAATTTGGGGTTGTTGGAACCTGGGTTGACGGGCTACACTCGCAGGAGGCGAGGGACGCGTGCCGGATCCGCTCGGGTACGCCGACGGGAAGCCGACCCGGTTCTGCCCGCGCTGGTCACCCTACACAGCGAACTTGCGGAGGCCGGTACCGCCAGATCCGATGCCCGATTGAAGCACCGTTTGTTGGAGAACGACGGAGACTGGATGTAGTTCATCCGCTCCGAAGGGCGTGAGCAGATCCTTTCAGATCTGGGCGCAGAAGCGACTTGATTCAGCTTCTGGTTTTGTGCTCACAGAACTGCACAGAAACACGAGTAATTGATGGAAAATTAGTTTCCGATGTCGGATCGAGGCACCGTTTATATGAGATCGTTGCCGACATCCAAAGAAAGACGTAGTTCAAAGGGCTCACTCAGATCTTGATCGGAAGAGGTGGGGCAGGCTCTGGAAGTTGACTCTGGATCTGACCCGGATCTGCTCAGGTCAGCTTGCGCGATCCCACGGGAATTGCCGTCACAAACAGCACGGGTCTCGGATCGAGACAATACCAGAAGCAACGCAAAGAGGACTCAAAATCCTTCGAACACTCCAGGAATCAGCTCCAGAAGACTTGCGAGGCGATCTGGAGAAATTAATAAGCAGGAAACTTTAGATCTGGGCAGCTGGTTGGGGCAGATCCACTCGCCGTCACGGGAAAAATAACCACCGGCGATCCCGAACTATGATCGACGCGAAACCACCTCTCAATTCTTCCTAACTCGTATAAGTATCAAGGATAATTTTGGTGGAAGTATTTGGTAAGGGGATGGGGGAGATACGGGGGCGAGTCACACGACCTACTTCTGTCCCGTCACAGGACTGAACAAGGGCTTCACACCCAAGAAGGAAAGGAAGAGAGTCACACTCTTAATGCAAACTTCACTCAACAAAACTTCATTAACTTCTAATCAAACACTATACATGCCCTTATATAGAGTTTAGCAGGGGGGAGGGGCTGAATGGTTCGAAGGAACCAAGGGGAGGGGGAGAGGGGTGCGCCCCCTTGACATTGATGGGAGAGAGGGGGGGACAAGGTGACATAAACTCACCTAACTTTGAAATTCTAGTAAAAGGGGGGTAGGTGGCAGCCATTTCCCCTTGACCAGAAGCCATTCTAATGTCCCATGTGGTAAATGGAGAATGGAAGAAAAGAAAACAAAATTTCTAGCCTAATACAACAAAATAGGGGGCGCCCCCCTTCTTGGGCCTTGAATGGGCCAAGTTTGGCCTTGGTCTTCCTTAAGCCTATTAAGCCAATATGGAACCAATATGGCTTACGGCCATTCTAATCTAGATAGCCCAAGACTGAAGGAAGCCCAATTGGGCCTTTCATGGCTAATGGATCCATCATAATGGTCCAAGGCCATTCCTTCTTAAGGCATTCTAAGGGGCTTTAACCAAAATGGCCATTTAAGGGCCTTACAAGGAGCCCAATATGAAAACACAACTATAAAGACCATTACAAGACCATTACAAGCCCAATTTTCATGCCAAATGTATCCAAATTGAAGCCAAGATATCCCCATTTGAACTGGAAGCCGATGTAGTCCAATTGGTGCTCCGCGTGTCGTACCGTCGGTTCACCGACGCGTGCTATTCGCTCGCTCTGGTGTCCGCACCAGTTCTCCCCGGGTGGGAGGAACTCGACCCCGTCGAGTATGGGTCCTGGGGATTGAACTCTCCGCATGTGATCAAGGCATTGCTCATCGTGGGGCCTCCTCGCCAACGCACTATGAAGTGTTGGTCGGCTCCGTTCCTGGTGGTGATCACCTGCTCATCCAGTATAAAATCTATATGCATGCGTTGAGGCTGGAAGAGGTGGACTCTCGGTGATGTGTCACTCACAATAGAAGGATAAGGCTCGAAACTCACTAGGGATCACCGCGGGTTCCAATATGCTACCAAATCAGAAACATGGAACTTCGAACTGTCACCATAGTCATTCGGTAGTTCAATAACGTATGCATTCAAACCCACATGTTTCGTGACTCGGGAAGGGTGGGTATCACGGGCCTAGAGTTGCTTTACGGCCTCCAAGAGGAAATCGTTCAGGTATGACCCTGATCATGTCGTACTCTCCCTTTTGAACTCACGGACATGTAGCATGTATCGGCTAACTTCTTATACGTGCATGACTGGCCTTTGATTGGGACACGACTTATGCAAACCATATGTATGAAAGAGAACAACTAGAGAGACAAACAAACACACACACACATGACCTTAGACAAACCTATGGTTAGTCTGACCTACGCATGGACGATGGCGGACCAGGACACCCAAATGTGTGCCATGCATACACTAGATGCAACCAAAGGTAGGTAGGATTATATACTCCTAGACACCCAAAAAGACACCATGCATGCAAGGACTTCCTATCAGATGTGGGTATGGGTGGGCTAAGAGGTTCATCACCACTACATGTAGGTAAGGCATGCCATGCTTCCCAAAAATCGGACCTATTGCTATGTGGAGTTTGATTGGCCCGAGTGGGAAGAGAGTGGTAGGGGACTTCCTTGATAAAGTAGAGGGGAAGTGGTGGGTCACGAGGCCCACTAGAGAAGGGGTCGAATGGGTCAAAGAATGTGTGACCCCCCGGTTCCTCCATTACATAGTCCCATGTTTGAAATTCATGAAGGTGATGGTCACCTCCATCCATCGTGGTAGTTGGGACAGTGTATAGAAGGCAGGGCTCCTCCCTCGGGATAAAAGGAGTGAAGTCGGGCTCGACCGGTAACGGGAGGAGTAGAAGAACCTCAGTGGTAACATGACCCATGGTGTACACGGAGGTAATGGACCCTAAGGTGGAATGGGTGAAGCTACGACCGGTGGGTCGGTCGAAGCCTGGGGCCAACAAGTGCGTAAATGCCAACTGCCGGTCTAACCCTTTAAGAAGGTAGTCCAATGTATCCACATAGTGACTAGACCGGAAGGTGGTGTGAAATGAGTTGCTCGGCACTAGAGGTAGTGTGGGGTCCATGGACGGGAAGGGAGGTGGGACCAAGCCATCTTTGAGCCAGCTAAGGAGTGGCTCGGTGATGAAAAGCATTTCCGTAAGAAACACGAGTGGCTCGGGCGGAGGTGGCTCCAAACAAGACGGCTCCGGATGAAGTTTGGAAGGAGAGGATGGCAACGGAGCACTCACGAGTGATGAAGGAGGGATCTCCATAATGGGGAGAGGGCTTGGGGACCCCTTAAATGCGGCCGGGTTGGGGCTACGGGCTATGGCCTCCCTAGGTGCGGGTATGGCTACCTCCTGCCTCGAAGGTGGGCAAGGGGAGACTAATGACTCAAAATAAGCGCACCTCCTATCCACCCGATCCGAAATCATTTGCACAAGTTCGGCAACGGTCCGGGATGGAGTAGGGGTATCGGAGTGGACTCGCCCGTAATCATCCGGCCTAGGCTTGGGTCTAGGCTCATCTACGTGTAGGGCTCTTTGCCTCCGACTAGGACCCACTTGGTTGGAGGTGATTGGGTGGGGTCGGTTGGAGGTGATCGGTTGGGGGACGTAGACCTTCCTAAGCTCTCTCTTCATGTCCCACCATGACTCGATGGGCCATTTCCTCCTAACCTCTCTCAAACGTTCAATGTAGTCCCACTTTTCGGCGGCCTCCTGAAGAAGTCGCTCTTTGGCGAAAGAGAATTGCATCGCCTCGGACATAGTATAACACTCAAAATATGCGTCCATGGCGGCTTCCCACTTGAGGTAGTCGCTCGGGACCTTGGTTCCATAGAAGTCCGAGGCTTCGGGCCTATGGATGTGGTGGGGTTGGATTCCCCAGCCTTGGTGGTGTCGCCACCATTCATATGAACTAGGCGTTTGGGAACCCATGGGACTCGGTGAGCTAATGGATGACCATGCCGACACTTGGACACGACAAGACACTAGACACGACCCAAAATACTAATGCAAAGTTGGCATGAGACTCGACTACACACTTAGACATGACTATGTTGGAATGCACTAACTAGGAACCTAGATTTAACCCACTATTCGGTACGTGGCGGAGCTAATTGATCCGAAGATCACTCGCGCAAGTGTGCGGCCTTCCCGATAGGCGTAGCCTAATGTTCGTGTCACACCTTTTGATATACCGAGTAGAGGAATGCAAATGCAACCTTAGACTTAAATGACCCTAGACTTGAACCTGGCTCTGATACCAATTTGATGCGGGACGGATGACGGTCGGGCAAAGACGTACGACGGGCTCGATGTGCGGCCAGCACTAACACGCTAAAGGCAAGACGGGCGGCTGACCACCATGGCATTCTCCGGGTGGAGATGTCTCTCAACAACAACTCACTCTAGCCTGATGATCGTCCCTTGCGAGGGAAACGTGGGGATCACAGCAGTTAAGGAACCACCGTCGCCTAGGGGTATCCAGTTCGGGCTCGGTGCTCGACTGGAGCTATAGAACGGGCGCTCACAACTCACACTCACGATGATTTGTAGCTAGCTAACAGCCCTAATCTCACAAACGCAGCTTGATAGAAAATATACTAAATCAGCAAGTGAGAAAGGAATCGAAGCGCGTACCTCCACTCCTAGGCGTGGGGAAGAATTCCCAGCCGAATCCGAACAACCCCAATACACACGATTGTTACAATTACAATTCCAGAACTTAATACCCACTCCACGCAGGGAGGTATAGGGTTACAATGGCCAAATTTGGGGTTGTTGGAACCCAGGTTGACGGGCTACACTCGTAGGAGGCGAGGGACTCGTGCCGGATCTGCTCGGGTACGTCGACGGGAAGCCGACCCGGTTCTGCCAGCGCTGGTCACCCTGCGCAGCGAACTTGCGGAGGCCGGTACGGCCAGATCTGATGCCCGATCGAAGCACCGTTTGTTGGAGAACTATGATGACTGGATGTAGTTCGTCCACTCCATAGGGCGTGAGCAGATCCTTTCAGATCTGGGTGCAGCAGCGACTTGATTCAGCTTCTGGTTCTGTGCTCACAGAACTGCACAGAAACACGAGTAATTGATGAAAAATTCATTTCCGATGTCGGATTGAGGCTCCGTTTCTAGGAGATCGTTGCCGACGTCCAGAGAAAGACGTAGTTCAAAGGGCTCGCTCAGATCTCGACCGTAAGAGGCGAGGCAGGCTCTGGAAGTTGACTCTGGATCTGAGCCGGATCTGCTCAGGTCAGCTTGCGCGATCCCACAAGAATCGCCGCCACGAACAGTACGGGTCTCGGATCGAGACGAGACCAGCAGCAACACGAAGAGGACTCAAACGCTTTCGAACACTCCAAGAATCAGCTCCAGAATACTTGAGAGGCGATCTGGAGAAATTAATAAGTAGGAAACTTCAGATCTGGGCAGCTGGTTGGGGCAGATCCACGTGCAGTCACGAGAAAAATCACCACCGATGATCCCGAACTCCGATCGACGCAAAACCACCTCTCAGTTCTTTCTAACTCGTAGAAGTATCAAGGATAATTTTGGTGGAAGTATATGGTAAGGGGATGGGGGAGATATGTGGGCGAGTCACATGACCTACTTCTGTCCTGTCACAGGACTGAACAAGGGCTTCACACCCAAGAAGGAAAGGAAGAGAGTCACACTCTTAATGCAAACTTCACTCAACAAAACTTCATTAACTTCTAATAAAACACTATACATGCCCTTATATAGAGTTTAGCAAGGGGGAGGGGCTGAATGGTTCGAAGGAACCAAGGGGAGGGGGAGAGGGGTGCGCCCCCTTGACATTGATGGGAGAGAGGGGGGGGGCAAGGTGACATAAACTCACCTAACTTTGAAATTCTAGTAAAAGGGGGATAGGTGGCAGCCATTTCCCCTTGACCAGCAGCCATTCTAATGTCCCATGTGGTAAATGGAGAATGAAAGAAAAGAAAACAAAATTTCTAGCCTAATATAACAAAATAGGGGGCGCCCCCCTTCTTGGGCCTTGAATGGGCCAAGTTTGGCCTTGGTCTTCCTTAAGCCTATTAAGCCAATATGGAACCGATATGGCTTAAGGCCATTCTAATCTAGATAGCCCAAGAATGAAGGAAGCCCAATTGGGCCTTTCATGGCTAATGGATCCATCATAATGGTCCAAGGCCATTCCTTCTTAAGGCATTCTAAGGGCCTTTAACCAAAATGGCCATTTAAGGGCCTTACAAGCAGCCCAATATGAAAACACAACTATAAAGACCATTAAAAGCCCAATTTTCATGCCAAATGTATCCAAATTGAAGCCAAATTATCTCCATTTGAACTGGAAGCCGATGTAGTCCAATTGGTGCTCCACGTGTGGTACCGTCGGTTCGCCGACGCGTGCTATTCGCTCGCTCCGGTGTCCGCACCACAGAACCTCCTTGTTTCCTCCTTTTGAGCTCCTTTTCCACTTGGGAACGGGTTCCTATTTCTTTTTAAGGTTGAGAGAACACTTGTCCATGGAATATCTCCTTCCAAATCTCATTAAAATTAGTTTTCCTATTTTCTATGGAATTAAACCCACGAATTTTTGCTCTATAAATAGGACCCCTCTCTCCCACATTGTTAAGGCTACATTCATTGATCAAGGGGAGATGCTGCTGGACCAAGGAGCCAAGGAGGAGTCTCCCAAGCCTAAAGCTACATCCTTTGGAGCTCTTCTTCCTCCTTGGAGCATATTGAAGATTCTTGAAGCCCCTAATTGGAGAAATCACTAAGCTTTCCTCCCCCTTTCTCTTATTATCTTTTAGTTATTTAACGTTGCATGCATCATCTATCTTTATTTCCTTTCAATCCCCTCAACCACGTTGAGGCCTCCTTTGTGCAACACTTGCACCCTCCCTTTTACATTCGTCATTATTTTTTTACCCTTTTGCATAGGGATTTTTAAAGCCAACACCAACAAGGTGTGTTCATGACCATGCTTTCATGTTTGCTTATCTTAAGGATTTGATGCTACACACTTCAATTTGTTAATCAATATCTTTCTTTGTTGGTGTTTTCTTTCTTTTGCAAGGGTAATCATACAAAAGAAACTCTCTTCATCGGCCGACCGATTGGAAGAGAAGGTGCACTCACAATCTCCCCCACATTTTAAAAGATATTTATATCGTGATCCCTCCTTTGTTATTATTGTTATATTCCTTTGTGGCCCGCGTGTCTCCAGCGATCACCTTCCCCCTTAGCATCCGTGCATGCTCCCTATTTTCCCTCTTTCCTCTTTTTTCTTCTTTTCCATATCATATTATCATTAATTAATTAATTTCTTTTTAAAGTGGATTAATTTCCATAATCTACAGTGCACTCATCAAGCAACACCTAACAGTGCATGATTATCGAGGTAGGGATCGGGTAGGGTGCTTTCATAAAAGTAGCATCCGGGCAATGCACGACTATCGAGGTAGAGCTCAGGCAGAGTGCATCTATCCAGTAGCATCAGGGTCGTACATGATTATCGAGGCAGAGCCCAGGCAGAGTGCTTTCATAAAAGTAGCATCTAGAGTCATGCACGAACATCGAGGTAGGGACTGGGCAGGGTCCTTTCATCTAAAGTAGCACTTAGGGAACATGCGATCGCCAAGCGACATCCAGATAGGGTGCGTTCATCAAAGCAGGGGCCGCCTTTGAGGAGGTTTGTGTTTTGGCTAAATGCCGTATGAGGGACAATCATGCGACATGCCCTCGGCGTGAGCCTAGCAAAATAAAACTAGCCAACCAAGTCCTTCACGTGCCGTTTGTAGTCCCGGGGATGAGCTCCATGCATATTATGACCCTTCGCCACCCCATGGGGGGTTTTGTAGAGTTTGGAGGGGGGTTTACGCTGACTTGCTTGGGGGGGGCGAGCAGGTCCACGTAAAGGGGGGGTTTACGCGGACTTGACTGGGGTTTTTGAATGTGGTCGCCTTGGCGACCGCGTTCTGCCCTGACATGTGGGCCAGGGGTTTATGCGGACTTGCTCGAGGGGGGGGGGGCGAGTAGGTCCACATAAACCCCCCCTCTGGGACACGGTCTCATTGGCAACCGCGTTCTTGTGAACGCGGTCGTGAAGGTGACTGTGTTCAAAAACGGGTGGGTAGGTCCGCGTAAAGGGGGTCTATGTCGGTTAAAGTGGTTGGGGGCTTCCTGGTTTGGGTAAACCTCTCCCCCTAGGGGGTTCGGATGGACCGGAATGGCTAGGTTTGACTTAGAGGAGAGAGAAAGGTCATGTAGGTCCTACTGGGGGTTAAGACGGGCTGGAGCAAAGGGTTTGAATGGGCCATATTTGAGTGAGTCCGGGATTTAGGTGGGCTGGAATGATTGGCTGGGTTTAGGGGTTTCTGGTTAGTTAGGTGAGTTGGGGCTTACAAGGGTCAGGTGGACTGGGTGAAGAGTGAGCTTACTTGAATCTAGACCCAGAACGGCCAGACTCGGTGTTCGTCTGAGCTCCGTCTTGAACGCGGTGGACCCAGGTGCGATTCGACTGTTGGAGTAGCTGGTGTCGAGCCGCTTGTAGAAGGTGTGTCGGGAGTTATTCCCTGCCTTTCCATCATGCACCACGTGGTGCGATGGGTTGCTGGGAGTACCGGGTTGGCCCGGCAACTGGGGTGTCGGCATGATGATGCCGTTTGTCTAGTAGTCGGGGTGACCCCCGCTTCTTCGCGAAGATCCATATGGTACAGCAGGCTGTCCTGAACGTTAGATCCGACTCGGTTGTCAAAAAATTGGTTGGTGTAGTGCTCTTTGCTCAGGGACGATCTCCGCTTGTTATGTTGTGCCGTTTGACCTTGCGAAATGTCTCGAATTTCGAGCTCAAATTGGCTAGTAGAGCACCTTTGGCGTTATGCCATTTTGCTCTATTTAGAGAATATTTCTATATGCTTAATCCTTGATTAATTCATAAAAATAAGCAGATGGCAACAACCACTTACTAGTAAATGTTTAAGAAAATTTCATAATCCATAAATATTTTTGGTATACTGGAGAAGTGTGGGGAGATGCTGCCGAAATTTTCAACAAACTATATAGCAGATATAGTAAGTGATCGTGCGATCAAACCTTCATGAATGAGTTAAAAGTGATAATCAAAATAATCATCCCTTCTTAATGAAAATGTCTGTGTCGAATGATGTGAGGAAAGGGTCAGGCTTATGTTTAATGATGATTAACGTTGAGTTAGTGCATGGAAAATGTCTACAAATCTATGAAGGATGTATCGTAGAATAGTTGGCGGGGTAGAGTCTAAGGAGTTCAAAGATGGAGTATCGAACTTCATTAAATTTGCATCTGGGAATCCAAGTGTAATAGATGACAAGGGTCCTATCCAATGTCCCTGTTCAAAATGTAAGAACTTGACGTTCTATTCAACATACGACGTTGAGCGTCATTTGTACCATAAAGGGTTCATGCCATATTACATGAATTGGTTTGAACATTTTGAGACTTTTTGGTCATACGAGCAAGCCAATGTTGAAGGTACAAGCACATATGTGGATATGGTTTTTGATGCGGAAGGTCTTGAATTATGTTCTGCAGGTTGTCCTAGGATTAATGGTCATCAAGAATAGGGACATAACGAAGAAGCATCGAATGACACAATTGGAAGATTTTATCAATTATTAAAGGATGTTGATGAGCCATTGTGGCGTGGATGTCAGAATCACACTCGGTTGTTTGCGGTGTCATAGTTGCCGAATTTGAAGTCAGAATCTCACATCAGTGAGAGCTATTTTGACCATCTCCTCCTCGCCATCAAGAGCATGTTACCTCGAGATGAGAAGTTGCCAAAAAATTTCTGCCATGCTAAGAAGATGGTCAATGATCTAGGGTTTTGATACATGAAAATAGATGCATGCCCTAATCATTGTATGTTATATTACAAAGAGGATGCAAAGAAAATATCTTGTTCCATTTGTAATGTTGCTCGGTTTAAACCTAAGAGAGGGGGCAATAGAAAGCATAATGATGTACCTTACAAGTCATTGTGGTACTTCCCTATCACGCCTAGACTTCGACGGTTATATATTTTCTCAAAGATAGCTCGATATATAAGATGGCACACCGAAAGAGTTCACCGTGATGAGGACCTAATCAGTCATCATGTAGATGGTGAAGCATGGACTCACTTCAATAGTGCTCATCCAACCTTCTCAATATAGTCGCACAATGTAGGACTTGGCTTGTGCACTGATGGGTTCAATCTATTTGGAGGCTTATCTACTCCTTACTCTTGTTAGTCAATTTTTGTGACACCATATAACCTTCTACCAAGTATGTGCATGAAGCTAGAAAATCTCCTTTTATGCTTAGTGATTCATGATCCAAAAAATCTTGGAAAAAACTTGGACGTTTATTTCAGGGCATTGATACATGAGTGGAAAGTGATGTGGAATGATGGTGTTGTTACATATGATGCATCCAGTAAACAATTTTTTTTCCATGAAGGTTGCACTAATGCAGATGATAAGCGACTTCCCTGCACATGGAATGTTATCTATTTGGAGTACACATGGGAAGTTTACATGTCTTTATTGTATGGCGGATACTAAATCATTTATATTGAAGTATGGTGAGAAGACATGCTAGTTTGATTTCCATCGGTGGTTTCTACTGGCCAATCATCCTTTTTGAAGGCAAAAAGACGCATTCTACAAGAACAAAATTGAATTAGATGAATAAATCTGGTCTAGCAGACAAATGGCGCTACGGGTGCAAAAGTTTTCTGAAATAGTACAGTTGTCTGGTCGCATACGACATCTCCTTGGATTTAAAAAGGAGCATAACTGGGTGAAGAGAAGCATCTTCTGAGAATTACCTTATTGGTCCACTCTTCTTGTCCGACACAACTTGGATGTTATGCATATTGAGAAGAATATATTTGATAATGTGTTCAACACCATCTTGAATATAAAAGATAAAACAAAGGATAGTGTCAAGCACGCGTGGACTTGAAAATGATTTTTAAATGTCCAGAGTAGAAATGAAAAGCCAGTTAAACCGGAAGCAACTTACGTGCTTGATGACGGACAGATCAAGCAGGTGTGTAAGTGGCTGAAACAATTGAGACTCTTAGATGGATATGTTTCCAATATTTCACGTTGTGTGAATGTTAACAAAGGAAAATTTTATGGAGTGAAAAGCAAAGACTACCATGTATTCATGAAAAGGCTAGTACCTATAGTATTTCATGACTTATTGCCAAAGCCTATATGAGGAGGTCTAGCCGAGTGAAGTCGCTTCTTCAGGATTTTTTGTACAGTAGATATTAGGCTTCAAGATGTGCTCACTATTGAACAGAATGTGATGACAATAATTTACAAATTAGAGAAGATATTACCTCATGTATTCTTCAATTCGATGGAGTACTTGATCATTCACCTCCCTTATGAGGCTAAAGCTAGTGGGCCAGTCCAATTTCGATGGATGTATCTATTTAAGAGGTATATTTACATGAATATAATATTTACCTTCTTATAATTGATACATATGTACAATATGTATGTGATTTTTGAAGGGAACTATTGTCTTTGGTTGATGCATGAATTGAAGCAAAAAAAGTTCGCAACAAATCAAACATGGAAGGTTCAATTAGCGAGGGATACATAAAAAAACTTGCAACAAAGCAAACATGGAAGGTTTAATTAGCGAGGCATACATTATTGAATAAATATCAAACTTTTATTTGATGTGTTTTGAACCTAAGGTACATACTCATCGTACTCAACCACCTCGTAATGATGATGGAGGAGAGCCTGCTATGTCAGAGCGGCTCTCCATATTCAAGTATCGAGGCCGTGCATTCGAGCACCACTTGACTCACACGCTTGAAGATAGAGAGTTGGAAGCGCCATAGATATATGTGTTGTCCCTAGATAGGCGCACGGACAAGAAGGGGGGGGAATTGTCCCCTTTACAATATGGCAGATTTTAAAACTAATTGCAGAATTAAAGAGATGATGGGTGCGGAAATAGGAAGAAACGTAGATCTAGAGGGGGGTGAGTGGATCTTCATAAAACATTTCACCCAATTTAAAGTTGAATAGAACTAAGATGGCTTATTCAGCGGACACTTTCTCAAACACTAGAGATGCACGCCTAATCAACTATTTGAAAACATAGCAACGGAAGCTATCTAGGCGATTAGGAACAATCAATCTCACACGAGAAAACATTCAACCACACTGCACAAGATATTTTAGGTGGTTCGATCAGTTGACCTACATCCACCCCATACTCCAACCAGAGTATGGCTTCCTACTGACTCATAGCTTGGAAGACCGCTGGGCCTCACAGCTTGCCCACAATCGCTGAGTAACACAGCTTGTTGTCCAGAGGAACCAATCCTCTGCAATGCTGACAAACAGCTTGACCCGCTAGGCTTTACAGCTTAGCTGACCAGCGGAAACCTCCTCTACAACCGCTGATGAACCGCTTGAACGAGTGTCAAAGAAGAAGGAACAAAAAAAGAACAAAACACAGCAATAGAGGGCTATCAATAAATCCACGCTAAAATGCTCACGCAGGAGCCAAGTGTCTCGGATCTGATCCAGAGAACACTACAGAAAAACCTAATTTTCAATGTGCTGCTCTTGCTTCCCTTCAAAACTAAAAACTCTCTCTCTTTTTGACTCTCTTTCTTTTCAGGTGCTCGAACTCCTCTTTTTCTCTCTAATTCTTCTTCTATATCATACTCCCCTCCTTTCTTCATCTCCACTGTTTCCTTTTTCATGGGCATCAGATGAAGGGCGTGTGCTTTCCACGATTCCCGCCCAAATGCCTTGGCCCACGTGGCAGCATCCTAGCTCAGTGCTTTCCACGTGTTACGATCACTTGGCCTCAATTCCCTGGAGAGAAAATCTCTGTCAGGAGAACAGTAGTCATTAGGTCAAACATTTTATAAGCAGAGTTATGCATGCACGGACTCATATATGAATAAGACCACATGCACTGACTTGATACATATATTGGGCAAGTCACACACACAGACCATCGGTGTACATAATGAGGACGTGCACTAACTTCAGTAATGAAATGCACCGATGTTGGTATGCAGACCAAGAAATGCCTTAGGCCAAAGATTGCATCGACTATTGAATTCACTGACTTTGGTGAAAGCGTAGACAGGAACTGCACCGAGGATGGATATGCAAGGCACGCAATGCAATGACTTGTGCTCGCAGCAAAAGCTGCACCGAATGAAGCTAACACCAAATGTGTACTGATGCTAACGAAGCTAATACCAACTTTGTGCCAACCTTCTATGAACTAAGTATGCACGGACCAACCATTGCACCGACCGGAGCTATATGGAATAGCACGGACTTTGTATATACAAAGGCGAAGGCTGCACTGACTTCTGTGAACAGAATGTAAGATATGCACTGACCAGATGTTTGACAAAATGTCATACACATAGAACAGACATGCACAAATCTGCACGGACCTGAGTTATCGTGTGTAAAGACTTGCACAGACCTTGGCTATATGCAATGCATGTTATGCACGGACTCTCATATGAAGGACGTGGAACATGCACCAACTGTGAATACATTGCACCGACCCTGAATATGCAAACAACTAAGATGTATGCAGTCGTTATTTTCCAAGTAACGTGGTATGCACGGACTTCTTTAACATATGCATGGATTGTATGCAACAAACGTAAGGTACACAGACCTTGTATGCTGAAGGACTCAACTGTGCACAGACATACATTTTATATGAAATGATCAAATACAGACAAATTTATGCAATCCAATCTTCACATGACTCATAGTTTGTCATCATTAAAACCAGGGTTCCAACAATCTCTCCCTTGTTGATGATGACAACTATAATTCATGTATGATTGAAACTAACAGAGAATTTATTTGTTGACATGCATGGCAAGGATGACATTCAACATAACACATGCATCCAACACAAATATGCACTATGCAAAAGTTACATTTCTGTGTATAGCAAGAAAATACAGACTAGTGTCCGAGTGAACTATCTCATTCATCATTAAAACTGTCAACCAGTGTAAGCTTTACATTAGAAACCTGAAAACCTGTCAAACTATCAAAAGAACTGTCCATGGCATAAACTGTCCATCAGTGTAAGCTTTCATACATCCAAAATGTTGTTTCATCTAAAATGCTATGTCCATGTCATAAAACTGTCCATCAGTGTAAGCTTTCATACATCCAAAATGTTGTTTCATCCAAAATGCTCTCCCCCTTTGTCATTATCCAAAAAAATGGGGAATCCTTGAGAATCAATGACCTCTGTAACTCCCCATGTCTCTAGGATGATGTGCAGAGCTAGAACCAGGGGTTGAAGATCTATTCAGCACTGAGGTATGTAAATTGCTAATGGAGTCCAACAGCTCATTTAATTTTTGATGCACAGTATCCCCAAGTCTGTCCACTAGCGAGGTAGTAGCAGTTTGCTTTGTGAGATTTTGTTTGATACTCTCTGAGAGATTCTCCAATTTAGATTGAACATCTCGAAAATTGTTGATGACCTCAGGCTGACTGGCTGCTATATTGCTCAATGTACTCTTTATCAACTCAAATTCAATCTTCAGATCAAAAGTGTGGCTGAGAATTTGAGCCAGCCTGGTGAATGTTGAAATTTGTGTATCTTGTATTTTGTTCACCATGTCAGCAATTCTATTGCTGATTCCTATAAGAGATTCCAGAATCTCTCGAACTGCTACATCAGTCTTTTGCTTGGCAGTCATGAACTCAATCCATTGGGTTTTCACAACCCTTTCCAAATGTTTCATGTGGGAATCTACTCTGTCAAGTTGAATGGTATTGAACATAAACTATTTATTCATCAGTTCATTCTGGTTCAGCACTATCTCAGTTAAATTTGACAGCATCTGTGCAATATCAGGCTCAGCACTAGGTCTAGGTGAACTAGAAGTGGATGCACTCGACTCTGGAAATTCAGTAAAATACTCATGTTGTTGTTCTGGAGGTGGGGGGTGTGGTATACCAAGACTAATCATTTCCCCAAGGTAAGGTCCATATGAAGGAGAAGGAGCAAGAGACATTCTTGGATACATCTGACATTGAGGAGCTGGTCCCATGACATACTCCTGTGTATCCTCTTCAGTGGCTCTTGGAGCTTCTTGTGGAACTTCTTCTTCTCTTGGTTGATCACCCTCCTGAACAACAGACTCAGCAATTTCTTCATAAATTTTGTCAGTCTCTTCTATAAAAATCTATGTGACCATCTGAGACAGTAATCCTTCATTTACTTCAATTTCTTCTTCTCTTTCATCTTCTATGCCTTGTGACTCAACTTCTTGAATTTCTGCTTCTTTTCGTTGTTCTTCTTCTTGTTCTTGCTGAACAGCTTGCTGTTCCTGCTCAGATTGCACTCTAAATTTATCAAAAAGCTCACTGATAGTTTGATCTAGCTGTTGTAAATCATTGAGATTCTTCTCAATAGATTCATCAACAGATTCTCGGTCCTTTTCAGCTAGCACAGGAAGAGTTTCTTCTTGAGGAATCTGAAGAGGCTGTTCTGACACTGTTTCCACTTGAACTTTCCTCTTCTTCTTCAAAGGAGCATGCTTTTCTGATTTATTCTTTCTTTGAGTTTCACCAGAAGGACTCTCTGAGTCAGTCTCCATCAGCCTCACGTAAGTATCAATGAACTCCATGTTGTACACATTAAGTTTTGGAATTTCTTTCTAAGGCTATGTTTGCCTTCCTAAAAATAGCAGTTAGGTGAGCTGCATAGGGCAGATGTCTTCTATACTCTTTGCAGGTTCTCATTATCTGAATGATTGTTTCAGGCAAGCAAACTCTGATTCTCTTCAGCAGACAATATAAAATAAATCTCTGAGTGTTGGTCAGTTTTCCTCTCCCTCCGACTTGTGGAGTGATCATAGCAGTGAGAATGTGATGCAGTAATCTCTTGAGGGGATAGAAATTGTTTGCATTAAACTGACCCAATTTTAACTGATTTTTATCTTGGGGATTCTTAGGCTCATCTGTGATTAGAGAGTATACATCATGAAGATCACATGTAAACTTTCTTTCAGTTACTCCTTCTTCTGGTATTCTAAGCACTGTATGTAGGGAATGTTTAGAGACTTCACTCCTAGACCCCTTGACTTTGGAAACCAGTTTTGCCTGATCCAAATCATACTTCAGATTCTGATAGAAGTCTGCTATGAGTCTTGGATAGTATACTCTGTGCTTACCCAAAAAATTTATCCATTTTTTAACTTTAAAATTTTCAATCAACTTAGGAAATTTCTCGATCATTTTCTAATCATGAAAGTCTGCGTACCGTGGGAAGACTATCTTACCAGCTTCCAGAGTTATTTCTGCATGACTTGAACCTTCAACTGTGATATCTTTTTCCTCGAGTACCTTTCTCTTACCTCGACCCTGTGCTGTCTTCAGCTTCTTTACTTTTGGTAGTGGCACAACAACCTTCATTGACTCTCGATCTTCTATCGACTGTACCTATGTTTCCTTTCTCTTCCCCTTGATGGATTTCTTCTGAACCGATTCAGACGTTACTCCTTCTGCATGTGCGTCCTTTGATCTTCGCTTATAACATTTGGTTGCATCGGTCTCCATGACTTGAGGAGACGTGAGATGCTGCTCTTCCGTGACTTTCTTCTTCCCCTCACTCGTGGCAGACGGAGAGGACATGATGGAAGCAATAAGAAGAGAAGGACGAGATGGAGAGAGAGAGTGGACGTGATGAGAACAGAGAAGGCTGGAGAGGCGGGCTTGCTAGAAGAACTTGAGAGAAGAAGACGAGAGAGCGGGAGGTCGTTTCGACTTCAAAGGAGAGGGTATGATGGGTGAGGCAAGTAGGGTTACGTATATACTAGAGACACTGCCAACTTTACCAATATTCAACAATTAATACCCAAACTATCCCTCACTTAAAATAAAATGCCTTACTACGTAAAAATGTGATTTCCGGCATATGAGATTATATCTTAGAATTTTATTCTCCACAAGTTATCCCTGTGAATCAATGGAAATGAGATAGCTTAATCAAGGAAATAACGCAGTCAAAGAGATCATTAATCTTACTAGGTCCCTTTTATTAGCCAATTACTGATTGAAGAACCCAAATTTTATATTGACATTAAACCAATCTAAATTTTCTGAAGAAACCAAAGGGTCAACCATGTTTTAATTGAACTTTTGCCAAAAGAAATTTTCATTGAACATTTCAGTATAACTGCCCCTTTTACTCAAGGAAACATGTTGATCAAACACCAGAGTCCCTGGTTACTCAGTGCAGTTTACCTTTATGTTTCATAATAAATTTTTGAACAGAGATAGCATTCATTATCATGACTTGACCTCTGAATTTCTGTGAAACAGATGATCAGTTTCTCAAATAGTATGCCATTGCTCTACCACACTCAATTTTTATTTAATGGCGTATTCCCAAGTCTTTTGTCAGAACTTTCCTTTAGATATGACTTAAGGATCATATAAACCTTGGATTTTCTATCAGATTGGTTTATTACTAAGGACTTTCAGATTATTGATGCCCTACTGAGCAATTTCCAATTTGGACTATTTTAAGACCATTGAGGTATCTTCCAGGGTTAATTGTGAGAGCTTTTCAGATAAGATTTAATATTCATACACCAAAAATCACATCTCAGGTAAGATCAGCAATTTCGTTCTTAGTTCAGGGTGATCTTAGTAGTTAATTATTGAAAATAAGTAAAGGTGACAGTATTCAGATATTACTCCCCCTGACTAGCACATTCTATGAATTTCCTAGAAGACAGATTTGAATAAGGGAAGGAGACAAAGGACACAGTGATGTAGGTGAAGACCATTCATGAGCTGAGTTGAGACTAAAGGCTAGACAACATTAATCCAAAAGTACACCCTAAATGACCATCAATATATATAACCACCCATCTCTAAAAAACCATCAAACATACAGCCTTCTGAAAAATCAGTGTATCTAAAAGCCCAAAACACAACCATTTGACCTCTCATCTTAGACCAGATTCAAGCTGACTCCAAGGACAATATCACTACAGCAGAACCTTGCAATACATCAGACACAGAAAGCTAACTATCCAAGCAGCAATGCATCACTGACCAAAACATGTATTCGATCTCTGATTAGCATAGCTCCCCCTCAACATGTGTAGAGATGTCAAACAACCACTATCTGATTTTCTTAAAGTACACAAATATGTATCAACATTATATGCATTCTACTGAAACATGCACATACCTATTTTTGTCATGACACACAGAACTTGCACCGACCTCATCTGGCTCGAGGCAAGGGATGCACCGAGTTTATATGCATGCAGCTAAACAGTGCACCGACTTGCATGCATGAAGCAACAAAACTTGCACAGACGTTATGACACTCTAGTTAGACATGCACTGATGTTATGTGCGAACACGTCTAACTGTGCACGGACTTGGTAGCACAATGTGCAACTGAATCCATTTGATATTCCAGGAGGTCATGCAGATGTATGCATCTACTTATCAACATGAAGAACTAACTAAACATCTCGCAGGGAGTTTACATGGATTTCATTCTCAATGTGTGTTACTCTTAAGAAAATATCATCAATCATCAGATTTGTTCCAATCAATCATGCAACATTCCACAGAGATTATTATTCAAACAAAAACCAACAAAACTGAAAGGTGGAGTTTGACTGACCTTAGTGCCCTGAATTTATTGAGCCCCATTTTTATTTTAACTTCAGGAGCACAACTGCAGCCAAAGAGTTATTTGAACAGATTTGGACCCCAAGGATTCTTGGGTCCAACAGGATGAGGAGCACCCCACATTGATGCTCTCCAGTTATTCCAGGAACAATTGAAAGCAATATGACCTAATCTGCCACACTTATTGCAAATGGGAGGTTTATGTATGAATACAGGATTCTGAACTCTCCTAGATGCAAAATGGTTCATATGAGCAGGATAGATTTTATTGTCTTTTAAAAACTAGCATTTAGATATCACATGCCCAAATCTTCCACAGTTAAAGCAATTAACTCTCTGATTTTAAAATTTCTTCCCATGCTTCTTTGCATAACTGTTTCTGTAATTTTGATCTTCTTGTTTCTTCAAATAACAGCTATGAATGTAATGACCCTTTTTGCCACAATAAAAACATGCATCATAGATATCTCTATCAGGCATTTTCATGGATTTGTTTTGAGCTGTTCTGATATACTTGCATGCATTTAACTCATCATTTTTCAAAATTATGCAATCATCCATGACATGTCCTTTCCTATCACAGTAGTGACATGAAACATTTCTTTTATTGTGAGCATGCACTGTTGTGACAGGTTTGTTATTAGCATGTGCATGTGAGTATGTGTGACTATGATTGACAACTTGCATGGAAGAGTCAAAAACAGATTTGGACTTATTCGAAATAACCTTCTTTTTCTATTTTTGAACCTTTTTCAGATTTTTTGTTGGATTTTCAGTTTTCTGGGCCGCGAATTGGAAGACAGATGAGCTGGATGGCTTTTCTTGTTCTGAACTTTTTACAAAAATAGTGAAATTCTTTTTCATATCAATCTTCTTATTAACCGGATTAAAACCCAAGCCTTCTTTTTGGAAATTCACATTTGACCCAAGTAATTTATTAAAGTTATCTTTTCCCTTAACAAACTTAGAGAGAGAATTTCTTAAATCTTCAACTGCAGCTTGCAAGGTGACAACATCATTTTCACAGGAGATAACTTGTTGATGCAGACAGTCATTGAGATTTTTTAAAGATTCATTTTCCTATTGAAGCTTTATCTCATTCTCTGTTTCCTTTTCCTCCAAAGTAGATTTTCCTTTTTCATAAGCCAGCCATCTTTCAGAAAAAACTATATTAAGGACCATCAGCTTTTTATTCTGTTCCTTCAAATTACTATTCTCTTCAATCAATTTATCTTGATATTCGTCTATTTCCTTTTTCTGTTTAACCAATGACTCATTTTCTTCTATCAAAGATCTAATTAGATTCTTCTGCATATTGTCATCCGAATGAAGGTCTTCAATTAGTTCTTTTAAGAAAGCACATTCATTACATGAATTTTCATCTTTAGCAAGTTTGTTTCTTAAACTCTCATTTTCAGATTTCAAATTTTCTTTTTCAGCTCTTAAGCGTGTAACTTCATGAATCATTTCTTTTCTCAACTTGTTCTTTTCTGATTTGACTCTATCATATTTATTCAGTAAATGCTCATTCATGGAGACTAAATCATCATAGCTAAAATCCTCAGCTTCAGAATTTACCTTGGAGGATGAGTCCTCGAACTGATCTCTGACCATCAGGCATATTTCCTCATCTCCAACAGATCTTCCCAACATTCTGTTGATGATAGCCGCTGCACTCGTGCATTCATTGACATATGGAACATAGTTAGAGTCTATTGCCCATTTGGTTAGATCTAGGGCCTTTTTATTTTCATCAAATTTCTGTCTGTCTGAAGATTTCCATTGGGATTTGTCCACTGGAACTTCATACGGACTAAGAGCTAGAAGAACCCAAAGATCTGAATCTATATGCATCACATAGTCTCTAAAGGAGCCATACCAGCCATAAAAATTTGAACCGGTGTATACTGGAATTTCAGCCATGAAGTCACTACAAATCAGATCAGAAGTAATGCTAAGAGTCGGATCAAACCAGATCGTACCTAAACCAAATCAAGGAACGGAGCTGCAGGTCGTTGGACCCTCTGTGCAGAAAACCCGCTCTGATACCAATTGATGGGTGCAGAAATAGGAAGAAACGTAGATCCAGAGGGGGGTGAATAGATATTCTTAAAACATTTCGCCCAATTTAAAGTTGAATAGAACTAAGATGGCTTATTCAGCAGACACTTTCTCAAACACTAGAGATGCACGCCTAATCAACTATTTGAAAACATAGCAACGAAAGCTATCTAGGCGATTAGGAACAATCAATCTCACACGAGAAAACATTCAACCACACTGCATAAGATATTTTAGGTGGTTCAGTCAGCTGACCTACATCCACCCCATACTCCAACCAGAGTATGGCTTCCTGCTGACTCACAGCTTGAAAGACCGTTGGGCCTCACAGCTTGCCCACAACCGCTGAGCAACACAGCTTCTTGTCTAGAGGAACCAATCCTCTGCAACGCTAACAAACAGCTTGACCCGCTGGGCTTTACAGCTTAGCCGACCAGAGGAAACCTCCTCTGCAACCACTGACGAACAGCTTGAACGAGTGTCGAAGAAGAAGGAACAAAAAAGGAACAAAACACAACAACAGAGGGCTGTCAATAAATCCACGCTAAAATGCTCACGCAGGAGCCAAGTGTCTCGGATCTGATCCAGAGAACACTACAGAAAAACCTGATCTTCAATGTGCTGCTCTTGCTTCCCTTCAAAACTAAAAACTCTCTCTCGTTCTGACTCTCTTTCTTTTTAGGTGCTCGAACTCCTCTTTTTCTCTCTGACTCTTCTTCTGTATCGTACTCCCCTCTTTTCTTTATCTCCACTCTTTCCTTTTTCATGGGCATCAGATGAAGGGCGTGTGCTTTCCACGATTCTCGCCCAAATGCCTTGGCCCACGTGGCAGCATCCTAGCTCAGTGCTTTCCACGTGTTACGATCACTTGGCCTCAGTTCTCTGGAGAGAAAATCTCTGTCAGGAGAACAGTAGTCATTAGGTCAAACATTTTATAAGCAGAGTTATGCATGCATGGACTCGTATATGAATAAGACCACATGCACTGACTTGATACATATATTGGGCAAGTCACACACACAGACCATCGGTGTACATAATGAGGACGTGCACTAACTTTAGTAATGAAATGCACCGATGTTGGTATGCAGACCAAGAAATGCCTTAGGCCAAAGATTGCACCGACTATTGAATGCACTGACTTTGGTGAAAGCGTAGATAGGAACTGCACCGAGGATGGATATGCAAGGCACGCAATGCAACGACTTGTGCTCGCAGCAAAAGCTGCACCAACTCAAGCTAACACCAACTGTGTACTGACGCTAACGAAGCTAATACCAACTCTGTGCCAACCTTCTATGAACTAAGTATGCACGGACCAACCATTACACCAATCGGAGCTATAGGGAATAGCACAGACTTTGTATATACAAAGGCGAAGGCTGCACCGACTTCTGTGAACAGAATGTAAGATATGCACTGACCAGATGTTTGACAAAATGTCATACACATAGAACAGACATGCACAGATCTACACGGACCTGAGTTATCGTGTGTGAAGACTTGCGCAGACCTTGGCTATATGTAATGCATGTTATGCACGAACTTTCATATGAAAGACGTGGAACATGCACCAACTGTGAATACATTGCACCGACCCTGAATATGCAAACAACTAAGACGTAAGCAGTCGTTATTTGCCAAGTAACCTGGTATGCACAGACCTGACTATGCACGGACTTCTTTAACCTATGCATGGACTGTATGCAACAAACGCAAGGTACACAGACATTGTATGCTGAAGGACACAACTGTGCACAGACATACATTTTATATGAAATGATCAAATGCAGACAAATTTATGCAATCCAGTCTTCACATGACTCATAGTTTGTCATCATTAAAACCTGGGTTCCAATAAGAGATTGACGAGAAATATGCAAAACAAGTAAACTTAGGTTCTCTCAATCTCTCCGGGCTCACACGATTGTGTTGGAATAGAATAGACACAAGCAAACAACCATAGGACACGAGGAATTTTAAGGTGGTTCGGGACCACGACGGGCTCCCTACGTCCACCCCTCACCAAATTGGTGAGGCTTCACTCGCTTCACAACGAAGCACACGGAGAGAAATCTCCAACACACACGGAGATGCGGTCTCCAACACGATCTTACCACGGATCAAAGCACACACACACACATGATGCACAACCGCAGCACAATAAACCACAACCGTACGCAGACGGTTCAACACTCACAGAGTCAAAGTTAAGAAAATAAAGATATGATCAATACATGCTTATGAACCAAATGTAGATCATTGGAATAGATGTAAAAAGGGTGAAGAAATAGAGCCCCATATGTAGAAAGGGATGAGATGGTCTTCTTTGATCCTCATGTTGGACGGTAGTCGGATGCCGTCGATTTGAACGTCAACACGTTCCTCTCTTCAATCCGCTTCTCTTTTTCTTCTATCACAATCTCCAGAAATGCAAGGATGTAGATGATATCCATAGATCTTTCTCAGCTCCTCTCCTTCTTCCCTTTCTTCTCCTACAAGATAGATAGAATGTTAGCTCATTGTTGATTTCTCCCAAATTCGCAGCTTATTTATACACCCACAATAGAAAGAGGAAAAGACCATTAAACCCATGCTAAAACCCCTTCATACTGTATCTAACATATGCACGAATGCCCTAAGGGTATTAGGGTCAAGTTTGACTCCAAATGGATCTCATCTTAATGGGTTTCGAACACAACAAAATGGGTCCGCCCGCCATATTCGGTCGACCAGACGAAAGGGCTGGTCGACCTAACTTTTACAAGGTCAAGAGTGGTGCATTCTGGCAATTTCGGTCGACCTAAAGCACTGGGTCGGTCAACCTAAGTTTTACAGAACTTCCACTCTGGAAAATTCGATCGACCTAAGCTACTAGGTCGGTCGACCGAAATTCAGTAAGACCCAGAATTTTGAATTAAACTCATGGCAACACTCCCTTATGCAAATTACATTAAATGTAAACTTGAAATCCCAATTGACAAGGAGTGTATGAACATATAGAAAAACATTCAACCATTCATTTTTGCCAACCAAAATTTAGTATCAATCAATCCAATGTTTAATTAACTTGAATGCTCAATGAGATGCTAATATGAAACCAATGTTTATATCAAAACCTTGAACATGTTTTCATCTTTTCAAACCCCTTAAAGAATATGTAAGGGAACCCTTTGAAAGCTAGGATGACACACCAAACATGAGTATCCTATGACCATGAATATGAACAAGGTGTGAGAACCAAATTTGGCAATTTCTACCAATCTTCACATGAATTGGTTTAACACAAAGCAAGCTCAAGATTTCATGAAGAATATGCATGGAATGACCTTTGCAATCACAAATGTTATACCTAATCACCAAACACCCATGGCTTTCCATTAATGCACAAGTGTGAGCATTAGTTACCTTTACAAACCTAGTGAAGGATTTTGCAATCTTAAGTCTTACCATTCCCTTTTGATGAACATTGTATGGGATTTTCAACTTGTTTTGTGTTGTGGATGACAAAGTACATGTTCATTCAATCCTTTGACTTCAGAAGAATATTGACCATGGATTTTAGTCCTGCAAAGCAAAGTTATCATATTTTGCATAAGATCCTTAATGATCAATCATTCTTCAATGAACGTTTTACACATCACATGCACACAAGTTTTGTCAACATTAAAATATAATCATCAAACTCACCTAGGGGTCCAACATTATGTTCTTCTAAATTGTCTAGGCATTGAACCTTATGTAGAGTAAGTCTGGGATTCACATACATGTACTTACAACTTTTTGCCCTTATTCTTGCAATTGAAGGTAGTGTTGAACTCGGTTGCAGATGATTTAATGTAGAGTTAAGCCAACAACATCCACAACTCACTAGCGCAGATGTTGACAAGTATTGAGAGAATTATTTTGCTAGATGGCTAAGCCATCAAGTAAGTCTCACTGGTCATATCCACTTAATTTCTTTGTGCCCATTTAATTCTTCTAACTAGTCTGATTTATATATAGGTTCAACAAGGTTTTGTTGCTGAACGTGCTATTCGAGAGTTGTCCTATGGCCCCCTCAAATGTCGCTCATTCATATAATGGGTTTATTGTGAATGGATACAAATTTCACACCCAAGAATATAGACAAAAAAAGACCATGATGAACAACAGTATGTGTGTCAGAGGTAGTACTTACATTGATGCAGACATCGACTATTATGGTATTCTTGAAGAGGTATTAGGATTGGAGTATCTGGGTGAAGACAACCATGTTTTTCTATTTAAGTGTCATTAGTTTGATCCTAATTTTGTATGAATGACACAATCTATAAGATTGTTCATGTCAAACATAAGTCTAAATTAAATACTTACGAGCCGTTCATTTTGGCCGAACAAACCTAGCAAGTGTATTACACAGCCTACCCATCGTCGCGGAATAAAGAAAAGAATGATTGGTGGGCAGTTTGTAGGGTTAAAGCAAGGTTTGTCCCCGACTATCAGTTGGATCAGACTGAACATTTAGAGGAGGATGTCAATGATGATTTTTTTCAATCAGACCAAGCTAAGACTCTTGAGTTGGCTTCTACACATTTAGTCTCCAGCGAAACTAATGTGCCACTTTGTTTATGTAAGGAGAATGAAGTAGAAGAGGTTGATCCACATGACTTAGAGAAGATCGGTGGAGAGTTAATAGATTTCATTGAAGCGGAGGAAGAGTCCACTGAAGAGGGAGAGTCTTACAGTGATGAAGATGAAGACGAAGAGGAAGATGAGGTTGAGTTAAACATATCCTCATCATCTGAAGATGAAATGAATACTGTTTGAAAATTAGTAGAAAATATTGTAAGAATTTCACATGCTTGATTCTTTTTTGATAATGAATGCTGTTAATTTTTCTTCAATATATTCTAAGTGCCAACCTATATGATTTCTAATATTGTCAAAGGAGAGATGGTTCGAGGAGAGGGGAGGTCTGGAGGGAGGGCCAATGGGAGGGGCTCAGGAGGCTCCTCCTTACCACCTACGACTCCGAGGACAGGTATGTGTATTAAAGTTTCCTGCTATATAGGTTTTTTGATAATATGTATGCCTATGTCATTTAATTTTTACAGGAGATAGTGGGAGGGACTCAGGAGGCTCTTCTATCCCACCAATGACTCCAGGGATAGGAAAGTATGTTAAAGTTTCCTGCCATATAGGTTTTTTGATAATATGCATGCTTATGTCATTTAAATTTTACAAGAGACAGTGGGAGGGGCTCAATAGGCTCTTCTGACCCACCGACGACTCTAGGGATAGTGATGTCTGTTAAACTTTCCTACCATATAGGTTTTTGATAATATGCATGCTTATGTCATTTAAATTTTACAGGGGGCAATGAGAGGGACTCAGGAGGCTTCTCCCTGCCACCGACGACTCCGGGGATAGGTATGTCTATTAAAGTTTCTTGCTATGTAGGTTTTTTGATATTATGCATGCTTATGTCATTTAAACTTTACAGGGGGCAATGGGAGGGACTCAGGAGGCTCCTCCTTACCACCGATGACTCTGGAGATATGTATGTCTGTTAAAGTTTTTTGCTATATAGGTTTTTTATAATATGCATGCTTATGTCATTTAAATTTAACCGGGGGCAATGGGAGGGACTCAGGAGGCTCTTCCCTACCACTGACGATCACTGGAGGACTGCCACCAGTTCTACCACCACCCTCGTCTAGTCATTTGGGTATTTCATCATTCAGTCAAATTTTAATTCAATAGTATTGTAAATATGCAAAATATAAATACCATAGTATTCATTTTCATTTGTACTTTGCTTCTAGGATATGATGAGGATCGGGCCATACCTGCGCCATCTATCCCAACAACAGATGACACCAGTATGCACATGTCAGTGACGGCCATGAGGTGATCTACATAGATCATGCTCAGAGGGAGTAAATATCTTTCTAGGGTTTATATCCATTATCTATCCATCACATATGTAATTACCTTTATCTATATGATTTGTAAATGCAGGGAAACATTTGGTCCTAATTCAAATAGTGTGGCTTAGTTTATTTCTGAGCTAGTCAGATGATTTGTTCCTTTGGGGGTCCTCCAATGGAAAGGCATGTTGATCAACATCCGAGACGCAATGTTCGACCGGTTCATGGTATGCAATTTAAAATTTTAAATTACTTCCTTCTGTTCTGTCTCTGTGATTTTGATGATGTCAACTATTATGTCATTATATTTAACCTTGATGATAAAACCTTGATGCATGAATTAATGATCTCATCACATATATAGAAGTATGACATATGTCAGAACAGGTTCTGAAGATGACTCAAAAAGTCATGAAAAGAAAGCCAACGCCGGTCAACGCCACTGTTCAAGAACTGACAACAGGTCAACTGATCAAATTATGAGTCAGCTCTTTGACAAGTAAGGTCAATGCACATCCAAGTCTGAAGCATAAAGGTTGGTGCATATACCTTCTCTATGAGCAGGTAAGGTCGATGCACATTTATGTTCCTTCATAGAACGTCGGTGCACGTTCATGTCTCAGTCATCAGTAAGGTCGGTGCACATAGTCATTTGTACATACTAAGGTCAGTGCACATTCACATTGTTGCATACAAAGGTCGGTGCACATGTTCAGTGTTGCATGTAAGGTCAATGCACATGAAGAAAGTGCTGCATGCAAAGGTCGGTGCACATTGTCATTGTTGCATACTAAGGTCGGTGCACATGTTCAGTGTTGCATGTAAGGTCAGTGCACATGAAGAAAGTGCTGCATGCAAAGGTCGATGCACATACATGCATGGTGTCAATCCAGGTCGATGTTCATACATGTATCTTGTGTTCATCAAGGTCAAAGCACATGCAGGCTTTCACATCTGAGCACCTTCCTTCAAGTCAGAGGACATGCACATAGTCTAGTTATGTAGGTCGGTGCACCACTCTAAGGTCTGAGCATATGTGCATGAGCGCACACTAAGGTCTGAGCATATGTGCAATTTTAGGTCTGAGCATATGTGCTAGCTTGCACTATAAGGTCTAAGCATATGCACTAGTGTGCATTATAAGGTCGGAGCACCTTTACTATAGTCAGTGCACATGAAGGCATCAGGTCAGAGCATACTAGGCATGGTCGGAGCACATGTTTCATACAATTCTAAGCATATGCACTCAAGTCGAAGCACATACACCTTTAAGGTCTGAGCATACCAGTAGAAGGTTGATGCTAGTGTGTCAAGGTTTCATATCATGTCAGTGCATCATATGTGTATAATGCTTAGTCAAGTATGTGCATCTTTCACATTTGTCTAGAATTTATGTATGTACTGTGACTCTTGTTTTCATAGGTCGATGTATGTTCATTATCTTCACTCATATCATGTGCATAACAAGTCTACCTGTGTTGCTTAGGTCGATGCAGGTGTTGTTGTTGGATACACTGTCAGGTCAAAGCACATAGAGTATTATGCTTTGATGTTTATGATCTTCTATGATGTCTATTGAATTGCAACTTGATCTTTATGGTTTTGGCTATATCATGATCATTTTTATAAAACCATGCATAAACCTGTAATTCTTAAACATCTCTCTAAACTACTTATGATGATAAGGTATTTGATTAAATGCCATTTATCATGTTGACAGGTTTAAGTCATTGAAGGATCCAGTGACGAACAAATAAGAGGCAGGAAGATTAACACTCAGAACAGTCACGTGGCTCAAGGCTCAAATAAGAGGACACGTGATCCAAGGTAGGTCTAAATTGGAAATTCAGCCACGTGGATAGCGAACCTTCAACGTCCGACACATGGACATCCAGCAGCGCATTTCTTCAAAGTTCCTTGGGCGGGAACATGTTTTCCACGCGCCCAATCTCTCACGAGCCTATAAATAGAGGCCTGATTGCTCAAATGAAAAGAGAAGGAAGATAGAAGAAAAAGTAGATGAAGAAGAAGGGAGCCAGTGTAGCCAAAAACTCCAGAGCAAAAAGAGCGAGGTCACGGGTTCAAATATCCCAGGTGCCGCCGGGGGAGAGATTGTTGGATTTTCCAGCGTCTCCCTTAGGGATTTGATGTTCCACGTGAATTATAAGGTCCACATGGGGCATCGGTGCGTTGGCAGCCCATCCTGCCTCACGGATTATGGGATCCATGTGCGAAGCCCCTCATACCCACCCACAGCACGTCATAGACGTGGGGATCTACACTGCCATAAGGAAATACGGTATGCCTTCGCTACCAGCTCGAGCTTTTAGCGCAACGGTTGGGGCATGATCCTGTAAATTGGTTTCAGAGCGGGTCTCTGATTGTCTAGATCCAACGATCTACAGAGGATCCTGCTATCTTATTTTGGTGCATTGCTCATCGATTGCTTATTGTTTTAAATCTACTTGATAAGTGTTTTCATTGGCTCCTCCCTTTGTTTTTGATGGTTCTAACTTTAGCAGTTGGCTAGGCAGCCTATGTGTCTACATGAACTCCATTAATTCTAATCTATGGAGTCTTGTATCAAATGGCCCACATAAACTGCCTCATGACCAGACCGAGTGGTCCAATGAGGACAGATTGAAGGATCGCGAAAATGCTATGGTTCTTAATATCTTAATGGCTACAGTCGATACTGACATATTCTCGGTTGTTTCCAGATGCACGTCCGGAAAAGAAATTCTGGATAAAATGGTTGCAATCCATGAGAAAAAGGAAGAACAAGAAGAACGATGTCTAATGGTTAACCGGAGTGATCACAGTAGTGATCAAGTGAATGAGGATTCACTGTCTCATGTAAGCTCTACATCTAAAGAACTTTCTTTTGATGAACTAGTGAAAATCTATGAAGAGCCTTCTGATAGATATAAGATAAAGAAATCAAAAAATAAAAAATTGAAAAATAAAATTGGTCAGAATAGTTTAAAACCATCTTGTGAAAACTGTGTGAAACTGAAGAACTCTTATGATGATTGCTTGTCTGAATTTCATATGCATAAGAAACAACTGTGCTTATTAAAAGATGAAAACCAAGAACTCAACCTGACAATTTTTGAATTGGAAGAAAAATTGAGCTCAAGCAATGATGATCATGCTTTAATAAATGAACTAGTTCAGAATGAAAAATTAATGGATGAAATGACCAAGTTGAAGAAGCTCAACACTGTTATGTCAGACAGGTTACTGAATCTTGAGAAAGAAAAATCCATGGCTCCTATCTTTGAAAAAGAAATTGAAAAACACAAAAATGAAAATGAAAAATTGAAAGAAAAGCTGGCTGTGTGTAAAAAAGAGAAAGTTGATCTTGAAATCCTCTTAGCTTCCTTGAATGATAAACTCACTGTATTGAATCAGACTTCATCTAAACATCCTAAAGATAAAGGTAAGGCAAAGGTTCACATGGAAGATGAAGCCACTGATTCAGGTAAGAGGATACAGAATAAATCTGAAATTAAGAAGAAGTTGTACACAACCTTTGTGCGTAGCTCAAATATAGCTAGCACCTCTGCATCTTCCTCAAAACAGCCTGCTAATCAGAAAATTCAAACATAGAATAAAAATGTGAAAAAGAAAACATTGAAAAAGAAAAGAAACAACATGCATGCGGCAAAATCTAAGGCCAAGAAATTCTCTGATGTTCCTAGGAAGAGTATTGTTTGTTTTTATTGTGGGAAAACTGGCCATATGATGAATGATTATCTGATAATGAAGAAGGATGATTTGAATGGTGGTAGAATTCATGCTAAGAAACCTTCTTCTGTTCAAAATAAAAGAATCCACTATTTTTACTATCGTAAGATAGGTCATCTAATACATGATTGTAAATTAATGGAACAAGATGATCTCAATGCTAGTGCAATGCATGATAAGAAATTCCATATTAAGAATCATGCAAAGAAAACTCAATATTTTTGTTGTGGCAAATTGGGCCACATTGCTGCATTTTGTTGGCATGCACAGGGTAGAAGCATTCATTCAAAACATGTTAATCACCTTGTCAATAAAAAGGCTTTCAACAGAAATGAAGTTGAGTCTAGAGGTAAGCACAGTGTGTGCTTCCATTGTGGACAGAATGGCCATACAGTCAAGGACTGTTGGCATGAGATGGGAAAGAGATTTAATTTTGAATTTGTTAAATTCCCTGTAATTCAAAATATTTTTGGAAGAAATAAATTTGTGATTAAGGAAAAATCTTTTGCATGTTTTAATTGTGGAAAGCGAGGTCACAGAGCTGCTGACTGTTGGCTGGCTGGTAATGAAAAGATAAATTTCCATGTTAATAAAAGAAACAATCATGTTCACTCACACCAACTTCATGTTCATGCTAACTCATATAAGAAGAACATGAAATCTGTTATTCCTTGTCATTATTGTGAACATTTTGAGCATTCCATGCCTAACTCTTATTTGATGAAATCTTATGATATGTTGACTCAAAAAATGTTGAGAGCACAATTCAGAAGTGCCACTGTCATGACAGGACCTAAGACCTCTTGGGTACCTATTTGTGTAAAATAAAAGATGTTTTGCAGGAGTGCCTTGGAAGCTGATGAATAAAGGGGTTTAATAAGCCAAGGCACCCAAGTATGGTAAAACCCCATCTTTGTGCTTGACAGGTTTGATCTTTTAAACTTTAAATAATTTCTTTTAGTTTGCTGCATCTCATGAGCTAGCGCATACATGTTTACATCCATATGTGATATTTGCATTATTATTTGAAAATCTTGTCTCTCTCTATTGATTGCATTCTTGAAATGAAAAGCTGACTAATTATTGGTATATCAAAAGGTGATTGTGGAAGGGTAGGTTAAGCCTATCTGAAAACTTTCCCTAAGCGTGATGGTGATCCTTATGGGTCTAAGTACTCCGCCAAGTACCGTTAGTCAGTCTACATGGAACTTGTATTGAATTTGCATTTAGATTGCATATATTGAGAACTCATGTTCATGATTGAAGATTCAAAAAGATTGTTTGACATGCAGGCATTCATATGATAGTATCTTGAATAATTTTATGTCTACATACAATTGATTCACAAATGTCATCTCTTGAATCTGAATTGCCTGAATTTCATGTTTGCTTGATGTCTTGCTGCATATAAGGCTCATATGCACATATTCATGCTCAGCAAAATTGTCATGTGTACAGGACTACATTTGCTCTAAGCTGTCATGCATGACCCAGTGGTATATTAAATGGTAAGTTGGGAGAAGGGTAGATCCTTTCTATCTGGAAACCCACATCATGTGTGAGGTGGTCCTTTGGACCTAAGTACTCCACCTAGTACCATGGGTCAATTTGCACATAGGGCAGTCTAGATGATCATGAGCATGAATCATAAAACCCTATGCTTAGCCTTCATTGCATATGTTGCATAAAGTCAGGGGGAGTTAATCAGGGTAATTCTTGTGTCACATACATATGTGTTTAGATTAAGTCCATGTATGTTTTTCATGTCATATACGATGGCTTAATGCATTTAGTATGCATATGCATACATATTTCATTGCATATCATTCATACAGAAAATATCAAAAAGATTGATTGATTGCACAATTCATGGGGAACATATTGTTGCATTTATGTCCAATTCGGTCGACCAATATTTCTCATTCTGGTCAACTGAAGCTCCAAATTTTCATCTGATTAACTAATGTCTTTGCTGCTTGGTTTTATTCTCAACTTCTGAACTCTGAATGATGATTCTCTTCAAACACTGTAAGTCCGACCAAACTGGTTATCTGCTCTGAATTCCTTTAAGCAAATATTTCCCATCATTCTAGAATCTACTACGTTGCATTTGCTGAGAGGGAGCTGATTGTCAGAAATTCTATTTTGAAGTGTACTTGACTTGATTGCCATTCCTTGAAAATCTTTCTGGCTGATGTAATTCTTCTATGACTAATTTGTTATCAGACCTTCTAAAAACTTTTCATAATTTACATGCTTCTTGATGATCTTAATTCTGAATCATTGACTGTTGCTGGAACATTTATGTTAGAACTTCATAAAGATTTTAATGGGCATATCTTGATCATAAATCTGAAAAAAAATTATACTAGGAATCTTCCATTATATGGAACTATGAATGTCTGAAATACTCGGCTGGTTTAAGTCTAATGTATTTATTGAGTTTTGATTTGAACATCTTAAAAATATCTGAATCAAATCTTTTAATAAACTTTAACCAAGTAGTTCATGTTATATCATGTAAGATCTTCTGAAATCTGAAAATTATGAGATCATGGCTAACTCTGGTAGAGATACATATAATAAGTATTGTCTTTAAACATCTGAAAATCTAAAAATGTCAAAAAAAAAGGTAAAAGTTGGTCAGAGCAATGACTGTGGTTATTGAGAAACCATGTCCAAAGGACTGTGTCATGATGTACCATAGTTAACTCTGCTGGAAAATTATTGCTATATCTGTAGAATTAAGGCAGAGCAATGGCTAAGTTGCACCGAGAAACTGGGTTCTTCATCAAAGAAATGGAGTAAACCTATGTCATGAAGTGCCCTAGTTATCTTTGTTCAGTGCGAAGCATGCCAGTTAGTCATACTAAGTGCTTAGGGATACTGATATCTAAACAACATGTATCCTCCAGTTACAAGGTATGCACTAAAACTTGATTGCTCTTGAAAAATGTGACCAACAATTAGTATGAAAAGAAATTTTGCTCTCAAAAATAATTGCTTCAGAAAATCTTTAGAAATGGTAAACAAAATCAGATGCATTTATGTTTGTTTAACCTTAATACTACTGTTTGTAACTCCTAGAGGGGTCATTGACATTGATGATTAAGATGAAGGGAGGTTTAAACTAGATGTTAAAATGGAGGCTTGGTTCACTTTTATTAAAAAGATTGATTCTCAGATATGAGTACAGAATTTATGAATAAATATTGAATACATCATATTTAAACCAGGCTGTTCAATAAAGATTATGTCATAAGCCTTTATAGTGAAAGAATCTGAAATATCTTTAACTTTGGAATTATGACTTTGATAACTCATTGAAAATCTTCTCTAAAACTTTTGGAAGCTCAGTAGGACTTCTTGTGTTCCTGTTCTGGTTCTGTTGCATATCATATTTTCAAATTGCTCTTGTGCTCAGTTTTCAACCTATTTGCACATTCAGCTCCATATCTGATACCATTTCATATGACCAATCACTATGTGCACTCCATTTGCTCTCTTGTGTTTTTGCTAAACTCATGTACCTTTACTTTTATATGCCTGATGATTTGATTTCATTCCAATCCCTCTGTACACTCAAAGGGGGAGCTTGTTTCATCAGCATCTTTGTAATCAGCTTGATCTACTTAAACATGATTGTCCCTATGCTTTGATTTCATTCAACACCTTCTATTGTGTCCAAAGTGACATTATCTGCTCAGGGGGAGTATATTTTTATAGCAAGGGAGAGCGTAGACATTTCTTTTACTTCAATTTCTCTTCTCTTTTCAAATGGGGAGAATATGTGAGTCATATTTCTGTCAGATGATGCATGCACTGTTATAGTTCATACTTTTTTGCATTTTACATTCATGCTGGGACAATATAGTCTGCATGTCCAGCTTACTATTCCTTCCTTTTTAATGTTGTCAAAGGGGGAGAATATGTGAGTCATGTGTCATGAGAGTATATGAGAGTCATTAATTTTGTCAGATATTGTGTTGCATGCCCTGCTGAGTCACATTGATCATCATGATGAATTTATTGCAATGACTCATAATATTGCCATCATCAAAAAGGGGGAGATTATTATGTCTATGTGGTTTTGATGATGTCAACTATTATGTCATTATATTTAACCTTGATGATAAAACCTTGATGCATGAATTAATGATCTCATCACATATATAGAAGTATGACATATGTCAGAACAGGTTCTGAAGATGACTCAAAAAGTCATGAAAAGAAAGTCAATGCAGGTCAACGCCACCTTTCAAGAACTGACAACAAGTCAACTGATCAAATTGTGAGTCAGCTCTTTGACAGGTAAGGTCAATGCACATCCAAGTCTGAAGCATAAAGGTTGGTGCATATACCTTCTCTGTGAACAGGTAAGGTCGGTGCACATTCATATTCCTTCATAGAAGGTCGGTGGACATTCATGTTTTATTCATATAGGTCGGTGCACGTTCATGTCTTAGTCATCAGTAAGGTCGGTGCACATAGTCATTTGTACATACTAAGGTCGGTGCACATTGTCATTGTTGCATACTAAGGTTGGTGCACATGTTCAGTGTTGCATGTAAGGTCAGTGCACATGAAGAAAGTGCTGCATGCAAAGGTCGGTGCACATTGTCATTGTTGCATACTAAGGTTGGTGCACATGTTCAGTGTTGCATGTAAGGTCAGTGCACATGAAGAAAGTGTTGCATGCAAAGGTCGATGCACATACATGCATGGTGTCAATCCAGGTTGATGTTCATACATGTATCTTGTGTTCATCAAGGTCAAAGCACATGCATGCTTTCATGTCTAAGCACCTTCCTTCAACTCAGAGCACATGCACATAGTCTAGTTATGCCAGTCGGTGCACCACTCTAAGTTCTGAGCATATGTGCATGGGCGCACACTAAGGTTTGAGTATATGTGCATGAGCGCACACTAAGGTCTGAGCATATGTGCAATTTTAGGTCTGAGCATATGTGCCAACTTGCACTATGAGATCTAAGCATATGTGCTAGTGTGCATTATAAGGTCGGAGCACCTTTACTGTAGTCAGTGCACATGAAGGCATCAGGTCAGAGCATACTAGGCATGGTCAGAACACATGTTTCATACAAGTCTAAGCATATGCACTCAAGTCGGAGTGCATGCACCTTTAAGGTCTAAGCATACCAGTAGAAGGTTGATGCTAGTATGTCAAGGTTTCATATTATGTCAGTGCATTATATGTGTATAATTAATGCTTAGTCAAGTCTGTGCATCTTTCACACTTGTCTGAAATTTATGTATGTACTTTGACTCTTGTTTTCATAGGTCGATGTATGTTCATTATCTTCACTCATATCATGTGCATAACAAGTCTACCTGTGTTGCTTAGGTCGATGCAGGTGTTGTTGTTGGATACACAGTCAAGTCAAAGCACATAGAGTATTTTGCTTTGATGTTTATGATCTTCTGTGATGTCTATTGAATTGCTACCTGATCTTTATGGTTTTGGCTATATCATGATCATCTTTATAAAACCATGCATAAACCTGTAATTCGTAAACATCTTTCTGAACTACTTATGATGATAAGGTATTTGATTAAATGTCGTTTATCATGTTGACAGGTTTAAGTCACTGAAGGATCCAGTGACGAACACATAAGAGGCAGGAAGATTTACACTGAGAACAGTCACGTGGCTCGAGGCTCAAATAAGAGGACACGTGATCCAACGTAGGCTGGAACCTTAAACAGGAGGAATCTGTCACGTGTAAAGCACCTCATCTTCATCTAACATGTGGAATCCATAAGTACTTCAGCTAATCATTTTTCTGAATAGTTTTGGCGGGAGTATTCCCTCCACGCGCCCTCAGGGAATCATGTAGGGAACACAGGATCCTGCCGTGTGGGGCAATCAGAGGCAAGAGGAATCATCTTTTTTGGCCAACCTATCTCTGGCGCCCCTGTTCCTATATAAGAAGACTTCTGTGGAGAGCAAGAGAGATAGACTGATAGAGAAGAAAAACCAGAAGATCCAGATATAGATAGAGCAGTGAAAGAAAGCAGCAGAGAGAAGAAAAAGTGAGATTCCATTGGAAAAAGTCTGTGAGTGAGAGAAGAGGAAGGAGAGAAGGAAATAGAGTGAGATCGTGAGAGCAGAGAAGAAAGAAAAGAAGAGAGAGTCAAAGAAGAGAGAGAGGTCATGAGATCGTGAGAAAGAAAAAGGGATCAAGCTTTTGAGAAGTAATCAGAAGATCCTGAAGATCTGTTCATCATTGGCCTCTAGATCAGATCCAAGTCAATTTGCTCTTTTGAAGAGTTATATCTTTTCAATTTTTATTTCCAGCTTTTTGGTGTTGTGTTTTATCTTTTGTTTTCTTATTTGAACATCAAGCTGTGTGTCAGCGGAGCAAGCTGTGATGCTCAGCGGAAGCAAGCTGTGATGCTCAGTTGTAAGCAAGCTCTGATGCTCAGCAGTCTAAGCTGTGAATCAGCGGAAGCAAGCTGTGATGCTCAGTTGTAAGCAAGCTGTGATGCTCAGTTGTAAGCAAGCTATGACGCTCAGTGGTTCAAGTTGTTAGGCAGCGGGAAGCCTCACTCTGGTTTGAGTGGGGGATGGACGTAGGTCTGTGGTAATAGACCGAACCATCTAAATCTCCTTGCGTCTTTGGTTGAATTACAATTCTGACTCACGGTAGATGTATGCTTAGGTGCGGTTCTATTGCATAGATTAAGCCTAAGCTCTTCGTAATTCATCGTGTGTCTAATGTGGCTCTGTCTAGCAGTTGCATAGATTTGTTGAGTGCTTGCTGGGTGTGCAGGTTAAGTGTTTGAGTGAAGATTCACATAAGGACAACATGTCAAGTGTTCAAGTGTGTGTCTCATTAGAACATCTGTTTAGCTTAGCTAGATTGTTGTTGTTTTTTTATTGGACAAATTTTTGGTTTAAATTCTAATTCCACAATATTTTTAAAGGGGAATCATTCACCCCCCCTCTGAATCCGTGCCTTGCACCCCAACACCTTCTCAACCAATTTTTTTTTTTGGCAAAGAAACCGACCATTAGGATTAGAATCCGATCAAGTGCACCCTCCCCCAGAAGGGAAGAATGTTCTCACTCCCCCAGATTAATCCTATGGTCCTAATTTTATTAATTGAATGAGAAAGTACAATAGCTACGGGGCATACCCCTGTATGAACAATCAAAGGTAGAAACAATAAAGGAACCTATACAATGATGGCCTATACCCTTGTAAGAACAATCAAAAGTAAAAGAACAAAAATAAGAAAAGACCACTTATCTAATTACAATTGCGCAAAGTGGGCAATCCTGCTTTGTCCATCTTGAGGGCCCCCCTTGCCAAAATTGGAAGGTCCCTGGTATGTGTAAAAATAGAATTATCTTGGATACCACAGGCATAAGATGCCAATGCATCAGCAACTTTTTTACCTTCCCTGTACACATGCTGCACCGTGCATCCACAACTATTAAGAAGCTCCAAAATTTTCCCCCACCAAGGCATAACAGTCTAGTTGGGAGTCACACCTTTGTGAACAGCATCAACTAGTAATGCACAATCTGAAAACACAGTAGCTATGTGTAAACCACCCTGCTTTGCTATGGATAAACCATCATGTAAAGCCCTTGCTTCAGCAAGAAAACTACAGCCACTGCCATAGTGAAATGCAAAGCCAATTATCATATTTCCTTTGGCATTCCGAATGCAACCCCCACCTCCACACAGACCCGGATTTCCTTTTGAAGCTCCATCCACATGTATTGTCAGCCGATCAAAGGCCAGTCTGCAGGTCACCAAAATTGGTCTTTTGACCTCCACCCGGGGAAAGAGTTGATACGAAGCAAGCTTACTAGCTTTGACTGAAGACAAAGGAATATAGATAATGATGTACGTTTAAATTTTTTTTTTCAAGCGAAGTATCGCTTTAGCCATCCCATAGACGAGGTTGTAGCTCGGCGTACCTAGGAGCACATTGCAAAAAAATGAATGAGCGATACAATCAATAAAGCCTTGGCACAGGATAAAAAATAATAGGGGGGGAAATGACCTGACTCTCTGGAAGGAGCATTGCCCCCCTTTGGATAAGGGGGGAGATTTGGAATATTTTGTGTGACAAATGGAACACTGATGAGTGGAAACATAGGTCATAGGCTGGGAAAGGAAATAGTGCAAAAGCACGAGAGGCGAGTGTACATACAAGCAGGTCCGTCAGCTTCACGACCCAAAAAAGGAGATTGGTAAGTAATATTTTTTATTTTGTTACTTTACATTTGTATCAATTTCTAAAATAATTCTTTTATGTAATTTGTAAAATAAGAAACGGACCTCAGTCGTGTAGCTAAGTATCGAGAGGTGTTCGACATAATACAAAAGAAGAAGGGGACAAATCAATATGTCTCTATGAGATCCAAGGAGGTGGCAGTAAGTTTATTTACAATTCCAATTTATTTCATTTCAAACATACTTGATTAAAACAAGATTTAAGATATTTTTTTTCAATTTGCAGGAGGCGTACACGAGCCAGACGACAGAGAAGTATGTGGAGGACATCGAGCAATAGCTGGAGATAGACCGCGAGGCATGGATAGAGGCAGCCGTCCCACAGAAGAAAGGTCAGGTGTATGGCTTTAGGGAGAGATTGGATACCAGCTAGGTGGTACCGTCTTCCCAGGGTTCATCCTCAGTCTCGACCAACAGCTTGCTCGGTGCCACTACCTCTACCGGCTCCGAGGCCCAACTCAAATGCGTGGTAGAGCAACTGGAGACATGACTCTCACAGAGATTGCAAGCGGATATCTCAGAGATGTTGCAGACGCAGCTGGCGCAGTCATTGTAGATGGAGATCTCAGAGATGGTGTAGACATAGCAGGCGCGGTCGCTATAGACATAGATCTCAAAGACGGTACATACGCAGTTGGCGTAGTCGCTGTAGATGCAAATCTCGGAGATGCTAGAGGCCACTATGACAAGCGTGATGTCCTCGTACTTCAGGGACTTTCCAGTGCCTCCTCACCATCCTTCATCGTCGACCTCAACACATCCTTCTCATGTGAGTACAATATTTTCTACATTTTTTAATACTCTTATTCATAATTCAAAAGTATAGAATTATCAATTACTTGTATGTATAGTGCATTTAGAAATTAAGTTAAGTTGAAAATGAAAGAAGTCGGGTTCGGGAGGCCAATATTTGAAATACATGTCCAATCAACGTGCTAATTATTCCAACACAACTGGAAATGTGTGAGTGACCCATGGAAGCTAATGGAATCCAAATCAGATTTCTCATTTGGCCTCATGCTCAAATCAAAGAAGTCGGGTTAACTTAAGTTGAAAACTAGAGAAGTCAGGTTCAGTGGCCCAATATCTAAACTACTGATCCAACAGACGTATCGATTGTTCTAACATGATAGAAATTATGTGAGTGACTCGTGGGAGCTGACGAAATCCAAATCGGACTCCCGGTTTGGGCTGGCCACTCAAATCTACCATTTAAAAATTAAGTTAAATAGAAAATCAAAGAAGTCAAGTTCAGGGACCCAATATCTGAAATACTGGTCTGATCGACGTGGCAATTATTTCAACACGACCGGAGATATATGAGTGACCCATGAGAGCTGGAGGAATTCAAATTGAATTCCCATATTAAGCTCTATGCTTAAATCAAATATTTAAAAATTAAGTTGAAAACCAAAGAAGTCGGGTTTGGGGGCCCAATTTCAGAAATACTAGTCCGATCGACATGCTGATTGTTCTAATATGATCGGAGATGTGTGAGTGACCCATGGGAGATAATGTAATTCAAATCGGATTTTCGCATTGGCCTCGACGCTCAAATCAAATATTTACAAATTAAGTTAAGTTGAAAACCAAAGAAATGAGGTTCGGGGGTCTAATATCTAAAATATCAGTCTGATCGACATGCCGATTATTCCAATATGACCAAAAATGTGTAAGTGACCTGTGGGAACTGACGGAATCCAAATTAGATTCTTGGTTTGGGCTGGGTGCTCAAATCTCTCATTTAGAAATTAAGTAGGAAACCAGAGAAGTTAGGTTTGAGGGCGTAATATTTGAAATACCAGTCCGATCAATGTGTTAATTGTTCCAACATGACTGAAAATGAATGAGTGACTTGTGGGACTGACGTAATCTCAATCGGATTCTCGATTTGGGTTAGGCGCTCAAATCTCCCATTTAGAAATTAAGTTAAGTAGAAAATCATAGAAGTCAGGTTTGGGGGCCCAATATTTGAAATACTGGTTGGATCGACATGCTGATTGTTCCAACACAACTGGAAATGTGTGAGTGACACGTGGGAGCTAACGAAATTCAAATCGGATTCCTAGATTGACCTCAACGCTCAAATCAAATATTTACAAATTAAGTTAAGTTGAAAACCAAAGAAGTCGGGTTCTGGGACCCAATACCAGAAATATCAATCTGATCGACATGTCGATTATTCCAACGTGACTAGAAATGTGTAAATGACCGGTGAGAACTAACGGAATCCAAATCAGATTCCTGGATTGGCCTCGGTGCTCAAATCACCCATTTAGAAATTAAGTAAAAAACTAAAGAATCCAGGTTCAGGGGCCCAATATCTAAAATACATGTCCGACCGATGTGTCGATTGTTCCAACACAACTAGAAATGTGTGAGTGACCTATGGGAGCTAACAGAATCTGTAGAGGCAAGAAAATGGTTCCTATGTCACGTACCACTTTCTCTATTTATTTGTTGGGGAAGTCGCCTTGCACCCGTGGAGGCTTGCAATCACCAGAAACTAAAAAGACGTTAGAAGGAGTCCTGGGTGTTATCCCAGGGGACAACCCTCCGATGCTTAAGTTAGTAATGGATTAATGAAGAATAGAGAAAAGTGAGGAAGAGATAGAGAGAGAGAGGAGGGGATCGCAGTCGAGGGCTGAAGGGCTGTGTAGATCATCTGTACGAGTGCTCGCCGCTCCCAGTGTCCACTCAGAGAGTGCTCGCTGGGTGGTAAGGTCGTCGGAGGGGCGCTTCCCGTTCAGCGTAGATCGTTGGTGCTTTCCCCTCGTAGCGCAATATGGCTAGTAGCTCTATTCTCTTGTGTAGTAGACTTTGGCAGAATCATCCACCGTCCGTCTTTCCTCTGTCCCTCTCCTTCTTATAGGGGTTGTCCTGAAGCCGGGGAGCCTTATCCCTTGATAGGGAAAGCGTAAGTAGTGGAGTAACTTCTTTCCGCTATAGTTGTTGGAACCCTGGTTTTGATCATGACAATTTCTGAGTCATGTATGATAGAATTGTGGTCAGTGCATCTGATTAGAATATCTGATTAATCCTTGTGAACTGTTTGCAAGATGGATTACTCATGTCTGGAAACCCTAGTCTTGATAATGACTTTGTGATGAATCATGCTTAGCTATTGGTGCTTTAATTCACCAATTTCATCTATTGAGTATGGTCCGTGTAGTCCATGCTATGTCATAGACTAAGTCATAGTCAGTGCATGCAGTGTCTCGCTCATAATCCTTCGATGCAACTTCGTACATCTCAGTGCAAACACAACTCGGTGCAAGCTTTGTCTTGTACTTCTCTTTATCAACTCGGTGCAGTTCCTGCTTGAACTGCATATCCCGACTGGTGCATACTTTCCCTTCTGAATAACATTAACTATGTGCATCTCCTGGTTAGTCAAAGTCAGTGCTTGTGTCCATCTAACCTTGCATCTCATATGTCTTAAACTTTGTGCATATCCCATGTCTCACGTTGCGTCCTACGTGGCTTAGAGTCTGTGCAATCTTTACCTCGGTGCATCTTCCATACAAAGTTTGTGCATATGTGTGCATGTCCGTTCTATGTGTATGACATTTCGTCATTATACTAGTCTCAGTGCATATCTCACTTTTTGCTTTCAGAAGTCAGTACAGCCTTGCATGTTTGTCGCTTCTTGTCCGTACACTACAACTCGGTGCAAAGCATTATAGCACTTGGGTTAGGTCTGTGGATATGTCTGCTTGCGTATTTCCCTGTCAGTGTATATCTGGTTTGAATAAGCCTAAGGTTGTGCAAGATTCGCATCCACGTGATGAACTCTAAATTTCTGCAAGTGAAGCTAAACAATACTCTGTCTTTTACAGGGAACAATTTCCTTCGCAAGAGAGTCAGCTGAGCTCTTAAAAGGCACAAGGCTGACCCATGAAAAAGAAAGGAAGGGGAGAAATGATAGGCACGTGATCTAGGGAAAAGAAGCCTCATTCCTGAACACGTGGACGGATGGGAGTCTTCGTAGAATTCTTTTGGTTCATTCTTACCGAGCCCCTGTTCCTATAAGAAGCAATATACCCTTCGAAGAAGGAATGGTGAAGATAGAAAAGAGTGGTGGTGCAGGAAGAAGAGGCCTCTAGAAGAAAAGAAAAGAGAGCTAGCAGCTGAAGAAAAAGAACAAGAAGAAGGAGTTGCCACAGAGTGAGAGAGCTGAGAAGTGAGAAGAGAGAGCCTAGAGGAAGAGATTGTGGAAGCAAAAAGAGAGAAAGAGAAAGTGCAGTTACTCATTCTGAAGATCTATCTAGTCTGTTCGTGGATCAAATCCAGAACGACCGTGCTTACTGGAGATTATTGTTATTGTCTTTTTCCTTTTGATTTTTCTTTTGGTTGCCCCTTTTCTCATTTTCTTCGTGTGCTTCCGACACTCTGTTTTGAGTTCGGGTTCCTCCTGTGGACTCAGGAGAAGGGAGAAGTGTTCTCTAGTTTGCAAGTAGTGGTGTGCTATTTGTGGGTTACCCTCCGGTTTGGAAGAAGGGAGGATTGTCTCCGGTTCTGGTCTTGTGGGTAGCAAGTCCAGGTTCCAAGCTTCTGTGAGTTGCAGAACTTGGTGTGAGGGATTTGTCTCCCTCGGTTTGTCAAGCTGTTAGGCAGCGTCTGTTTGCAGACTGAGTCTACGGTTCTTGCTATTGCAAGGGAAGCCTCACTCTGGTTTGGAGTGAGGGGTGGACGTAGGCAGACTGTCGGTCTGGCCGAACCACCGAAAAACTTTCTGTCCATCGTGGTTTGATTGCTCTGTCTGATTCGCTAGATGTATGCTTAGGCTCGACCTATATTTCCCATCTAGTGGGTATTTTGTTTACCTGAGCACCGATCGTATACATTTGATTTACTTTAGTTAATGTTCTATGTGGGCTCTCAGCCCTGCAGCTGTTTGCTTTAATTCTGCATATCAGGTTGATTTAAGATTTTAATTGAGCAAAGTTTTTAGAGGGATTCATTCACCCCCCCTCTGAATCCGGGCCTTGCTCTACAACAATAGTGATGGGAGTTTCCCGTTGGAGTGCGCTTACCCTTGTGTCGGCTGGTCCCGGGGCGAGTCCTACGGCACTCATGGTGCGTGCTCGCCCGTTATGGGGTCAGGGCCGACGTGGTAGGGGGCAACGGTCTATCACCGGAGGGTCCTCTGGTGACTAATGCACTTTCCTGTTAGGATGACAATGGTACAACAAGGATTCAGAGGGGGGGTGAATGACTCCCTTTCTAAAAATTTTGATCGATTTAAAACTTAAACTGAAGACTTTAAACTTATGCGAAATAGAAATCAGTTGAGCTCTGTTGAATATGAAAACTAATAAAGCACTAGATCGAACAGATGAAATGCTAAATGCAGACTCCCAAGTAAGTCTATGTTGTTGACGAAACCCAAACAAACATGTATGTACACAAAATCCTTTCAGACAGAACCGTAGATAGAAGCGAGCCTAGCATACATCTAACGGTTGATGATTCAGCAAGCAAACCACAATACACAAAGGCTTTTTAGGTGGTTCAGTCCTCATGACCTACATCCACCCCACACCCCAACCGGAGTGTGAATTTCACTGCCAAACAGCTTGAACGACTGGGCCTCACAGCTTGCCAACAACAACTGAGCTTCACAGCTTGCTTGACCGTTGACTAATAGCTTCACCACTGGGCCTTACAGCTTAGCCACCGTTGCCTAACAGCTTGATCCATTGGGCCTTACAGCTTAGCCACTGCTGCCTAACAGCTTGATCCGCTAGGCCTTACAGCTTAGCCACCGCTGATACACAGCTTACAGGAAGTATGAAAAATGAAAATAAGAAACCAAAAAATTCAGCATTGAAAAACTGACAGTGAAAGCAAATCAAGATGCTCACACAAGAGCAAACTGGTTTGGATCTGATCCAAAATCCAGTTGAACTGGTCTTCAGAACCTTCTCATGATCTCACAATCTCCCTCTTCTTCTTCTCCTTATCTTTCTCTTTCTGTCTCACTTTTCTCTCTCAGAAGAACGACACTCTGCTTCTTCCTCTCCTTTTCTTCTTCTTGATATTCCTTGTCTCTTCGTCGCTCAGCAACTCTCTCTCTCTATATCGCGCTTCTCAGATCACCCTTTTTCTTGTACTTTTTCTCTCCGTATGTTCTCTCTCTTCTCTATATTTTGTCTTCTTCTCCGTCTATTTTCTCTGTCATAGATCTGAGAGATCACATCCCTTTTATAGCCTCTGCGCGAGAAAAGGGCGCGTAGAAACCACGTTTCCCGCACAAGGAATCTTGAGACGAGCGCTTCGCTGGAGGTCCACGTGTAAAGATCTGAAGGCTCACAGTTCCACGTGACTGAATCTCCTTTTGAACTTTGGCTTGGATCACGTGCCATTAACATGGTACTTTGACTTCCTCGTGAGCCAAGTTCGCAGGTTGTCAGAATACCCATCATATGTTTGACCATATAACTGACCTGGCAAATAGATGACAATATTAGCTTTTAATCCAAGGGGAATGCTGCTAGCATCGACTCTATGTATGCAACACAGTAATGTGCACTGACATTACATGCTGAACAACTAAGTGTGTACCGACCCTAAGCAACCAGACCATCTAAGTGTGCACCGACCCTCTATGAAGAAGCAGTAATATGCTCGAACCTACATGCTGGTCGATCAGAATATGCATGGACCAAATATGCACTACATGTGAAACATGCACGGACCTCACATTGCATAGGGCAAAAAGTAGCACCAACTTGTTATGATCACAATGCATATGTGCATAGACTTGCCATAATGTATGCACCGACCTTGTTCTGCCTAATGAAGAATATGCACCGACCTTTACATGCGCGAGGCAAAACTTGAACAGACCTTATGTGCACAAGATCGAATCTTGCACTGACCTTGTATTCATACACACAGGATGTGCACCGACTATATGTGCAGAACAACAAAGAATGCACCGACCTCATTACGCGAGTGGCAAACCATGCACCGACTATATGTGCAGAAAAATAAGGAATGCACCGACCTTATTATGCGAGTGACAAAATATTCACCGACCTATTGTATTGCCTTATGAAGAATGTGCACCGACCCTATTTAGCTCAAGGCAAATGTGCACTGACTCGAATATGCACAAGGCAGAGAGAAATGCATCGACCTTGGTCTTTGCACAAATAGGATGTGCACCGACCTTGGTTTTCAATATGCATGGTACAAAAATGTGCACCGACCGTGTATATGCATCATGAGTGAACATGCACTGACTTACATGTGTTGACGTACGAACTATGCACCAACCTTAATAAGACTAAGGTAGACATGCACTGACCTAGGTCCAGCATGAAACTGGAACGTGCAGTGACCTTATATGCAAAGTGCTCAAAACATGCATCGACCTACATGAATAAACAATAACATGCACTGACCCTATATGCCGCACATACTTGGACAAACACAAACAGATTTGATTGAAGAGTTTATTCATTTCAGTCTCAACATGATTCATAGATTGTCATTATCAAAACAAGGGTTCCAACAATCTCCCCCTTTTTGATGATGACAACTATGAGTCATGTATGATTAAAAAGATAATGAATTAACCAACCATTTTTCACACACTCATGTATGGCAAAAACATTCAAAACAAATATGTATGCAGTATGCAGTACTGACATTTCTGTGTACAGTAAGAAAAAACAAACTGATTTTTGATTGAGTATCTCATTACAAAAAATTCTCATTCAGAGCACTTTTACATCAAAAACATCATAAACATATCAGCATATGTCATCATCTCAGCATCATTTTTACATCAGAAGCACCAGAAACATATCAACATCTGTCAGCATCTGCTCAGCATCAGCATTTGTCCCACCAGACTATGAACTGTCCACTATGAACTGTCATACATGATCAAAAATTATCTCCCTCTGTCATTATCAAAAACAATTGGAGGACCCTTAGACATCAGCCGGACTTGTTCGGCCAAAACTGGTACCTCTGGAGCTTCACCTTCCTCTGGGTGGTGTGCTACTAGAATTGCCCCTCAGAGGTACTGCCCTTGGAAATGGAATTCTGTCAACATTTGTTCCGAGGGCTACAAATTTTGCCATCACTTTCTGGTCATTCTTCTTGACTAAATCTTGAAGCTCTTTGATAGTAGTTGTCATATCCACAAAGTAGTTTTGCATCATGCTGCCCAGATTATCTATTTGGGAAGTTTGCTGGTTGTGAACATCAGCCAAAAATGTAGAGGAACTGGTGGCCTGTTCAGTGACAACATTTTTGAAGCTGTTGGCTATCATCTGAACTTGTGCATGGACTATTTCTAGTTTCTCATAGATATTCCCAATCTGTATCATGCTACCATGTACTTCACTAGATATGGCATTAATTCTCTTAGCCAGAGCCTTCTATTCTCCTTTAAGCAAGGTCATTTGAAGTTTTACATGCTTTAACTCTATCTTAATATCATATGAGTGGACAAGAGTCTGAGTGAGCTTTATGAAGGATGTAGTCTGTGTTTCTTGCATTTTGCCCAACATATCTTCTGCTTTCTGACACACTGTCAGCAAAGAATCCAAGACACCATGCAGTTTTAAATCAGACTTATGCTTGTCATATACAAACTTTATCCATTGACTGTCCACAGTCTGTTCCAAGTGAAGCATCCTGGCATCCAATCTTTCCATAACTGAATGCAAGTGCATGAACTGTGCATTCATCATTCTTCCTTGACTCATAATGAGGTTTACCAATGTGGTAAACATCTCTATAATTTGTGGTCCTGAGTCATGACTACCTGAACTTGAGGGTTGAAATTCTGGGAGAATGAATGTCTCTTCAGGAGAGTAAGGATGTTGAATTCCAAATAAGGTTATAGGTCTTAGATGAGGTCCATAGAAGGGAGCAGGACCTCGAAATTGTTTCTGTGGGAGTACTACTTCAGTTTCTTGAACTTCCTGAGGTTGTTCTTCCTGAACCACTTCTATCCTTTGCTCTTCATGAAGATTTCCCTCTCTTTGATGTATAATTCTCTATTCTGGCTAAATAGCTTCTATTTGTTGTGGAGGCTGCTGTCCAAAGTGATCAAAAATCTCATCAATGTGCTGATCTAGTTGCTGCATAATTTGTTCATCAGTCAAGTTCAGTTCATGAACTTCTTGTTCCAGCAGTAGATCTCTAAGATGCTGTACTGCAGGAACTATATATGTTTCTACTTCCATTTGTTGCACTGCAGAAGCTTCAATTCTGTCTTTCTCCAATACCTTAACAGTGTCTGCTTGTTGTTCAATAGTTAATTGCACACCTTCAGTTGTCACATGGTGAAATTCTTCTTGAGGGACTTGGAAGGGCTGTTCTGAAATAATCTTTTGTACACTTGTTGACTGTTGTTCCGACAGTGATTCATCTTGAATCTGACTCTTTTTCCCTGAAAGAATATCCTTTTCTAATTGATCCTTTACTTGACTGGCAAAAGGAGGATTCAACTTCATGAATTTATTAATGAAATCCATATTGTAGACATTTACTTTGGGAATCTCCTTTGAACTCTCATTCTCTAAAGAAATGTCTACTTTCTTGAACACAGCAGTTAAGTGGGCTGCATAAGGTAAATTTCTTCTAGACTCCTTACAAGTACCCATAATCTGAATAATTATCTCTGGCAAACATATCTTGATCCTCTTTAGCAAATAGTATAAAATAAATCTCTGAGACTAAGTCAGTCTCCCTCTCCCTCCAACTTGTGGAGTTATCATTGTGGTAAGAATGTGATGTAATAATCTCTTAAAAGGAGAGAACTTGTTTGCATTGAACTGACTTAGTTTAGTTTGCTTCTTCTCTTTGGGATTACTAGGCACATCTGTGATAAGGGAGTATGCATCATGAAGATTATACACAGACTCTCCTTCGATTTCCCCATCTTCTGGTATTCTAAAGACTTTATGAAGGAAATGCCTAGATATTTCAATCTTAGTCCCCTTAACAATAGTCAAAAGTTTTGACAGTTCAGGATCATATTTCAGATTGTTGTAGAACTCTGCAACAAGTCTAGGCGAATAAACTCTATGCTTACCCAGAAATTTCTTCCATTTTTGAAATTTAAACAGCTCAACCAATTCAGGATATCTTGAAGTCATTTCATGGTCGTGAAAATCCACATACCGTGGAAACATGATCTTTCCAGCTTCTAATATTATCTCAGCTTGCATTGAAGACCTATCAGGAATACCTTCTTCTTCAGATACTTCTTGGGTGGTTTCTGCAGCGAGTGTCCGTTGTCGCTTGGAGGACGTTCCCTCAACCTTTTCTTTTCCTTTTCCTTTCTCCACTTGTGGGACCTCCGCACCTCTTGCTGACACGGTTTCCTCTGGCTGAGGCTCCTCCATTGCCTTCCTCTTTCCCTTGCTCTCGGCGACCGGAGATGACATGGTAGAAGCAATGAGGAATGGCAGATGAAATGTAGAAGAATGGGTAGAAGGAATGTGAAAAGGGAAACTAGAGAGACCAGGCTCACGGTCTCGGCACGAGAAATGGAGTCGTGAATGCGGGAAGAAGTTTCGACTTGAATGAAGAGGGTATGATAGACAATGTAGTAGGGTTGAGTATTTTATATGAGATACTGCCAACTTTACCAATTTCAATAGTTAATACCCAGACTACCCTTTACTTAAAAGAAAATGCCTTTCTACGCCTCTTTGTGATTCCCGACATATGGGATTATATCTTATAATATGAATCTTCACAAATTATTCCTATGAAGTAAACTCAATGGAAATAAAACAACTTTCTCAACGACACTGCCCAATCAGAGAAATCATTAATCTTACTAGTCATTTTCATTAGCCAAAATTGATTGAAAAATCTATTTTATATTGAACTTAAAATAGTTTTAGTTTACTGAAAAGACCTCAGAGTCAACCATATTTTCCATTGATCTTTTATAATTCTTGATTGAGCATTTCAGTATTACTGCACCTTTTTACTCAAGGAAACATGTTGATTAAACACCAGAATCCCTGGTTACTCAATGCAGTTTATCTTTATGCTTCGTATTTGAACAGAGATAGCATTTATTATCATGACTTGACCTCTGAATTTCTTTGAAACAGATGGTCAGTTTCTCAAATGATATGCCATTGCTCTGCCTTTTCCATTTTTCATTTAATGGCGTATTCCCTAGTCTTTTAACAAAGTTTTCTTAAAACTTGGCTTAAGGACCATATAAACACCAGATTTTCTATCAGATTGACTTATTACTAATGACTTTTAGATTTTTAGACAACCTTCTGAGTAGTTCCAATTTAGACTATTTTAAGACCATTGAAGAATCATTCAAGGTTAATTGTGAATATTTTCATATAAGATTTAATCTTCATACACAGAAAAGCACACTTCAGTTAAGATCAGCAATTTTGTTCTTAGTTCATAGTTATCTTAGTAGTTAACTGTTGAAGATTAGTAAGGTAACATATTTCAGACTATACTCCCCCTGAATCACACAGTCTATGAATTTATTATGAAGAATAGATGAGAATTTGGAGGTGGATAGGTCAAGGCGAAGATGAGCAATGAGATATGAAAGAGGGCCACACAAGAGCAATGGTTGAGACTAAGGGCCAATTTATAGACATCCAAAGATTTAGCCTTAAAGCTCTAGCAATAGACTAACTGATTCCAAAGATTTACAGTCTGATACCAGCCTTCTATATGATCTAGTTCTCAACCCTCAGCTTGCATAAAAGTCAGTGTTTCCAAAAGACTTGTTTTCTTAGACCTGACTTAAGCTGATTCCAAAATCAATATCTCAGTAGTAGCACTTCACCACTCATTAGACACATTTAACCCACTATCCAAACAGTAATGCAACAATATCCAACAAACAGTCCAGCCTCAAAACATTATACACACAATCTCTAATCAGCTCAGCTCCCCCTCAAAGTGTGCAGAGATTTCAATCAAACATCACTTATTTTTCCTAAAGTACACAGAGATGCAGTAACTAAATGAACATTTCAGATTTAAACTACATGCAATGTTTTGAGCTCTTGGTACTTGGCAGAGGTCTAGCCTCTACACATGGCGTGGGTTTCCAGACAGAAGACATCTGCCCGTCTCCCAACTTCCATTTGATATACCAAGAAGTCATGCAAACCTATGCATCTACTCATGAACATGAATGACTAACTTAAAAATCTCACGTGAAATATGCAGGAATCAGATTATCAGCATGTATTACTCATAATAAGATGGCATCAATCATCAATTTATTCCAATCAAGCATGCAGTATTCCACAGAGAGCATTATTCAGGCAATTTCAATAAAGAGAATTGAGAAACGGGGTTTAACTAACCTTTGTGCCCTGATTTTATTGAACCCCATTTTATTTCATCCACAGGAGCACACCTGCATCCAAAAGGTTATTTGAAATATCTTGGAGCCCAATAGTTCTTGGGTCCAGCAGGATTAGTAGCACCCCACATTGGTGCTCTCCAATTATTCCAACCACTCATCCAAGAGCATTAAGAAGTAATGTGGCCTAGTTTTACACAATTATTACATATGGGAAGTTTATGCATGAAGACAGAATCATGAACTCTCCTAAATGCAGAATGTTTCATGTGAGCAGGATAAATCGCATTATCTTTCACAAACCAATAATCAGATATAACATGCCCAAACTTTCCACAGTTAAAACATGTAACCTTCTGAGTTTCAGATTTTCTAGCATACTTATTTACATAACTATTTTGAACATGAATTTTTCTGAAAGTTTGATTTTCTTGTTTTATTAAACTACAGTTATGCATATAGTGGCCCCTTTTTCCACAATAATAGCATGCATCAGAAACATTTCTAACAAATCTTTTAACAGGTTTGTTTTTAACTGTATTTACATATTTGCATGCATCTAATTCATCATTTCTCAAAACAATGCAATTATCCATAATATGTCCTTTCCTACCACAGTAGTGACAAGCATGCAATTTGGTGACAAGTTTGTTCATGATATGTCCAATAGTATCAAGAGCATTCACAGAAGGAACATTGTTCTTCTTTTTCTATTTTTCAACCTTTTTCAGATTTTTATTTTGATTTACTATTTTTTGAGCAGTGTTCAGATTTGAGTTCTTTTTCTATTTGCCAGTCATTTTCATATTTTTATTTTGATTTTCTATCTTTTGAGCAGTAAATTGAAAGACATATGAACTAGAGGGCTTTTCTTGTTCTGAGCTCTTTACAAACACAGTTGAATTCTTCTTGCCATTAACTTTCTTATTAACTGGACTATAGCCCAGACCCTCTTTTTAAAAATTTACAATCGAGCCAAGAAGTTTACTCAGATTGTTTTTCCCTTTAAAAAATTTTGCCAAAGAATTTTTCAGATCTTTAATCTCAATTTGCAAAGAAGCAATGCTAATCTCATAACTAGCAATGTCATTTTCACAGGAGATTACTTGATGATGCAGAGCATCATTCAAACTTTGGAGTTTATCTATATCCTGTTTTAGCTTTCTTTCACAGTTAGCTTCATTTTCTTTTAGGACAGATTTTCCTTTTTCCATAGCTAACCATTTTTCACACATGATAATGTTCAAGACCATTAGCTTTTTATTTTGTTCTTTCAGGTTATTATTTTCTTCCAGTAATTTATCTTCAAATTGATCAGCTTCCTTTTTCTTTTCAAGCATCATCTCATTTTCTTGTTTTAAGGACCTGATTAGACTCTTCTGCATGTTATCATTAGAGTCAAGATCTTCAATCAATTTTTTTAAGAAAGCACATTCATTGCATGAGTTTTCAGTTTCAAGAAACTTATTTCTAAGACTTTCATTTTCAGATTTCAATCTATTTATTTCAGATCTCTCCTTGTTAAATTCATGTAGCTTCATTTTAGGATTTTCAATTTCAGATCTCAGTGTTTTATCTTCAGCATCATTAGATTGAATGCGGGGATTTAATTTGTTCACAAATAAACATTTCTCACAAGCGCCTTCTCCCCTTTTTATGTCTGATTTTAGGTTTTCATTCTCTGCTTTTAAACATGTAATTTCAAAAATTATTTCTCTTCTTAGCTTTCTATTTTCAGAATTTACTTTCTCATATTTTTCAATCAAATTTTCATTCAATACAACAAGATCTCCAGAACTAAAATTATCAGTTTCAGAATTTACCTGTGAAGATGAATCTTCCATCTGATCACTGCTGTGATTTTCGGCCATGAGGCACTTCACTTCATCTTCACATTTGTTAGTGTTGGATATTATGTTTTGATGATGACAAACACTATGAGTCACATGTCTGATGTCATATGTGTTTTTATGATTCCATATGTGCTTATTGCATACAGCATGGGTTTTTGTTACATACAGTGTTTGTTATGTGCATACAATGCTCATATTGATGTATATATGAATTACATGGAATGAATTGTTGCACATGTGCATGTTTGTGGATGTCTCTGTACAAGTCTTGCATAATGTCTGGTACAACCATCCATATGTGTCAATGCATCACAGGTCAACCATAAGTCAAAGCAAAGTCAATATTGTGTACATAAAGTCAACGTGTCTGCATAAATTCTGTGCACATGACAGTTTACTGAATAACCTATGTGCTTGGCATTTGGTCAAACAGGTGGTGTGCACGATCCTCATATTGCACTATGCTTATATAGAGTCAACGCCAGTTGCATGATGCATAACTAGGGTTGGTGCTAGTTGTGATTTCACACAGCTAAGGTCAATGTTAGTTGATGTTGTTTAAGTGCGTGAGTCAGTGCATCACATGTAGAGTCGTTAGCAACACACATATTGCATTCAGGGTCGGTGCTAGTTGCACCTGCTGCATACATAGTCGGTGCCAGTCACTATTGACTGAATAGTCAGGTCGGTGCACTTGTAAGCATTTTGCATATAAGGTCAGTGCACGTTCCAGTGTTTACTGGACCTGAGTCAGTGCATATCTACCTTAGCATTACTAAGATCGGTGCATGTCTCGTTCTTCACATATAGAAGTCAGTGCATATTTAACGTAAAAGGTTAGTGCATATCGGCCTAAGTCTTTGATATAGTCAGTGCACGTTTGCTTGAGCACATAGTCGGTGCAGGTTTTACATATAGTCGGTGCACGATTGCATTGAGCATAAAGGGTCGGTGTAGGTTTTTATTGTGAGCATACATAGTCGGTGCAGTGTTTGCATTGAGCATAAAAGGTCGGTGCATTGTCAGTTGTATTCTACATAAGGTCCGTGCACATTCTGCCCTGCACATAAGAGGTCTGTGCATGTTTTCATATATGCGTAATAAGGTCAGTGCACACTTATATCCTGCCCAACCAAAGTCAGTGCATTGTTTGCTTTACAAGTGTAGATGGTCAGTGCACTTTCTTCTCTATATCACAACATGTAGTGCCTCACGCACACTTAAGGTCAGTGCATGTGTATTTCAGGTCTGCGCTAGTTGCATAGTCTGTGCTAGTTCTTCTTGCATCTGTGCCTGTACACATAGACGTATGAGCTGTATAAGTCCTATTACAGTGACTGATACTTTGTTCGTTATAATGACAGGAAAGACTTTTGATCAAGCACCTGATGCATGTCCCAACTACCTGCGAACACCAAGTCACGAGCAACTAAAGCACCAGGATAAAAGTGCACGTGATCCAAGAAGGAAAGTAGCCTGGAGCATCTGACACGTGGAAAGTGAACCCTCTCCATCTGACATGTGGTCCTCCAATTATTGGCGGGAACATTCCCTCCACATTACCAGACGATTCTTTTTTGAGATCGCTGGGATCCTACCACGTGGAACCATCTGACGGAGGGAGCATCATCGTCTCTATTAAATTACCTCTGGTGCCCCTGATATCTGTATAAAAGCACCTACAGAGAAGAACAAGGAAAAGAGGAGGTGAAGGCAAAAGAATAAAAGAAGTGTGAGTAGCAGAGAGCTAGCAGAAAATGGAGAAAGAGAAAAAGAAAGAGAGAGTGACAGAATTAAAGAGAGTGAGTAAAAGAGATCAGAAAGAAAAAGGAGACTAAGAATAATTAGAGAAAGTTTTGAGAGCAGAGATCGTAAGAGAGTGCAGCAGCAAGATCAAAGGAGGAAGATCTATAGCTTCTGGATCAAATCCAAGCTACATTGCTCCAAGAGCAAGCTTTATTTCCAGCTTTCCGTTGCTAAATTTTATCATACTTGTTTTTCATTTTACATGCATTTTCATAAGCTGTAAATCAGAGGTGGCATAAGCTGTAAGGCCCAGTAGTTTGAAGCTGTGAATCAGCGGTGGCATAAGCTGTAAGGCCCAGCGGTTTGAAGCTGTGAGTCAGTGGTGGCTAAGCTGTAATGCCCAGCGGAGCAAGCTGTAAGTCAGCGGTTGTAGGCAAGCTGTAAGGCCCAGTAATTTAAGCTTTGTATCAGCAGAATCCACACTCTGGTTGGAGTGTGGGGTGGATGTAGGTCTGGAGGACCGAACCACCTAAAAATCTTCTGTGCACTATGGTTTGATTGGTCATTCGTTTACGCTAGATGAATGTCTAGGTTCACTTTCAATCGAGTCTGCCTGAGTGACTCTCGAATGCATTGCATACCTAGATTGCTTTTGTAAACTGCACAGTTGTTGCCGAGTAATCCACTGCATAGACCTACGATCTATTCATTAGTGTGCCTCAACATAGCTCACAGTCAGCTACCAAGTATTTGATCGTGTGCCTCACGTTTAGTGAAAGTCAATCTGTTTTAATTCCTCATAGCTTACTGATTGTAGCTTAACTTTCAAATTAGGGCAGAATTTTTTAAAGGGGATTCATTCACCCCCCCTCTGAGTCTGTGTGTGCACCATTGCACCTTGTCTTCACAGACTAACAATTGGTATCAGAGCATACCATTGACTTAACAATTGGTATCAGAGCAGGTCTCTGAATTTCAGATCAAACGATCTGCAGAGGGTCCTGTCATTTAGTGTTCGGTGTCTGCTGTGTTGATTTGGTGCTTTGCTGTGCAAAATCATTACTTAGGTGAATTTCTATTTGTGCTCAATCTATTCCTTGAATCACTCGTTAACTGATCTCCATGGCTCATCCACCGGTTTTCAATGGGTCTAATTTTGATTCGTGGTTTAGTAGTCTGCATGGCTATGTTAAACTGATTGATCCTGATCTGTGGAAGTTAATTTCACAAGGTGCTCATAGGTTACCAAAGAAGAAGGCCAAATGGACTGACAGTCATAAATCGAAGTATGTTGAAAATCAGAAAGTTTTGGATTTAATGAAAGCAGCTACTGACAAAGCCTTACATTCTTATTTTCATGATTGCAGGTTAGCCAAGGACATCCTGAACAAACTAAAGACTGCTTGCTGTGGAAGTAAAGACCGATGTATGATGGCTAAAGGCAGTAATCAAAGTAGCAGCCAAAATGAAGAAGAGGACGATGATCAGGTAAGCCCCTTTGAAAACATCACTCTAGATGATTGGCAGGATGCATATGGTGAGCTATTAGAGTCACATGATATGTTAAGAAAATAATATAAAAAATTGAAAAAGACAACTAGGTTGAATAGTTCAAATTCCTCTTGTGAAAAATGTCTGGATTTGAAACAATCTCATGATAATTGTCTGTCTTATATTCAAATGCTTAAGAGACAGATTGGATTGTTAAAAATGGAAAATCAAGAACTTGCGAATGAAATTTCTGAACTAGAAGAAAAGCTTAGCTCAACTAGTGACAATCATTTCTCTACTAATGATCCTGTTCAGAATAAAAAATTACTGGAAGATCTTGAATGTGTTAACTTAGAACTAAACAAACTGAAATCTGTAAATGGATCTGTCAAAAAGTCTTTTGAAGAAAGGGAAGAAAAATCTAGGAAACTTGAAGTTGAGAAGAATGTGATAGCTGAAAAATCTGATGCAATAAAATCTGTGAACATGGAGCTATAGAGAAATATTGAAAAACTTCAAAAAGATCTGAAGAAAAGTTCTGAATATAAACCATCTCTGGAAGCCAATTCAGATGATCAAATTTTAATAAATGAGTTAATTCAAAATGATAAAATTAAGGAAGAGAATGAAAAGTTAAAACAGTTGAACTCTGCCATATCTGAAAGGCTTCTCACATTAGAAAAGGGGAAAACCGTCTGTACAGACGAATCTGAAAAAGTTGATGAACTTAAAAGGAGATCGAAGAATACAAAATTACTAACAAAGTTTTGAATGAAGATATTAATTGTAGCGAACAAGAGATTGTGAGTTATGAAATTCGCATTGCATCTCTAGAGAATGAGATTTAGGATTTGAAGAGCTCTTTGTCTAAATTTGTTAGTGGGTAAAATAATCTGAACAAATTACTAGGAACAAAGGTCAACTTTCAGAAGGAGGGGTTGGGCTATAACCCTGAAAATAAAAAGAGTTGTGAAAATAAAATTCAAACATCATTTATTTCTAGTTCTGCTTCTCACAGTTCTCAGAACCCACCTGTGTTTCAGTTTACGGCTCAGAAATCTTTAAAACCAGTTGAGAAACAAAAGAACAAAAAGGCTCCTGCCAGTTCACTGCATGGTACTCAAAAATCATCCATGCTCACACAGGCACATAAGAAATCTCATGATAAGAAGCATGTTTCTGCTCAAAGTAAAAGGTCTCAGTGTTTTTATTGTCATAAAATTGGACATCTGATGCATGAATGTAAACTAATGAAACAAGATGACCGGAATGCTAAGAGACCTCAAGTTAAAAATTATGGATTTCAGAAGAAGAAAACTTATTGTTTCTATTGTGGCAAATTATGTCACATTGCCGCCCACTATTGGCACAACCAGGGGAGAGGTGTTTATTTCAACTCTGCTAAATTCCCTGCAAACCAGTATGTTGTTGGTAGAAATAAATCGGTTGTAAATGGAAAATGTTTTGCATGTTTCAATTGTGGAAAGCCAGGTCATTGGGCAATTGAATGCTGGCATGCTCAGGGTAGAAAGTTTAATTCCAAATTTGTCAACTTCCCTGCACAGAAAGATGTTTTTGCGCTTGGACCTAAGGGTAAGCATATTGAGTGTTACAATTGTGGGAAGGATGGCAATACAGTCAAGGACTGTTGGCGGGCTAAAGAAAGGAAAGTGCTTCATAGGAAATATGAAAACAGGTTTAAGTATAACTAGAAATTTAATGCTAATTCATTTATGCACAAAAAGTACACAAAACATGTTAGTTCATGTCATTACTGTGGCCATGTTGGGCATTCTATGACTGGTTGCCATCTGATGATGTTTGATGATCTGAAGGCTTAGAAAAAGTGGAAAGCACCACTCAAAGGTGCCACTGTTATTTCAGGACCCAAGACGTCTTGGGAACCTGTTGATGCAAAATAAGTAATTGCTTTGCAGGTGTGCCTTGTGACCGAGGAATAAAAGGGGGTAAATAAATCAAGGCACCCTAGTATGAAAATATCGTTTCTACACACTTCAGGTAACATTCTTGCATTCTTCAGGCTTACTTTCTTCAGAAATCTTGTTTGATGCATTTCATGCTTAAGTTGTTAAATAAAATCTCATGCATACATGTTCTTAAATGCATTGTTATTTGAGCTGCACAATCTGAGCTTCTTCATATATTGAGCTATGTGTGGACATATTCATTGAAGACATGTTGAATTCATTTCTCATCTGCATGCATTAATATTCTGACAATTGATTGTGTACATAGAGAAGGCTAGAAACTCATGTGCATAGTCTGCAATTTTGTGCATATATATGAATTGCATATGTCAATTGACTGCTTACACATCCATTTGACATACAGTCATTGAAAATCTGATGCATTTAGGATTGTGTTGGTACTGCATTGTCATGTATGACCACTATGGTATATCAAATGGTAAGCTACTAAAGGGCAGATGAAATCTATCTGGAGGTTCTTACTATGTGTGAGGTGGTCCTTTAGACCAAGTCCTCTACCTAGTACCATAGGTCATGTTGCATATAGGGCAGTCTGAATGATCATGAGCTTTAGTCATAAAATCATATGTTTAGCCTTCACTGCATATATTGCATAAATTCAGGGGGAGTTTGTCGAGACTTTGCATGTCTTCATGCCACATGTGATCATGTAATGCACTTAGCTAAAGGGAAGTCACTGCATATGCATACTAGCAATTAATTGCATGTCAATTGCATTTAGAAAATTCCACAAAGACGTGACTGACTGCATATAGACAGGGGGAGCTCTTTAATTCATCAGTCTGTCACTATTTGAATTCTTACTGTCAACACACTTTCAACACATCAGGTTGTATCTGGGTGTCAGTGATTCCTATAATCAAATGATTTCTATTGACCCATCATCTGAATTCTTACTTTTCTTAAATCTAAAATTTTTGTTTGCTACTCCTCAATATGCTGAAGGAGAGCTTCATTTGAATTCAGTCTATTCTGAACTGCATTACTCAAGCGCATACTTCTTGCTGCATCTTTGGAAATTCACTGTTCTTTAATAGATCTTCCTGAAAAACTACCTGATAAACTCTATAACAAGCACGAATTTTAAAATCATCACTTTCTATGCATGCTTGTTTACATTCTTGATGTTTGCTGCTGCTCAGATAATGACTGAACTGAGATTTGAAGAAAACTTCAGCCTGTGAACTGCTTCATAAATTTGAAATCATTTTAAAAATGGAACCTTCCATTATACGGGTTTAAGAAAATTTGTTGATATGCATTGGTTTAAGTCTAATGTACTCTTAAGTTTGAACTTAATGGACTTGAAAATATCTAATTCAATTCTTTTAATAAACCTTAACTGGTTGTCTCATATAAGTTCATGTAAGACTTCCTAAAATCTGAAAAGTTGAAATCTTGATTGAAATACATAGGGTAAGTATTGTTCTTAAACATTTAATCTGTCTGAAACTATTTATAAGAAAATTGTGGACAGAGCAATGACTCTGGTTACTGAGAAACATGTCCAAAGGATTGTGTCATGAAGTACCACAGTTAACTCTGTTTAAAAAAAAATCTTTGAAAATAATGTGAAAAGATGGTAAAGCAATGGCAAGGTTGTATTGAATAACTGGGGATTCCGGCCTCTAACCAAGGTGTCTCCTCAAGTAAAAGATGCTTCTAATCTTACCTCTATTCTCTAAGTAGAGAAGCAATACGGTAATCACACTGAGTAACTGGGTCATTTCACCTAAGACGTGTTGTGCCTCGTGTAAAATGATGTTGATTAAACTAAAATTGCTCATCGAAAAATAAATTGATGCTCTATAAGAAAAATCTAAAAAATATATTGTGACGACCCAGGAGATCCGGATACCAATAACCTGATATCATCGATTTACCGATACCACGAACTCGGGGAAGCCACCCAAGAGGCTGATGAGGCCCCATAAGGGTTAGTAAGTGTTTGTCGAGGGAATGCATAATGAATAGAAATTACACGTGCAATATTAATTAAAGCATCCATTTGAACTTTAAATGGAAGCAATTAAACATATCAGACTGGTAAAATTTAGACAAGTAGTCCATATCCATATATCACAAGTCCCACACTGTACAATGGTCAAAAATAAATAACTACACGGGACATACCCCGGCCAAAAGAAGAAAAATGACAAACTGACAACTAACCGACCACTGACAGACCACTACTGGTTCTAAGACTTTTCACCAAAAGCACGAGAGAATCCTGCAGCCGGTTGCTCCGCCTCACCTGTAAAAGGAAAGGGTGAGCCTCACAGCAGAGACTAAGTAGGGTTCACAGAAATCCCTAACTCGCAACTACCTAAAGGAAAGCAGTAAAACATGCATTGGCATAAATAAATGATAATTTAATAAAGCTGTAAAACTAACTACACAGTTTATAAACAGCTAACTAATATGCCAATTTAATTTAAGTGCGAGTACTCGAAATCTTCCAATAGAATAATAACTCAAACATTCCCCAGTGACAAGAGTGAGAAGGAGAGGAGATCCACCAGAAGAAGAAACCAGATGCGTCCACGGACAGCTTACACTGCATATCAAGCATCTACGCAAGTCTGATCATAGTAAGCGAGACGCGTAACAGTACCAGAACAAGTAAGTAGTCAGAGTAACACTCGTCAGTGTCAGTCCAAGCCTCTGACCACGTGTGCACACACTGACTCGTGCCTAGAGCCAGCCCTCTAGCTAGTATTCCCCTCCGCAGGATGCTACGGTTGACCGGGGCCCACGGAACTAGCTTAAAAATCGTAAACTGGGATACCCCGCCACCTCTCCCGGGTGGGATCAACACTAAAAGTCGTCGGGCTACGACTGGTGGTTCCATCACTAGGAAAGAGAATATAATTCTCTCGGGATCTGAAGACATGCCATAATTTATGATAACCATTAAACATGGCAAATTTGCAAGATTAAATGCATAACTGATCAAATCTTGTTAAAATGGCAATTATTCATTAATTACATGCATAAATAACTGATTATGCTAAAATGGCAAGTGTGCAACTATTAAATGCATAGTTAATTGAATATGCTAAGATGGCCATTATTTAATAATTCAATGCATAAATAATTGATTATGCTAAAATAATTCTTCCATAACTAAATGCCTAAATTATTGAATATGCTGAAATGGTAATTATTCCATAATTAAATGCATGAATAATTTACTATGTTAAGGATTGAAATCTGTCGGGATTAAACGGTTGAAAGAAAACCGCCCCAGTCGAAAAATGACTTAAACATGGTGAAGATGCAATATTAAATGCATGATTAAATGAACACGCATAATTTGCAGGACAAGTGGTTGAACTAGGGCCGCTATAGTCTTAGGCGGTCGAACAACGAACCGCCGGGTGTTGTTATACGGACTGGCCATGAAGTTTCTACCGCCATTTAAATTTAAATTATTTACACAGTCTAATCGTCAGCCGCTCGGGTCAATAAACGGTTTATGGCGGACCATTATAAAATATAAAATAATTTAAACATAATCCTTACCGGAGAACCAGATCCACCGGAATCATAACCGGATCCCTTCCTGGTCAACTCAAATCGACGGGAATTATAATATTTGACCTGTTCTCTGCCAATCCATCATCTCAATACAATAGTTTATCATCTATGAACTCAGCGATGATGGGATACGGAAGTTTATAGTGTATGAACTCAGCGACGATGGGCATGCGATAGTTAATCTATGAACTCAGCGATGATGGGCATGCGATAGTTTATAATCTATGAACTCAGCGACCATGGGTATGCATTAGGAACAATTTAACGGGCTAGGGCAACGATCCCCCTACCTCAATCGTGCCGAAAGCTCCTTTCCGACCGCATGCAAGCCGAGGGACGCGCCGCGGTCCGCCTTTGCATGGTCGTCTCTCCACTTCACAGTTCGTCCCGAGTTGATGCCACGGCGTTCGTCGTCGGTCCAAACGAGGCTAGAAGGCTGTCCCCCCACTTGATCTAAGCCGAGGATGTCGATCCCACCGTGAGAACGCCGTGAGAGAGGGAGAGAGAAGCCGATGCCGCTATGGGTTCGCTCCGACGAGGGCGCCGCCGCGGTCTCCTCTCCACTAGCTCACCAGCGAGGCCGCCGGAGTCCTCCACCGTAACCCCGGGTCACCGCCGCCATGAAGAGGAGGAACGGGAGAAAGAGAGGGGCCGCGCTATTCGCGGGTCCGCGGGGTGAGGACGCCGCCGCATCCCTCCCCCTTGCGGCCTTGGGTCGCCGCCGCCGTCCTCCGCCGTGGCCGACCGGTCGCCGCGCCGAGAAGAGGCGAATGGGGGGAGGCGGAGTCGCCGTCGCGGGTTTCGCCCGCGGTCGCCTAGGCGCTCGGTCGCCTTCAGGTGAAAGAAAAGGGGGGGGGGGCGAATTAGGAAAGTGGGAGAGAGAGGGGGCCATCGAATGGGTAAAAAAGGGATTAAAATAAATTTTTTTTAACCCTCTTTTACACTATAAACCCCCAATTAAGCAAAATTATACAAATGCCCCTTTTAATTTCGAAAAAACTTATATAAATACTCAAAGCACAATTAACTAGGCCCAATAAACCCCAAAAAAACTCCTAAATTCACGGAATTAATTCTAATTCTAATACCGGCAAAAATTCGTTAAAGAACGGGTCTCACAGTCCCTCCCTCCTAATAGAAATTTCATCCTCGAAATTTAAAAGGAAGGATAAGGAGCGAACTGAAAGAAATCATAGTCTTCAGAAAGAAATGAATGAGAAACACATGAATCAAACAAAACACGAGCTGCATGGCCATAAATCATAATCGTACCTTCCACGATATAAGAGGCCATAGCTTTAGCACGAGTAATGTGAGAAACCTTCCCTTTTTGCTTCGTGCCCGCTGCGGTAGATTGCTGGGAAGAAGACACTGAAGCTTGAGGATAATATTGCTGAGGTTGAGGTGGTGGAGGAGGTCTGAACTTAAACGGCTGTGGTTGAGAAAACTGAGAAAACTGCATCGGTTGTGGCCTCAGAGGACAATCTCGAACCACATGCCCCAGTTGATCACAACGGAAACAAATCACTGGCATCGAATACGGCTTGCCCGGATGATAACCACCACACCTCGGACACGGTCTCGGTTGACTAGCCACTGATCCCTGATGCTGGAAAGAAGGTGCTAATTGCTGCTGCTCAGGAGTAGAAGATGCTTGCTGGTCATACCGCTTCTTAGACTTCTTGAACTTGGGTTCGGAAGAAGAAATGTCACTAGCAGCAGGTACAGTAGATGGAATTCCTGCCATAGACGGCTGACTGACTTGCTGAAACTGCATACTCGACTGAACGAGGTCAACTTGGGTATGCCCTCGGGATTTTGCCATATCCAATTCTAGAGACGCAACTGCCTGATAAGCTACGTCCATCTCTGCTACTCGGGTTGCAATCAGAGGCTGCCTCAACTCTAGTTTCAAGCCACGCAGAAATTGCTCAGTCTTTAGACTTTCATCAGCAAGAATGTGGGGCACATACCGACCCAATTCCATGAACTTATTCTGATATTCCAGCACAGTCATGTCGCCTTGAGCTAGTTCCATAAATTGGTGCATCTTATCCATTCTGAGGTAAGCTGGACTGTAAGTGCGCTCGAAGGTTGTACAAACTCCCTCAACGTAATCTGGCAAAGCGGACAGGATCTGAAAGTAACCTCCCACTCCGTGGTCCACCACGTGAGTGCTGCCCTCTGAAGTTGAAATGTAGCCAGCATAACTTTTTCATCATCCGTGCACTCCACAGAACGGAATACACGCTCGGTTGCATCAAGCCATACTCTGGCTGCATCAGGATCTGCCTGTCCTTCATAGGTCGGTGGGAGGAACAGCAAAAATTCTTTCAAAGCTCTGCCACGACCACCTGGAGGTAAATCGGCTTGAGGAGCAGGATCAGCTTGAATTGGCACTGGCACATTAGCTGGAGGAGAAGTACCACTTCCTTCCCTTGAGACACGTGCCCTTTTATGAGGCGGCATTTTATCTAGAAGAAAACACGTAATGACAGAAAATCCATCAGTAATCACGGAAAACATCCTAAGCCAGCAATAGACTCACATGGACTTGTTCTGGACTAATGCAATTTTAATTCCTTATACAAATCCTCAACACCGCTCTGATACCAACTGTGACGACCCAAGAGATCCGGATACCGATCACCCGATATCATCGATTTACCGATACCAAGAGCTCGGGGAAGCCACCCAAGATGCTGATGAGGCCCCGTAAGGGTTAGTAAGTGTTTTTCGAGGGAATGCATAATGAATAGAAATTACACGCGTAATATTAATTAAAGCATTCATTTGAACTTTAAATGGAAGCAATTAAACATATCAGAGTGGTAAAATTTACACAAGTAGTCCAGATCCATATATCACAAGTCCCACACTATACAATGGTCAAAAATAAATAACTACACGGGACATACCCTGGCCAAAAGATGAAAAATGATAGACTGACAACTAACTGACCACTAACAGACCACTGCTAGTTCTAAGACTTTTCGCCAAAAGCACGAGAGAATCCTGCAGCCGGTAGCTCCGCCTCACCTGTAAAAGGAAGGGGTGAGTCTCACAGCAGATTCTCAGTAGGGTTCACAGAAATCTCTAACTTGCAACTAACTAAAGGAAAGTAGCAAAACATGCATTGGCATAAATAAATGACAATTTAATAAAGCTGTAAAACTAACTACACAGTTTATAAACAGCTAACTAATATGCCAATTTAATTTAAGTGCGAGTACTCAAAATCTACCAAAAGAATAATAACTCAATCATTCCCCAGTGACAAGAGTGAGAAGGAGATGAGATCCACCAGAAGAAGAAACCAGATGCGTCCACTGATGCCTTACACAGCGTCTCAAGCATCTACGCAGGCATGATCATAGCAAGCGAGACGCGTAACAGTACCATAACAAGTAAGTAGTCAGAGTAACACTCGTCAGTGTTAGTCCAAGCCCTTGACCACGTGTGCACACACTGACTCGTGCTTAGAGCCAGGCCTCTAGCTAGTATTCCCCTCCGTAGGAAGTTACGGTGGGACCGGGACCCACGGAACTAGCTTAAAAACCGTAAACTGGGATACCCCGCCACCTCTCCCGGGTGGGATCAACACTAAAAGTCGCCGGGCTACGACTGGTGGTTCCATCACTAGGAAAGAGAATATAATTCTAGCAGGATCTAAAAACATGCCATAATTTATGATAACCATTAAACATGGCAAATTTGCAAGATTAAATGCATAACTGATCGAATCATGTTAAAATGGCAATTATTCATTAATTACATGCATAAATATCTAATTATGCTAAAATGGCAAGTGTGCAACTATTAAATGCATAGTTAATTGAATATACTAATATGGCCATTATTCAATAATTCAATACATAAATAATTGAATATGCTAAAATAATTCTTCCATAACTAAATGCCTAAATTATTGAATATGCTGAAATGGCAATTATTCCATAATTAAATGCATGAATAATTGACTATGTTAAGGATTGATATCTGTCGGGATTAAACGGTTGAAAGAAAACCGCCCCAGTCGATAAAACGACTTAAACATGGTGAATATGCAATATTAAATGCATGATTAAATGAACACGCATAATTTGCAGGACAAGTGGTTGAACTAGGGATGCTATAGTCTTAGGCGGTCGAACAACGAACCGCCGCGTGTTGTTATACGGACTGGCCGTGAAGTTTCTACTGCCATTGAAATTTAAATTATTTACGCGGTCTAATCATCAGCCGCTCGGGTCAATAAACGGTTTATGGCGGACCATTATAAAATCTAAAATAATTTAAACATAGTCCTTACCGGAGAACCGGATCCACCGGAATCATAACCGGATCCCTTCCCGGTCGACTCAAATCGATGGGAATTATAATATTTGACATGTTCCCTGCCAATCCATCATCTCAATACAATAGTTTATCATCTATGAACTCAGCAACGATGGGATACAGCAGTTTATAGTCTATGAACTCAGCAACGATGGGCATGCGATAGTTAATCTATGAACTCAGCGATGATGGGCATGCGTTAGGAACAATTTAACTGGCTAGGGCAACGATCCCCCTACCTCAATCGTGCCGAAAGCTCCTTTCCGACCGCATGCAAGCCGAGGGACGCGCCGCGGTCCCCCTTTGCCCGGTCATCTCTCCACTTCACAGTTCATCCCGGGTTGATGCCACGGCATGCCTCGTCGCTCCAAACGAGGATAGAAGGCCGTCCTTGTTGGGTTCGGTGCAGTAGATTCAGAGGGGGGTGAATGAATCTCCCCTTAAAAGTTTCACCCAATTAAAAATTCTTCCTGATACTAACAGAAGTCCAATAAGCAATTGCAGAATTCAGATTCACTAAGTCAAGTGATACGCTTATAGATGAACTGACTAGTGACTTAGGAACAATGTCAAAGGACTCTCAAAGCTACAATCGAACACACAGTGTGCAATCAAACCATATCGTCCCTAAGCATTCATCTAGCGCCAATCAGATAATAAAATTCAAACCACAGTGCACAAAGGATTTTTAGGTGGTTCGGTCCTCCAGACCAACATCCACCCCACACTCAAACCCGAGTGTGGATTCCGCTGACTCACAGCTTGAACAGCTGGGCATCACAGCTTGCCATACAACCGCTGGGCAACACAGCTTGCTATCCGCTGGGGACTACAGCTTAACCCGTCCGAGGTATCCACCTCGCCGCTGTGCATCACAGCTTGCACTGCTGACAGACAGCTTGAAGAAAGGTTTAAAAGGAAAGCAAAAATAAGAAACTACAGCAACGAAAAATTGTAAACAATGAAGCACGAATGTGGCTCACAAGGAGCTGACTGGATTGGATTTGATCCAACTTCCAGTGGAGACAGATTGTCTAATGAAGTCTTCTCTCTTCTCAACTCACGAGCTCTCTTCCTCTTTCTTTTTCTTCTTCTTCTCTGCTCTCGATCTCTCACTCTCTTTTTCTTTCTCTTCTTCTTATTCTATGTCTTTCTTACTGGATCGTGCAGGCTCTCCTCTGCTTCAGTCGATCAGTCTTCTTCTGTGGAAGAAGGCTTCCTTTTATAATCAGTTCCAGCAGGAGCAGCACTGGGCGCATGCCTTCCACATTTCCCGCCCAGATGTTTTTGGCCACGTGTCATCTTCCTGTCAGCCCTTCCAGCATCAGATCACGTGCCTTTCATTAAGCTCTGCAAGGAGTCCCTGTCAGACAGTCGAATAGGATTATCAGTTTAATGTCGACACCTTGTACAGACTTCATAGTATATAATATGCAATGTGTAGACTTTGCACTGTATAGACTTCGCAATGCGACAGCAAAGTATAGACTTAGAGTGAACAATGCACAAATGCATGAAACACACAGACTATAAAGACTTAGTGTGGCTTCAAGCACAGAATGCAATGGCTAAGGTTATGAGTGTATAGACTTTGCATGCGTGCTACATCAATGTACAGACTTGCTGACAATGAGTGTGCAGACTCTGCTTTGAACAATGCACAATGTATACACTTAGTCATGCGTGAAGCAAAGATAATGTACAGACTATGCCATGCTCACAGTTAATGCATGTACAGACTTGTATGAGGAACAGGCTGAACAGACTTAGACGAATGACCCACAAGCTGCAATGTGTAGACTTGAAGAGTATTCAGCAGCCAATGTATAGACTTGTCGACTTGTGCAGACTAGCCAGCGTATAGACTTGGTGAGCATGCAGCACACAATGTGTAGACTTCATGCAATGCATGAAGAAGCAATGTATAGACTTAGACAGACTTCGCAAGCGTGGAATGTGCAGACTTCATGCAATGCAATGTACAGACTTTAGAGATAATGCATGAACAACCGATGCAATGTACAGACTTGAGAAAGGAATGTGCAAACTTGAAGCATGAAGCAAGTTAATGAGGAATGTATAGACTTTCACGATGTATAGACTTGCCAAAGACAACTGGACGATGTACAGACTTGAGCAAAGCAAGGTCTGTACAGACTTGAGAGTTCACAATGTATAGACTTTGGCAAAGCAAGGGCTGTACAGACTTCAACTCAACTGCAATGTATAGACTCTAAGTGAGACAGAAGAATGTATAGACTTGCTAACATGCATGAACAAGTGTCGATGTATAGACTTGGCTAAAGTAGCGATGTATAGACTTGAACACATGCATTATGCGATGTACTGACTTGGACGCATGCATGCTATGCGATGTGTAGACTTGCCAGCAACAAGTGTATGGACTTACCAGCTATGAATGTGCAGACTTTATCTTGCATGATGCATGTACAGACTTGCTGTCATGATGTACAAACATAGTCCAATGTACAGACTTGCTGAACTGTCGTATGGACATAACACCCATGAATGCTTGGACAGCCTTCAACGAGTGTACACACTTTGTGTGCGTGCAAAGGCAGTAAACATAGATAAAGCAAGCGATGTATAGACTTGCTAGAGTAATGCACGAACACAATCAGCAGGTGCGTGCAAGCCAGACAGTGTATAGACTTCTCGTTATGCATGCAGACGAATGTACAGACTTGAGTTATGCAATTGAAGGCTGTACGGACTTGCTATGAAAGTGAGACGCAACATGAGACGCTCGAATGTACAGACTTGCTGGTTGTGTTAAGACACAGCATGAGACGCCGAGAGAGACGATGCATGCTTAGACAGTGTATAGTCTTGTAAGACGCGATGCAATGCATGGACTTAGAAAGACGCTGAGTGAGACAAAGCATGAATAGCACTGGCGATGTACATACTTGCCATCTGAAGTGTGTACATCCTTCACTGAAGAGTGTTCAGACTTAGCCTGCAACATTGTGTAGACTATGTAACGTGCAGACAAGACACTGTATGGACTTGAGAGCGACCAGAACAATGTACAGACTTTGACATGATGCATGAGATGCATGAAATGTATTAGCTGTACAGACTTGATCGATTAACAGCAGATGAGTGTATAGACTTTAGCTATCAAGGTTCAAGCAGGCTGTCTAAGGGTGTACAGACTATGTTGAGAGAGTGAGACACTGGCTGTACAGACAACACTACAGCAACACACGTTGTACAGACTTCAGTGTGCAAGACTATGAACATTACAAAATGATGCAATGACAAGCCAAATGAATGTGCAGAGTTATGAAATGCAACAGTTATGAAATGCACCAATGCACACAGCCTGTTCCATGTAATGACACGCAGATAAGATGTTAATGCACACAGCCTGTTCCATGTAATGACACTCAGATAAGATGTTCAATATCAGCATTCATATGCAACACAACAGATTCATATGCAGACAACATTCATATGCAACACAACAGATTCATATGCAAACACGAACAGATGATGACTTATTATAGTGTTTGCTATCATCAAAATCACAGGGACACAACAATCTCCCCCTTTTTGATGATGGCAACACTATGAGTCATACTGACTTGAATCAATTATTCTCCCCCTTTGACTTTAGCAAAAAGACATTAGTTGAAGAGGAAAGTATAAGAATGCATAAGATGAGTGAATTAAAAAACTCCCCCTTTGACTAAGGCATGAAAGACTTTCTCCCCTTTTGACAACAGCAAAGAAAATGGAGTGATCATTGACTGTTGAAGGAGATGATATATGAGCTTGTTGACACCCGTTTTAGCCCACAAGTTGTGTCATTTCTCTTATTCATCATTTTTGATGTCCCAAATCATCCATTATTTTGGAGCTTTCTCGGATGGATTTCAAGCCCATTTTTACCATTCCCTATCCTTTGAGTCTTGGAGATCATGATTTCCTAGAGTCCTGGAGCTTATCTTATCAAATTCCAGCTTCCAAGTCAACATACGGCCCATTTAGGCCGGCTTCCCTCAAGTAATCGGCTCTCTCTCACTGCGTGGTCCTGAAAGTGGTCCTTTTACATCTCATTCTATTCCTATTTTCAAAAGGTTGTCTTCATCAAAGTTGTTCATCTTTCAAAGATCTACAACTTCTTCTTCTACTCCATTGGCTAGTTCTGCCCCGATTGTGAGCTATTCGCATTTTTACAGCAGGCTGTGCTATTCACCTATGTCTCAGAATTTTACTCTATGTTCTAACCCCATTTTAACCCTCTTACAATCATTTTCTCAAATTTCTTTATTCATGAAAGTTGTTCCTCTCTCAATTATATACAAATTCTTCTTCTACCACTTTCGTTAGTTCTGCCCCGTTTGAGAGATACGCTTTAATTTCCAAAGTCACGCGCAGTCTTCCCAGAATTTTTTCCTCCATCAGTGTGACGGCCCTACATAGGTGCGTTAGAGCAGTGTGACGGTCCTACGATAGACCGTCACATCGAAACATGCCTGAAATGATCATGTTCAACCCCTAGAGCGTGGCGGTCCTACCCTAGACCGTTAGAGCCATGTGACGGTCTAGTATAGGTGCGTTACACCAAAACTTATCTGAAATCATCCCGTTCGACCCCTAGAGTGTGACGGACCTACCCTAGTCCGTTACATAACTCTGACGGTCCTACGATAGACCGTTACACAGACCTGAGAGTCCAATTCGTGCTAGACTCTGCTCCGTTTCTGTGCGCCGTGGTCCCCTTGCAGAGCCCATAACTTCTTCAATTCTTATCCAAATCGATCCCCGTTTTTTCCTACTTCTAGCCCTTTATATTATCTTGAATTTAGTCCAAAGAACTCCAAATTTCATTGGCTATCTTGCTCAAAATCATGCTCAAAAGATCAGGATTTAAGTATCCTAGTTCAACTAAAACTCTGCAGATAAGGCTCCAGGGCTACCTTCCAAGAGCCATATCTTCTAGAATCCTCCTTCGAATTGATCCCCGTTTGTTCCTATCTCTTGTCCTTAATATTATCTCGAGTTTGATCTAGAGAACTCGATTTATCTTGGACTCTATCTCCGGGAATCGTGATAAGAAGATGAGGCTTTCTTATAAAACTCTATAAAAACTGCCCAGCTCGCAGTTGCAAAGGGGGGCTCTTTCCGGACGTGGGGCGAAGTCATGCTGCAACTCCAACTCACAACTTCGACCCTATCTTGGAGAGGGAAGTATTAGCTTTCCATTGCATCCTTCTGGGCTTGATTTCATGGTCTACACTCTTAGTTCTAGTTTCTCAAAATCATAAATCATCACAGTTTTCTGCATTTTCTGCTACATATGTGTTTTTCTCTATTTTGCATCAATGATTTCTCTCTATTCTCCCAATCAAATCTCGTGATTTCAAATCTCATGCATGCACAACACACCCACCTATCTTTTTCACCCTTCCACAGGGGTTAAAAACCTCCCCCCGGTGCGTTCTCCCCCTTTTATTCATGCTATTTTATCACTTTGGGCAGATTTCTACACTTCATGTTCTAATGGGTTTTTACCATTGTATTTCATCTTTATTTTGCAGGAGAGAATGAATACAACGTGAGGCCCTCTTCATCTACCCGGCTGGAAGGAGAGGAGGTTTGAATCCACAAATTCCCCGCACCCCGTTTCAAGCGTGATCAAGTTTTCTTTCCAAGATACACGGCGCCGTTCTTTACACTTCTTCATCCTTTGGCGTTGTTGGAACCTTGGTGGCGATCACGGTTAGTATTTCTCATCCTTTCATCCCCCTTGTCTTTGATTCACATGTTTATGCATGTATGTATTTAAAGGGGGCGGGATAGGAATCTAATTAAAAAATAAATCAACACTTTTTTGGCGATCACGGTGGGACAACCAATGCCCATCACGCTTGTTTTCATGCTCTTTTGTAGGTTGGGTGGGTGCATGTTCATCTTTAGGTAGTATTTCCTCCATTCACTCACTATTTTTGGTGTTTTACGGGCTCTGGTTGTGTGACGGTCTTATGGTAGACCGTCATGGTCATGTAACGGTCATTTGGTAGACCGTTACAGATTCTGGCTGTCCTGCACGCATGCTCACAGGGCCGTGTTCGTCGGGGCATAACTTTTGATCCCGGAGTCCGATTGAGCTGATTTTTGTTCCGTTGGATAGCCCTTTGCATTGTCTTTCCATCCATATATCATTTGCATCATTTGGTTAATATTTAAATATTCTAATATTGTCCAACTGTTTGAGTTTTGTGCATAAGTTCTGCAGGCAGGCTCAGGGATAGGTTCATAGGTACATCTTTACTCAGTGATTTGACTGCCTTCCCAATGTCTGATTGCACTGATTTTTATTCCATTGGATAGTTCTTTGTATTGTCTTTCCATCCATATACTACTTGCATCATTTGGGTAACGTTTGCTTAGTTAAAAATTATCATCATTTTAGTATTTTGTCCATAAAATCTGCATGTGGTCTGCGCATAGGTTCACGGGGGCATCTTTGCTCAGTGATTTGATTGACCTCCCGGGGTCTGATTTATCTATTCTTGGGCCCGTTGTGTAGACCTTTGTATTGTCTTTACATCCATATACTATTTATCTTATTTGGATCATGTTTGCATAGTTTAATTTTATCTTGATTTTCTAGTTTTAGGCTAGAAATTGCATGCACTCCGGTGCACATAGGGCCATACATTGCATATCATAGTTGCATTTCCTACCTTGGTAAGTGATCCTCTCGCCTCCATATTCCTTGGAGTCGACTAGGTGATCTTATCCAGGACCTCCATAAGTCCCCGTGAGCCGTGGATTCCCATACGGACACCGGGCCGGTTGTACCTTTCCACCCCTTTAGGCTTGCATTTACATATGTGTGATAGAGTTAAACTTAGTCAACCCAAAGTTTGGACCTTATTTCCATAGGATTCCTATCTTGAGAGAATTATTATTAATTCAAATCATTAAAAGGTCTATTAAAATCCCTGAAATATTTCCCATCATATCAACTTGTTTGACTTGGGTGAAAACTCTCACATTGCATTGTTTATGTTGTTTGGGCTTGTCTAGGCCCATTAGTGGTGTTTGTGTTGCATTCTTTCATCATCCACATGTTTTATTATTGTTAGGCCCATTTAGCTTAACCCATTTTGTGTGTCCATTGTCTAGTCCATTGTCCCGTGGTTCGTTGTCCATTCATCTTTGTGTTAGTGGGTCAGTCCCCTCTTGTCCTCAAGCCCATTAAGCCCTTGCTTCCCCATTTGTATTATCCTTGATCTCCTTATATTAAGTCTCCATTTGCCCTCATGGAGTATCATTCTAACCCCTTGTATCATTCTTTTTCTCAATCTTCTTCCTATTCCCGCGTGGAATCCTCTTCCCACGTGGGCCCATCTTCCCGTGGTCCCTCTGATCCCTCTGAGGAACATGCTAATCTCATGGCCCATATATCAAGCCTTGTTCGTCAAATGGATCCGGCCCAGGCCCAACGTCTTATTGCATCTCATCTTCATGGGCCTCCTTCTCTTAATGGGCCTTCTTCTCTCATTAATGGGCCTCATCATCTTAATGGGCCCCATTCTCCTAATGGGCCTTATTTTTCTAATGGGACTCATTCTTCATCTCTTTATGCTGCCAGGCCAATGGGTCCTTATGTTCATGCTTCTTCCAGGCCCACATATCCTTCCATTCCTGGAATGGGCCCTTCTTCTTCTCAGCCCGGATCCTCTTATCCGGCCCATTACCATCATACTAGTCCTAATTCACAACCTCTTGCTCAAGTTGGCCCATATTCTTCTCGATGTCTCCCTACCCAGGAGATGATTGCTCAAACCCAACGCCAGCTTGATGAGCTTCAACGCCGGATCGATCCCAAATCCTCCTTAAGTATTCCATTCGCTTTTCAAGGTCTTCGGCTTCCGTCTCCATCACAAATTCTCACATATCACCGTTATAGTGGAGTCGGTGACCCGTATGTGCACTTGAAGGAGTTTGTTTATGAGTCGTCCCAATTTCGACATGACCAACCCTTGATGGCTTATCTGTTTGGTCTGTCATTGGAAGGCCCGACTCGGGATTGGTTCTTCTCTCTTCCGCAAGAGCAAGTTGTGAATTTTCAAGCTGCACAAGAGGGATTTATTCAGCAGTTCCAAGACCAAGTTGGGCCCAAGTACTCTATTGTGGATCTGGCCCATGAGATGATGAAGCCCGAGGAGGAGTTCTCTACCTTTGCCGGTCGTTGGCGTCGCCTTGCCACGCAAGTCTCGGGACACATTCAGGAGGGAGAACAAATCAAGATACTGATATCCAATGCCACGCCCGAGTATCGGTTTATCTTAGCCCTCAATGACATCACCTCCTGGCAACAATTATACAGCCGAGCCCGCTTCATTCGCCAACAAATCCAAGATTCCCTTGACCCCGAGTCTCCACCATCCACCTCCACATATCGACCATCACCCCCCACGTGCCAACCCTACGCTCTCATGAGTCAGCCTTCTGCCACATATCCCTCCACGAGCCAACCTCCCGCCTCTACGTACCCATACGCCTCCGCATATCAACCTTCCATGAGTCAGCCTCCCGTGTCTACATACCCGTCTCCGTCTCCACTTTCAGTCAAGGGAACACCACATCCCAAGCAAGTGGATGCCGTCTACATACCACATCACCCCATTCCACACATGCCATCACCAAAGCCCTCCACCACTAGCCACGCACTCTTGCCTACGCAACCTCCACTTCCGTCTCCACAACCTTCTCCACCATTACATATCCCTCGTCATCCACCTTGCCCGAAGCAGGCTTCTCGCCTTCCACTGCCAGAGTGTTTCACCGATATATTTTGGGCTTTGATGGCCACTCACGCATTGCCGCTCTCTCCGGTTGTGCCTTGCCGACCCGCGGTCGGGGATATGCTCCAGTTCTGTTATTTCCACCGCCAGCAGGGGCATTTGGTTGAGGATTGCCCCGAGTTCCAGGATTATGTTTATGATCTGGAAGCTAAGAAAAGGATTGATTGGGCCGCTATTCACAAAGTCATTTTACATCTTCGCAGCCAATAACAGCAACAAGAAGTGCCACCCTGGCAGCCGTCTCCGTTACTTCAAGGCCAGGGGCACCCTTGTGATTCCTCGTCTAGTGCTGCACTCGCTCCGTCACCTACTTCGTTACCTTCGCCATCTCCTACCCCGGCTCCATCATCACCACAAACCCAACCCTCTTCTCATGCTAGTGCCTCCCCTTCTTCTCCCACCGCCACTACCACCGCTTCCATTCCCAACACCGCTCGACGCGTTGTGTCGACACGTCGACGGTGTACACCACAACCTCCCTCTTCACCCTCTCCACCTCCATGTCCACTACCCCCACCGCCTTCATCACTATCCTCACCATCTCCATTGCCATCACCATCATCTCCGTCTCCACCACCAGTGCTTCCATCACCACCTCCATCTCTACCCTTGCCTCCATCTCCGCCATCACCTTTGCCCGAGCCTGAGCAAGCCACACATTTGCCTTTACCTTTACCCTTAGCCACGCTTTCACCTTCGCCTTTGTCGCCACCCGAGCCTATCATCGCCACATCGCCTGCGCCTTCACTTTCCATCACCACTCCCGTTGGAGCCTCCATGCCTTCCAAACCTTCACACGTACCACCCAAACATATTCCCTTTACTTCTCCAACCACTCCCACCCCACGGAGCGGGTGTGCGTTACCCATGGTGCCCCTTGGGTCTAATCCCTAGGGAGACAATAAGCCAAGTCGAGATGATTCAGTGCCGTCCGTGCATTTCAAGATTCAGGATTTTATCTGTCGGATGCCGATCTGTGTCCTGGTCCTTGGCTATTTTGGGGATGATGCGTCTCTACTTTCAAAGATGACAGTTGCTAAGAAGAGTTCCCTTGAGTTGATGCCAGTTTCTTCCCGAGCAAGCCCTGTGGCAATCTCTTTGCTTGCCAGAGAGTTCACCGTTGATGCAATTATTTCTCCTCGCTCTATTGCCATTCAGATGATAGGCCAAGAAGGGTTCTCTACCCGTGTTTTGCTAACGCATACGGCCGCCAAGCAGACTATGGATTCTATGTTCAAGGGGTAATTGGCTGTATCTTCTACACTTTCCAAGGATATTCTGCACTTGTTATGAAATCTTCATCGGTTTATTAGCAAACCGGCCATGTCAACGCCGTGTATTACTCTCCCTCAGCTTCACCTATCTCTTCTATCAAGGGAGTTGTGCTTCAAGGCTGAGTTCCGAGTGGAGTTGCCGAATCTTATGCTTCTAGTGCCGAGAGACAAAACCCCGTGGGTTTGTGAAATTCATCACTCTGAAGGGTTACTTGCTCAAGAATGTCCGCATATTGCTAGCACCGGGTGTCTAGGGGCAACTGCACCGATGAAGTTGCATGTTCACAGTCGGGCCAGGCCATCTGCTAGGTGGGCCCGTTATTTGAGAAGGTATTATAGATTAAGAAGCCCGAAGGTCCAAGCCCGCACCAAGTGGGTCCATTTTCAAGAGATTTCTGCCAAGAAGAGGCGATGACGCAAACTCAATGGCCGTCGATTGTGCATTCAGGGGTCCACCTCTTCCTCCCTTTCTTTTCATTCATCCTTCCTTCTACTCAGTTCCCACCCTTGGGTGGTGTATCTTCCTCCATCTGATCCTATCTCCATCATTTTCTCCTCCTTCCATAGGTCAGTGCGTCCCCATTCCTCTCCCTTTTCTCCAGATCCTCCAGATTTTCCCTCCTCTCACAATTCTAGGCCTCGGACTATGTCTTTTCATCCCGATCTCAGGATATCTCCCAGTTCTTCTCCTCCAGTATCTCCGGCTTCCGTCTCTAGTTCTCTTTCCCCGACCTTATCGGGTGGTCCTCATTCTCCTTCTATGGCCTTGTCGGATGATTCTCGTCCCTCCTCTCCGACCACGTCGGATGATTCTTCTTCTCATCTTTCTACTCATTCATCCTCACCCTTTCAGGGTCATTGCCCTTTTTCATGCTGTTTTCGAGGATTTAGTCCGCCTTGATCTCAGCTAATCTGGTTTATTCTGTATCTGGTTCCTTGTTATCAGGGCCTCAGTGCCTTGACGAGGGAGTTCTAGCCCTCGTCTCTCTTCCTTTTTTATCCCTTCTTCATCCAGTATGATGTCTGCCACTCCTCTGTGTCGATGAATCTTTCAATCCTTTGCTCTCCTTTCATCCTTTATCCTGACAAGCAAGGAATACAAAGCTACTCGCGCTCCTCGAAGCTCGATGATCGAGATCACTTCAGGATGCCAATTTCCACGCCATGGATTTACAAAGGTATCTTTATTTTAAGCAAAGAAACATGCTTTCATTTCCATTATTTCTATTGTTTCTGCACATGGTTATAATGTTATTCCTCAACATGGTTAAGTGGCTTTTAGAAATTTGCTTAGTTCATTTAGAATGAGTTCGCTTCTGCAGCATCCTTAGGCCGGTGATAGCTCCGCGCTGGGAGTCTAGTTCTTTCCCCGATCGTTGAGGGTGACCTTTAAGCATGGGTTTTTCACACACTTCACGGCGAGGCATAGCCGATCCCTCTGAGCAACACCGTTGCTGCTTTGGCCATACTTTGGGTATGCACAAAGGTCGTTTTCTCTTCTCTGCTCGGCCAAGTGCAGGGGCAAGAGATTGATGGATAAGATGACCAACCTATGCACTCCCTAATACTAGAGAGGTCTCAAATAGGGATAGTCTTGACCCTCAAAAATGAGCTTTCATACTATATCTAGCCAATATGGGCTATCAAAATAAGAATGAATAAATATGTAAAATTATGAATCAAAGGCATGGCAAGAGTGGCACTAAAGTTCCCCGTGGGACGTTATGAGCCCGGTCGCATGCATGCCTGATAAATATGGGTCTAAAAATCAAAGACACAAAGCCCCAGCGCAACAGGCTATCTCTTTGCGGGGTAGTGCCCTGGAAAGAATTCGAGCCTTGATATCTCCCATCCTGCACAAAGCTTGTCTCCAATTTTTCTTCTGCTTCTCCCTCTTAGGCTGGGTTGTATCCCGGGTATGGCCTTAGTAGGGGCACCGTTCTTTAGAGGTAGTTGGTTGTGCTAAGTCACCCTCACATGCACACCCTACTTAAGGGAAGTCTTTAATGAGAGGGGAGGGACGGCGATCCCTGGCCAGTAGTTCGAGCCTGTCTTTGGGTGCTACGGATTGATATTTCAAAAATCTAAAAAAATGAGAGATTGTCAAAAATAAAAAAAAAGAGATATTGTCAAAAATCCAAAAAAAAATGAAATATTGTTCAAATCCAAAAAAAATCAAATATTTTCAAAATCTAAAAAAATCAAGAAAATCTAAAAATCTAAAAATATTTATCTTTTATATTTTATTTTGAGAATAGATACGTAATCTGTTTGCTAAGTGTGCAGGTTGCAGGTACTCAAGCTTTCCTTGCTCTATATTTTATGCTCTGTCTCCTGTCCACATCTTCTGATATGTTCCCTTCTTCAATCATATCTCTCGATCTATTCTGAAGCTTGTGTCCTTCTCAACTTTTGTTTGCAATGATTATATCTATGAGAGGGCTTTTGCCTCACGATTATAAACCTGGCGGTTCTGCTTCATTCTGATCTTGGGTTTTGATTGAAGGGCGTATTTGTTTATGTCCTTTGTCCCGCCGTGTCCTTGTCTCACCGTGTCTATGTCCCTCCGTGTTGTCCCACACATGTTATTTTATTCTTCACCATGTGTTGTTAGTTGTCTTGCATATGTTGTTAGTCGTCCTTCTATATCTCGTGTGTTGTCCCAACCGTGTGGTCATCCCTCATGTTCTTGTCCCAACCATGTGTTGTCTCACTGCATTGTTGTCTTGTCCCCCACGTTCATCTTGCATACGTGTGGTTTTTTTCATGCCATTGCATTTGTGCTTGTTCGTCTTGTTGTGTTGTTTTCCATTCGTTTGATCGTTATGTTATGTTGTGTTGTCGGTCGTTCAGTTGAGCATTATCTTATCGTCGTTATGTTCATGCTTGTTTATCATGTTCATTCATATTGTTGTTGTCTTATTTGAAAATCCATAAAAATCAGAAAATCCAAAAAAATGCCGCTTCGCTTGGCAGGTAAGTCAGGTATGGCTCTCTATCCCTGCTCATTGTCGCATTACTATATGGTATCTATGTTATTATAACCTCTCAAGGACCGGCTGGTTGCCCGTGTGTTCTGAGATCTGATGTTCCCCTTTAACAAAAATGATGATGATCTAGGAGCATACGGTTAATCGTTGGATAGGCCGCTCGGTTGAGTCGGGTGAGGGACGATAGACTTTGTCTCGCACACCGTGGTTGCAAGAAGACTCTTGACCCCATCTTGCTCGATCTAGCAATATTATCCTTGAGTACTTTCTATTTTATCTTTCTTTGCATTCGTTTTAATGATTTCTTTATTTTTAGCCCAGCATGCATCATGTCATTTTAAGCATTCATGTCTCGTGATCCGTTCAAGGATTTCTCCTCAGCACTAGTTAATTACACTTCAGTTCTCTTGGATAAGAGATTCTTAATTCCACTCTGAATTCAAACGATTTCTCTGATCTTGCCTCTTGGTCTGGTTGGCCAGTGTGATTCCTGTCTGGATTTTATCTCAGTCTTATCTCTCATTTTCCAGCTCTTATGATGTGTTCCTTCCGACCCACTCATTGTCCATGGATTGTGTCCCCAATGAGGCTGGTCATGTTTCCTTTCCTTTAGTTTTGTTCTCCAGGCATGTCTCATCCTTGTCATCTATTTCAGGTGGTTAGTTCGGTATTTTTGGGAGAATTCTTGTCGCTTGTTAGTTGTGACGGGTGTCTTTTTACCTGGATGCCCGCTTATCAGTTCTCTCCGCTTCATCACCGCTTCATCTCCATTTCACGTCACTATTGCTTTCGCTCCATCTCCTTTCCATTTCGCCTCCGCGTCATTTTCGCTCGTTCCCTTGCAAAGCGAACATCAAGGAGGGGCATCTGTTGACACCCGTTTTAGCCCACAAGTTGTGTCATTTCTCTTATTCATCATTTTTGATGTCCCGAATTATCCATTATTTTGGAGCTTTCTCGGATGGATTTCAAGCCCATTTTTACCATTCCCTATCCTTTGAGTCTTGATGATCATGATTTCCTAGAGCCCTAGAGCTTATCTTATCAAATTCCAGCTTCCAAGTCAACTTACGGCCCATTTAGGCCAGCTTCCCTCAAGTAATCGGCTCTCTCTCACTGCGCGGTCCTAAAAGTGGTCCTTTTTCATCTCCTTCTATTCCTCTTTTCAAAAAGTTTTCTTCATCAAAGTTGTTCATCTTTCAAAGATCTACAACTTCTTCTTCTACGCCATTGGCTAGTTCTGCCCCGATTGTAAGCTATTCGCATTTTTCCAACAGGCTGTGCTATTCACCTATGTCTCATAATTTTCCTCTATGTTCTAACCCCATTTTATCCCTCTTACAATCATTTTCTCAAATTTCTTTATTCATGAAAGTTGTTCCTCTCTCAGTTATCTACAATTTCTTTTTCTACCATTTCGCTAGTTCTGCCCCGTTTGAGAGATACGCTTTAATTTCCAAAGTCACGCGCAGTCTTCCCAGAATTTTTCCTCCATCAGTGTGACGGCCCTACATAGGTGCGTTAGAGAAGTGTGGCGGTCCTACGATAGGCCGTCACATCGAAACATGCCCGAAATGACCCTGTTCAACCCCTAGAGCGTGGCAGTCCTACCCTAGACCATTAGAGCCATGTGACGGTCTAGTATAGGTGCGTTACACCGAAACTTATCTGAAATCATCCCGTTCGACCCCCAGAGTGTGACGGACCTACCCTAGTCCATTACATAACTCTGACGGTCCTACGATAGACCGTTACACACACCTGAGAGTCCAATTCATGCTGGACTCTGCTCCGTTTCTGTGCGCCGTGGCCCCCTTGCAGAGCCCATAACTTCTTCAATTCTTATCCAAATCGATCCCCATTTTTTCCTACTTCTAGCCCTTTATATTATCTTGCATTCAGTCCAAAGAACTCCAAATTTCATTGGCTATCTTGCTCAGAATCACGCTCAAAAGATCAGGATTTAAGTATCCTAGTTCAACTAAAACTCTGCAGATAAGGCTCCGGGGCTACCTTCCAAGAGCCATATCTTCTAGAATCCTCCTACGAATTGATCCCCGTTTGTTCCTATCCATTGTCCTTAGTATTATCTTAAGTTTGATCTAGAGAACTCGATTTATCTTGGGCTCTATCTCCGGGAATCGTGATAAGAAGATGAGGCTTTCTTACAAAACTCTATAAAAACTGCCCAGCTCACAGTTGCAAAGGGGGGCTCTTTCCGGACGTGGGGCGAAACCATGCTGCAACTCCAACTCACAACTTCGACCCTATCTTGGAGAGGGAAGTATTAGCTTTCCATTGCATCCTTCTGGGCTTGATTTCATGGTCTACACTCTTAGTTCTAGTCTCCTCAAAATCACAAATCATCACAGTTTTCTGCATTTTCTGCTACATATGTGTTTTTCTCTGATTTGCATCAATGATTTCTCTCTATTCTCTCAATCAAATCTCGTGATTTCAAATCTCATGCATGCACAACACACCCACCTTTCTTTTCCACCCTTCCACAGGGGTTAAAAACCTCCCCCCGGTGCGTTCTCCCCCTTTTATTCATGATATTTTATCACTTTGGGTAGATTTCTACACTTCATGTTCTAATGGGTTTTTACCATTGTGTTTCATCTTTATTTTGCAGGAGAGCATGAATACAACGTGAGGCCCTCTTCATCTATCCGGCTGGAAGGAGAGGAGGTTTGAATCCACAATTTCCCCGCACCCCGTTTCAAGCGTGATCAAGTTTTCTTTCCAAGATACACGGTGCCGTTCTTTACACTTCTTCATCCTTTGGCGTTGTTAGAACCTTGGTGGCGATCACGATTAGTATTTCTCATCCTTTCATCCCCCTTGTCTTTGATTCACATGTTTATGCATGTATGTATTTAAAGGGGGCGGGATAGGAATCTAATTAAAACAAATCAACAGAGCTATTATGCAATGCTGAGTTACAGTCATCTAAAACTCCCCCTATCAACATGAATGTTTGACTACCTTAACTACAGATGACCCAGAATTTCCCTTGAAGAGCAGGAATGAACTCTGGTTAACCAATGAATAAATCTGAAGTCCACCACCATAAGGATTCTGAAGTTCAGAAGACTGCAAGTGAACAAGGTAATAATGGGAGTAGCATCTCACATTTGTATGGTCAGAAAACTGATAAGAGAGGATTTGTCAATACAGTTTCTGTTGAACAAGTTGTCAGATATGAAACAGATCATGAGGGATTATAGGGCATGCACAACTACAATAAGTCTTAACATGAAAAGACTCTCTTATCATAGAGGGTTATGAATTAGCAACTTGACCAACCTGATTTAATTATGATGTATACCAGATTTATAAATTAAATTCAATACTCATATCTGAAATCAAGTTTTAATAAAGGTGAACCAAATAACCAGATAACACTCATGACCAATCATCTTCATCTTACACACAAAATCTCAATGACTGCTTTTAAGAGTTACACAGATTAGTATTGAGATGAAACACTTTTTACAGGAGCATGAGTTGACATAGTTTGCATGAAATTTTCATTTGAAGCATATTTTACTTTACCTAAGTAATATAGGTTGATCAACACCTTTTTACATGAGGCACAACACGTCTCAGGTGAAGTGACCCAGTTACTCAGTGCGATAACTGTCATTGCCTCTCAACATTGAGACCAGAGTTAGCAATAGACATGTCTTTTTACGTGAGGAGACACCTTGATCAGAGGCCAGACTCCCCAGTTACTTGACACAAATATGCCATTGCTCTGTCAGGTTTTTCAATAAATTTTTACCAGAGATAACTATGGCACTTCATGACATAAGTTACTTTATTTCATTAATGAAGAACTCAGTTTCTCAGTGACCAAGTCATTGCTCTGAATTCACAGTTTTTCAATTAGTCAACATTTCTCAAGTTAATGTTTAACCACAGTACTCACTCTATGTATCTCTACCAAAGTAGCCTTGATTTCAAATTTTCAGATATCAGATGAGAGAGTCTAAGGTTCTCATGACACATGTGGTTAAAGTTCATTAAATCTTATCATTCAGATATTTTCAAGATATTTAAATGCAAGTCTGAGAATACATAGTTCTTATATCAGTCTGATTCATTGGTTGTTCTTAAACCTATATGATAGAAATTTCTACATGATTCAGACTAGATTGTATGACATGCAATTTGTGTTCCTCAGATCAAATCGAAAGAATAACTGACCAACTAGTCAACAATAGAATTAAGTCTGTCACACCAGCTAAGAAGAATGTGAAGGATGAGTGTAAGCTGGTGTAAGAGTCAACACATATAGGAATATATCAGAAGAGTGTATATCAACAAACAGTAGCTGAGTCTGGAGTTCAGACAGATCAGCTGATAGGTAGTAACATGAATAAAGTTGAAAGAGACTCTTCTTTGACAACTCAGCGAATAGAAGGCAGAATCCATTTTCAAGAGAGAGAAATATGAAATCAGATGAGAGTTATTCAATTACTCGACAAGAGGTGTTCAAAGTGTGACAAAGTAAACACCAATTTTAAATGATCTCCCTGTCTAGATCCAATGGAATAACCTTTTAGGTTTTTTTCAAATGCACTACTCTTCATATGCAACATCAGTCAAACTCCCCCTGACAAAGTGCATGAAATGCAATTAAAGCACTGCTCATGATTTTAAAATATGCTCAAAGAGAATTCATGCTTGTTCAATCAGAGTGAGAGTTTACCAAATGCATCAAGTTCATTTCGGATTTTCAGATTTTTCAGATTTTATGATATACAGTACACTGCTTTATATGAAGACATGACCCTTGGTACTTGGCAGAGAACTTGGTCTCAAGGACCATCTCACACATAGTAAGAACCTCCAGATAGATTACATCTACCCTTTAGTAACTTACCATTAATATACCAGGGTTATGCAAAGAGATGCAGTGCAAAGCAGTCCTATATGCATTGAATGACTTCCTTGATAGTCATGCAAATGATATATGCAGACATCAGACACATGCATTGTCTATATGCATTTAACTGAATCATTCAATCTCAGTGTGACACATGAATAAGCTCAGTGCAAAGTACATGCACAAACATGTGAGAAGAGCATCAAATATGTTCAGAATTAAATTCAGTAGCTAAGTCTGGAATGCAGACTGATCAGCTAGACAAGAAGAGGACATCATAAATCAGACAAACTTTTCAACAATTTCAGATGATGAAATTTAAACAAGGTGTTCAGAACTAACTTGAATAGTGCAGTTCTGGGGTTCCAATTTTTGAGTGCCTTGGTTTTTTGACCCCTTTTATTCCATTCCAAGGCACACTTGTAACATGTTAATCAATTTGATCATGCAGGGACCCAAACAACCTTGGGTCCCGAGTTAATTCTAACAGGTGTTCTGAATAGTTTCTTGGCAACATTATCATCATTCTCCATCAGGTAACAATTATTCATGAAATGACCAAACTTTCCACAATATCTACATGATATAACAGCCCTTGAATTCTTTTTGTGAACATTGTTATAATCATGTAACCTATGTGAGTTAGCATGAGCATTTCTGTTACTTGCATGAGATTTTGATTTACCATTACCTGCCCACCAGCATTCAGAAGCTCGGTGGTCAGGTTTTCCACATTCAACATATGCAAGAATCTTTTCCTTAAAAGCAGTTTTATTTCTTCCAAAAAAATTTCTATTTGCAGGGAATTTGACAAATTTGAAATTAAAGTGATTTCCCTGAACATACCAGCAGTCCTTGACTGCATGCCCATACTTACCACATTCAAAGCACCTAACATGCTTACTTCTAGATCTAGAATTATTCCTATAATTCTCTGACCAACACTCAACAGCCTTATGACCTGGCTTGTTGCAATTGAAGCATGTGATGTGCTGGTTAAACTTAAGTTTGTTTCTGTTGTACCCATGATGATCAGAAGATCTAGCATGCAGTTTATCATCTTGTTTCATGATGGAACATGCATCCATGATATGACCATGCTTACCACAGTAATAGTAAGAAGCATCAGATTTCCTAGGGGCATGGTTTCTATCAGATGAATTCTTAGATGCATGCGAATGAGTACATGAGGCATGAGTATTTTGCATTGACCCATCAAATTCAGCCGAGCCAACTGATTTCATGACACAAGTAGGGACATTTTTAACCCCATCTTTCTTTCCATTCTTGTTCAATTGTTTAACTTTGTTTACAATTCTTGTTGGTTTTTCAGCTTTCTATACCTTAAATTGAAAGACAGATGATGGAGGTGATTTCAGATTTTTGTTTTGTTTTGGGGATTTACTTGAGGTACCAGCTACATCAGAGCTTTGCACAAAGGTAGTGTATAGCTGGTTTCTAGTAGTTTCCTTAACATCAGAACTACAGCTTGTCCCCCTTTTTGAATTCTTGTCCTCACTTTTCATGACAGATGCCATTTTTCCGTTTATTTTAGCAAACTCAATTGCTGAATTTTCCAGATCATGAATTTTATTTTTCAAGCTAGCAATGTGAAGTTCATAACTGGCTATCTCCTACTCACTACAATTAACACATTCGCTTAGAACTTTGTTTGTAATTTTATACTTCTCAATTTCTTGTTCTAGACTGTTCAACATTTGTGATTCTCCATCACAAGTGAACTTTCTCCTTTTTAAGGTGAGAAGTGTTTCAGATAAGCCAGTATTTAACAACTTTAACTTTTTAACTTTAGCTTTCAGTTCAGTGTTTTCCTCCTCAAGTTTTTATGGTTGAGCTTCCTTAATAGCAGATTTTTCTTTTTCGACAGTCAGAAATATCTGTGAGAAAATAGTATTTAAAACAATCAGTTTCTTGTTTTGTTCTCTCAGTTCTTTATTTTCTTCAATCAGCTTCTTGACTCCTTCATTACAATTTTCTCTTCCAGACATCAGCTCCAGCTTTTCAATTAGTTCCTCTTCTCTTTCTTCCACTTTAGTTTTCTCAATAATCAGATTTTTGTGATCCTCTTTAAACGAGGTAATTTGCTTATTCAGCCATTCATTCTCACTAAAAAGATCTTCATTACGTTCTCTTAGAGCTGAGCACATATTGCAGATTGACTCTACATATGAAATATGCATTGCTTCCTTGTTGATTTTATTCAGACTAGCCTTGAGATCTTCATTATGCTTTTGAATTTCAACATTTTCAGACTTCAGTTTGTCCATTACAGAATTTATCTTAATCAATTCTTGCATGCCTTTTAGATGCTCATTTTTCATCTTAATAAGCTGATTCTCCAGTTCAGATATCTTGTCCAAACATGTTTGATTTTCAAGTTTTAGAGAACCATTTTGTTCCTTAAAGTTCTGAACATCTAACATACATGCATCATAAGATTGTTTCAGATTTGGACATTTTTCACAGGAAGCTTTCAAATTTATCTGATCACATTTCTTTTTCAATCTTTTATTCTCAGATTTTAATCTTTCACATCTATCATTAAGTTCCTCATTTATATTCCATAGATCATCAATTGAAAGTTCTTCAGATTTAGAGCTTACCTGAGATGAGGTTTCATCATCATCATTTCTCCGATCAGCCATCAAGCATTTGCTGTGATTCCTGATTAGCTTTAGTTTTTCCAAAATTTCTTTGGCAGACCTGCAAGAAGAAATGCATTCAATTAGAGGTCTGTCAATTGATTCTTTTATTAAAACTACTGCTCTAGTGTTGACAGAGTCTTTCAATTTGTCCTTCTCAGTCCATCTAGATTTATCTTTTGATAATTTGTGTGGACCATGAGTTATTACCTTCCAAAGATTTGGATCAGTAGATTTTACATACCGATGGAAATTTTCTAACCAAGAATCAAAGTTATTACCTCTGAATATCAGAGGATTAGCCATCGAGATATGATGAATACACTGAAGTCAGATGAGCAAATCAAGACACTAAATCGGTGAAACAAAACACAGAACACAGGAAGCCCACTCTGCAATGCACCAACCAGAAATGCAGGATCTGCTGCAGATTGTTAGATCCTATGCACAGCAACCCGCTCTGATACCAAGTGTTGGGTTCGGTGCAGTAGATTGAGAGGGGGGTGAATGAATCTCCCCTTAAAAGTTTCGCCCAATTAAAAATTCTTCCTGATACTAACAGAAGTCCAATAAGCAATTGTGAAATTCAGATTCACTAAGTCAAGTGATATGCTTATAGATGAACTGACTAGTGACTTAGCAACAATATCAAAGGACTCTCAAAGCTACAATCGAACACACAGTGTGCAATCAAACCATATCGTCCCTAAACATTCATCTAGCGCCAATCAGATAATAAAATTCAAACCACAGTGCACAAAGGATTTTTAGGTGGTTCGGTCCTCCAGACCTACATCCACCCCACACTCAAACCCGAGTGTGGATTCCGCTGACTCACAGCTTGAATAGCTGGACATCACAGCTTGCCATACAACCACTGGGCAACACAGCTTGCCATCCGCTGGGGACTACAGCTTAACCCGTCCGAGATATCCACCTCGCCGCTGTGCATCACAGCTTGCACTGCTGACAGACAGCTTGAAGAAAGGTTTAAAAGGAAAGCAAAAACAAGAAACTACAGCAACGAAAAACTGTAAACAATGAAGCACGAATGTGGCTCACAAGGAGCTGACTGGATTGGATTTGATCCAACTTCCAGTGGAGACAGATTGTCTGATGAAGTCTTCTCTCTTCTCAACTCACGAGCTCTCTTCCTTTTTCTTTTTCTTCTTCTTCTCTGCTCTCGATCTCTCACTCTCTTTTTCTTTCTCTTCTTCTTCTTCTCTGTCTTTCTTACTGTATCGTGCAGGCTCTCCTCTGCTTCAGTCGATCAGTCTTCTTCTGTGAAAGAAGGCTTCCTTTTATAATCAGTTCCAGCAAAAGCAGCACTGGGCGCGGGTCTTTCACATTTCCCGCCCAGATGTTTTTGGCCACGTGTCATCTTCCTGTCAGCCCTTCCAGCATCGGATCACGTGCCATTCATTAAGCTCTGCAAGGAGTCCCTGTCAGACAGTCGAATAGGATTATCAGTTTAATGTTGACACCTTGTACAGACTTCATAGTATATAATGTGCAATGTGTAGACTTTGCACTGTATAGACTTCGCAATGCGACAGCAAAGTATAGACTTAGAGTGAACGATGCACAAATGCATGAAACACACAGACTGTATAGACTTTGTGTGGCTTGAAGCACAGAATGCAATGGCTAAGGTTATGAGTGTATAGACTCTGCATGCGTGCTACATCAATGTATAGACTTGCTGACAATGAGTGTGCAGACTCTGCTTTGAACAATGTACAATGTATAGACTTAGTCATGCGTGAAGCAAAGACAATGTACAGACTATGCCATGCTCACAGTTAATGCATGTACAGACTTGTATGAGGAACAGGCTGTACAGACTTAGACGAATGACCCACAAGCTGCAATCTGTAGACTTGAAGAGCATTCAGCAGCCAATGTATAGACTTGCAGACTTGTGCAGACTAGCCAGCGTATAGACTTGGTGAGCATGCAGCACACAATGTGCAGACTTCGTGCAATGCATGAAGAAGCAATGTATAGACTTAGACAGACTTCGCTAGTGTGGAATGTGCAGACTTCATGCAATGCAATGTACAGACTTTAGAGATAATGCATGAACAACCGATGCAATGTACAGACTTGAGAAAGGAATGTGTAGAGTTGAAGCATGAAGCAAGGCAATGAGGAATGTATAGACTTTCACGATGTATAGACTTGCCAAAGACAACTGGACGATGTACAGACTTGAGCAAAGCAAGGTCTATACAGACTTGAGAGTTCACAATGTATAGACTTTGGCAAAGTAAGGGCTGTACAGACTTCAACTCAGCTGCAATGTATAGACTCTAAGTGAGACAGAAGAATGTATAGACTTGCTAACATGCATGAACAAGTGTCGATGTATAGACTTGGCTAAAGCAACAATGTATAGACTTGAACACATGCATTATGCGATGTACTGACTTGGAAGCATGCATGATATGCGATGTGTAGACTTGCCAGCAGCAAGTGTATGGACTTACCAGCTATGAATGTGCAGACTTTATCTTGAATGATGCATGTACAGACTTGCTGTCATGATGTACAAACATAGTCCAATGTACAGACTTGCTGAACTGTCGTATGGACATAACACCCATGAATGCTTGGATAGCCTTCAACGAGTGTACACACTTTGTGTGCGTGTAAAGGTAGTGAACGTAGATAAAGCAAGCGATGTATAGACTTGCTAGAGTAATGCACGAACACAGTCAGCAGGTGCGTGCAAGCCAGACAGTGTATGGACTTCTCGTTATGCATCCAGACGAATGTACAGACTTGAGTTATGCAACTGAAGCGCTGTACGGACTTGCTATGAAAGTGAGACGCAACATAAGACGCTCGAATGTACAGACTTGCTGGTTGTGTTAAGACACAGCATGAGACGCTGAGAGAGACGATGCATGCTTAGACAGTGTATAGTCTTGTAAGACGCGATGCAATGTATGGACTCAGAAAGACGCTGAGTGAGACAAAGCATGAATAGCACTGGCGATGTACATACTTGCCATCTGAAGTGTGTACAGCCTTCACTGAAGAGTGTTCAGACTTAGCCTGCAACATTGTGTAGACTATGTAACGTGCAGACAAGACACTGTATGGACTTGAGAGCGACCAGAATAATGTACAGACTTTGACATGATGCATGAGATGCATGAAATGTATTGGCTGTACAGACTTGATCGATTAACAGCAGATGAGTGTATAGACTTTAGCTATCAAGGTTCAAGCAGGCTGTCTAAGGGTGTACAGACTATGCTGAGAGAGTGAGACACTTGCTGTACAGACAACACTACAGCAACACACGTTGTACAGACTTCACGTGTGCAGGACTATGAACATTACAAAATTATGTAATGACATGCCAAATGAATGTGCAGAGTTATGAAATGCACCAGTTATGAAATGCACCAATGCACACAGCCTGTTCCATGTAATGACACTCAGATAAGATGTTAATGCACATAGCCTGTTCCATGTAATGGCACTCAGATAAGATGTTCAATATCAGCATTCATATGCAACACAACAGATTCATATGCAGACAACATTCATATGCAACACAACAGATTCATAGGCAGACACGAACAGATGATGACTTATTATAGTGTTTGCTATCAACAAAACCACAGGGACACAATAGTCCCCCCACTGGATCTAAGCCGAGGATGCCGATCCCGCCGTGAGAACGCCATGAGAATGGCGTGAGAGAGGGAGAGAGGAGCCGATGCCGATGTGGGTTCGCTCCGACGAGGGCACCGCCGCGGTCCCCTCTCCACTAGCTCACCGGCGAGGTCGCCGGAGTCCTCCACCATAACCCCGGGTCGCCACTGCCACGAAGAGGAGGAACGGGAGAGAGAGAGGGGTCGCGCCGTTCGTGGGTCCGCGGGGTGAGGACGCCGCCGTGTCCCTCCCCCTTGCGGCCTTGGGTCGCCGCCGCCGTGGTCCTCCGCCGTGGCCGGCCGGTCGCCGTGTCGAGAAGTGGCGAACGGGGGGAGGCGGAGTCGCCGTCGCGGGTTTCGCCTGGGCACTCGGTCGCCCTCGGGTGAAAGAAAAGGGGGGGCGAATTAGGAAAGTGGGAGAGAGAGGGGGCCATCGAATGGGTAAAAAAGGGATTAAAATAATTTTTATTTTATTTTTAACCCTCTTTTACACTCTAGACCCCCAATTAAGAAAAATTATACAAATGCCCCTTTTAATTTCAAAAAAGCTTATATAAATACTCAAAGCCCAATTAACTAGGCCCAATAAACCCCAAAAAAACTCCTAAATTCACAGAATTAATTCTAATTCTAATACCAGCAAAAATCCGTTAAAGAATGGGTCTCACATATATGCATCAGAAAATTCTGTAAGAACAGTCAAATTCAGATATAAACATGAATGTTTAATCTCAATACTACCTTGTGTTACTCTTAAAGGAATCATGAAAATTAAACTGATTAAGATGAAAGATAGTTGAACTAGAATTTTATATGAGCAAGTGGTTCATTTTTATTAAGGAATTCTCTCAGATATGAGTATTGCATCTTATTACAAGAACTCTGATTACACCATTCTTAAACCATACTTTTCAATCAAAACCAATTCACAAGCCTTTACAATGGAAGACTCTAAAATCTAGATATTGATTTATGAAGTTGGCATTGTTCTGAAAAATTCTTCATCTCATATTCTTTGAATATTCACTGATACATCTGTTCAAATCACTGCTCTCTGTCCATACCAACTCTTGATCATTGTTGTGAATAATTGTTTCTGAAAAATCTATGTGTTGACTAATCTCTACACAGTAGCTTTGTCAAAGGGAAGAACTGATTCTTGTCTAGAATGCATTTATTATTTCTCAAAGGGGAAGAATTATCTGCCGTTTCATCTGTTCAATCCAAGGGGGAGAATGTGCTATGTCAGTCTTTGCCACATCCTTTGGCATCTGGTCTTGTTTAGACTGACTTTATTCCCTTCAAAGGGTGAAGATTAAGGTTCTACATGACATGCATTCATCTTTCAAAGTGGGAGAATGAGTTATATTTCTGCTATCTTCATTGGTTTCATTCCATCTGTCCATTCTGACCATTCTTTTTGATGAAGTCAAAGGGGGAGAATAAGTTGAGTCTTATGCAGGTCATAGGCTGAGCTGAGAATGTTTTGGTTGTCACTTGGCTAAGAATGTTTTGGTCATCACTTGGGTAGAATGAATTGATGGATTGTCTGGTTTTCGTGACTCATAGTGTTGTCATCATCAAAAAGGGAGAGATTGTTGGATATTGTGTTTTGATGATGACAAACACTATAACTCATATATATGATGTCATATGTATTTTTATGATTCCATATGTGCTTATTGCATACAACATGGGTTTTTGTTTCATACAGTGTTTGTTATGTGCATACAATGCTCATATTGTTGTATATATGAATTACATGGAATGAATTGTTGCACATGTGCATGTTTATGGATGTCTCTGTACAAGTCTTGCATAAAGTCTGGTACAACCGTTCATATGTGTCAATGTATCATAGGTCAACCATAAGACAAAGCAAAGTCAACACTGTGTACATAAAGTCAACGCGTCTGCATAAATTCTGTGCACATGACAGTTTACTGAATAACCTGTGTGCATGGCATTTGGTCGAACAGGTGGTGTGCATGATCCTCATATTGCACTATGCTTATATAGAGTCAACGCCAGTTGCATCATGCATAACTAGGGTTGGTGCTAGTTGTGATGTCACACAGCTAAGGTCAATGTTAGTTGATGTTGTTTAAGTGCATGAGTCAGTGCATCACATGTAGAGTCGATGCTAGCATCACACATATTGCATTCAGAGTCGGTGCTAGTTGCACCTTATGCATACATAGTCAGTGCCAGTCACTATTGACTGAATACTCAGGTCGGTGCACTTGTAAGCATTTTGCATATAAGGTCAGTGCACGTTCTAGTTTTTACTGGACCTGAGTTAGTCCATATCTACCCTAGCATTACTAAGATCGGTGCATGTCTCGTTCTTTACATATAGAAGTCAGAGCATATTTAACGTAAAAGGTCAGTGCATATCGGCCTAAGTCTTTGATATAGTCGGTGCACGTTTGCTTGAGCACATACTCGGTGCAGGTTTTGCATATAGTCAATGCACGATTGGATTGAGCATAAAGGGTCGGTGCAAGTTTTTGTTGTGAGCATACATAGTCGATGTAGTGTCTGCATTGAGCATAGAAGGTTGGTGCATTGTCAATTGTATTCTACGTAAGGTCCGTGCACATTCTACCCTACACATAAGAGGTCTGTGCATGTTTTCATATATGCGTAATAAGGTCAGTGCACACTTATATCCTGCCCAACCAAAGTCAGTGCATTGTTTGCTTTACAAGTGTAGATGGTCAGTGCACTTTCTTCTCTATATCACAACACGTAGTGCCTCACGTACACTTAGGGTCGGTGCATGTGTATTTCAGGTCTGTGCTAGTTGCATAGTCTGTGCTAGTTCTTCTTGCATCTGTGCCTGTACACATAGACGAATGAGCTGTCTAAGTCCTATAACATGTGACTGATACTTTGTTCGTTATAATGACAGGTAAGACTTTTGATCAAGCACCTGACGCGTGTCCTAACTACCTGCGAACACCAAGTCACGAGCAACTTGATAGGATCAGTGCGCTGGATTTAGAGGGGGGGTGAATGAATCCCACCCTTAAAAACTTTTCGCTCAATAAAAACTAGAACAAAATAGACAAGCTGGGTAACTAATCAGAATCTCTTTTGAACCGAAGAACAAACATCTATCTCGCGCCTAAACAATCAACTAGTGGAAGCGGAAGAAGGTAATCAACCTACTGCAATATAGCAATATGAATGCTCAGACAATCTGTGAAAGGTGGTAGAAGATATGGAGCTAACGCACAAGGCAAACCACTGCACATATAATTTTTTAGGTGGTTCGGTCCTCCAGACCTACATCCACCCCTCACTCCCAACCGGAGTGAGGCTTCCACTAGCACAAGCTAGAAACTACAGACTCAGTCTGCGAACAGAATGCTGCCACACAACTTGACAAGGGGAACAGCCTCCCCTCTTCCTCCAAACCGGAGGGACATTCCAAGTGACTCCCAGCCACTTGGAACCAGAGACTAGGTCTCTCTTCCTCCAGACCAGGAGGGAACACCTGGACTTGCAACCCACAAGACCAGAACCGGAGACAAGTCTCCCTTCCTCCAACCCGGAGGGAACCCAACAAGTGACTCCCAGCCACTTGCTACCGGAGACACAATGTCTCCCTTCTCCTGAGTCCACAGGAGGAACCCGACCTCAATCCAAAGAGTCGGAAGAACAATGATGAACAGATAACAAAAGAAAGGAAAAATATACAGCGATCAGAAAGCTGTAAAGAAAGATAACATAGATATGGCTCCCATGGAGCTGACTGGCCTGGATTTGATCCACGGTCCAGTAGACAGATCTTCAGTCGAGACTTCTTTCTTCTTCTCCACGAACTCTCACTCTCTCTCTTCTCCTTCTCTTTTTCTCTTTCTTTTTCTGACACTCGATCGTGCAGGCTCTCTCTAGCTCTTCTTTTCTCTTCTTCTTCTTTTTCTTCTTCTGCTGCTCTCTGCCTCACTTCTTCACTCACAGTCTCGATCAGCCCTCTTCTGTTCTTCTCATTAGTCTTCTTCAGACTTACATGAGATGCTCAATGAGACGCTCAGTGTTTAGACTTATGCTGTGCAGACTTTGACTCAAATGTGCATATGAGACGTTGAACAAGACGATGCACAATGTATAGACATTAAGTGCAATGCAGAGGGCTGTACAAACTTGTATGAATGAACAAGCATGAATGTATAGACTTTGAAAGACATTGCATGAACAATCTAATGTACAGACTTCCAAATGAAGTGATGAACGACACAATGTATAGACTTGGCCCCTTGACGAACGTATAGACTTGGCTTCGTGCTTGCTATAGGACAATGTCTAGAGTTGATGCAACCTCAAAGCACAATGTGCAGACTTTAGCAATGTAACGCAATGTACACACTTCATGAGACGATGGATGTACACACTTCAGCTAAGCAAGCTACAGTGAATGTATGGACTTTATGAAGACGATGCATGAGACGTGAACTCTGTACAGACTTGGTGTTGCGACACTAGGCAATGTACAGACTTAGAATGCCTGCAGTCTATGCAATGTATAGACTTGGTGACTCGCGTGCTATGCATTGTGCAGACTTGAAGTCTTGCAAGCTGTGCGGTGTTTAGACTTGAAGTTGCTGCAGCTATGCAATGTGTAGACTTCCACAAGCAGAGAGATGCAGCAGATAAAATGACTGAACATCAAATGCAATGAGTCACAGTGTAAGCAGATAAAATGACTGAGCATCTGAAAGACTGAACATATGAATGACTGCTAAACTGAATCAACAAGGTCTTTCATGCACACATGCATATGGTGACTTATAGTGTTTGTTATCATCAAAACCAATCATCAAGACCACAGGGGCACAACAATCTCCCCCTTTTTGATGATGGCAACACTATGAGTCACACTGACTCAAGTCAAAACATTCTCCCCCTTTGACTTCAGCAAAAAGACATTAGTTTGAGAGAGGAAAAATAAGCAGATATGAAACAATTGAAAGAACATTTCTTCCTTTAACTACATGAAAGCACATTCTCCCCAAAGAGCAATATGACTCAAATCAATTTTTCCCCTTTTATTTTTTTTTTTAAACAATCATGCAGAGGTATGAATGCAGAGATGCAGATGCAGCAAGAAATGTAATACCTCCCCCTAAGAATATGAATGAAGGTCACAATTGATATGAGCATGATTCAATATGAGAAGGAAGCTCCCCCTGAATAGATACCAATTGATATGCATCTATTGCATTTCTCCCAATTGATGTGGTTGAGATGGAGACCACAGTGGCATTCAAGGGTAAGTTCAGGTCAATGAACCAAGGACAGTGAGGAGAAGAGTTTTAAAAACAAGAAGTTCAAAACAAGATTTTCAAGGAGATATCAATCTCATAAATCCAAAACATAATTTTTCAAAGTCTTCCATTATAAGGGCTTATGAATTAATTTTATTGATCAACATGGTGTAAACATGATGTATGCAAGATTTATCAATAAAATTCTGTATTGATATCTAAAATCAAGGTTTAATAAAAATGAACCAAGCCCTCATAATTCTATCTTGATTATCCTCCCTTTCTCTTACACAATCAAATCTATTGACTTCTTTCAGAAATACATGCACTAGTATTGAGATCAAGCAATTATGAAGTCATGAGATTTTGTCTAGGGTTATAACAATTTTATTTTTGCATCATATTCAAATATTGTAATTTGTTCAACAAATTTTCATGTTACAAATTTTACGAGCACTCTAGTTCAGTGTACACTTTGTAACTAGAGGATATACCTTGATCAGAGGCCAATATCCCTAAGCATTTAGTGTGACTAACAGTCATGCTTTATATGAACAGAGGTAGCATTTACACATGATGACACACTGCAAATCATTTCTTTGATGAGTGAGTTGTATTTCTCAGTGTGCATGCCATTGCTCTGTCTGATTAACAATCATTCTTAAGCAGAGTTAACTATGGCACCTCATGACACAGTCCTTTGGACATGTGTTTCTCAGTGACCAAAGTCATTGCTCTGACTGAAATTAACCCTTTAGACAATTCAGACAAATTCATTTGCTGCAAGTCAATAATAATTTCACGTACTTAACCAATTAAAGCCATGTATTCAATAGTATAGTTTTCAGAAGATTTTACAAGGCACATCATGAAACAGTTGGTTAAGGTTTATTAAACATGATTCAGATATTTTTAAGAGAATTACAGACAAACTCCATGAATACATTAAACTTAAACCACATGAATTATTTCAGACATTCATAAAATCGTATAATAGAAGATTCCTAGTTCAAGTGTTTTCAGATTTATGATCGAAATAGTCCCATTGAAATCTTCATGAAAGATTGATAGAATTCTGATACCAAATGATATAAGAGATTTTGAAGCTCAATGTTTTCAGAATATGTTCAAGGTTTGTCAACAAAATCAATAAGGAGGGATATGCAATGAATTCTGACAAGTGTATGCATTTGACAACCTACATGCAATGCATTGACTCCCCCTCACAATATGCATTCAGTCAATCTATTTGGCTTTTTCAATGTAGTGAAATGCAATGCTATTAACTACATGTATGCAAAGACATGCAAGGACTCAACATTGATTGCCATGCAAAGACATGCAATTAAGTACCCCTGAAAACATGCAATGTTTATCATGAAAACTGAACATATGTCTTTGTGACTCATGCACATACAGACTGCCCTATCAAAGCAAAGTGACACATGGTACTAGGCGGAGCACTTGGTCTAAAAGACCACCTCATACATAGTAAGAACCTCAAGACAGATTTCCCTACCTTTTGGTAGCTTACTATTTATATACCATAGTGGTCAATCATGATAATTCAACATGCAGTCCTATAGGCAATCCAGATTTTCAGTGAGCTATGCAACAGACAGATTTCAAACAGCATTCATATGCAGTTCAGGTTTTCAGATATTGCAAGTTTATTCTCATTTCAATGTCTAAACAGACAATTCAGTATGAGCATTGAGAGACTTGAATATTCATAGTGTTCAAAAGATGACAAATATGCAAGAGCACATCAAACCAGATATGTAATGATATTTATTATGCAAGAGAAGATTCAAACAGAGTTGTGCAGATGACACATGCAGCTATGTATGCTTAACAGATTATGCAAAGATCTAAACCAGATATTTCAGATGGCAAGGTTAAAAAAAAAGTTTTCAGAACTGACCTGAATAGTGCAATCCTAGGGGTTTCATTCTTGAATGCCTTGGTTTATTGCCCCTCTTTATTCTTCAGCTTCCAAGGCATACCTGTAACACAAAGCTTATTTTGCACAAACAGGTACCCAAGAGGTCTTGGGTCCTGAATTGACAGTGACATTTCTAGCAGGTTTTCTCAACAAGTTTTGTGCATGAAGGTCATCAGATTTCATTAAATAGCCATTATTCATTGAATGACCAAATCCACCACAATAACGACATGAGACAGAATTTTTGTTCTCTTTGTACACATTAGCATGATCATGAAATCTATGTGTATGAGAATTAAAGTTTCTGTTGTTTGCATGAAGGTTCTGTCCTTTGTTATCATTCGGCCAGCAATTTACAGCTTTGTAGCCAGACTTTTCATATTCAAAATGAGAAGAATGATTTCTTCTCTTAAAGGGTGACCAGCACTCTCTAGCTAGATGGCCTGGCCTCCAACAGTTAGAGCATGCAACAAACTTTCTGTTAAAGACAAATTCAAGTTTATCAAAAAAATTTCTATTTGCAGGGAATCTACCAGATTTATAGTTAGACTTCCTTCCCTAAGCATGCCAACATTCAATGGCCCTATGGCCTGTCTTTCCACATTCAAAGCATGAAATAGAATTTCTTCTACCAGCATTCAACCAACATTCAATGGCCCTATGGCCTGTCTTTCCACAGTTGAAGCATGCAGAATATTTTCTATTTACAGCAACTTTATTCCTATCAACATCATTATGGTTTGCAGGGAATTTAGCATGATGTGAAAAAGATATTTTCTTACCATTTGCAAACCAGCATTGTGCAATGCTGTGTCCTAGTTTGCCACAGTGCAGACATTCAGTTTTCCTTTTTTGACGTGAATGATTTTTATCATGAAATCTCCTAGCATTCATATCATCTTTCTCCATCAATTTACAATCATGCATCAAATGACCAAATCTATGACAGTAATGACAGATCATTTTCTTCTTAGATGCATGTGAGTGTGTGTGAGGACTGTGATCAACATGCACTGATGTATCCTTTTTATTTATTTTCTATTTTCCAGTCCTTTTCTGATTTTTATCCTGTTTTTCTATTTTCTTAGCCTTGTACTGAGTTGGAGAAGGGGTAGAAGGCTTTTCCTGTTCAGAAGATTTAACAAAAATAGTTTTCAGGTTGGTTCCATCAACCCTCCTCATAGCTGGATTGTAACCCAGTCCTTCTTTCTTAAAATTAACCTTCGTTCCCAGCATTTTCTGAACAATGGGCTGTTTGTCTTTAGAGGTTGTGGCTACATTTGAGACATTTACAAATGATGTTATTAACTTGCTCTGAAGCTCTTTCTTGTTGATCTTATTGTAGCCCAACCCTTCCTTCCTAGAGTTGATTTTTATACCTAGTAGCTTGTCTAGGTTTTTCTGCCCATCAACAAACTTTGACAGAGAGTTCCTCAAGTCTTGGATTTCATCTTCTAAAGAGGAAATGTGTAACTCATAACTGGCAATCTCTTGCTCATTACAATTCATAGCTTCATTCAAAACGTTGTTAGCAGTTTTATATTTCTCAACTTCCTGTTCTAGATTGCTCAGTTTATCAGAATCTTCAATGCAAATAGTTTTTCCTCTTTCTAAGGCTAGAAGTCTCTCAGACATAGTGGAGTTCCGCACTTTTAACTTCTCATTTTCTTTAACCAAAGTATCATTTTGAATTAACTCATCAAGAAGAATCTGGTCATCTTGAGATACTTTTGGATTATTTGGAGTTTCATACTCCCTATGCAAGTTTTCAATGTTTTTCTGCAACTCCATGTTTACAGATTTTATGGCATCAGATTTTTCAATTAGCAATGTGTTCTCCTTTTTCAGTTTCTCTAATTTTCCTTCATTTTCTTTAACAGATTTTCTAAGAGAGTCATTTTCAGATTTTAGCTAGTTTAAATCTGAGTTCACACTTTCGAAATTTTTCAGTAATTTTTCATACTGGTCATGATAGTTAACAAGAGTCTGATTATCATTATTTGAACTGAGTTTCTCTTTGAGTTCAGATATCTCATTTACATGATCTTGATTCTCAATTTTCAGCAACGAAATTTATTTTTTCAGCATTTGAAAATCAGACATACAAACATCATGAACATTTTTCAATTCAGTACAATTTTTACATGGAGAACTTGAACTATCTAACCCAGTACCCTTCTTCAATTTTTTATACTGTTTTCTTAACCTCTCATGTGACTCTAATAATTCAGCATATGCATTCTCCAAATCATCTAGAAAAAAATTCTCGAAGAGATTTACCTCCTCATCATTCTGTTCTTCTTCTTGATTGTTACTTTGTCCACTTCCTCGAGCCATCATGCAGCTTGTTTGATTTCCTTTCCCAGCTCTCTTCATCATCTCCAATATGTCACTTGCAGATTTACAATCAAGGAAACATGAATGAAAGGCTTTGTCAGTAGCTGCCTTCATCAGATTCCAAGCCTTCTGATTTTCTGCACACATAGATCGATGCTTATTAGTCCATTTGGACTGATCTTTGGGTATTCTATGTGGACCATGTGAAATTAGTTTCCACAAATCTGGATCAGTAGTCGTAACAAACATATGCAAGTTTTTAAACCAGACATTAAAGTCCGTACCACTGAAAATCGGTGGATGAGCCATGAAGACAAATCAACAGGCAATTTTTCTAAAACAATATGTAGAAGACAATGATGCACCAAAACGCTAGCAGGATCCTCTGCAGATCGTTGGATCTGTAAGTCAGAAACCGCTCTGATACCAATTGATAGGATCGATGCGCTGGATTCAGAGGGGGGGATGAATCTCACCCTTAAAAACTTTTCGCTCAATAAAAATTAGAACAAGATAGACAAGCTGGGTAACTAATCAGAATCTCTTTTGAACCAAAGAACAAACATCTATCTCGCGCCTAAACAATCAACTAGTGGAAGCGGAAGAAGGTAATCAACCTACTGCAATATAGCAATATGAACGCTCAGACAATCTGTGAAAGGTGGTAGAAGATATGGAGCTAACGCACAAGGCAAACCACTGCACATATAATTTTTTAGGTGGTTCGGTCCTCCAGACCTACATCCACCCCTCACTCCCAACCGGAGTGAGGCTTCCACTAGCACAAGCTAGAAACTGCAGACTCAGTCTGCGAACAGAATGCTGCCACACAGCTTGACCAGGGGAACAGCCTCCCCTCTTCCTCCAAACTGGAGGGACACTCCAAGTGACTCCCAGCCACTTGGAACCAGAGACTAGGTCTCTCTTCCTCCAGACCAGGGGGGAACACTTGGACATGCAACCCACAAGACCAGACCCGGAGACAAGTCTCCCTTCCTCCAACCCGAAGGGAATCCAACAAGTGACTCCCAGCCACTTGCTACCGAAGACACAATGTCTCCCTTCTCCTGAGTCCACAGGAGGAACCCGACCTCAATCCAGAGAGTCGGAAGAACAATGATGAACAGATAACAAAAGAAAGGAAAAATAAGAAAGGAAAAATACACAGTGATCAGAAAGCTGTAAAGAAAGATAACATAGATATGGCTCCCATGGAGCTGACTGGCCTGGATTTGATCCACGGTCCAGTAGACAGATCTTCAGTCGAGACTTCTTTCTTCTTCTCCACGAACTCTCACTCTCTCTCTTCTCCTTCTCTTTTTCTCTTTCTTTTTCTGACACTCGATCGTGCAGGCTCTCTCTAGCTCTTCTTTTCTCTTCTTCTTCTTTTTTTTCTTCTGCTGCTCTCTGCCTCACTTCTTCTTCACTCACAGTCTCGATCAGCCCTCTTCTGTTTTTCTCATTAGTCTTCTTCAGACTTACATGAGACGCTCAATGAGATGCTCAGTGTTTAGACTTATGCTGTGCAGACTTTGACTCAAATGTGCATATGAGACGCTGAATAAGACGATGCACAATGTATAGACATTAAGTGCAATGCAGAGGGCTGCACAAAATTGTATGAATGAACAAGCATGAATGTATAGACTTTGAAAGACACTGCATGAACAATCCAATGTACAGACTTTCAAATGAAGTGATGAACGACACAATGTATAGACTTGGCCCCTTGACGAATGTACAGACTTGGCTTCGTGCTTGCTACAGGACAATGTCTAGACTTGATGCAACTTCAAAGCACAATGTGCAGACTTTAGCAATGTAACGCAATGTACACACTTCATGAGACGATGGATGTACACACTTCAGCTAAGCAAGCTACAGTGAATGTATGGACTTTATGAAGACGATGCATGAGACGCGAACTCTGTACAGACTTGGTGTTGCAACACTAGGCAATGTACAGACTTAGAATGCCTGCAGTCTATGCAATGTATAGACTTGGTGACTCGCGTGCTGTGCATTGTGCAGACTTGAAGTCTTGCAAGCTGTGCGGTGTTTAGACTTGAAGTTGCTACAGCTATGCAATGTGTAGACTTCCACAAGCAGAGAGATGCAGCAGATAAAATGACTAAACATGCTTTATGCCGCAGATAAAATGACTGAACATCAAATGCAATGAGTCACAGTGTAAGCAGATAAAATGACTAAACATCTGAAAGACTGAACATATGAATGACTGCTAAACTGAATCAACAAGGTCTTTCATGCACACATGCATATGGTGACTTATATTGTTTGTTATCATCAAAACCAATCATCAAGACCACAGGGGCACAACACAACTAAAGCACCAGGATAAAAGTGCACGTGATCCAAGAAGGAAAGCAGCCTGGAGCATCTGACATGTGGAAAGTGGACCCTCTCCATCTGACACGTTGTCCTCCAATTATTGGCGGGAACATTCCCTCCACATTACCAGACGATTCTTTTTGGAGATTGTTGAGATCCTACCACGTGGAACCATCTGACGGAGGGAGCATCATCGTCCCCATTAAATTACCTCTGGTGCCCCTGATATCTGTGTAAAAGCACCTACAGAGAAGAACAAGAAAATGAGGTGGTGAAGGCAAAAGAAGAAAAGAAGTGTGAGCAGCAGAGAGCTAGCAGATAATAGAGAAAGAGAAAAAGAAAGAGAGGGTGACAGAATTGAAGAGAGTGAGTAAAAGAGATCAGAAAGAAAAAGGAGACTGAGAATAATTAGAGAAAGTTTTGAGAGTAGAGATCGTAAGAGAGTGCAACAACAAGATCAAAGGAGGAAGAAGATCTGTAGCTTCTAGATCAAATCCAAGCTACATTGCTCCAAGAGCGAGCTATAATTTCTGAGCTTTATTTCCAGCTTTCCGTTGTTGAATTTTATTATACTTGTTTTCCATTTTACATGCCTTTTCATAAGCTATAAATCAGCAGTGGCATAAGCTGTAAGGCCCAGCGGTTTGAAGCTGTGAATCAACGGTGGCATAAGCTGTAAGGCCTAGCGGTTTGAAGCTGTGAATCAACAGTGGCTAAGCAGTAATGCCCAGCGGAGCAAGTTGTAAGTCAGTGGTTGTAGGCAAGCTGTAAGGCCCAACAGTTTAAGCTGTGTATCAGCAGAATCCACACTCTGGTTTGAGTGTGGGGTGGATGTAGGTCTGGAGGACCGAACCACCTAAAAATCTTCTGTGCACTATGGTTTGATTGGTCATTCGTTTACACTAGATGAATGTCTAGGTTCGCTTTCAATCGAGTCTGCCCGAGTGACTCTCAAATGCATTGCATACCTACATTACTTTTCTAAACTGCACAGTTGTTGCCGAGTAATCCACTGCATAGACCTACAATCTGTTCGTTAGTGTGCCTCAACATAGCTCACAGTCAGCTACCAGGTATTTGATCTTGTGCCTCACGTTTAGTGAAAGTCAATCTGTTTTAATTCCGCATAGCTTATTGATTATAGCTTAACTTTCAAATTGGGGTAGAATTTTTTAAAGGGGATTCATTCACCCCCCCTCTGAATCTGTGTGTGCACCATTGCACCTTGTCCTCACAGACTAACAATTGGTATCAGAGCATACCATTGAATTAATAACTGGCTGCTATCATGTTGATGATTTCTGTAGCACTCCTGCACTCAGAAATGAACTAATATTGGTCAGCATTTATCGCCCCTCTTGTTAGTTCCAGGGCCTTTTGATTCTCAGAGAACTTCAGTCTATCTGAAGCATTCCATTGAGATTTATCCTCTAGAATTTCATATGGACTGAGTGCAATAAGTATCCATAAATTAGGATCAACAGAAATAACGTAGTATCTAAATTTCCCAAACCAGCCATAAAACTCAAAGCTAGTAAATTGAGGAATTTCAGCCATTACAAACAAATACAACTCAGATCGAAGACAGCAATGAACGAGATGAAAGCAGCTTGCACCAAAAATGAGATAGGATCTGATCTGCAGGTCGTTGGACCTTCTGTTACAGATTCCTACTCTAATACCAATTGTTAGGATGACAATGGTGCAACAATGATTTAGAGGGGGGTGAATGAATCCCTTTCTAAAAATAATGATCGATTAAAAACTTAAACTAAAGACTTTAAACTTATGCGGAATAGAAATCAGTTGAGCTCTGCTGAATATGAAAACTAGTGAATCACTAGATCGAATAGATGAAATGCAAAATGCAGACTCCCAAGTAAGTCTATGCTGTTGACGAAACCCAAACAAACATGTGTGTACACAAAATCCTTTCAGACAGAATCGTAGATAGAAGTGAGCCTAGCGTACATCTAACGGTTGACGATTCAACTTACACAAAGGCTTTTTAGGTGGTTCAGTCCTTAGGACCTACATCCACCCCACACTCCAACTAGAGTGTGGATTACGCTGGCAAACAGCTTGAACGACTGGGCCTCCCAGTTTGCCAACAACAGCTGAGCTTCACAACTTGCTTGACCGCTAACTAACAGCTTGACCGCTGGGCCTTACAGCTTAGCCACCGCTGATACACAACTTACAGGAAGTATGAAAAATGAAAACAAGAAACTAAAAAATTCAACATCGAAAAACTGACAGTGAAAGCAAATCAAGATGCTCACGTAGGAGCAAACTTGTTTGGATCTGATCCAAAATCTAATTGAACAGGTCTTCAAAACCTTCTTATGATCTCACAATCTCCCTCTTCTTATTCTCCTTCTCTTTCTCTTTCTGTCTCACTTTTCTCTCTCAGAAGAACGATACTCTGCTTCTTCCTCTCCTTTTCTTCTTCTTGATATTCCTGGTCTCTTCGTCGCTCAGCAACTCTCTCTCTCTATATTGCGCTTCTCAGATCCCCCTTTTTCTTGTACTTTTTCTCTCCATATGTTCTCTCTCGTCTCTGTATTCTGTCTTCTTCTCCATCTATTTTCTCTGTCATAGATCTGAGAGATCGCATCCCTTTTATAGCCTTTGCGCGAGAAAAGGGCGCGTGGAAACCACATTTCCCTCCCAGGGAATCTGAGACGAGCGCTTCGCTGGAGGTCCACGTGTAAAGATATGAAGGCTCACAGTTCCACTTGGCTGAATCTCCGTTCAAACTTTACCTTCGATCACGTGCCATTAACCTGGTACTTTGACTTCCTCGTGAGCCAAGTTCGCAGGTTGTCAGAATACCCATCATATGTTTGACCATATAACTGACCTGGCAAACAGACGATAGTATTAGCTTTTAATCCAAGGGGAATGCTGCTAGCATCGACTCTATGTATGCAACACAGTAATGTGCACTGAAATTACATGCTGAACAACTAAGTGTGTATCGACCCTAAGCAAGCAGACCATCTAAGTGTGCACCGACCTTCTATGAAGGAGCAAGAATATGCTCGAACCTACATGCTGGCCTATCAGAATATGCATGGACCTAATATGCACTACATGTGAAACATGCACGGACCTCACATTGCAAAGGGCAAAAAGATGCACCGACTTGTTATGTGCACAATGAAGATGTGCACAAACTTGCCATAATGTATGCACCGACCTTGTTCTGCCTAATGAAGAATATGCACCGACCTTTACATGCGCGAGGCAAAACTTGCACAGACCTTATGTGCACAAGATCGAATCCTACACTGACCTTGTATTGATACACACATGATGTGCACCAACTATATGTGTAGAACAACAAAGAATGCATCGACCTCATTATGCGAGTGGCAAACCATGCACCGACTATATGTGAAGAAAAACAAGGAATGCACTGACATTATTATGCGAGTGACAAAATATGCACCGACCTATTGTATTGCCTTATGAAGAATGTGCACCGACCCTGTTTAGCTCAAGGCAAATGTGCGCTGACTTGAATATGCACAAGGCAGAGAGAAATGCATCGACCTTGGTCTTTGCACAAATAGGATGTGCACCTACCTTAATTTTCAATATGCATGGTACAAAAATGTGCACCGACCGTGTATATGCATCATGAGTGAACATGCACTGACTTACATGTATTGACGTACGAACTATGCACCAACCTTAGTAAGACTAAGGTAGACATGTACTGACCTAGGTCCAGCATGGAACTAGAATATGCAGTGACCTTATATGCAAAGTGCTCAAAACATGCATCGACCTACATGAATAAACAATAACATGCACTGACCCTATATGCCGCACATACTTGGACAAACAAAACAGATTTGATTGAAGAGTTTATTCATTTTAGTCTCAACATGATTCATAGATTGTCATTATTAAAACCAAGGTTCCAACATTTCCCGTACTGTAGAATCCAATGTCGAAGCTGGGTTGGGCCGCGCTTTGGCGGGCCGTTCACCTCGAGGGCCTCTTGGGTGCGCTAAGGGGAAGGACCCATTTTGGGCCTGTAGCTATTGGGCTGTTCATCGGTCAAACCGGATTTACCCTCCTCACTTCCCCCCTACTCTTGGTTGCCGAGCACTTTACAGGGAGCCGAGAGTAGAACATGAGAGGGAATGTCGGAGCATAAGATTCGAGGTTGATCCCTTCGTTGGTGCAGGAGTCGATGTGTTCGACACCGTGCTTGGCGTGCAAGGTGCCTCTGACTGCAATCATGACCAACGCTTTGTCTTTTCTAGGAGCCCGGGCTCGAATGGGCGTTTGGCATTGGTGACTGTACTGTGATGGTGATGGGCGCCTTTTCACCTGCCTCTCGATTGGGCAGTGCTGGTCCATCGTGGGTGGTTACAAGAACTGCCGTAGGGTCTCCTTCTAAACCCCATCTGAGTCCGATGCTTGTCGCGTTCATCGTAGGCGTCCTCTGCCTTCGCCCAGTGAGGACCTTCTCTTCTCTTGCCTTTTCCATCTTCAGTGGCCATGCCTCCCCGTAGGAGACACCTTCATGTCAGCCCCTCCCCTTCCGTCGAAGAGGTGGGCCCTAGCCGTGGTAGTGCCCCGAGCACCTCAGGTGCCGATGCTAGTTGACCCTCGTCCCCGCCGTTGGTGGCGTATAGGGTGATTCACGGGCTACGAGAAGCCTTTCAGATTCCCCCCGAATTTGACATCATCTTACCAACTGTGGATGATGATGTGTTGAGCCTTCCTTCTGGCGGGATCATGGTTCTCGTGGCATCCTTCCAGGAGGCCTTTCCCCTACCCACTCACCCTTTCATCGCGTCCATCCTCCACCATTATGGGCGGCATGTAGGGGAGCTGTCGCCCAACTCTTACCACATCTTTTGTGGATTTGTTTACGCCTACCAGAGAGCATCGGTGGAATCGAGCGTCCTTCTTTTCGGCAGTTCTACTATATCCAGCGTTGCCCGTCCGACACGGCCTTTGCCTATTTCAAGGCTCGATCTTGTCGTAACCTCATCCAAGTCTCCCCCACCGTTGCTAACCTCAAAGGTTGGTCACAACAGTACGTGTACCTTGTTAAGTCAAGAGACTACGATGCCTCCGTCAGCTGGATGCGTAGGGGCGAGCGTCCTTTCTGGGCCGATAGGAAGCCCCCGATCAACGCCGCAGAGTGTAAGAAGGTTGATGCCATCCACTGGTTCTACATGGTCGATGCGGACTTTGTGTTGACTCCGGAATTACTCCGAGAGCTGGGGTTAAGCCTACCCATTGGCACAGGGTACTATCTTTGATTCTCCACCAAATTGTGCTAGTAGTGATCTGTGTTTAATCAGCTTTACTCTGATTTCAGGTGCGCCTGAGGTTCCGGTGTGGAGCTACGAGACCGTCAGGTTGCCACGGTGGGCTCCCCGCCCGATGGATCACGTTACGCCAGGGTCCGGCCAGGTGATGATCGCCACCCCCCAGGCCGAGGTTGCTTTCGCTTCAGGGAGGTTACAATTTTCGGTTCCTACCGGTGTCCCCCTGGTGCGTTCACCAGTAGTGCTCGCGGCCGACGAGGGGTTGAGCCCTTGGGAGGATCCTCTTGAAGGGACCGCTAGCACAGCTGAAGAAGAGTCTGCCATGGCTGGCGGTAGTCATGCCCTCCTATCCGGGGAGGATCTGATGGCGCTGGGCAACTAGCGTCGCGAGAGGAAAAGAGGAAGGGCTTCTACCCTGGCCCGGGACTGCGTGCCGCCCCCTCTGTCGTCTGAGCCGCCTACATCCGAGGCTCCGGTGCCGGCATCGGTCGGTCAGCCGGTGGTTTCTTCTCTTTCACCGGTCTTTGGGGCATGGGGGCGTGACAGGGGCAAAGCCCCTGCTGTCGACATTAATTCCCCTCCTCCCCCCGAGGTCTCCTTGCGACGACAGTCCTCACCACCCGAGGGGACAACGTACGTGCTTTCTGAGGTCGCAACGGTTGTTGCCCTTATGGGAAGGAGTGTTCGCCTGCACAAGCGCACCGAGGAGATTGACCGTGAGGCGAAAGAGAGGTTGGTGGCTCTAGCCGCCTAGGGCGTGTGTTCGGTTACCCATGCTCTTGGCATGTGGAGGTATCACTTCGATACTCTTGCTCAGAAACTAGAGGCCAGCCGGGCCCTTTAGGCGAAGCTCTCGGCCAATGGCAAGGTGCTCGGGGAGTGCCTGAAGAGGTCTGAGGCTGCCAACGCCAGGCTTCATGAATAACTGGTCCAGCAGGGATTAGCCCTTGCTGGGATGGAACGAGATCGGGATTTCTTCCACGTCCGAGCCGATGCGGCCGAGGCTCACGTGGTCCAACTAGGGGCGCAGGTCCAAGACTTGGCGTCCCATGCTCAGGAAGTCGAGGTGGAGCTCGTTGGGTTGCACTCGTCGATGTCGACTGCTAGGGAGGAGGTGGTGGAGAACTTTCGCTCCTCTTAGGTTTATCGGGACGAGCTGATCGCGGTGGCTCTCCAGTTCTACGGGTCGGCACGCGATCGTGGCTTCCGGGAGGGCTGGAGTGCTGCATTCAAAGCCATAGCAGAGAGCCTCGGCGTTGTCGTTCCGACTCTTCTTCCTCCATCGATGCCCTATGGCCCAGAGGCTGATGGTGGTTAAGGGGAGCCTGGCGACGAGGAGGTTGGTGCCGAAGAGTCGGTGCCTGGCCCGAGCGTGGATGAGCGAGCACCCGTTGCTACCTCAACCGTGAGGGACCAGGTGGTGGACTTGGTCGATGATCTGTCTCCCTCCGGAGGTGTCTCCGCACGTGAGCCTGAAAAACCCAGGGCACGTGATGATGTACTCGGGGAGGACCCTTGAGAGGGTGCCCCTGCTTTCCTTAAATTTCTTTTATCTTTTCCAAGGCGGCAGCCTTTCTCTTGTAATCTACCTGTCTTGGAATAGAAGCCTGTCCTTTATTTCGCAAACCTTGAGATCTCTTCCGTGTATTTTCCTACCTTCTGAATGGCTATGAAATCCCCTGGAGATACGAATCGGCGCCCTTGATACTGTTGACACCCGTTTTATGACCAATGAGTTGGGTCATTTCCTTATTTACCTTATGATACTCTGAGTTGTTCACCTTTCCTGGGCCATCTTGGACAGTTTTACAGCTTATTTCTTGGGTCACTTCTCCTTGGTTAGGTCTCGTTCCTCATCTTTTGTCTATCGGATGAAGCTTAGTGGGCCTTCATATATCTTGCCACGCCCATGTCTCTAGCGATTTATCATTGGGCTGTTTGATGACGTGTAGCGCTCTATTCCTCGACCGCTTGTTGACGCCAGAGTCCAGAGCCATCGTTCTTCTTTCAATCTTATCTTTTGTTCTCTGTTGAGCTCTAGCGGTCTATCGTAAGGCCGTTAGAGGGTGTTGGTGGTTGAAGCTTAGATCGCTTCTTTGTTGTAGAGTCCTTGTTCACGAACTTTTCACCCATTGATCATATCTTTTGCTGGATAACCCATGGTGGCGGTCCATTCTTTGACCGTTAATGTACTCTGGCGGTCTGTCGTAAGACCGTTTATTCAAATAGAGAGTTCTAGTAGAACTATTCTTTCTCTGCTGCGCCGTGGCTAGATTAGAGTTTTGATTCGATGATTTCTCTCTCAATACACATCCTCAGAACCTTTTTTTTGTTTCTATGGACTCTTTGGAGTGTTATCTTCAAGAGTTTGCTAAGATCTGCCCTACTTTTTCACTGGAATCTCTCGAACTCGTCCAGAGAGTTTGAGGGTCTATAAATAGAACCCTTGGCTTCATGGGTTGAGGAGGAGAATTCTAGAGTTTACGTCGAGGTGCTGCCACGTTCTGGAGCGAGTACCCATCAAGGAGAAGTGTTGTCTACGTCCATTAGCCTTCAAGTCCAGGGAGTATTAAGTTACAAGGGTTTAATAGTGTTGTTTTCTTCTTAGTTTATTCCCCCTCTTCATAGCATTCACAAGCATCTCCCCTCTTCCTCTTCCACTTTCTATCATCTCTGCATCATTTTTAAACATCCTCCCATCTTTTTCACGCCCCACAAGGGTTTAAAAACTACCACCCCAGGTATCCACCCTTCCCTTTGCATGCACTTTAGTCTATTTGCATTATAGTTGCTACACTTGTCATAGGGCTAATCTGGGTTATTTTTCTGTGCTTCTACACTTTTTTTGCAGGTTCACAGGGTTCCTAGCATGAGCTCCAAGTCTTTTGGCCGGCCAGGAGAAGTGGAGATACAAGTCTCAAGTTGCTGCTCTGTGTGCTCTGGCGATTCTACATAGGAGCGTTTCCGGTCCTGTGGCGGTTTATCGTAAGACCGTCTATTGACTGCGGCGGCCTGATCTACTACCATTTCTGCTCACAGATTTTTGGTTTTAAACTCCGTTGGGCGGGTGTTTCATCCTCCTCTTTCCAAGGTTTTTACCTTAGCTTTGCTGGTTTAATTACCTTGGTGGCGATCACACTTCTTTAGTTTGGGTAGTAGTCTTCTTTATCTTCCTCATATCTCTCTTTCTTGGCTTTAGTTTAGTTACTCCACACCTACGGTGTGTGTTTGGTTTTATTCCTTTGCTCCACGCCCCGGCGTGTGTTTTTTCTTTTCTTTTGCTTGCTGATGAAGATGACATGCCCATGTGCTTTACACTTCATATTGATTGCTTGAGTTGATGTTGCACTTGTTCATAGTTCCACTTCCATCATTCATATCAACTTGTTCATCATCACATCCACACACTTGAAGGAACACAATTTAAAACCAACAACCCATTTTTTGGCGATCACGGTGGGACATCTAGTGCCAATCGTCTTGAGCTTCTGTTTGACCTGCTGCTGTTGATTTAACCCAGTTGCCCTTGTATTTTCCTCAGATTTCCCGTTTAATTTCCTACTATTTTCGATTCTGTGGTCTTCTTGGCGGTCGACTGTTCGGCCGTTTACGGCTTAAAAGCGGCCCAGAAATAGGCCGTCTTATCTCTCTAGCGGTCTCATATCAGACCATTTCTCAAGTTACAGGTACACATCCCAAGGTTGAGTTTATTTCTGCAGTTTTTGCTGTGACTTTCATGCTTGGGTGCTATCTGATCTCCTCCTTGGTTGTTATACATATCTACATCATTGTTTGCATATTTGGTTGTTAGTTTTTAGGCTAGAAATTGCATGCACTCCGGTGCACATAGGGCCATGCATTGCATATCATAGTCACATTCCTACCTTGGTAAGTGATCCTCTCGCCTCCATATTCCTTGGGGTCGACTAGGTGGTCTTATTGGGGACCTCCATAAGTCCCCGCGAGCTGTGGATTCCCACACGGACATCAGGCCAGTTGTACCTTTCCACCCCTTAGACTTGCATTTTGCATACGTGTGAGAGAATTAACCTTAGTCAACCCAAAGTTTGGACCTTATTCCCATAGGATTCCTATCTTGAGGGAATTATTATTAATTCAAATCATTAAAAGGTCTATTAAAATTCCTAAAATATTTTCCATCATATCAACTTGTGTGACTTGGGTGAAAACTCTCACATTGTTTGTGTTGTTTGGGCTTGTCCAAGCCCATTAGTGGTGTCTGTGTTGCATTTTATCATCATCCACATGTTTTGTTGTTGTTAGGCCCACTTAAGTCAATCCATTTATATGTCTATTGTCTAGTCCATTGTCCCGTGGTCCGTTGTCCATTCGTCTTTGCATTAGTGGGTCAGTCCCCTCTTGTCCTCAATCCCATTAAGTCATTGCTTCCCCACTTGTATTCTTTTTGATATCCTTGTATTAAGTCTCCATTTACCCTCATGGAGCATCATTCCAACCCCTTGTATCATTCTTTTTCCCAACCTTCTTCCTATTCCCGTGTGGAATCCTATTCCCGCGTGGGCCCATCTTCACGTGGTCCCTCTGATCCCTCCGAGGAACAGGCTAATCTCATGGCCCATCTTTCAAGCCTTGTTCGCCAAATGGACTCGGCCCAGGCCCAACGTCTCATTACATCTCATCTTAATGGGCCTTTTTCTCATAATGGGCCCTCTTCCCTTCATGGGCCTCTTTCTTCTCCTTCATATGTTGTTGGCCCAATTTCTAATGGGCCTTATTCCTCTAATGGGCCAGCTCCTTCCACCCATGTTGCTGCTGGCTCAATGGGTCCTTATGTTTATGATTCTTTCAGGCTCGCATATCCTTCCACTCCCGGATTGGGCCATTCTTCTTCTCAGCTCGGATCCTCTTATCCGGCCCAATATCATCATTCTGGTCCATATTCACATCCTCTTGTTCAAGTTGGCCCATATTTTTCTTGATCTCTAACTACCCAAGAGATTATTGCCCAAACCTAGCATCAACTTGATGAACTCCAACGTCAAATCGATCTCAAATCATCTTTAAGTGTTCCATTCACTTTCCAAGGTCTTCGGCTCCCGTCTCCATCACAAATTCCCGCATATCGCCGTTATAGTGGAGTCGGTGACCCATATGTGCACTCGAAGGAGTTTGTTTATGAGTCGGCACAATTCTGACATGACCAACGCTTAATGGCCTATCTATTCGGTCTGTCTTTGGAAGGCCCGGCTCGGGATTGGTTCTTCTCTCTTCTGCAAGAGCAAGTTGTGAATTTCCAAGTCGTGCAAGAGAAGTTCATTCAGTAGTTTCAAGACCAGGTTGGGCCCAACTATTCTTTGGTGGATCTGGCCCATGAGATGATGAAGCCCAATGAGGATTTCTGCACCTTTGCCGACCGCTAGCGCCGCCTCGCTGTGCAAGTTCCAGGGCACATTCCGGAGGGAGAGCAAATCAAGATGCTTATATCCAATGCAACGCCCGAGTACTGCTTTATCTTAGCCCTCAACGACATCACCTCCTGGCAACAACTATATAGCCGAGCCCGCTTCATTCACTAACAAATCCAAGGTTCCCTTGATCCCAAGTCTTCTCCACCATCCACCTCCACTTACACCTCACCCTCCACGTGCCAACCCTACGCTCCCATGAGTCAGCCCGCCATGAGTCAGCCTTACGCCACATCCACCTTCGCATATCAAACCTCCACATATCAACCTTCCATGAGTCAGCCTCCTGCGTCCACATACCCGTCTCCATCTCACCACACCCCGAGCAGGTAGATGCCGTCCACTATATTCCCGCTCCTACACCATTGCCTAGTCCCTCCACTAGCCATGCGCCCTTGCCTACGTAATCGCCATAACCATTACCATCACATACCCCTAGGCATCCACCTTGTCCGAAGTGGGCTCCTCAACGTCCTCCGTTACCGGAGTGTTTCGCCGACATCTTCCAAGTTTTGATGGCCGCTCACGTGTTGCCGCTCTCTCCAGTTGTGCCTTATCGACCCGCAGTTGGGAATATGCTTCAGTTCTGTGAATTTCACTGCCAGCAGGGGTATTTGGTTAAGGATTGCCCCGAGTTCTGGGATTATGTTTATGATCTGGAGCAAAGAAAAGGATTGATTGGGCCGCTATTCACAAAGTCATTTTATATCTTCGCAGCCAACAGCAGCAGCAAGAAGTGCTGCCCGGGCAGCCGTCTCCGTTACTTCGAGACCAAGGGCACCCCCGTGATTCTTCGTCTAGAGTTGCACCCGCTCTATCACCTGTTCCATTACCCACACCATTTTCTACCCCGTCTGCACAACCTCCACAAACCCAAGCCTCCGCTCAGGCTAGTAATACCTCCACTTCCGCCGCCACTTCCACTCCCAATGTCGCGCAACGTATTGTATCGTTACGCCGACGATGGGCGCCACGATCTTCCTCTTTACCTTCCCCTTTGCCTCTGTCACCGCCTCCATCTCTTCCCTCGCCTCCATCTCTACCTCCTTTATCGTCTCCCGAACCTGAGCAAGCTACCCCTACACCTACACCTTTACCATCTCCTACACCTCCACCTTTGCCTTTGCCTTTGCCTCCACTTAAGCCTGTCATTGCCGCTATCCCTCCACCACTCGCATTGCCTTTACCCCCACTTACGCCTTCTAAACCTTCGCCTCTGCCTTCTAAACCTATTACCTCCACTTCTCCATCCATTTCCACCCCTCGGAGAGGGTGTGTGCTACCTACAGTGCCTCTTGGGTCTAGTTCCTAGCGAGACGATGAGTCGAGTCAGGATGAGTCAATGCCGGTTATGCGTTTCCAGATTCAAGATTATATTTGCCACATGCCAGTCCGCGTCTCGATTTCTGGCTATTTTGGGGATATTGAGCCTACACTTTTGAAGACAGTTGGAAAGAAAAGCTCTCATGCACTAGTGCCAGTTTCCTCTCAAGCGAGGCCGGTGGCAATCTCATTGCTTGTCGGAGGTTTGATTATTGATGTTGTTATTACTCCTCGCTCCGTCGTAGTTCAGATAATTGGCCAAGAGGGGTTCTCCACCTGGATTGTGCTAACTCATATGGCCGCCAAGCAGATTATGCACTCTATGTTCAAGGGGTAATTAGACATATCTTCTATATTCTCAAAGGACATTCTGCACACCTTATGCAATCTCACTCAGTTTATCAGTACGCCGGCAACGTCAACGCCTTGTATCGCTCTCCCTCAGTCTCGTCCTACTCTTTTATCAAGAGAGTTGTGTTTCAAGCCTGATTGCCAACTAGAGTTGCCAAATCTCAGGATCCTTGTGACGGGTTATAGGACTCCATGGATCTCTGATGCCCATCCATCTAAGGAGTTCACTGTTCAAGGATGTCCACATATGGTTAGCACCGGATGTATAGGGGCAACCGCCGCAACAAGGCTGCATATTCATAGTCGGGCCAGGTTGTCTGTCAGATGGACCCGTTATTTCAGGAGACACTGCAAATCAAGAAGCCTAAAGGTCCGAGTTCACGCCAGGCGAGTCTATTACAAGCCAGTTTTCGCTAAGAAGAGGCGGCGGCGGAGGTTCAAGAGCCGCCAATTGTGCATTCAGGGGTCCACCTCTTCCTCTCCATCTTTTCATTCATGCTTCCTTCTACTACGTTCCCACCCTTGGGTGGTGTACCTTCCTCCATCTGATCCTATTTCCATCATTTTCTCCTCCTTTCGTAGGTCCGTGCATCCCCATTACTCTCCTTTTTCTCCGGATCCTCCAGATTTTCCCTCCTCTCACAATTTCAGGCCTCGGCCTATGTCTTTTCATCCCGATCTCGGGACATCTCCCAATTCTCTGGTATATCCAGATTTTGCCTCTAATTCATCCCCGACCCTATCGGGTGGTTACCATTCTCTTTCCCCAACTCTGTCTGGTGATTTCATTTTTCTTCTCCGACCACGTCGGATGATTCTTCTCCCCCTCTTCCTATTCATTCCTCTTCACCCTTTTGTGGTCATTACCCTTTTTCTTGCTATTTTCGAGGCTTTAGCCCGCCTTGATCTCAGCTGATCTTGTTTCTTCTGTATTTTGGTTCTTTGTTATCAGGGTCTCTATACCTTAACGAGGGAGTTCTAGCCCTCGTCTCTCTTCCTTTTTAATTCTTCTTCGTCCAGTTTAGTGTCTGCCGCTCCTCCGTGTAGAGGAATCTACAACCTCTTGCTATCCTCTCCATTTTGTCCTGTCAAGCAAGGAATATGAAGCTCGATGATCAAGATCGCTTAAGGATGCTACTTCCACACTATGGACATGCAAGGTATCGTTATTTTGTGCAAGAATATGCTATCATTACTTCATGCACATTGTTATTCCTCAACATGTTTAAGTGACTTTTAGAAATTTACTTAGTTAAGCTCAGTCAAAATGAGTTCGCTTCTGCAGCATTCTTAGGCTGGTGATAGTTCCGCGCTGGGAGTTTAGTTCTTTCCCCGATAGTCGAGGGTGACCTTTTACATGGGTTTTCACACACTTCATGGCGGGCCATAGCCAATTCCTCCGAGGCAACATCGTTGCTACTTTGGCCATACTATGGGTATACACAAAGATCTTTTCTTTTCTCTGCTCGGCCAAGTGCAGGGGCAAGAGATGGATGGATAAGATGACCAACCTAGGCACTCCATAATACGAGAGATGTCTCAAATAGGGGCAGTCTTGACCCTCAAAAATGAGCTTTCATGCAATATCTGGCCGATAAGGGCTCTCAAAATCAATAAGAATTAACATGTAAAATTATGAAATCAAAGGCATGGCAAGAGTGACAGTACAGTTTCCCGCGGGACATCATGAGCCCGGTCGCACGCGTGCCTAATAAATATGGGTCTCAAAATCAAAGGCAGAAAACCTTGGGCAACAGACCTACTCTTTAAGGGGTAGTGCCTTGAAAGGAATTCAAATCCTGATATTTCTCATCCTGCATAAAGCTTGTCTCCTAATTTTTCTTCTGCTTCTCCCTCTTAGGCTAGGTTGAATCCCGGGTATGATCTTAGTAGGGGCACCGTTCTTTAGAGGCGGTTGGTTGTGGTGAGCCACCCTCACATGCACGCCCTGCTTAAGGGAAGCCTTTAATGAGAGGGGTAGGAACAACGATCCCTGGCCAATAGTTCGAGCCCATCTTTGGGTGCTGCGGATTGCTATTTCAAAAATCTAAAAAAATGAGATATTGTCGAAAATCTAAAAAAAATGAGATATTGTTAAAAATCCAAAAAAAATGAGATATTGTCAAAAATCTAAAAAAAATGAGATATTGTCGAAAATCCAAAAAAAAAGAGATATTGTTAAAAATTCCAAAAAAATGAAATATTTTTAAAAAAAAACCAAAAAATCAAATATTGTTGAAAATCTAAAAAAATTAGGAAAATTAAAAAATCAAAAAAATATTTATTTTTTGTTCCTTTTTATCTATTTATTTTGAGGACAGATATATAATTCATTTCTTAAGTGTGCAGGTTTCATGTGTTCAAGTTTTCCTTACTCTTCATCTTTCTGCTCTGTCTCCTATTCATATCTTTTATCTGTTCTCTTCTGCAATCTACTCTCTCGATCTATTCTGAAGCTTGTGTCCTTCTCAACTTTTATTCACAATGATCATATCTCCATGAGAGGACTTTGCCTCACGATTATGAACTTGGCGGTTCTGCTTCATCTGATCTTGGGCTTTGATTAAAGAACGTATTTTATCATGTCTCTTGTCCCGCTGTATCCTTGTCCCGCCGTGTCTATATCCCTCCGTGTATTCCCACACGTGTTGTTTTGTCCCTCCGTGTCTGTCATGTTTTTGTCCCACTGTGACGCCATGCTATGTGTTGTCTGTGTCTTTTATCCCCCGTAGTTGTTGTCCCAACCGTGTGTTGTCCTATCCCACCATGTGCTTCATTCTCATGCATGTCCATTGTTTGCTCATGTCATATCTTGCATATGTTGGTTGTTCGTTCATTCTTCGTTGTATTATGCTATCTTTCATTCATTTGTTCGTTACGTTATGTTCATCTTTATATTATGTTCACGTTTGTTGGTTGTCTTACATGAAAACCCAAAAAAATCAAAAAAAGAAAAATGCCATTTCGCCAGGCAAGTAAGTCAGGTAAGTATCTAGATCCCTAGTCCCTTAATGCATTACTATATGGTAATTATGATATATTATCTCGAGAACCGGCTGGTCATTCATGTGTTCTGGGATCTGATGTTCCCCTTTACCAAAAATAATGATGATCTAGGTGCACATGTTTAATCTTTGGATAGGCTGTTAGGTTGGAAAAGTTGGGGGACGATGGTTCTATCTTGCACGCCGTAGTTGCAGATAGTGTCTTGACCCTGATTTGTCCGGTCTAGCAATACTATTCTCGAGTATCTTGCTATTTTATCTTTCTTTGCATTCGTTTTGATAATTTTTTTTCCTTTATCCCAGCATGCATCATACGCATCTTTGAGCATTCACGTGCCCTCATCTGTCCAAGGTGTCTCAGTGATGGTGGATAGCTATATCCATGGTCTTGAGTAAGGAGAGTCATTCCACTCTGAGTTGGAAGGTTTCCTTTGGTCTATTTGCTTGGTTTGGTTAGCTGAGGATTCCTATCTGGAGTTTAGTTAATCATATCTTTCCTTTCCATTTGCTCTGGCCGCCTATCAGCTGTGCGTTCCAGTGAGGAGGTTGGTCGTGCTTTCCTTTTCTTAGTTGTTAGTTCCTCCAGGCAAGCGTCATTTGGTTTGCCGTTCCTTGTGATTGGTCTGAAGTTTTCCGAAAGATTCTTATCGCTCGTTGGTTGAGGACGGGTGTCGTTTGCCTTAACGTCCGCTTTTCAGTCCACTTCGCTTCATTTTCGCTTTACCTCCATGTCCCATTTCGCTTTCGCTTCGCCTCTGCTCGCTCCCCTGCAAAGAGGACGTTAAGGAGGGGTATCTGTTGACACCCGTTTTATGACTAATGAGTTGGGTCATCTCCTTATTTACCTTTATGATGCTCCGAGTTGTTCACCTTTGCTGGGCCATCTTGGACAATTTTACGAGTTATTTCTTGGGTCACTTCTCCTTGGTTGGGTCTCGTTCCTCATCTTTTGTCCATCGGATGAAGCTTAGTGGGCCTTCATATATCTTGCCATGCCCATGTCTCTAGCGCTTTATCCTTGGGCCGTTTGATGACGTGTAGCACTCTATTCTTCGACCGCTTGCTGACGCCAGAGTCCAGAGCCATCGTTCTTCTTTCAATCTTATCTTTTATTATCTGTTGAGCTCTGGCGGTCTATCGTAAGGCCATCAGAGGGTGTTGGCGGTTGAAGCTTAGATCGCTTCTTTGTTACAGAGTCGTGTTCAAAAACTTTTCCCCCGTTGATCATATCTTTTGCTGGATAACCCATGGTGGCGGTCCATTCTTCGACTGTTAATGTACTCTGGCGGTCTATCGTAAGACCATTTATTCAAACAGAGAGTTCTAGTAGAACTGTTCTTTCTCTACTGCGTCGTGGCCGGATTAGAGTTTTGATTCAATGATTTCTTTCTCAATACACATCCTCAGAACCTTCCGTTTATTTTTATGGACTCTTGGGAGTGTTATCTTCAAGAGTTTGCTAAGATATGCCCTACTTTTTCGCTGGAATCTCTCCAACTCGTCCAGAGAGTTTGAGGGTCTGTAAATAGAACCCTTAGCTTCATGGGTTGAGGAGGAGAATTCTAGAGTTTACGTCGAGGTGTTGCCACGTTCTGGAGTGAGTACCCATCAAGGAGAAGTGATGTCTATGTCCATTAGCCTTCAAGTCTATGGAGTATTAAGTTCCAAGGGTTTAATAGTGTTGTTTTCTTCTTAGTTTCTTTCCCCTCTTCATAGCATTCACAAGCATCTCCCCTCTTCCTCTTCCACGTTCTATCATCTCTGCATCATTTTTAAACATCCTCCCATCTTTTTCACGCCCCATAGGGGTTTAAAAACCACCACCCCAGGTATCCACCCTTCCTTTTGCATGCACTTTAATCTATTTGCATTATAGTTGCTACACTTGTCATAGGGATAATCTGGGTTGTTTTGCTGTGCTTCTACACTTTTTTTGCAGGTTCACAGGGTTCCTAGCACGAGGCCCAAGTCTTCTGGCCGGCCAGGAGAAGTGGAGATACAAGTCCCAAGTTGCTGCTCTGTGTGATCTGGCAGTTCTACATAGGAGCGTTTCCGGTCCTGTGACGGTTTATCGTAAGACCACCTATTGACTACAGCGGCCTAATCTACGACCGTTTCTGCTCACAGATTTCTGGTTTTTATCTCCCGTGGGCGGGTGTTTCATCCTCCTCTTTCCAAGGTATTTACCTTAGCTTTGCTGGTTTAATTACCTTGGTGGCAATCACACTTCTTTAGTTTGGGTAGTAGTCTTCTTTATCTTCCTCATATCTCTCTTTCTTGGCTTTAGTTTAGTTGCTCCACACCTACAGTGTGTGTTTGGTTCTATTTCTTTGCTCCACGTCTCGACGTGTGTTTTTTCTTTTCTTTTGCTTGCTGATGAAGATGACATGCCCATGTGCTTTACACTTCATATTGATTACTTGAGTTGATGTTGCGCTTGTTCATAGTTCCACTTCTATCATTCATATCAACTTGTTCATCATCACATCCACACACTTGAAGGAACACAATTTAAAACCAACAGATATGAATCGGTGCCCTTGAGAGAGACTCTGAAAGGGCGTGACTTTTGGGATCTGTCGCTTCGGTTTCCATGGATTTACTTGAGATGGTGGGAGTCCTCTTTCTTCCGGGGACTTCACTTCTCCTTATAAATAGCGGCTTCTGTGGTGAGCTTTTGGCCATCCCTAGCCTGGTGGGTTTTGAGGAGAGAGTCCTTCTACGGGATGTCATCAGGGGAGTCCGGCACTTCGTCTGACGACGATTCTCAGCAGGCCCGTCGTCAACCTTTGATCCTTTGGAGGGAGCCTCCCCCAGCACCGTGGCGGCCGTGGCCGGAGCCGGGAGCGCAAGGCCCTGCCTCTGAGGACTACAGGCGTGGGTATTTGGACGGATGTCGGGAGGCTTTGGATAAAGTCAACCGATTGTACGCCGACAGGGGGGTTCTGATTCTTCAACCGGACAGGTTCCGTCCCTAAGGGGACGGGGAATCTCCCTGTATGGACCCTTCCTGCTGATGGACGAGGCTCCTTTCTTGCTCATCTTGTTTTCATGGTGTATGACTGCTCCCCCCTATTCTTTTCATTGTAGGTGCGTGACGAGACGTTTCCCGCTACTGGAGCACCTTCCTTCTGGCGGGACGGGGCGTATGACGGTGCAGAAGTTGTTTTCCCTGCTTCTACTCTACGGGCATGGGGGGAAGCATCCTCCCGAGGCGAGGGGAGGACTATTCTGCTTGAAGACGATTGTAGGCGGGGCAGTAGGACTTGCTTGCCAGTTTGCAGGCATGGCCAGCGTGCTGCATTGGTCTCCATAATGCGTGGGCCTTGTTGCTCCACTGCCCCCTGTCAACCAGGGGTGGTCGGGTCAACCGACCTAGCTTTCCTGGTGTCGGTCCCTCTACCAGTGGCATCCTTGTTGGTCCCCTTCCATAGAACAAAAGGGATGCTAGGTGTGGACTTCTCATGAGCGGGTCGAGGGATGGAGGTTTTGGCCCTCTTCTCTAGCATAGGTGGCTCCCACTGTTGGTCCACTTTGTCAGAACAAGTGACTGAGGAGCGGCCGTTTGTTCGTGAAAGAGGTGATAGGTGTCCGCTCAACTGTTAGTAGCTAGTCGAACGATGACGGTGCCCAAAGGACAAGATAATAGGGTTGCATGTAGCAACGGTTGAGTACATCTTGTCACATGCTTGTAAATTGGTCACGTGATGGTGACTTTCCGATCTTTGGCAGCTTGTATCTTGACTAAAGGAATAAAAATTCTTTGATTTGAGTCGATATTCATTGTGTACCTTTTGTTGGAAGGCTTAGGCATGTCTCTGGGTGACTTTTCCTCGTGCATGCTCCGTGGTATCTGCGTCCTTCATTTGTTTGCTGCCATCATTTTTGAGGGGAGCGGTGCTCGCCTCTAGGGAACCCTTAGGCTACCTTCTTATTTTCAAGAGGAGCAGTGCTTGCCTCTAGGGAACCCTTAGGCTACCTTCTTATTTTCAAGAGGAGCAGTGCTCGCCTCTAGGAAACCCTTAGGTTACCTTCTTGCTTTCAAGGGGAGCCGTGCTCGCCTCTAGGAGACCCTTAGGTTACCTTCTCATTTTCAAGGGGAGCAGTGCTCGCCTCTAGGGAACCCATAGGTTACCTTCCTATTTTCACAAGGAGCCGTGCTCGCCTCTAGGAAATCTTTAGGTTACCTTCTCATTTTCAAGGGGAACAATGCTCGCCTCTAGGGAACCCGTGGGTTACCTTTGTGGAGTATGGCTGGTAACGATTCACTGGAAGAATTTCCTAAGTTTTATAGATATGAGTTCCATGTCATGGGTACCTCTCCCCACCCCAGCGTTGCCAGCCTGTACGCTCCTTCACCAAGTATAATTCAGTTACTTTGTATGGGCCTTCCCAATTTGGCGCGAGCTTTCCGGTGGCTCCCCTTGGGTCGGCCACGCTTGCTCGCCGTAGTACAAAATCTCTAGGGAAGAAGTGTTGTTCTTTGACTCGAGCGTTGTAATATTGTGCCAGCTTCTGTTGGTATGCTGTGAGCCTCACTTGCACGCTTGCCCTGTCCTCTTCGAGCAGATCTAAGTTTTCCCGTATTGCCTGGTTGTTCCTAGCCTCGTCGAAGTGTCCCACTTATAACGAGGGGTTGGCTATCTCCACCGGTATTACCGCTTTTGCACTGTATGCTAGATGGAACGGTGTCTCTCCGGTGGCCGCTCGGGCAGTGGTACGGTGGGCCCATAGGATGCTCGGGACTGAGTCGACCCATGAGTCACCTGCTTGGTCTAACCGGGTCTTGATGCCATGGAGAAGCATCATGTTGGCGTTTTCCACCCGCCCGTTGGCCTGGGGATGTCCCACCGACGTGTAGTGGTTCCAAATCCCCAGCTAGGAGCATTTCTCCTAGAAGGCGGCACTCGCAAATTGCCTGTCGTTGTCGGTTGTGAGAACTCGTGGGATCCCAAACTGACAGATGATACTTCGCAGCATGAACTTCCATGTCGCTTCGCTCGTAATCTTCCCCAATGGTTCAGCTTCGACCCATTTGGTGAAGTAGTCAATGGTGACTATGAGGAATTTCTTCTTCCCTTGTGTCTCGGGAAAGGGACCTAGTATGTCCACCCCCCATCGAGCAAATGGGCGAGGCTCCATCAAGGTGTGAAGCTGCACAGCTGGCTGGTGGTGCAGGTGAGAGAATTTTTGGCATTGAGGGCACCTCCGGACATACTCGAGGCAGTCTTGCTGTAAGGTGGGCCACTAGTATCCTTGTCGAATCAGTGTTCGCGCGAGTGCTCGCGCCCCTACGTGGCTTCCGCAGAGCCCTTCGTGGACTTCTTGGATGGCGTGACCGGCTTCTGTGGGGAACAAGCACTTCAGTAGAGGAGCCGAAAGGGACTGGCAGTATAACAGGCCGTTCACTATTGTGAAGTGAGCTGCTCATGCTCGCGTACGTCGGGCTTTGGTGCGATCGTTTAGGAGTTGTTGCTGTAGGAGAAAATCTAGCAGGGGATCCATCCAGGAAGGTTCGTAGTCGATAGCGTTTACTTGGGGCGCCGGATCTTCTATGCTTGGCGCTAGTAATTCTTCTACTAGGATCGACCTCGAGCCGGAGACCGAAGTAGCAGATGCCAGGCGAGATAGGGCATCTGCTCGGACGTTCTCCTCTCGTGGAATGTGAACTACCTCGAAGTTGGAGAATTCATTTGCCGCTGCTTTGGCCTTCTCTAGGTATTTGATCATGGAGGGCTCGCATGCTTCGAATTCTCCTCTGACCTGGTTGGCAATGAGCATGGAGTCGCTGTATGCTCGCACGCTGGCCGCCCCCAAGTGTTTCGCCATGCACAGCCTAGAGAGGAGTGCCTCATATTCGGCCACATTGTTCGTGGTCGGGAAATTGAAGCGCAGGGCATACTGGAGTTCTAACCCTTTCAGTGAAAGTAAGACTAACCCCGCGCCGCTACCCACCATGCAGGAAGATTCGTAATCATACAGTTCCCACATAGGTCTAGAAGACTGCTCGGGCGAGTCTCCGGCGGGTATGGTGCATTCGGCGATGAAATCGGCGAGGGCCTGAGCCTTGATCGCAATCCTCGGGCGAAACTTGACCTCGAACTCCCCCAGCTCGGTGGCCCATTTGACCAGCCTTCCAGAGGCATCCAGATTCTAGAGGATTTGTCAGAGCGGCTGGTCGGTGAGGATGGCAATTGGGTGAGCCAAGAAGTATGGACGTCGCTTGCGAGCGGCCATAATGAGGGCTAGGGCAAACTTTTCAGTTCGTGAGTACCGGAATTCCGGTCCTTGCAATGCTCGGCTAATGTAGTAGACAGGCTTCATGACACGCGCCTCTTCCCGCGTGAGCACGGCACTCATTATGCTTGGCGTGACATACATGTATAGGAGTAGCTGTTCTCCCCTTTGTGGTTTGGCGAGGACAGGAGGGGTCGCCAGGTAGCATTTTAGTTCTTCAAACGCCTGCTCGCATTCTTGATCCCAGTCGATCTGGCCTTTCTTCTTCGGCGCTTGATTGGCCTGCTTGATCAGTCGGAAGAAAGGGAGGCACCGCTCAGCGGCTCTGGATAAGAACCGAGCAAGGGCAGCGACGCGTCCAGTGAGGCATTGTACGCCCCTTACTCATTTTGGCCGCTTCATCTCCATTACTGCTCGGATCTGGTCGGGATTAGCTTCGATCCCTCGGTGGGTGACGAGGAAGCCTAGGAACTTTCCTGACCGCACTCCAAATGCGCATTTAGCTGGGTTGAGTTTCATGTTGTACCTTCTTAGAGTGGCGAAGGTCTCCGCCAAGTCTCCCAAGTGTTCGGTGGCCTGGAGGCTCTTTACGAGCATGTCGTCGATGTAGACCTCCATGTTGCGGCCGATCTGTGAGTCGAACATGTGGTTGACGAGGCGCTGGTATGTTGCTCCGGCGTTCTTCAATCCAAACGGCATGTGAGTGTATCAATACAGGCCGTGGTCGGTGATGAACGATGTTTTATCCTGGTCGGACTCATGCATGCTGATTTGGTGATACCCGGAACAGGCATCCAGGAAGCTCAGCATTTCATGCCCGACCATAGCGTCGACCAACTGGTCGATCCGTGGCATGGGGAAGCTATCCTTAGGCGTAGCTTCGTTGAGGTCGGTGTAGTCCACGCACATTCGCCACTTTCCGTTGCTCTTGGGGACCAAGACCACGTTGGCTACCCAGTCCGGGTACCTTGTGGGTCTGAGTAGCCCCGAACGTAGCTTCTCGCTTACCTGTTCCCTGATGACGGCTTGAAGCTCGGGGTTGCAACGCCTTCGGCGCTGCTGGACCTGGCGGTAGGCGGGGTCCAACCTAAGTTGATGAGTAATGACCTCCAAAGGGATCCCGGGAAGCTCATCTTCAGACCATGCGATCACATCCTGGTTGGATGTGAGGAAGCTTGAGTATGCTTGCTTGTCTTACTCAGATAGAGTAGCGCCGATTCTCAACGTTTGGCTTGGATCATCCCCCATTTGGATGAGATACAAGTCCTCGGCCGGCGCGCTCGTGCTCAGACCTGGATCTTCGATTCTTGTTTTCTTCTCGGGCGGTACTTCTTCGGGATGTCGATCGCGGATTGAGATGAGGTAGCATCTTCTAGACTCTCTTTGATCTCCTCGAACCTCCCCTACCCCTCGAGGGGTGGGGAATTTGAGCTTCTGATTATAGGAGGAGGGGACGCCACGAAGCGTGCCGAGAATCCCTCGCCCGATGATAGCGTTATATCCGGTCATTGTGCGAACAACCGTGAAATCGACGAGGAAGGTTACCTCTTTGAGCGCGGCTCCGAACGTGATCGGGAGGGAGATGCGTCCTTCTGGATGGACAGTGGTACCGGAGAACCCGTACAATGGCGTATGTAGGGGCGTGAGCCGAGATAAGTCTATACCCATGAGCACAAGACAGTCGTACACAATAACATCTGGACCGCTTCCATTATCCACTAATATACGACGCACGGTACACTGGTTTATGGTCTCCGAAACCACAAGTGCGTCAGAGTGGGGAGTAGTTACACCGTCTAGGTCATCCTCTGAGAAGACAATAGGGTCTCTCGGATGGCCTGGGGTGGTAGCTCCTGGTTGAGTGCGTTCGCTTCGTTCCATGGTGCAAATGACCGATGTGTATCGCGGTCGCCTACTCGTGCTATCTCCTCCCACGGCTGGCCTTCCAGAGATCATCATGATCTCTTTTCCCTTGGGTCGGTTGCCGATTGGCGGGGGCGTCTTCTGTCGCCTTTCCGTGGCCTTGGCGAGGAACTTATCGAGGAGTCCTCTACGGACAAGATCCTTAACGGCATCCTTCACGTTGATCCAATCAGCGGTGTCATGGCCATGGTCGCGATGGTAATGGCAGTATTTCTTCTTGCTCCTCGAACCCGGGTCTGACTTCATCCGCAGAGGCCATTTGAACAATGGCTCCTCGCGGATCTCCATCAGAATCTGGTCGGGTGGAGCCGTCAGGGGTGTGTAGTTGAGGTAGTTCCCCCTTTCTCTTTCGGGGCGATCGCGGCGGTCTCTATCGCGTCGCTCCCTCTTGCTCCGCTCCTCACGCGACGAGTCGGCGGATCTTTTCCGGTCAGACCGATCGATTCCGACCGTGCGGCCGAAGGCCGCAGTGTTCTCCTCGCATCGCGCGTGCTTCTGTGCTAGGGCGAGGAGACCAGGGAGGGTCGTTGGGGCCTCCGCTCCGAGCACCCGTCGGAGGATGTGGTCCCCCGTCCCTTGGGTGAGCGCGGTGGTCATGATGCCGACATGGAGGTGTGGGATGCGGAGCGCCTCTGTGCGGAAGCGGGAGACGAAGTACCACAGCGTTTCTTATTTTCCCTGCCTGAGGGAGAGCAGGGTCACCACTGACTTGGCCACCTTTCGGCAGCCAACGAAGTTCTCCTTGAATAGCTTCTTGAGCTGTTGAAAGGAGAAGATAGTCCCGGCCGGCAGAGATTCGAACCAGGCCGGTGCATTCACCAGGAGAGTCGTGACGAATGCTAGGCACTTCACAGTATCTGAGGCCCGGTGGAACACCAGGTGGGACCCGAAGCTATGCATGTGGTTGGCCGGTCGGTGGTGCCATCGTAGGAGGTGAACGACGGCAGCTGGTGCTTTGGCGGGATGAGGGCTTCCATGATCTCCCGGGAGAAGGGAGCGTGGAAGTCCAGGTCGTCGTCGATCAGACCACGATTCTTGGTGGCCAGGAGGATGTCGTCCAGATATCGAACTTTGTCCTCTATATCGTCGAAGCGCTGGAGCAGGCGATCCCTCTCCGGGTTGGAGTGCAGTGGGCTGCGCACCCTTGGCGCCGGTTGGCTGCGCGACCGTCTGGTCCTTGCCACCGAGGCATGGGAGGCCTCTCGCACTTGGCGAGGGTTCTCCCAAGTTTGGCCCCTCTCGCCCTCCCGCTAGTTCCGCATTTTCTAACAGAATCTGTCAGGGCTCGGATCTGCTGGCGGATTCGTCTTGGTCACCTGGGGTGACCTCCCGTCGGGGATGAGTGGAAGAAGCTTCCTGCGACCCCCGACGGGAGTTGGGTCCCTGATGGGAATCGCGCCCCTGGTTGCTAGCGTTGCGAAGGCTTCCACGCGGTGCCATAGCCTTTCGCTTGAGATTCCCACAAATGGTGCCAAGAAGTGTAGAGACAGGAAAATGGTTCTTATGTCACGTACCACCTTCTCTATTTATTTGGTGGGGAAGTCGCCTTGCACCCGTGGAGGTTTGCAATCACCAGAAATCAGAAAGGCGTCAGAAGGAGTCCCGGGTGTTACCCCAGGGGACAACCCTCTGATGCTTAAGTCAGCAATGGATTAATGAAGAATAGAGAAAAGTGAGGAAGGGAGAGAGAGGAGGGGATCACAGTCGAGGGCTGAAGAGATGTGTAGATCCTCTGTACGAGTGCTCGCCGCTCCCAGTGTCCACTCAGAGAGTGCTCGCTGGGTGGTAAGGTCGTCAGAGGGGCGCTTCCCGTTCAGCGTAGATCGTTGGTGCTTTCCCCTCGTAGCGTAATATGGCTAGTAGCTCTATTCTCTTGTGTAGTAGACTTTGACAGAATCATCCACCGTCCATCTTTCCTCTGTCGCTCCCCTTCTTATAGGGGTTGTCGTGAAGCCGGGGAGCCTTATCCCTTGATAGGGAAGGCGTAAGTAGTGGAGTAACTTCTTTCCGCTATAGTGACAGGAGTTTCCCATTGGAGGGCGCTTACCTCGACGTCGGCTGGTCCCGGGGTGAGTCTTACGGCACTCATGGGGCGTGCTCGCCCGTTATGGGGTCAGGGCCGACGTGGTAGGGGGCAACGGTCAGTCGCCGAAGGGTCCTCCTGCGACTAATGCGCTTTCCCGTACTGTAGAATCCAATGTCGAAGCTGGGTTGGGCCGCGCCTTGGCGGGCCGTTCACCTCGAGTGCCTCTTGGGCGCGCTAAGGGGACGGACCTGATTTGGGCCTGCCGCTATTGGGTTGTTCATGGGCCAAACCGGATTTACCCTCCTCAGAATCCAAATCAGATTTCCAGAGTGAGCTCGGCGCTCAAATATTTGATTTAGAAATCAAGTTACGTACAAAACTAATTCAAAGAATTCAGGTTCGAGGGCCACATATCTGAAACTTTTGTTTGGTCGGGTATTAATTTTAAAAAAAATTATATAAATTATTTCATATGCATATGTCTAATGTTCTTTTATTTTGCATGTGGAACGTAGGATCTTACTACGCATTTACCGCACGCTAATGGGAAAAACGAGAGGATCTTTCTTGATATTTTTTATATTATATTAAAATTATAAAATTTAATTATTATATTTGATTGATCATTTTAATTCAGCATTGTAAATTTTTTACTTGTTGTGTGTAAGTGTGTGCATTTATGTTTAGTTGTTAAGTGTAGGTGTGAAATGTGTAATTACATGTTCCTCTAATTTTTTAAAATTATTTATTTTAAAAAATGTAAAAATATTTAAGACGGATTTAAGAGGGATTAGCGACCGATAAGATTTGCTATGAATTTGAGAGGGATAAGCGACCGATAAGATACCTCTTCAGCGATCTATGAGACTATGTTTTGTAATGGATTTGAGAGGGATTAGCGACCGATAAGATAGCTCTTCAAAGATTTATGTGACTATGTTTTGCAACGGATTTGAGAGGGATTAGCGACTGATAAGATAGCTCTTTAGCGATCTATGTGACTATGTTTTGCGACGGATTTGAGAGGGATTAGCGATTGATAAGTTTTGCGATGGATTTGAGAGGGATTAGCGACTGATAAGATAGCTCTTTAGCGATCTATGTGACTATGTTTTGCGATGGATTTGAGAGGGATTAGCGATTGATAAGTTTTGCCATTGATTTGAGAGGGATTAGCGACCCATAAAATAGCTCTTCAAAGATCTATGCGACTATGTTTTGCGACGGATTTAAGAGGGATTAGCGACCGATAATATAGCTCTTTAGCGATCTATGCGACTATGTTTTGTGACAGATTTGAGAGAGATTAGCGACTATCTTAAGGGTTTATTTGCGGAAGATTTGTGACAATTTTACGGTGGATATTTAGCGACGTAACAGCGGCGAAAGGAATCATCGAAGATTAGCGACGAGTTAGTGGCGAATTTATTTTTGTCACAAAATTTCCTTATATTTCACTCGACGACGGATTTGAGTCGGAATATTTTTCATCGTAAATTATATGTTGATTTGCGATGAAAATATTTTCGTCAGGAATTAGTGACCAGCTTTTACCGATGAATTGGGTTCGTCGAAAAATCGCCACTAATCGGTCGCAGCTCTATTTTACAACTGATTTGCGACGGATATAGGTTGCCGCAAATCCCATCTTTTCATATAGTGTTTTCTCTATATAAGTGAGTGAAACTCTCCATTAAATTGTACACAATTGGGAGAGATAGAGAGAGAAAACTAGAGGGAAAATGTGATATTTATTTCTCTTCTCGACATTCCTGCACGTGAATCTTATTCTTCGTCATCTTCCTCCCCGCACGTGGGATGACTTCTGCTAAACATCCCCAACATGTATCACCACTTCCCCCCTTTAATTAGGGAGGTTCAAGATACCAAGGGTTCGATTCAACCTCCCTGGTAAAATAAAAAAAAACTAGCAAAATAGAACAAACTTGTTGGGTTGAAGTTAATGACCCGAATTAAGATGGCAATAAGTGAACAAATCAGAATGCTTTGTGCATACGGGCCTGAACAAATCGAAGGCATAGGTTGACTTCAAGTCAGACATGCATGCGCTGACTTCAATTATTCGACCTGATACTTGGGTCATCTATAGGTGCTCTGGTGGCATTAGAAAAGTAGGCAAGTACTGGAGGTTGCCGAAAGGCAATCCTTCTATGTTGTAATAAATATTTCTAATTCAAAGTTCATCCCAGTTCCAAGCTTGCTTAATCAGATGCATATAATAAAATCACTCGGTCTGGGGTGATTTGGGCAAACTAGTTTACATAATTGGGGATGGTTTGAATTTTCCAACGAGTGGACAGAGAAGGTATATATATATATACATATTGGATGTTCATATATATATATATATATATATATATATATATAGTTTGATTTAATTAAAAAATTATAATATGTCAATTAAGTCTCCTTTTCTCTGGCCGGTTTAACCAGAAAAGGGCCTGTTTGCTTCCCTGTTTAAAACTTGATATGATCTAATTACCCATTGTATAATGGTAAGCATGGAAAAACAATCTAGATTAATTATTAAAGCAAATAAATTATCAGATGGACAGGCCGACGAGGTTTTACTCAAGCCACGTACGGCAGGTAGACTAGATTAATTATTAAGGCAAAGAAATAATTAAGTGCTGTATTTTATAACAGTAGGATGAGATTTAAATGATTTTTAGAGTTTTCAGGGTACAACTTACTTGACGTTCATGTGAGAATCTATAGTTCACGAAGACTTACAGAGGTTTTAACGAAAAAATTTCAGTCTAACAGAAGAAACATCCGACAGATGGTTCTAACTTCACCAAAAAAAGATTATGCGAATAGAACCAAAAAACTAGTAAGAGTGATAGACACGATCCTCGGACAATAATCAAAGCACAATAATCATTATGTCGGTCTCAATAATAATTGTAAACCACTAAGATTCTAGACTAGTCATGCAATGAATTTAGTCTTATATAACATCTGTATCTTTTAAACGTGCTGGAAGAGACATGGTAGAAGAGAGCAGTCGCGAAGATGGTAATGGACATGAAAGAATAATTAATTACACTGAATGATTCAAATGAGCAAAGAAGGGTCTTTAAGGGCGGGTTTGATATTAGAATAAGGTAGAGTAGGATTTCTTAACCTATGAAAGAGAAACTACGGGTCTCACTCTCACATCTCACACACAACCCCCTTACCCGACCCCGAGTAATATATTCGAGCCCCTGGACTTGAATACCTTAACCTTGCCCGTTTTTCAAACAGGACCTAAGAGATTTTTTTTCATGTTTAACTTTCCTATTTATTTATTTGTTTAGACGACATGCCTATGAAAAACATGATTTATGAAGATCAAAATTCATAATTTTAACATGCTGGAATAATTAGGATTTTTTGGTAAGCCAAAACATAACTAAGTCTGTATCAACACCGCGTTAAGATCAGAACGCGATCGTTCGATGCACTACGATCAAGGTGGTCGTGGTCTATCGTAAAGTCATGTTCAGAATGCGTTCTCTTGATAGACGTGATCTCATCCAGAACTTCTGTTCCGATGCCTATGAAAAATATGATTTCTGAATATCAAAATTCATAATTTTAACATGCTGGAATAATTAGGGTTTTTTGATAAGCTAAAACATAACTAAGTCTGTATCAACACCGCGTTAAGATCAGAACACGATCGTTCGATGCACTGCGATCAAAGTGGTCGTGGTCTATCGTAAAGTCATGTTCAGAATGCGTACTCTTGACAGACGTGATCTCATCCAGAACTTCTGTTCCAGTGAAAAAATAGAAAATGACGATACATCGATGCTAATCTTAAAATACAAGAACATAGATGATTAAAAGTTGGAGAAAACATGTAATAATTCAACTAGACACACAGCTAATCATCTTTGATTAAATCAATTTGAGATTTGGCCTGCAGTTACTAGGATCACCCTTAGGTTTTGGGGTACGAGAGTCTCTTTCTATCTAATATTTGCGTCCCCCACAGCCATCTAAATCAAAACCCTAATTAGAAATATTTGCATCCTCCACAACCATCTAATCTAAACCCTAATTAGTTTCCAAAGTGGCAGTGAGATTTTATCCTCATAAAAAGATACAATTGAGTTAAAAGATGAAGACATGTCTTATAAGTATTTGGTTACTATCTAAACATCCGATACGTGACTAATCTTATGACCCTAAGTCTCACTACATAATTTTATTTGTCTCTTAAAAATTATATTGAAATTATCTTTATCTATTTAAAAATTATATATATATATGTATCATTTTAATCTGAGTTGTTACATTGATGTTCATGCATGACTAGGTTAATATATTGCCATGTTTTTTTTCTTTTTAATAAGGTCAACACGCATCACGAGTATTTGATAAGTGGCTGTGGTTTGTCTCTAGAATGTTGTGACGTTCGTTCGTCGCTTAAGAAAATCAAGAAAATGCTCTGTTAAAAATATCAATAATGTATAAATTGATGGCAAAAATTTAGGAAAGGTTTTAATCGTGATCAGTGACGCATCCACATGTCGTGAGAGAGATGTGCGCTCTATAGAGGCATCCCTATATATGCCGATGACTCAGTGTAACGTACCTCTTTCAAAAAATAATCGACCCCAGAAGGGGGCTATATTAATATATAAATTAGCTAGCGAAGGCCAACCAGGAGTAGGGGTGTAAGTTGGTCGGATCCGGGTCGGATCTTTTATGATGCGGATCGGATCCGATAATAGCGGATCCAAATATAATCCGAATCCGAAATTAAACAATGTTTTAAATCTGGATCTGATCCGAATCGAATTTAACTTTCCGGATTCGGATCCAACCTGAAATCTAATTATATAAATCCTTAATGGGTAATGATTACAGGAATCTAAATCTGTTGATATTGATTTCGGATCTGAATTTTCGGAATCCTATTGGATTCGGATTTGCTAACTGTTGGATTCGAAATGATTAAGGGAACCTGAATTTAAATTTTTATGATGACCTCGTATAAATCTTTAATGGGTAATGATTAATGGAATCTGAAAATTAGATCTGAATTTTTGGAATCCGAATAGTTTACATTCTAAGCACCATACCTAAACTCATGCTAACGGTTGGATTCGGATCTGACTTTTTGGATCTACATACTAAGCACCATATTGCACCTAAATTCATATGCTAACTGAATAAATTTTCAGATCTAAATACTCAAATATTTCTTTCTTATTGAAGGAAGTATAACAATATGTTACAAGTTTACAGACAGGTAAGTTGTAATTTTTTTTCAGATTAACAGAGAGTATGCCCAATTGGAGTGGACACCCATAATGGGTCTACTTCCTCAGCTCCGTTGGGGTGCAGCCCTATCATGGAGTGGTGCATTCTCCTGCAATTGACAAACAAAAAAATAGCATACATTCTCCACTCTCCCATCAACTTTTGTTTTGTCCTCAACCTTAAAATTAAAAGAGAAATGCCAACTGAAAAAGGCAATGCCAACTGAAATAAAATTATCAAAATATCAAGTACCTTCCAAAGGGAACAACTGGATAAAAGAGGTAAAATGAGCCATCACTAAATAAAATGAAAACCTAAAATATTGAAGATGAAATATTGAAGACAGGCTTTGAAAAAAAGATTTCTTAATTAAACAAAACATGTGAACAAAGTTAATGACTTTGAACTAATAACACATGAAAACTAATGTTACAACTGCATCACATGAGCTTCACCGGCTTGGAATGGCATTTTGCAGGAAAATGACTCCATTACCTTTTGAGAAGCTTCCATGAGGTCATCATAAAAATAACATAGGTATGCACATCTAAAAGGAGAAAACCCCGAAACAACTTGGTCACCCAAAATAGACAGGTGCCCAACTCCTTATCCTCAGTCAATCTTTTATTTTTCCTTCTCTCTCACATCATGTTAACTGGAAATCTGGAATTTGGCTGACACTACAAAATATTACAGAAAGAGCTGGAGGCATAATTTGGCTGACACACAGAAGGAATGAATATTTATATCCATCAAAATATCACACGACTCTTCTGCCTAATTCTGAAATTCTGAAATGGCATAAACTTTTGCTTAAAAAATATGCATTTTGCTTCCTTAAGTTATAGAGAGATGTCCAACAATAATCAGACGGCAGGTATATCAGAGGGAATCAGACACTCAAACTGTGAACTGGAAACTTTTAATTAGGGATAAGGCACTGGAAATGAATTTGCTTACCTATTCACAGAGGGAAGATTAAGGACCACCTCAAAGAACTTCTCTAAACATGTCAACAAAGCTGTTTCAGCTACTGCAGGTTTGGGCTCCACGATAGCACTATCAAACAATGTATCCACACTTGAGTCATTCATCTTCCGCATTCCTTTTGTTGCAACACTCTGCTTTTTCAAAAAATGCAGCAGAGAAACCTGAAGCCCAGACCTAAAAGAAGGAAGCTTTCAATGGAGTGAACAAAGATGAAGAGCGTCCTCTATTAATACGGTCTTATATAGGCAATATTAAAGATGAGAAGTTTGGATTGACCATCTAATTCATCAATAACAAATAGCTATCCATCTAAGCAAGATATGGATAGACCACCTAATTCATCAATAAGTTCCAGTGCCAATTATATTGAAAAGTTGAGGTAACATTCATGGTCATGGCCAATGCTAAGATTATATACAGTGGAAGTGTGAAGCAGAGTGCACAACTTAAAAGAAAATCAAGCATCACATATGCATTTAAAGAAAACTGCATTAAAGGCAAGAATAACTGCAGTGGAATTTTGATGGCCCAAATTAATCACTTCCTGCAGAGAAAATTAGTCCTCACAAAGCATTTCAGCATTGCTTTCCTCCAAGAGATATGTAAAACATTTGCTCTGCCAACACCTGTTTAAGTAGATCTAAGATTAGACATGATCTGTTTAAGGAAAAACAATACAAACCAAACAGATGTTCTTCAGATGGGTCCTTACCAGCCTGCTCGATCACGTGAATATGATGGTTCGAGGCAAAACTCCGATCCGAACCCAAAAAAACTTTGAATTTGAGTCAGGTTTTCGGATCCCGACTATTCATTGACACCCCTATAGAGAGGTCAGTATTTACCTGAGGGTCGGGGGCAACAACAGGAGCTGAGTCCACGATGCAACCCTTAATCTTCCTCATCAAAGATGGATCTTATTTCTGAAAATTCTCAAGAATAACTCCATACCTGCAATTAGGTGCACAATTATCTTAAAACACTCTTTCAAACATCACCAAAAACGGAATGCAGGAAAATTAAAGAACGAACTAAAAATGTAAGCATGGGTAGGGGACAAAGAGAGAAGACCCTCACGTTAAGTCTAAAATATTGTCAGAGATTCTCACCTTGCCGAAGAAGTGGTTTTGCCTGCCAAAAGAACATGTGTACGTAATTTAATTAATACCTCAAAAGGAGCATTTATTCATGTATATAAGCTTTCTGACAACAATAACAACCATTGTTAGTATTTGACAAATGAACAAAAACAATCACAAACCAATAAAATTCCAAGATACAGTGAAAAAAAGAGACAAAGATGGCTTTATGACATAAAATTCCACACGCAATTTAATGATCTTCGGAAGAAGAATCTTCTGCTCCCTGCGTGTACACAGACATCCAAAATATTGCATAAACTTGCAGGGGAATCTACCACAATACTCAATTTTGGTCGTCGAGCATAGTCCAAAAACTTTCTACTGACCCCAAAGTGGACTTTCAGCTATATATATATAGTCCTAAACTTGGGATATCCTAAACTTGGGATATCACTCTTCTGTAGTCCTTATCATTTTACCAGTTCAATGGATCCCATCGACAAAACAACAAAAAAGAAAAAGATTGATCTGGTACTAATAAGTCAATAGTCAGCAACATAAAAAATACAAAGTAACAAACTCGAGAAGGGTAAATTCAAGCCACAGTACTGACTATGCATTAATAAAAGCACATGAGAATTTGCCAGAAAACCATGCTATGCAGTCTACTTACAATGTTGTACGAATGTAGTCCTATGTGCATCTCAATTATATGTCAATTTTCTAAGCTTGCATGTATACAGATGAACAACATACGCATATGTAAGAAAATTTAACTTCATATCTACTGTACCATAAATTTTTTGCTGCCAACAGACAAATGCCAAAATTATTGGAACACATCACAACAAAACACTTGTTGTTAGGAGCAGTATCCATAAAGATATTAACTAAGGATGGATCAGAAAGGATCTTCCAAAGATTCAAGTTGCTGGTTCATGGCTCTTTCCCAGAAACAGTTGTTACCTCACTTTCCATATCTAATTCACCTTACAAGATCGGAGGAGTCTCTTGGTCCATTTGAGTTTAAATGGAAAAGTTATACAGGCCTTTAATTGATTGTTTGCAATACATGAAACGTGGTCCATGCTCAGCTGTGGGTTTTTGGAAGGAAGCAAACCATCAAATTTGATAAAAAGACTAAACATAGTAACTGCCTAAAGGTGATTGAGATTATTAGACAAAATCATGTAACAGTTGCCCGCTTCTGGCTCACAGTTTCGTTGAGTTATTAGTTTGGGATTTTGTGTGCGTCGGTGCATATGTGCATAGGGTCCTGATACCTGTAACAGAGCCATTCAAGGCATGTTTCCCACATAGATGAGGAATGGATTCTTTCTAATATTTTATCAACTACAATACATCAGAACCTAAACATGGGCCCAACAGCTATACACGGTGTTTTGTCATATGACTCAGTGCCCAGTTGTCAATATATTGCATATCAGTTTGTGTGCATAGCATGCAGATTAGGAGGAAAGCGAGGTCGTCGCCGTCGTGAGCAGCCGAAGGAGAGCGAGGTGCCGTCACCGCCACAAGTGAGGTCGTCGCCGTCGTGAGCAGCCAAAGGAAAGCAGGTACCCGATCGTCGTTGTGAGATGCCACTGGTGGCCGGTCGCCACAACGTTGCGGAAGACGTGAGCAAACCCTAGGAGGGAGGCCGCGACACGAAGCACCGTTGATGGATGGAGTGGCCAGCCAATGGGGTTGCTCGCCCGGTCGCCCGGAAAGGAGAGGTACTTTATGGCGCCCCGAGACTGATCCGAAATCCGGGATTTCGGATCAAAACAGCTCCGCCCCGAATACTATTATGGGAATCAAATAAGTATTTTCGGATCGAAATTTCGGATCCGTGTCGGATCGGACTTTCGGATCCGAAGGATCCATTGACACTCCTAACCAGGAGCACCGATTCAGGAAGGGCATATATATTCAGCTGGGAGAGGCAAAGAGTACGTACGAACGATCGGCGATGAAATGAAATCTACCATGCCCATTTGGTAAATATAATCGGCCCGGGCATCTAACAAAGGGGTGATCGATGGCAATTATAAATTCTAGGGCCTTTTTTTTCTTTTTTTTTGGCCACATAATGAAGTAGAATATATCGTTAGTGTTCTCTTAATTATATATAAGGTGTTTAATTAATTGGTAGAGTTGTTTAATGAACTTGGATTGTTTCTCTCTCGAAATAAATTTTAAGGGAGGAAAAAAACTTGACTCTACAAATATTGTTTGGCAGGACCTTATAGGGTGTTTGGGAGCAGTTTTTTTTTAAATCTATTTCTATCTAAAAACTTGTGTCAACATAATTTTTGATTTAAATTTTAAAATTGATAAAAACAGACACTTTCTGTTTGACAGTAATGTCGTAAATTTTAAAATGTGTGTAGATGTGTTTGTCAGGGGTCTTCCTCTCCGGGTAGCCTCCGGCAGTTTCTGGCAGTTGCACACACACACACACACACACACAGAGAGAGAGAGAGAGAGAGAGAGAGAGAGAGAGAGAGAGAGAGAGAGAGAGAGAGAGAGAGAGAGAGAGAGAGAGAGGAGCCGCCGGGGGAGGGGAGGTCACCGCAGGGAGGGGGCCGCCGTCGGGGGAGGTGAGGGGGCGCCGTCGGGGGGAGGGGAGGGTGCCGCAAGGGAGAGGGGAGGGTGCCGCAAGGGGGAGGGGGAAGCCGTCGGGGGAGGGGAGCCGGAGCCGGAGGGGGGGAAGGGGAGGGGGGAGGGGGTGCGCAGGGGGATCCGTCGCCGGAGGGGGGGAAGGGGAGGGGCTGCGGTCGCAGGGGAGAAGCCGGAGGGGGGGGAGGGGGCTGCCGGGGAGGGGAGGGGAGGGCGCAGGGGGCTGGAGCCGGAGGGGCTTCCGGGAAGGGGAGGGGAGGGCGCACAGGGGGGGAGCCGGCGCCGGAGGGGGGAACCGGAGGGAGGGGGGCCTGCGCACGGGGGGGGGGGGGGGGGAGCCGGCGCCGGAGAGGGGGAACCGGAGGGGGGGCCTGCGCACGGGGGGGAACCGGAGGGGGGGCTGCGCACGGGGGGAATCGGCGCCGGAGGGGCGGCCTGAGCACGGGGCAGCCGGAGCCGGAGGGAGGGGAGGGGGGAGGGGGGTGGGGGTCACGAGTGGGAGAGACAGAGACGTGGTGAGTGTTTTTTTAAAAAAAATTGGTAGAGTGTTGTTTTTTTTTTTTGAGGAAGATTTACACGGGAGTATAGTATCTTCTTAAAAATTAGGAGAGGTATATCAAACGGGGTTATAAGATCTCTTCCTCTTTTTTTTTAAAATTGAGAGAAAAAAGAGGTAAAAAACTGCAACCAAACACCCTATTAGTTTCCCGATTCCAATTTTTGAGGTGATCAGGTTAAGATCTTCAATATATATATATATATATATATATATATATATATATATATATATAATTAAGAACAAGTTCGGATTCTTTTAAATTTGAAAACACTTGGACACATGCTTGCACGAATCAACGCCCGCGGCATTAATGGACGCCTCTCTTAATTTCCGGAATATTTTTTAGGGAGAGGCCAAATTAATTAACATGGAAGCTAGGGATGTCAGTGTGAGAGTGAGGATTCACCAAACACGGTTAGCATGAAAAGGCTTTAAAAGAAACACCGTGCGCTGCCAAACGGGATTCATAATATAGATCCAATTTTTTCATATATTCCTTTCTTGTGATCAACACAACCTTAAATTGACCATCGACCCATGCATGGGCTCTCTCATTAATTAATGGGGAAATGAGAAAGAATATATATATATATATATATATATATATATATATATATATATATAATCAAAGTTATGATCGATTATGAGGGATCGGAGTATCTAATTAATTAAGATTGTAATTAATGACATCACTACCTATAAATATAACTTTGATTACACCGCCATATTTTTGAAACTAAAATGCCTTGTACCTTTGAAATTAGTAAAGGTCTTAATCTACACGTAGCTTTGGAACATCATATTAAACGCATCTTTTGAACCCTGCAGCTATATATATATATATATATATATGAAAGTGTAATTAATGCAATAAAGCAGCCCGCGAAGAAGGTAGCAAAATTAATAAGTGCAGTAAAACCGTACCATTCTTTTCTACCAAAAAACTAAATGTATTCTTTTCAATCAAGTCATACGGTAGCCATTACCTTCACTTTTTAATATTCAAAATTAACATCAACAATCGTCGATGCTGCTCGTGGGTGGGTGGGTGGGTGGCGTTTTACATACATATGGGAAGCGTACCTCGTGGCGAAGACGTACTGTTTAATTAGACTTTTGCATCCTTAAAACAGTGTTCACCTAACTTTAAGTACCGTACTCTTATGTATATTATATAATATATATGTCGCGGGGCTTCACTGCTAAGAGGTTGAAAAATCACATCAAGGGCAATATTGAACTGACCAGTTCAAAACATAGAAAAAACGGGGTGAGGGTGGTTTGAGAGAGTGAGTGAGGAGAGTAGGTTGAGAGAAGATGAGATTTAAGGATTCTGATCGTTCACTCCTCTTCAGAAAGACTTCGATCTGCACGTGATCATGATTAATTAAGACACGATAAGGCAAAGGTCATGATATCCGCCACTCATTACCAACTTAATTAGCCCCACGTACCCCGCTTTGACCAGGAATCAACAGAAGTGGGCGCGCGTACATGGCCAACTACTCTGCCGTCTCAACGGATCCACCAAATTTCGTTGTTCACCCCGTAAACTGAGAAGTGTATATATATATATATATATATATAATCTTCTTCTTTTGTTTCCATTTTTAATTCCTCTTGTTTAATTTGTTAGCGTGAGGAGGGGGACCTAGTTCACAGAGGCATGCAAGTGGGTCAGTTTCCCCATCTTTTGATCATTTGTTTAAGCTCACAATATAACTGCTTTGCTCTCCTACTTATTAGATTGCTTATGTAAGAGGTCCATATATATATATATATATATCATCGGCGGCGTTTAATTAGAATCTTATCCCCGCCCTCCAGTCCCTCCACTGTCAGCAATCCTTAATTATTAGGTCTTGATGCACGGAAGAAAAGGGTACTCATGATTAATCTGTGAGATCATCCACAGACATACATGTCTAATTAAAATCTAATAATCTGCTTCTAATTAAAGGCATGCAGTATGGCAGGGTGGGTGGATGCGTAACCCTAGCTTGCTTGCTCTCTAGCTAGGCTCAAGAACTGAACAGGCCCCTCCATTTGGGCTCTAATTAATGAGTTCCTTTTCGGCACATCTTTTGTTTTTTTGTTTTTTGATTTTCCGATGGGGTGTGATCGAGTGGTTGGGTTTCTGCTTGGCTGGGTTCCCATGCATAGGGGTGTCAATGAATCAGATCCGGGTCGGATCCTTCGTGATCCAAATCCAGATCCGATAACATGGGATTCGAACTTGATTCAAATTCGAAATAAATTAACATTTTGGATCTCGATTTAACCTGAATCCGAATTCTAATTTTCAGATCCAGATCTGACCCGAAATCCTAATAGTAGTTTACAGTCCCATATAATTTTGGATCCGAAATAGTAAAATAGTAGTTTACAATCCCATGTAATTTTGGATCCGAAATTATAGTCCCAAAACTGTAGTTTGCAATCTCGGATCTGAAATCATACAAAACTGCCCATGACTATGGGTATCCTATGATGCATGCATGACAATAGTCAATAGGAAGTTCCATGTTTCATGTTAAGTAGTGGAGTACAACATAAATAAATATGCTTTGGTATATAGATGGAAAACTAGCACCAATTATTAATCTGGACTTGGACGGGATGGTGAAGGGCATGGCCGGATTTGGTCAGGATTACGGAGGCCTTGGAGATGGATGATAACAGGATTGCAATAAACGGGAGGCCTCCCTCCTGGAAACCTCGATGCTCCCCTTCGAGCACCGGAACTCTGCTCCCACCTCGGCCCCCCTTCTTCCCGCCCTGAAACCTCGGTGTTCCCCCTTCGAACACCGGAACTTTTGCTCCTGCCTGGCCACCCCCTTTTTCCTGCCATAGCTACTGTTAGTGTTGGTGTGCTACAGGCCAATTTCGGGTCAGGTAGGCCCAATAGTTGTACGATCTTGTTCATTATTAATAAAGTGGTGTTTGAGCGTAAATATGCGATTGTGTTACTTTACGTTGTTCCTATGATATGTGGTTGTAAAGTCAACTCGAGATGAGATCTTGATTATGAGACTGACTTTACATGAACACATACCTTAAACTGTTCCTGGTTGGAGGGTAATCACTCGGGGACTTTGATTACGTATTAAACCAGTACACATGATGTGTCAGTGACCAGTCTCATGGTCATTGGTGCGGGGCACCAACACATGTGTAGGTGTATGTCCTTGGAGGATGTGCACTGAACTGATCTGCTATTGGATCTTCAGATGGTTGATTATACCTAATGTCAGCTGAAGATCCAACGGTCTCAGTAGCATCATTGGTCCTTTGACCTGAGACATTGATCGGATCTTACACAAGGACTAGAATGATTTAATTACTTAGCTAAGTGACTTTAACCATAAGTCATGAGTTGCCGAGTCGTTAACCACTCCAGGATACGTGTGAAGATCATCAATGGTCAAGAGGGGATCGCTCACTGTCGGGTATATATCAGACAGTTAATGGGTCATGACATTGACACTCCGTTAAATCCCTGACCAGGGTCGTGTGAGTTCGTTTAGAACGGACGTCATACACTTTAAGGAGGTCATAGTCAAATGGCACGATCATGGGGTTTGACAGAAACCGTACCCTCGATCGTACCAGACTCATAGAAGGAGTGAGGGATTATATCGATGCGGTAACTGTGGACTTACAGGTACCAGACAGGCTGGTTTAAACCTGGCGTCCTCTAGGATCACGCGGATTTACTTGACCCAACGTGATCGAAGGTTTGGAATGAATTAAACTATTATTCAGCTCTAGTAGAAGTGAATAATATATTTAATTTACTTCTAATTGGGAATTAGAAGTTAATGGGCCTTAAACTAGAGTGACTATGGGCCTAGAGGATCACACACAATGGATTCTTGGGTGACGGATTATTATTATACAAGTGTATGTATTAATTCCTTTTAATTCCTTTTGGAAAGGAGTGTAAATGGAGCTTAATACATATGTATAATAGTGGATAGGATATATATATAATTTTGGTCTTTTGGAGCCCTTTCAGAAATAGCCAAATCTATATATATAGAATCCTACGTGAGTTCATTCGAACTCTTCAGCTTCTCCTTCCCACCCCTTAAGCTAATCAAGCATTAGGCTTAAGGGAGAGGTTTAGCCTCCCCCCTTTCTCCCCCTTGCTCTCTCTCTCTCTCCAGAAGGTGATAGAGTCGGGGAAAGTTATGCCGAGGAGGTACCGTCGCTGCACAAGGGTCCGTGTGGATCTGTTCTAGAGGCCGTACAGCTGTGCGGCTCGATATTCTGCACCGGGCATCGCGAACAGCGTCGTTCCGTGCAAGGTGAAACACGCAACCCGTAATTAGGGTCTTAGAAACACCGATTAGAGCACACATTAAGCTTTCCATAACACTGGGATCGGGTAAATGAAATTTTTATTATCCGTTGCATCGGCCGTAGGTGCTGTGCGAAACCTTACAGCTACTTCCTCAGGAGGCCCTCCTCTTGGTCTCCTCAGTGTCTCTCCCACGAGTACCGGGTTCTCATTCCTGCTTCTGCTCCCCCACCTTCCTCCACACCTGGCTCAGACAGTACCCCTTTCCAGCCATCTTCGATACCCATTGGGCTTCCCCAGTACCCCAGGCATTCGAACACCCGGAACCTTGGCCTGTCTGCACCTCCCCCCCCAACCTCTCCACCCGTCCCCAGTTCCCCCGACCCTGACCCCCATACTCCCTGCTAACTCAAACTTCCCCAAAGCGATCCCCTGCCCCTGGGTCCCATGGAGGATATTGAAGGAGAACCAATGCAGGAGGATGAGGAGGCCATCAGAAGAAGCTTCAGAAGACTGACTGTTTGAGGGACTGCCCACGAGGTGGTCGACGTAAGTGCACCAGCTCGAGAAGATCAAGACCGATGGAAGCTCTCCCTTGTGGTGAGAATCCTCTCAAAGTCTCCCATCAGAGCGGCAGACTTGAAGGAATGGATGGAGAACATATGGAAGCCCAAAGGTGAGTGGCAACTCATAGATTACCCAAATGATTCATACCTTGTTAGGCTCTCTGATCTAGCAGAGGTGGACCTTATCTGTAAGAGATCCCCATGGTTCTTCAAGAAGGATATTATGCTAATTCAAAGAGGGAAACCACTCACTTCGCCAACCCAATACTCCCTTACAAGAGCAGATCTCTGGGTCAGGATCTATGACTTACCGGAGGAGCTTCTATCACCAGGCACTGTTAAGATGTTAGCCCACCAACTGGGAGAACCATATGATCTTATTCCAAGAGAAATATCTTCATGGGGCTGGTTTGCTAGAATCAGAGTTTCGGTCCTCATTGACAAACCTCTCAAATCAGAGATTCAGGTTAGACTCCCAGGCGATTGCACAAGAACTTTCCAAGTAGCCTATGAAAGACTACCCTGATTTTGTCACTATTGTGGGTGTATGGACCACGAAGCCGAACATTGCAAGGAGTTGGCTGATCTCAAACAGCACATCAAATAGTCTTATTATCCACAATTGAGATAGGAACTAGAAGACATGATAGAATTCGAATTTGGGGACTGGATGAAAGTTAATTCTACAATCATTACCAACGCTAAGTCCAACCACATAGGCAAAACACCACCCATCCAGCATACCATGGGCGAAGGCACCTCTGTCACCGACAACCTAGCGGAGCTGAGGAAGACAGCACCCCAATGCCTGAAAGTCATGTTCGCTGAAAGTCTCCCCCCTACATAGACACCCCCAACCCAGACCCCACTTATGACATCTAGTGGACCTGAGGTCCCCATAAGGACTACCCACATGGCACACCACTCCTTTCCCCACTCCTCAGTACCGTCTCCTCCCCCTATAGTTAGCCCTTCTATCCCAACCGAAGTCCAACACCCAGTACACACACCAAGTCTCCCAGCCCCTACCACTACCAGTCATACCACCACTACTCCCCACCCACCCACCATACTTCCCACCCCATCCGCAATCCCCCAAGATCAGATAGCACTCCAAAAACCTGCTCCCTCCATGTCTGTCACCAACCCCCACCAAACAAAGGCAATCCCACCTACCACCTCCAACACCACTTTAGAAAAAAGAAAAGAGCATCCATCTGCAGAGCCCCCTCATGAGAGTCACTCAAAAAGAGCAAAAAGTGATACTCTCAATCTCCCCCAGGCACCTTTCCATCCGGGGTCAACCAAAACAAACCACCCACCAAAAACTAAAACTCAGAATCCCAAAAAAGCAGCTAAAGCCAAACTCTCTGCCCAGGGGAAGACCCCCACTGTCCAACATGCTCAGGGACTCACAAAGGTTGTTGCGGCCGACCTCAACGAGTTGCAAAGGAGCCAATGAAAATTCTCTCGTGGAATTGTCGGGGTGTGGGTGGTCACTCCATAATTCCCTACCTGAAACAAATAAACCACTCCCCAAAATCGGACATTATTTTTCTATCTGAAACTAAAGCTTCCCCTACCACCAGCAACTCCTTCTTTGCTACCAGATGCATCGACACATACTGTGTGATTGATCCTATAGGCAGATCAGGGGGTCTTTGGATCTGGTGGGACCCAGACATCCAAGCCCAAACCCTCCATACCTCGGCAAACTGGGTAGCTTTGGATATTGAAAATCCCCCACAGAAGCACTGGATCCTTATATGCCTGTACGCACCAGCAAGGAGATCCAACAGGAAAGCTATCTGGTCTGATATCAATAGTTTCATTAACTCCCATACAGCCCCAATTCTGGTTACTGGAGACATGAATTCCATCCTTGGTCAAGCCGACAAATTGGGAGGTTCCACTGTCAACTCTCGCCAAACCAAGGATTTTCAGGAGTTTATCCAAGACTCTGGTCTGCTTGATCTAGGCTATGATGGTCCCGCCTACACTTGGACGAACAAAAGGATGGCAAGATGGCATGTCAAGGAAAGACTGGACAGATCATTGGCAAATGTAGAGTGGAAACTTCTCTTCCCTCAAGCATCTGTTCATCACCTCCCTCGAATAGCCAGCGATCACAATCCCATCTATACTAACCTGCTGGGAACTAATCGAAGGAGGAACACCACCTTTAAGCTTGAGTCAATGTGGGCCCTGAGAAAGGATTTTGAGACCATGCTTAACACCTACTAGAACAACTCCCTTCCTCTGCATGCCAATTACAGTTGCAAGACCAAGCAGATCCAAGCCCATATCAAACTGTGGTCAAAAAGGGAATTCAGGAATCCTTGTCACTGAGCAGAAGAGATAAAGAAAGAGATGGAAGCCATTAGACTCATGCCCCTCACTGAAGAGAATGTCACTAAAGAAGCTAAGCTGGAACAAGATTATGAGGATCAGATCATGATGATAGAGGAATTTTGGAGACAGAGATCAAAGTCCCATTGGTACAAAGAGGGAGATAGAAGTACCAGATTTTTTCACACCAAGGTGCTGAGAAGGAGGAAAACAAACAGGATATCTTGGGTGAAACTCCCGGATGACAGCTGGATGGGGGAAGGCACTGCCATTAAAAACACTTTCATCAATTACTTCACCCAACTCTATACATCTACCAACCCCACACCCTTCCCAACTTACATCCCCCCATTCAACACACTCATCTCTCAAGCCGAAGATCAGCACTTCCATTCTCCACCCTCAAGCAAAGAAATTGAAGATGCCCTACACACTATGAACCCCAGGAAGTCCCCTGGGCCCGACGGATTCCCTCCCCTCTTCTACCAAAAATACTGGCACATCCTTAAAACCCAGTGTACAACCCTCATCCTATCTTTCTTCCACCACCACACCCTCCCCTCCACCCTCAACCACACACACATCACTCTCATCCCCAAGACCCAACCCCCTTCATCACCTAAGGACTACAGACTCATCAGTCTCTGTAATGTCATATATAAACTCATTACCAAAATACTTGCCACTCGGATCAAACCCATCCTCCACCGGGTCATCTCCACCAACCAAAACGCCTTTGTTTCTAACTATTTTACTTCTGATTGTATTATTATTGTCTAGGAAATGATGCACTCCATCAGGTCAAAGAAAGGGAAGAGTGATTCCTTCGGGTTGAAGATTGATATCAGCAAGGCTTTCGACAGCCTAGAATGGTCCTTCATAGACAGCACCACGGGGAAACTGGGTTTTTCTAATTCCTCCAGAAGTCTCATTACTCAATGCATCAGCACTGCTTCTTTCTCCATTAATATCAATAGTGAACCTACAGGCAAAATCCACCCCACCAGAGGAATTAGGCAAGGCTGCCCCATTTCCCCTTACCTATACATTATGTGTGCTGAAGTCCTCGCCAGTCTGATTAGAGGAAAGGTGGAGGAGGGAAAGATTAAAGGCCTCAAGGCCAACAGCAGAGCTCCAGCTATAACCCATGTCATGTACGCCGATGACATCTTCATCTTTTGCAAAGTTGACGAATCAGAGATCACAGAATACATGGGCATCCTTCAACTCTATGCAGCATGGTCAAGTCAGAACATTAACAAGATGAAATCAGGATTCATTTTCAGCCCCAACACTCCCCCCGAACTCCAAGACCACTTATGTAACATCACCGGTATCCGAGTTCTGCCTTCAAAGGAATTGTACTTGGGGGTTCCCCTATGGCCCGAAAGGAGTCACCTCCAGCAGTACAGGTTTTTGGAAGACAAAATCAGGAAAAGGCTGAGCAGCTGGAAAAGGAAAACTCTATTCCCTGCAGGGTGGCCACTCTCATCCAGACTACCCTCTCCGCCATACCCTCTCACATAATGGCCACTGCCCTCCTCCCCAAGGGAATCATTCGTAAACTGAACCAACTGGAGTGCCAGTTGTTGTGGGGGGAAGACCCAGACAAGCGCAGGATTTACCTTTGCAACTGGGACAGGATCAAACAACACAAAACATCTGGAGGTCTGGGTTTTCGTGATCCTCTGACCTATAATAAGGCAGCCATCATGAAGCTAGTTTGGAGATTCATTAGAGAACCACATGCCCTGTGGGCATCCATCCTGAGAGCATAATATCTCAAGGGCATGAATTTCTGGGAAGCTACCAAGCCTACAAATTGCTCTCACACTTGGACTGCAATCCTATCAGTCAGAAAGGAAGTCAAGAGAGGTATGTTCCAGCTAATCCAAAATGAGAAAAGTACAAATATTTGGGAGGACAAGTGGATCCCAAATAGACTAAGCCCACCAATCCCCATCTCCGGAGGTTCCACAAATTCCCTCAACTTGGTCTCTCAGCTCATCTCAAATCAGGAATGGAATCACCCCATGATCAGACAACACTTCGAAAAGGACACAGCTGAAGAAATTCTACACACCCCTCTTCCTCATTTCCCCAGCCAAGGGGGGACACTACCATTTGGAGCTTCACCAAAAATGGAGAGTTTTCCATCAAATCCGCTTACAGATTATTAGCAGAGCATTCCTTACCACCCTCCACATCCAACAACTTAGCCATTTGGAAGACAGTCTGGAATCATACCATTTACAACCTTATTCCTCCGAAAATATCCATTTTCATTTGGAAGTGTTTTGCTGGGGCCCTTCCCATTAAATCCAGAATAGCCAAACATTGCAGAATGACAGATCCTCTCTACCCTATCTGCCTCGACCAGGTGGAATCCCTCCATCATTTTTTATTCTCCTGCAACTTCGCTAGAGCGGTCTGGAAACTGTCCCCCCTTAACTACCACGTTGATGCTGATCCCAGGCCCCTCGAGGATAGAATCTTAGAATGGACCAAGCCCCCATTCTCCTCAGGGAAGGGTGACCTCCAGGTAATAACCTTGGGCTACGCCATCATGTGGCAAATTTGGGTGTCCAGATGCAAAGCAGCCTTTGAAGGCACTGCAGCTCACCTCAGCTTTGCCATTTCTAAGGCTTTACTCCACCATCAGAGTTGGGCAACCAAGCTGCCTGCTCAAAGCAAGTCCATCCTTCGCCAGGAGGTTACTTGGAATCCCCCTGAAGAATACTGCTTAAAGATAAATTCGGACGCAACCTTCCAAGCAGGTCATGGGGCAGCATGCCTCATCATGCAGAACTCTTCCGATACCATTTTATCCTGCCAACACAGCTTCTTTCAAGCCCACTCCCCATAGATGGCCGAGGCTACTGCTCTGCTTCAAGCAATTAAACTGGCTTGAGCCCAAGCTCAGCTTGTGACAGTCGAAGGTGATGCTCTCAACATCATCAACTGTATCAACGGTGTATCCAGTCCACCATGGAGGATCGCCCATATAATCCAAGACCGTAGAAGCTTTTTGTTTTCCTCTTCTGTACAAGTGAGCTTCATTCCCAGATCAGGGAACACTTTGGCTCACAAACTTGCCCAGGAGGGCTTTTGTTCCAAGATCAACTGCTCTTGGTCTCACCCCCGTATCCCCCACTGTATCAGGTCTGTTGTTACCCTGCCTTAGCTTTCAATTCCAATCTAACTTTCATTACAAAAAAAAAATAGGATTGCAATATATAACTGGGTAGTTGTGGATTGAGAGGTAACTCCATATATATATATATATATATATATATATATATATATATATATATATATAAAGTTCAATATCACGAAGTCAAATTTCTGACCTAACTGGTGGATGACGAGAGAGCTTATATAGTCTACAAGCATGAATGCAGATTAGAGTACGTATATATAGTTGCTGTTATGGGTCATGGACTATATATATAAACTATATATTAATTGTTTTAAAAGATCAACTTCTATCTATATAATTAATAAAACATATAAATATTAGGTTTTGTCATCAACACTAGAAAGAGAATTTAAAAGGAACAACAGAGCAGCCCCTCGTATCATATATATATATATATATATATATATATATATATATATATATATATATATATATATATATTCACCTAGTTATGAAAATCCAATCCGCAATTTTGAAATCGATCCATATGTGAAACATGCATGCCCATATGCTATATTCATGAAAGCTGAAATTAATATAGGAGTATATATATATATATACTCCGCAGATATGCAAGGACGATCTAAAAATTGAAAATCTAGCTAGATCAATAATCCATAATGGAGTTGCATGTGAATGAAAGGAGATTGGATCGAATTAGTCTGATCTAATTAATTAGATTAGATATGTAATTTGATCAAGGTGAGGTTGAGATCTGAGGAGGGTAAAATCAACTCGACTCACATGCGGCCTATTAGTGCCCGGACTACATCGGCCCAAGTCCCGTCGGGTGCAAAACAAGCTGCCTAACAGTTAGCAGCTCACACCAAGCGGCCTAATAAAGATTAACGGAAGATTCGCCAGCCCACAAGGGACATCGACACGGGTATCTTGGGCGCCGGATGATTCTCCGGCGATCGAACGTTACTCTCGAACGTTACTCCCACCATCATCGATCTCTACTCCAGTAAGGGCGAGCACACGCCTAGAACGCCATGAGACTCACTTGAAGACCGCACTGCTCGGATAAATGGGTGCATAACGGGAAACTCCCCACGATCGTGGGGAGATGTTACCCTATGACTCACGTCTTTCCCTGTTAAGGGATGGATCTCCACCGCCAGGACAACCGGTATAAATAGACCTTCGATCAAATAGCAAGGACGCACATAGACACACATAGATAGGCATAGAGGGATAGATAGACATCCACGGAGGCATACTCATGCGGGGAGACACCCAGACACATAGAAGGAGAGAGAGAGGGACTAGAGAGAGTCGATCTCCAAGCACAGTCAGAGCACGACGAGCACTCTCCAAGCGCTCGCTAGATATAGCGAGCACGTCTAGAGACTCCTCTCCGACCCCCAGGCTTGGGTACTCCTCTCTCACGCTCTCTCATCTTCTCCATTTCCTGTTGTTCTTCGCTTCGGCATGGTCCTTACTTAAGCATCGGAGGGTTGTCCCCTAGGGTAATGCCCAGGGCTCCTTCTGACGCCTTCTCCCTGGTGTTTGCAGGCTTCCACGGATGGCTAGACGTCCTTCCCCAATCAAATAAATCTTAAAAGTGTGGTACGAGATCCGGGAGACTATTTTTCTGTCTCTACACTTTTTGGCGCCGTTTTTGGGAACAATATAAAAAGCCATGGCACCCTGTGGAAGCTACCGCAACACCAGCAACCGTGGCCAAGGATTCCACCAGGCCCCAAGTTCCCGATGGGGTTCTCAAGAGGCATCCTCATCCATACGGCCACAGCGCGGCGCTGCCACGGATGAGCTGGCAGAGGTGCACCGACAGCTCCAGGCCCTGACAGAACTTTGCCAAGGCCTTCTCAACCGACCTACAGGGCAGGATCGTGCTCCAACTGACCTACCCCAGAATGAAGGGGCTCCGACCGTGGCGGAGTCTCACCGGATACGAGAGCCCTCTCACGCTTCTGCTACGTGCCGGAGTCCACACAGCTCACCCGCACCATGGCCTCGTAGCCCGCTCCACTCCAACCGGGAGATGGCTCAGTGGCTACGACGCTACGAAGACGTAGAACGCGAGTTAGAAGGTAAAGTCCAGTACCTGGACGATGTTCTACATGCCGTGAGGACTCGAGGGCTGATCGACGACTATACCGACTTTCATGCTCCCTTCTCTAAGGAAATCTTGGTGGCCCCCTTTCCTCAAAGTTCCAACTGCCATCATTCACCCCCTACGAAGGCACCACCGACCCGGCCGACCACATGCATAGCTTCGAGTCGAACCTGGTGTTCCATTAGGCCTCGGATGCCGTGAAATGCTTGACGTTTGTCACCACCCTCCAGGAGAATGTCCAGACTTGGTTCGAGTCTCTGTTGGCCGGGACCATTACCTCCTTCCAACAACTGAAGAAGCTGTTCAAGGAGAACTTCATGGGCTGCTGAAAGGAAGCCAAGTCGACTATAAGTCTGCTCGCCATCAGGTAGGGGCGCGATGAGACCCTCTGGGACTACGTGTCCCATTTCTCGGCAAAAGCTCTCTGCATTTCCTACTTGGACGTTAGCATCGCCACCACCGCCCTAACATAGGGGACCCGGGACTCCATCCTCTGACGCTCACTTAGGGTGGAAGCCCTGACGACCCTGATGGACCTCTTCGCCCTGGCCTAGAAGCATGCCAATTGCTAGGAGAACACTGCGGCAGTAGGCGACATGGCCAGGACTGGTCAACCAGGCCAGAAGAGACCCGCCGACTCCCCACGAGAGGGGCAGAGCAAACGAGAGCTGCGCGATCGAGAATTCCATGACCACCCAAAGACCAGAGAGCAGGACTAGTATCGACATTACATGCCCTTGACAGTTCCACCTGAGCAGATCCTCATAGAGCGAGATCCGGGAGGAGCCCTACCTCCGTTGGCCTCCGAAGATGAAGTTTGACCTGAGGACGAGGAGCAAGAGGAGGTACTGCCACTTCCACCGTGACCACGGTCACGACATGGCTGACTATATCCAGCTCAAGGATGCGATCGAGGACCTCATTCGACAAGGGCTCCTTGATAAGTTCATCGCCAAGGCCACGAAAAAGTGACAGTAGGAGTAGACCCCTCCGCCCATGGATAACTGACCCAATGGAAAAGATATCATGATGATTTTTGGAGGGTTGGCATTGGGTAGATATAGCTCTAGGAGACATCGTAAGTACACATCAGGAGTGAACTCTATGGATCAAGGCGACGAGAGCTGCTGTGATGCCACTGCTCGGGACCCTCTCAAGGATCCGATCATCTTCTCGGATGACGACCTTGAGGGCATGATCACTCCCCACTTCGACGCTATTGTGGTCTCGACGACCATTAACCAATGTACTACGGATCCTTGTTGATAATGAAAATGGCCCCAATGTAATTGCTTACGACTGTCTTGTGCTCATGGGTGTGAATCTGTCACGAATAACACCGCAGCACACACCCTTATATGGCCTCTCCGGCACAACCATTGTAATGACCCAAGATCCGGATACCGGGAATAACCCGATATCATTCGAATCCTGGCCCGCCACCCACAAGCCAGAGGGCTCGGAAGGGTTATAAAGGAGTGTGGAGGTACATTAAAATTTAAAATAATGCAAGCAACAATTATATAATTAATAATTTAAATAACAAAAAATAAAATTACATTTTTAATATAATAATCTAACTATAGAGTCCAGTCCAACAAAGTACTATCTACATGGAAAGAAATGTACTCAATACCGGGTGCACCCCCGGCTCTAGCAAGCTGGCAGCTACAAACCTCCGCACTGCACCTCTGAATCTCGAGGAGGAACCGCAACACCTGAAAAGACAGGGGTCAGCCTCATCTCATTGGCTCAGTAGGGGTCTCACGGATCCCCACCATAAAACAACGGTGGTAAACAGCAACGCTAGCAAGAACAACAACAATAGTAACAGTAACGGCGGAAGGGACAGCCGTAACAAGAACAGTAAACACAGTAGCCGATGGAACCACGGCTCTAAAAGCTACCCCTAATGGCATGAAAAGCAAATGATGATCTCTCAATCGGGGGACTACCGAACTAATGGAAAATCATGGCTATGCCACCAGGAGGAACACTACGACAACTCTGCCGTGAAGGCCTGTCCTCACAGATGAAGGCCCAACCCAAGATCACGCGGTCCGGGGGCACAATCATGACCTCACAGTCGCGAACCCTACACTATCTACGGGTAAGACCTTGGTAACCCCTACTGGAAACCCTAGAAAACTAGGTCTAGAAAGCACACCGAAGCTACCTAAAAAGTCACGTCTCGCAGGCGGAAAAACTAAACCTCGATTCATGAGAGTCACGTGTCGCGTGACAAGAGTACCTGTCCACTAGAAGCAAGGCAAGATGCGTCCACTGACGACTTAGTCCACGCCTTGAGTGTCTCCCTACTCGTCCCAGGCCAAAACTGAGACACCGTATAAGTAACCAAGACCACAAGACAAGGGTCTAGTCGGGGTCGTACTCATCAGCACGCGTCCGATGTCCCCGACCACGTGTGTACACACTGACTGACTATGCTACGTCAGACCCTCTAGCTGGTTTTCCTCTCGGCCCGAACTCGAGCCGACACAGTGGGAGGCCCTACGGCAACCAGCCTAAAATCGTCTCTCCCGGGTGTAGCTCTCCACCTACTCCCTGGTAGGTAGGCACACGTGTGCCCAGGCAAGCTACGACTAGTGGGGGGTCACTGAACGTGAACACTCTCCGTAGAGAGAAAACACCAAAGTACCGAAGGTGACGCACGCACCCGTCGCGAGTAACACGAAGTACGGGTGGCTCGGTGCCACCAGACTCTGGACGACTAGCTAGACCTACAAATCCAACGGTCCTTGAGTCAAGCGACTCGGGTCAAGACCTTCGTACAACACGGCATCATGCCGTCAATCCATCCTACTCCTAGGGTCAAAAACCATGGTTAAGAATAATCCTTAAGGCGCCCTACAACTGCCGAGTTAATTCCCTTTCCAAGGGAGACCAAGAAACCTCCCAGCCCCAAGCCAGGTCACAGAACACTCGGTCATTGGCCATACACATGTCTCACATGGAAACCAATTTTCGAGGAAGCTAACGTCGTGCTGGAATAGCCCTCCACACTAACATCGGCACACGGTGACTCGAACAAGCACAACAAGGAAGCCCGGAGCACACGGGGTCACCCGGACCCTCAAAATCACATGGACACGTTAATCGAGATATATGACACTTTCGGACACCTAAAAAATATGATCTCGGTACCCACGGGGTGTCAAGGACATCCCCGGGGACAAAGGTCGACCAAAGGGTCACAACCGGGTCGACCAGGGGCCAAAATGGGCCAAAGGGCTGCATTTCGGTTGACCAACCTGCATGGGTCGGTCGACCAATCCCTCAGCCAGGCTGAACACAGCCTTGGTCGGTCGACCGGCCAAGGGGCTCGGTCAACTGACGGGAACGCAGTTGGGGTCCCAACCGCGTTCTCATGAATGCGGTCGGTCGACTGACCGTGACCGCATAGGGGCCCTTCTATGGCGAACAGCCGATTGGTCTACCGATTCACCAAATCGGTCGACCGATTCCGGCGACGGACCTGCGGAACCCCATCTGAGGTGCTCTAATTGTCACGCCCCGAGATATGCAGTGGAAATAAGTCAGGAACATGAACAACCGACAAAGTAAGCCTCTAGCTAGCAAGACAATCAGAGCGCCACATTCATACAACATCATAAATATTGTACGCAATATCATATGACAAAAACCTTCAACTTTATTGCTCATAATAAAATCAGAGTTTACAACTTGACGAGGACACTTTTGACAATATGACTTACTAGACTCAAGAAAATAGAAAATTACATAACATGATCAACTTCACCGCGTATTACAGTGAATGATTGACATGACAGACTCCAATAGACAACTATCTAGGACTCTTCTCATTCTTTATTCACTCTTGGGACCATCAGTTGAACAATCCGACTCTGATCCGCTAGAGCTTCCTGAAAAGGGTTGGCAAAGTAGGGAATGAGCACACTCGCCCAGTAGGTATCTTCGTGTCAACAAGTTCGGCATAGTTTACATGTTTAATGTTTTAGCTCTAGAAGGTAAGATAATGAGAATGCGATAAAACATGCGATAAAAATCATAGTAACAACAAGTAGCAAGATATGAATGTAAAGACATGATATTGCAAGAATATATGATCACGATCCAACAATAATATAAGTTGACCTTTCAATCACAAGAATGTACATTTCATAACCTTAAGAAGGCTATACACGAGAAAGTCATGTAACAAGCATGTAACGAGAATGTAGTTTTTAAGCAAGCATGCATAATTTCATGAAATGCCCTCGTGGATTTCGCCAGTTTATAAAAAAAGTACTCCCAGCGTAATGAGACGCCCGTAATCATCATACCCCATGATTTTCAATATATTTCCAGCCATCTGCCAAGGGGGCTAGACTGGAGCCCTTGGACACCGCCCATGCCCGCCCTTGCATCTTCAAGTTATAAATCTAGTTACTTCTACGAGAAATATCAATAAGTTCGGCCAAGAAAGTCAAATTCAATAATTCATTGAGGCGATAGTAAGCAAGGCAAGAAAGCAGTAGAAACATTGGAAAGAGGTCAAGAACGAATTAAAAAGGACGTTGTACCATGGAAGAATTTCGACAGCATAACGGTATCTTTCTTAATTTCATAGTTCATTAATGACTTGATAAGTACAGTGTTAGGTGTCAAACAGTCAGAAGATCGTCTGAGAATGAAAACAATCAACCCTTTGGTCAAATCTTCAGGTTGATCAAGCTTGGATAGAACGCGGTTTGAAGATGACTGCGATAAGGATAACGCGGTCAGGTACTAGTCCGCGATCAAAAGTATATCGACCTAGGCAGAAGTCTGTCGACTGAAAAGACAATGCGATCGTATGACTAGCCGCGATCAAAAGAACGTGGTGGATGGATGAGCCGCGATCAAAGGTATGTAGACCCAAGAAAACTCAGTCGACTTAATCAAGGATTTGTCAACTGAAAATCAAGAATCGGTCGACATAAAAATAGGAAATCGATCGATTGAAACACAGTCAACACGCTGGCAGAACGCGGTCATTGGCCAACCGCTATCTATAGGTCGCGGTTGATCGACTGGCTGCGATCAAGACATAGTGTAGAAACACAAAGTGCTCTTCTAGTATTTTTTGGATTTTTAGGGTACAACCAGCTCGGCGTCCTAGTGGAAATCCTAGGCTCGCGGAGACTTACAAAGGCCTTGAAACATGAATTCATAGTCCGGTAGAAGGAATATTCGACAGAGAGGCATTCAATGTCCAATAAGGTTTTCCTATCATGTGCAAGTGACTAATAGCAACATACCGGAGTATAGCCTATGTACCAATAACGATGAAAGATAGAAGATAAGTGTGAATGCGTCAAAACATAGATTGCCGTGTAATCAGAAGAGCGAAAATTCCTTTAGTACAAAACTATAGGGATTTAGTGTAAAAATAGCATATGTGAAATTAGTCCCTTAAAAAGTATATGAGGGCATAAAACATAACATGTTTAAAACATGATATGGCAGAACCATAAGCATAACACAATAACATGAAATATGGCATAGTTACTTATTCATAGTAGGGAATCATAAGGTTTGATATGGTCACTGTTTAGGGTGAACAGTACAGATCGCGGTTCTCCTACGACCGCCTTCTGGAAGGTCACGGTTGGTCGGGCATCTGCCACTGCAAGTTGCGGCTCCTGAGTCGACCACTATTGTTCTGCCTCAGATAGAGACAATACCAGCCTTGCAAGACCCTTTTCTATAGCTAATCAACATGCAAACTAGAATAAACTGAGAGGGAAAGCACGCTAATATGTGAATAACACATGAAAAGGTATGAAATCAATCAAAGTTATTATCTTTTTAGTTAATATGGCATGGATAGCATAAACTTAGAGATCAAATGGGAGATCAAGGAAAAACTAGAAATACTCCGTGCATGATGCATAAAAATGAGTAAGGATAGAGGGCTTTTAATCCTAACATCATATTTAAGCCGTTCATGAGACAACCTACCTCTGGGGTTGATCCTAAACTTCGAATTTCTCATCGAAAGAGAGTTCTCGTTCCTACGCGTCCTGCGTAGAAACAGCAACTTCTGCACGCTCTTAACTCCTGTGTAGCTTGTTCTCCTAACAGGCAAATTGAAGGGATGTTAGAAGACACTAAGGGGAATAAAAAGTTCTAAAGATAGAACTTGAAACGACGACATCTTACCACTGCTACGTGCTATCCAAAACCTAGGGCTCGCGTAGGACCTTCTGCGTTCTATTTATAGGGATTGGCCTAGGGTTAGAGTTTTAGTTTGAATTAGGCGGCCTATGGAGTGTCATGTTGATCCTCTAAGAGTCTTGGGTAGATTTCCTCTATATGTCACATCGAAACATGGCCAATTATCTGGATAAAATCCAAGTTTTCCCGTGATTATCACCTTTCATTTTCGAAAGAAGATTGTAGTTGGATCACGACCGCTACTCTCAGATCGCGGTCGCACGATTATCCGCGACCTAGACCATCTTTCCGAAATTTAAACTTTATCTTAATTCCTCCCTTATCTTTTATCTTAATTTGGGAACTTAGCCTAATACGTCTCTAGGGTCTGGGCTTGGGCCAAAAGGTTTAGATTTAGGGTTTAAGGTCTCTTTTAAGTGGGCTCAATCATTTAGTTAATAGCTAGGCCTTTTTATTAAAAGGCTTTAACTTATTAATCCATTAATTAGTCCATTTAGTATTTAAGCCTATTAAATGATTAAATAATTCTATTTAATTTCTAAAAAATTCTAAAAAATTACTAGGGATGCTACACTAATCCACGCCCCAATCACCCCAGGTGAAGAGGAAAACAAGGGGAACCCATTCCCCAGCCTCTAGACCACCAATAGGCGCCATTTAAACCCCAAAAATATAATCAAAACGATGGATCCGCCGCTCAACCTAAAATCATGTGAAATTAACCCTGGCGTGAAATAAACCACCCTCGGCCTCACCTCAGCCTACAAAATGCGGGGAAATGGAATATGCGGGCTAGGGATCCATCTCCCTACCTCCACCAAAGATTTCCCGCACCGAGGATGCCGATTCCTTGCCAAAACGCTTCTCGAATCACCACCGGATTCCAAAATCCGTGAACGAACACCATCGCGCCACCACTTCGTTCCTCGCTCCATCCTCGCCGCTCCTCGCCCCACAAGCCTCGCCGCCTCGCCCGCCTCTAGCTTCGTCATCCACCCGGAGAAGAGAGGGAGAGAAAGAGAGAAACGAGAGGAGAGAGGGAGAGAAAATGAGAATGAGGGAGAGGAGGCGAAAAGGGGTTATATTTATAAGAATAAATTAGGGGTTTTAAAAATCTAGAAAATATAAAAATAGGAAAAAATCATTCCCAAGATCCTCAGAAAATGCACAACGTGCCTGCAACATCCCAGAGCCTGAAAACACGTCGGTTCACCCTACACAGGGGTCCGAAGGCTAAACAGTCAAAAATCCGATTTAATCGTAAAACATGGTCCGGGACTCATAAAAGCGCTCCGAAACTCACAGATTCTGACCCGAAAAATCCATGGTATTACAGTCCTCCCCTCCTTAGAGAAATTTTATCGTCAAAATTTGAGGCAACCACCAAGCCACAGGGCAAGAACGACTTATCCAACTAGCAACGCTCTCAGAGCTCCAGCCAAAACCTCGATTCTCGCGAAACCACTTCTCTCGAGGGACACAACCAGACTATTATCGAGAACAGAAAACATCTCGCTCCATAACCCAACACACACAGATTCTTAAAGCGAGAATAGCACATGCAAGGGTACAAGTCTGGCATCACGTCAGCTATAACAAAGATCCAACCACGACATCGCTGCCACCATCTCGCTCACCGAGGAGACGCAATCCTCGTCACGAAAACCTACTACCGATCCAATCCCATGCTCGGTGGACCAATCAAACATCAGCCTCTCTACCTGCTGACCGACCTCACGCCCTGCACAAGGGACAACCATTATTGAGTCTCAACCAGCTCACACAGTCATCTCAACTGACTGCCACACATCCATCGGCTATGCGCCATGAACCATCTCACACCCGACAAGCCAAATGCCAATAACAGCATTGGACCAACTCCGGTCCGAACACAAACCTTCAACAGATCCCAGATCCAATTCTGGGAAAAGGTATATCTCATAATCGGCCATGCAAGGCCTCGCTTGCACACGGCTCTCACCATTCTCGATTCACCACAATCGGCATGTTCTATCTGCGAAAAATCATTCGCCGGTAACCAATTACTGGTCAACGGGAAACCCTTACTTGCTCAACTTCATCTTTCCCGCTCCTTCACTAAACCCGATAAGCGCATTCCAAATCTTGATAGGCCATCCATTGACTCTTACACTGACCATTACTGCATCTCGAGCCGATCCTCACTCGGACACCGCATCCGATCCTGATCCTCACGCCAACTCTACCCTCTCAGGGGAGCACGGCAAAACCAAATGACAAGTATTCCACAATCCTCGGTCCACAACAGCTATAGACTCAGGCTTCCCAGAAAATCCTCCCCTGCTGGTCACAAGACCAAGGCTCTTATCCGACAACATCCCTCCAGGGACCTCCATACTCAGGCATCGTCCATTACACAGTCTCATCCCATCTTCATCACAATTATTCCAAATGGACACCTGCCAATCCTTGGCTCCGCTCTCACCACAGAGCCACGGGACACAATCCTGAACAATTCACGGCACACATCTCCAGAACAGACAAGTGCCCTCTGCTACCATAGCAACCTGGTCGATGACGCCGCGACCAATGCATACAGAGATCACATCTCTAGGACCATGATTCCATCCCGAGGACACAGCTCTACGCACGAGTCGAGCACCTAGCTTACCGACTCCGACCATCACGTCCTCGTCCTCTGACAGGCTACTTCCGTAGCAACCCCCAACCGGGTCTAGCACCAAACACCTGACATTGCTTCCAACAATGAACAGGGTACTCATGCGGCACACTTTCGGTCATATTTCCCCAACTCTCCATCCTGCCAGTGCCACAAACCACAACGCCTCACGCAATGGCACGGGAATCGACATCGCTCATACAGCCAGAGATACTCTCGTATTGAGGAACCAATCCTCTGATACTCTACACATCCTCTGAAATCCGCCCGTAGTAACCATTACTACGATCCTGGACCTATGGTTTATGGGCCCACCACGCTTCTGCTGCGCACTCTGTGCCACGTGCACAATCATTACAAATGACTCAGGGTCCGCCATCCAGACAATCCTCAACTCGACTGGCTAACTCAGAAAAATAGGGTGAGGAAAGATCAATTACCTCAAACCTAGAGCACAAATTTTCTCTTAATCTGGCAATCCTCTGCAACTCCGCATGCTCCAATCCGTAATGCATCAGAAATCACAACACCAGCCACGAATTCTCGCGAGCACCACCCAACTAGCGCTCACCCTTCCGTAATAATGCCAGCACACCCTTACGCATCAAGGGAATGGGCGATGCTTCTCACAGGCAGCCATATGCCAAAACACAGAACATGTCTCGCATGGATTTCATGCCACACTAGAAGAGGCCAACCAATCCGAACACACGATGTAAGATGACAGAACTTAGGAAAAACGTTATTCTCTCCGACCAAAGAGAAACTAGCATACTGATGAGGGGCAAGGCCCGGATTCAGAGGGGGGGTGAATGAATCCCCGTTAAAAAATATTGCGAGAATATAAAAAACCCAACTAAGCAACACCATATTGGGTGACCAACCTGGTCAACCAAACAACCTTAACTCAAGGAAGAAGATGATAACAGCAAGTAAGAGCGAAGGCACGCAATCTCACTGAACAACCCAAATAACGCTGTAGGCTAACACACGAGTCAAGTGAGACAACCATCAACCATATAGCGCTCATGAAGCATCCTGTGAAGGGTGGTAGAAGATATGGAGTAGAACGCAAAAGCAAACCATAGAACACCATGATTTTTAGGTGGTTCGGTCCACAGACCTACGTCCACCCCTCACTCCAAACCGGAGTGAGGCTTCCACTAGCAAAAGCTAGAACCACAGACTCAGTATGCAAACAGGTGCTGCCTAACAGCTTGACCAGGGGAACAACCTCCCCTCTTCCTCCAACCCAGAGGGCAACCCTAGTGACACACAATCACTAGAAACTAGAGACAAACGTCTCTCTTCCTCCAGACCAGGAGGGAAACCCTAGTGACACACAACCACTAGAAACTAGAGACAACCGTCTCTCTTCCTCCAGACCAGGAGGGAACCCACAGGTAGCAACCACTACCTGCAAACCCGGAGTCAGAGACTCCCTTCCTTTGAAACCCAGAGGGAACCACTAGTGACACACAGTCACTAGCAAACCGAAGAACAGATCTCCCTTCTCCTGAGACCACAGGAGGAACCCCGACCTCACTACAGAGAATCGGAAAACATAGTGATCAAATGAAAAGGAAAAATAAATGATAAAACACAACGACTGTAAGCTGTAAAGGATAATAACATAGATGTGGCTCCCATGGAGCTGACTGGCCTAGATTTGATCCACGGTTCAGTAGATAAATCTTCAATAAAGTCTTCTTTCTTCTTCTCCATGAACTCTCTCTCTCTCTTTTCTTCTTCTCTTTTTCTATTTCTTTTTCTGCTACTCTCTGCTTCTCTGCCCCTCCTTTCTTTTCTTATCACTGTCTATTCTTCTCTCTGTTCTTCTTCTTCTTTCTCCCATTCTTCTTCTTGACACTGGATCGTGCAGGCTCTCTCTCTATCTCTCTTTCTCTTCTTCTCCTTTTTCTTCTTCTGCTTTCTCTGCCTCTCTACTGCTCTCTTCTTCTGCTTCAATCACGATCTCTCTCAGCACGATCAGTCTTCTTCTGAGGAAGAAGCTTCATATTTATAGCAGTAGCAGCTAGGGTGTTAAGTAAGAGGACGGTGAGCTAGAAGGGGAGGGGATGAATAGATCACCATTTAAAAAATATTTGTCCTAGCCGAGGTAATCTTAGAAGATGAGATGGGCTAGGAAGAATGACTATATGTAAAATAAACCGAAACCTCAACCAAGATAACGCAGGTCACAAGCGCAGAACATATATCACTCAGAATTTCATCAGCACATATGCACAAGCACTAAGCGAGCAATCAGACCAAGGTTTCGATCAACAACAATCACACTTACTTCGTGAAGCCAGATAAAAGCATAAAGAGAAAAGATGCGCACAATCACACCACGAAGAACAAGAGGTTTCGATGGTTCAATCTGCAACCTGCAGACTTACGTCCATCCCTCACTCAAGGCCGAGTGAGGCTTCCCTTTCACAAGAAAGAACCGCATACTCAGTCTGCCAACAACACGCTGATCCACAGCTTGGGGATCGAAATCCCTACAGACGCTGAACACACAGCTTGCACCCAGGTCTCACACCCCAAGACCTGACCCGGAGATAACTCTCCCTTCCTCTTAGACAAGAGGGAACCCAGCAGTGACCCACACTCACTGCAAATCGGAGACGCTGTCTCTCTCTCCCTCCACAGTCGGAGGGAACAACCCAGATAGCCTCCTTACTATCTGAACACAAGAACCCCGGAGACCACCTCCCTTCCTCTGATCTGATTCAGAGGGAACCACAATGCAACCCAGAGGATCACCTCTCTTCCTCTACACCTAGAGGGAACGATAAAACAGAGTATCGGAATTTAAGAACAAACAATTGAAAACATAAAGAAATATCGAAGACAATCGAACGGAGAAACAATGTAGCTTCTTAAAGAAGCATAGACAAAACATAGCAGAAAACCATCCTCTCCTTTATCACTCTCTCTCTTCCAGGTATGCTCAACGAATGGATCATGATGGCTTCTCCTCTCCTTCCTCTCGCTCTGGCCTCACCCTTTTCCCTGTGGCTTCGGCAGCTTTTCAGGAGCAGAAACCTTCATGTATATATATCCAACCTCACGAGAGAGTGAGGGTTTGGGAGACACGCGCGAAGAATGCTTCCAGATGAACCGAGCCACGTATTAGACGATTATTCCCTCGGATCACGTGCTCACATGATTGGAATAAAGTTCCAATTTGTCTTTAAGTCCCTGTAAGGTTTCAGAGAACATTCAGTCAATCTCAGAAATATTCAAGTCATACATTGTTCACACAGATTGCACGGGACTTATCAAAGGACTGAAGAACGCGTCAACGCACTAGAGCCAAGGCGTTAATGCAATGGATATAATGGAGAATAGGTCCCTTGATAAAACACAATAATGCGTTAACGCATCAGTTGACAGCGTCGACGCTTCTGCTTGGTGGTCGATCAAAAGAACCTTTGGTCATAAACTCAAGGCGTCGACGCTTCCATTGTGTAGCGTCGCCTCAGCTCCTTGGGCGAGACGCAATCTCTTGGTAACAAGCCAATGCGTCAACGCTTCAAGTGACAACGTCGACTCAGCTTCATAGGCGAGACGCTCAAGCCCTTGGCACCAAGCCAATGCGTCAACGCTTCAGGTGACAGCGTCGACACAGTGGACAAAACAGCAAGCGAAAGATGCACTATTGCGTCTACGCAGCCAGCCAAATGCGTCAACGCACTAAATGCATAGAACCCATATAAACAAGATAGATAAGTATGAGCTTATGGGTGAACATGATAGAGGACCATTAAATCAGAAAAGCATGATGAAAACACATTTGATCCATAGATGTGCATGCAAGACAACAACATTAGATCCTAAGAATATTTAAACAATGCAGGATCTTTATCATTCATCAAGGAGCATCAAAATAATTATCATAAAAATAATTTGATTCATAGTGTTAGTCATCATCAAAACTACAAAGATGTAATAATCTCCCCCTTTTTGATGATGGCAACACCATGAGTCAAATTCAGTGAAAGAAGAAACACCAACTTAAAATATTCTCAATAAGGGCAGCAATGGTGACCTCTCAAGGCCTGAACTCACAGCATGCATCATCTTTTACCTAAGACCATTCCATAACCTTCCTTCCACTAGCTAGCTACTAGATCACCCATCCATTCAACCTTCTCCCCTTTTTAGACTTACTCCCCCTTTCAACCTTCTCCCCCTTTGACATCATCAAAACAAGGAGAAAGAGAGATGTTGACGCTGGACTGATGAGTAAAGATGGAGAGAATTCCAACAATACACACTCATTGTCAAATCTTAGTTGCATAAGTGGGGCTGTAAGGTCCAGTGAAGAATCTTGGAGTTCTGGTAAGAGAAAGAGATTCAGAATTAACTTGAAGTTTATCAACTTACTATGATTATGAGAGAAGAGCAAGTGGCAACAAGTATGACTGAGGTAGCTGTTAGGGCTTGTCAAAGAGACAACAAGAGTTTGAACCACTAAGACAGCCTGTAGGCATTGAGGACAAACAGTCCAGGCAGAGAGAGCACAGTTATAGAGTGTATTTGGCCAGTTACACTTTTGACATTAAGTATGCACCTTGGTCAGAGGCCAGCATCCTCAGTTACTCAGTGTAAGAGCCTCATCACTTCTCAATTAGAGAACAGAGATAGTGACCATTGATTGTTACATGAGGAGACACCTTGATCAGAGGCCAGAATCCCCAGTTACTCACCATATTGTCATCATTGCTCTGCCAAGCACAATTTTGAATTGTATTTCTTTCTTTTGATTTTATTTATGAGAACTGATACCTCATGACATAGGAAATTCTCATTTCATTGATGGGATTCCTAGTTTCTCAGTATGCAGTTTTAAGCACAGATCAGTTTAACTAGCTCAACAAAGGGTTGTTTGAAGACAAAACCCAGGGCAAATATTAGAGGTCTTATCAAGATGTCCAATGTGAACCTCATAAACAGAAACCATTTCTTACAAGTCTAGCTTGTTCATGAGTCATGCAACAAAGTAAGAGGATATACTTGTGAAGGTTAATCTTAGCCTCTTAAGACTTACTAGAAGAGGATTCTAGCTGGATTTTAATTGCACAAACTTAAGAATGTAGGAAATGAATGAGGTTCTATCAAGAGGAATATTCAAGATCAATTCTAACATTTAATCTAGCAATAACACCCATCTTTCAAGCGTTTCTAGTTAGTCAAGCTCCCCCTCTCTAGTAGCTCTATCTCCCATTCTACTCAGAAAACAGCAGAGAAGCAGAATTGACTTTACTCAAAGCACACACCCGCTCCCCCTCACATAGAGACCCCCACCAGAAAAGGTATGACAAAACTACCACAAAATTTATGAAAATACATGAACCATAATTCATTGCCTCATATCAGTCAGAGTTTGTAAATACCAAGTTCTCTTCTCAAAGAAGTGAATTTTTCAGTATCTAGAGGTTTTGTAAAAATATCAGCAATTTGATCTGCAGTCCCAACATGAATTAATTCAAATGTTTTATTTGCAATTTCATTTCTGATAAAGTGGTGCCTAATTTCAATGTGTTTTGTTCGTGAGTGTAAAATAGGATTCTTTGCAATGTTTATGGCACTAGTGTTATCACAAAAGATGGGAGTGCAACCTGTCTCTACTTGGTAATCCTGAAGTTGATGCTTGATCTAGATAACCTGAGTGCCATAGCTGCTTGCAGCCACGTATTCAGCCTCAGCAGTGGAAAGAGCCACTAAATGTTGTTTCTTTGAACTCCAAGAAACTAGGCATCCTCCTAAGAATTGGCAGTGGCCACTGGTGCTCTTCCTATCTAGTTTGCATCCAGCAAAGTCTGCATCAGTGTATGCAACTAAATCTAATGTGCGTGAAGCAGGATACCACAAGCCTAATGTATGTGTGGCAGACAGATATCTAAAGATTCTTTTTACAGCAAACAAATGTAGTTCAGTAGGCCTAGACTGATATCTTGCACATAAACCAACACTGAATTGTATGTCTGGCCTAGAGGCAGTTAAGTACAAGAGGGATCCGATCATACCTCTGTAGAGTTTTTCATCTACTTGTTTACCTGACTCATCTTCATTAAGGGTCATGCTTGTGCTCATTGGGGTGGATATTTGCTTCAGGTTAGTCATTCCAAACCTTTTTAGGATATCCAGCGTATACTTGGTTTGGTGGAAGAAGCAGCCATCTGACATTTGATTTATCTGCAAGCCAAGGAAATAAGTCAGTTCTCCAACTAAGCTCATCTCAAATTCAGCTGACATAAGCTGTGAAAATTCTTTACACAGTTCAGGATTTGTTGATCCAAAAATAATGTCGTCTACATATACCTGAACTATGATGAGATCTTGTCTTGAATTCTTAGTGAATAAGGTTTGGTTAACTTTACCTCTGTCATATCCTTTATTCAGTAAGAAACTGGTCAGCCTTTCATACCAGGCCCGAGGAGCCTGCTTTAATCCATAAAGAGCTTTGTTTAACCTGAAAACTTGATCAGGTTTAGTCGAAAACTGAAAACCAGGAGGTTGTTCAACATAAACTTCTTCTTTTAGAATTCCATTCAAGAAGGCACTCTTAACATCCATTTGTTGAAGTTTTATGTTGTTTGAACAGGCAAATGCTAATAGAATTCTGATAGCCTCCATTCTAACTACTGGAGCAAAGGATTCATCAAAGTCCACTCCATACTCCCGACTGTAGCCTTTAGCTACAAGTCTAGCTTTATTCCTAGAGATGACACCTTCTTCATTCAGTTTGTTCTTAAAAACCCATTTTGTTCCTATTACATTGAGATGTTCAGGTCTAGGTACAAGTTCCCAGACATTGTTTCTATCAAATTGCCCTAGTTCTTCACACATGGAAGTTACTCAATTCTCATCACTTAAGGCTTCTTCAATGGTCTTAGGCTCAATTTGAGAAACTAAAGCAATTAAGTCCTGATTCTGAACATTTCTGAAATGAGATCTTGTCCTAGGGGGATCATTAAGACTACCAATAATATTGGTTACAGGGTGGTCTTTTAAAACTCTGACATTTGTTGAGGACTCACCTTGTTCAGCTATACTTACTGGGTTCAGATCAGTGGGTTCTTCAGCCGGTTGTACTTCCTCCTCTTGCATTTGTTCCAGGAACTCTCCATCATGACTTGTAGACCTGTTATCATCATTTAGACTGTTAGAGATTTTTGTTTCATCAAAAATAACATGAGGGGTTTCCTCTACAGTTCTATCAGTTTTATTAAAGACCCTGAAGGCCCTAGATGTTTCAGAGTATCCTAGGAATATTCCTGGAACACTTCTAGCATCAAATTTATCTAAGTCTCTCTTGTTGTTATTATGAATAAAGCATTTTGAACCAAAAATTTTGAAATATGAGACATTAGGCCTCTTACCTTTCAGGAGTTCATATGGTGTTTTCTTATGTATGGGTCTTACCAAAGCTCTATTAAGTATGTAGCAGGCTGTGTTTGCCGCTTCTGCCCAAAAGCTCTTAGGTAGCTGACTCTCCATTAGCAGTGTTCTTGCCATTTCCACTATTGTTCGATTCCTTCTCTCCACAATTCCATTCTGCTCTGGGGTCCTGGGAGAGAAAATTTGTGAGTCAGTCCCTCCTTGTCACAGAAGCTAGAAAATGAGGAGTTCTCAAACTCTCCTCCATGATCTGATTGGATAACAGTGATCTTGTGCCCTATATGTTTTTGCTTATTGAAAAAATGTTCAAATTTTTGAAAAGCATCACTCTTATTTGCCAAGAAAAACAGCCATGCAAATCTAGAGTAGTCATCGACAATGACAAAACCAAATCTCTTACCATTTAGACTCTGGGTTCTGGTAGGACCAAAGAGATCCATGTGCAAGTGTTCCATGATCTTTGTTGACAAGCTCTCAGACCTAATTTTAAAAGAAGCTCGAGTTTGCTTGCCTAGAGCACAGGCCTCGCAAGGCTTAGAGAATGATTTGAACTTCAAGCTAGGCATGCCTCTAACTAAATCAAATTTAGCTAATTTATGCAAGGTGTTAAAGCTAGCATGGCCTAGTCGCCTATGCCAGTCAAACATGTTATTCTCTGAATCAGCAGTGAGACACAGATTAGACTCAGACTCAACATCAAGATCCACAATATAGACATTATTGACTCTATTTGCAATGAACTTTATTTTATCAGAGTTTGGTTCTAAAATTTTGCAAGCATCTCATCAAAAAGAACCTTGTGACCCTTGTCACATAACTGACTAATACTCAATAAATTGTGTTGCAGACCTTCAACCAACAAGACTTTTTCAACAGAGTTGGAGGTTTTCTTACCGATGGTTCCGGTCCCAATGATTTGACCTTTGTTTTTACCTCCAAACTTAACTGACCCTCCTGCTTTCAATTCAAGCTTGCTGAACTTTCTTTGATCCCCTGTCATGTGCCTCGAGCAGCCACTGTCGAGATACCACTTGTTGTTCTCGGCTGCTAGGCTCACCTGCACAATAACAATTTAAGTTGTGTGCTTTGGAACCCAAGGTAAGTTGGGTCCAAAAATACCATTCAATTCATTAAGCATAGTCTTGGGAATCCAGATCCGTTTTAACCCCTTTTTCTTTCTGTGCCGAGGGTTGATAGTTTTGTTATTGATGTGCATTTCATTTGTTTCTTTTTGTTTCTCAAGTTGTGTCCAGTTTCTGTTGATAAAGGTTTGGGTCCCAGCCAGACCATAATTTTTAACCTGTCTAGATGAAGGCATTTTATTGACAGTATTCTGTGTGTAGTTAGACGTTCCCATGTTGCTTTTAAAATAGCCCATTCTTTTATTAGAGTCATAGTTGTTGAATTGACAGACACCTTGCTTCTGGTGCGTGGGCTTGTTGAATTTCTTGAAGATATTTTTTCCAAAATCAGCCTGTTGTCTATGGATGTTCTTTTGTTGTTCAGTAGTTTTGGAACTGGATGGAATGTCCAGTTTCTCTTTTCCTTTCTCAGTGCAGAAAGTAGTGGTTTTTACCCCAAATGCTTCCTTCTTACTTGGGTTGAAACCCAACCCCTCTCTGTTAAAGTTTACTTTGGTGCCTAACAAGGCATTCAAATTACTCTCTCCCAAAACAAACCTCTCAAGGGTTTTCTTCTTATCTTCCAACTCCTTCCGCAGACATATATTGTTTTCCAGCAATTCATCATTGACCCTTTTAACAGCTTCATACCCTTCCCTGAGTAAGTCATTTTGTCTCAGGTTTTCTTCAGTATGTTGATTGGTTTCATCAAGCTGTTTTCTAAGTTTTTCAAGCTCATTTTTAACAAGATTGTTCTCATTTCTTACATTTTCCATTTGAGCTAATTCAGCTATCAGTTTGGAATTTTCTGTCTTGATGAGTTCTTGTTCTTCATTAACCACATTGAGTTTGCGTTTGGTGACTCTATGTTCTTTAGCTAAGGCATTGTACATATCTAGCAGTTCACCATACTTATCTTCCCAGTCATCAATAGAGTAAGTCACAAAGGGATTGATTACCTCATTTTCCTCGTCGGCCATCAGACATACTCCTTCAGTCTCCTTTCCTGAGGAATTAGTCTCTGAGTCTTCTTCTTCATCGCTCCAAGTGCATACCATAGCTTTTGGCTTTTTCTTGTACACTTTGGAGCCTTTCTTATGGTAATCCAGTGTCTTCTTCTGAAGCTCAGGGCAATCTTGCTTCATGTGCCCAAGGTTCCTGCAATGATAACACATCACACTTTTAGCATTCCTATCCTTGTCATTGCCATTGTTCGGATATTTACCTGATGAGTAGTTTCTTCTTCTCCCATATGATTTTCCCTTCAGTTTCAGAAATTTCCTGAACTGTCGTGTGAGCAAGGCTTTTTCACTCCTGTCAAGGTCTGGAATTCCATCAGAGTCTCCACTGCTGCTGCTGCTGCTGCTGTGTCGTTCAACCTTAAGAGCAACATTCTTGCCCTTTCTGTCACTACCTTCTCCTGTTTTCTTGAGATTCATCTCATAGGTCATAAGAGACCCTATGAGTTCAGTGACAGTCATGGTTGTTAAATCCTTCGATTCCTCTATCACAGTGGCCTTTGTGTGCCACGCTGGAGTCAAAGATCTCAAGATCTTCCTGACTATATCCCCTTCAGATATTTCCTTTCCAAACCCCTTGAGGCTGTTTGTGATCAGTGACAGCCTAGCGTACATATCAGTCGCGCTCTCCTCTGACTTCATCTTGAATAATTCATACTCAGAGGTTAGGTAGTTTACCTTGGTAGCTCTGACTTGAGAGGTACCCTCGTAAATTAGCGCTAGTTCATCCCACATCTTCTTAGCTGTCTTGCACGCCGAAATTCGGGCATATTCTTCAGGGTGAACTGCGCACTGGATGATGTTGAGCGTAGACCAGTTCAGTCCGGATAATTTGACTTGTTCTTCAGACCACATCTCCTCATTCGGAGGTAAATCATAAGGTCCAGTTGTAATGACTCTCCACAGCTTGTGGCTCTGAGATCGGATGAAAACTTCCATCCTATTTTTCCAAAAGAAATAATTAGAACCATCAAAATATGGGGGACGGGAGATTGACTGTCCTTCAGCTATGTAGCTGCGAGGACCACTGGTTCCAGGATTACCCTGGTCGTTGGACCACATCTCGGGTAAACCTGCTCTGATACCAACTGTTAAGTAAGAGGACGGTGAGCTAGAAGGGGAGGGGATGAATAGATCACCGTTTAAAAAATATTTGTCCTAGCCGAGGTAATCTTAGAAGATGAGATGGGCTAGGAAGAATGACTATATGTAAAATAATCCGAGACCTCAACCAAGATAACGTAGGTCACGAGCGCAGAACATATATCACTCAGAATTTCATCAGCACATATGCACAAGCACTAAGCGAGCAGTCAGACCAAGGTTTCGATCAACAACAATCACACTTACTTCGTGAAGCCAGACAAAAGCATAAAGAGAAAAGATGCGCACAATCACACCACGAAGAACAAGAGGTTTAGATGGTTCAGTCTGCAACCTGCAGACTTACGTCCATCCCTCACTCAAGGCCGAGTGAGGCTTCCCTTTCACAAGAAAGAACCGCAGACTCAGTCTGCCAACAACACGCTGATCCACAGCTTGGGGATCAAAATCCCTACAGACGCTGAACACACAGCTTGCACCCAGGTCTCACACCCCAAGACCTGACCCGGAGATAACTCTCCCTTCCTCTTATACAAGAGGGAACCCAGCAGTGACCCACACTCACTGCAAATCAGAGACGCTGTCTCTCTTCCTCCACAGCCGGAGGGAACAACCCAGATAGCCTCCTTACTATCTGAACACAAGAACCCCGGAGACCACCTCCCTTCCTCTGATCTGATTCAGAGGGAACCACAATGCAACCCAGAGGATTCACCTCTCTTCCTCTACACCTAGAGGGAACGATAAAACAGAGTATCAGAATTTAAGAACAAACAACTGAAAACATAAAGAAATATCGAAGACAATCGAACGGAGAAACAATGTAGCTTCTTAAAGAAGCATAGACAAAACATAGCAGAAAACCATCCTCTCCTTCATCACTCTCTCTCTTCCAGGTATGCTCAACGAATGATCAGGATGGCTTCTCCTCTCCTTCCTCTCGCTCTGGCCTCACCCTTTTCCCTGTGGCTTCGGCAGCTTTCAGGAGCAGAAACCTTCATATATATATCCAACCTCACGAGAGAGTGAGGGTTTGGGAGACACGCACGAAGAATGCTTCCAGATGAACCGAGCCACGTATTAGACGATTATTCCCTCGGATCACGTGCTCACATGATTGGAATAAAGTTCAATTTGTCTTTAAGTCCCTGTAAGGTTTCAGAGAACATTCAGTCAATCTCAGAAATATTCAAGTCATACATTGTTCACACAGATTGCACGGGACTTATCAAAGGACTGAAGAATGCGTCAACGCACTAGAGCCAAGGCGTTAACGCAATGGATATAATGGAGAATAGGTCCCTTGATAAAACACAATAATGCGTCAACGCATCAGTTGACAGCGTCGACGCTTCTGCTTGGTGGTCGATCAAAAGAACCTTTGGTCATAAACTCAAGGCGTCGACGCTTCCATTGTGTAGCGTCGCCTCAGCTCCTTGGGCGAGACGCACAATCTCTTGGTAACAAGCCAATGCGTCAATGCTTCAGGTGACAGCGTCGACTCAGCTTCATAGGCGAGACGCTCAAGCCCTTGGTACCAAGCCAATGCGTCAACGCTTCAGGTGACAGCGTCGACGCAGTGGACAAAACAGCAAGCGAAAGACGCACTATTGCGTCTACGCAGCCAGCCAAGTGCGTCAACGCACTAAATGCACAGAACCCATATAAACAAGACAGATAAGTATGAGCTTATGGGTGAACATGATAGAGGACCATTAAATCAGAAAAGCATGATGAAAACGCATTTGATCCATAGATGTGCATGCAAGACAACAATATTAGATCCTAAGAATATTTAAACAATGCAGGATCTTTATCATTCATCAAGGAGCATCAAAATAATTATCATAAAAATAATTTGATTCATAGTGTTAGTCATCATCAAAACTACAGAGATGCAACATAGGGCGTGTACAGGGCTTGTGCCCTCTTTGTCCAGAGATAATCTCGGATCACGTGCCCAAACATCTGCCAGTTTAATGACAAAGTTACTTCAGTCGATCAAGTAGAGATAAAGCATTATGTATGAAACAACCAATGTATAGACATGTCACAAGGAAGTGTATAGATCTGTATGCATTGTTAGGATTGTACAGACTTTGTTAAGAGAGATGCACACAGCACATAAGAATGTATACACTTGAGAGCGTGCATGCTATAAGGCAATGTCTAGACTTGAGACGAATGCATGGACTATGGTTATGCTTAGTACAGGTCCTGCACGGACTTTGTGATGCAGCTATGCACAGACTGCAATGCCTAGTGTTAAAGCATGAGAGCACATTGCACAAGCTATTGAGGAATGTACAAACTTGTGTTCATGCAGCAACAGGAGTTGTATAGACTTGAGAAACGATGCATGCACAACAAGTGTGTAGACTTGAATGCATGTGATGCAGACACAAGGAGTGTATAGACTTTAAGTGTATGTGATGCACTAAATGATGTACAGACTTTGAATCAAAAGATGCACTGGCTGTACAGACTTTGAATGCGTGCCTGAACAAGCAACGATGTATAGACTTGACGAATGTATAGACTTTGAGTGAATGTGGCGTGCAACTAGACGATGTATAGACTTTGGATGTGCTGGCAGATGATGTACATACTTGCATGAGACGCTGGGTATGTTGAGACACAACATGAGACGCTAAGTGAGACACAACATGAGACCCGGAACTGCAAAGAATGTATAGACTTGTGTGTGCGGACAGACGATGTACATACTTGCATAAGACACAACATGAGATGCTAAGTGAGACGGATCTTATCATGCACTGAGTTATCATTGAAGCAAATACTGAATGCTCAGGCATGTCGTCCACGGATGTGCAGACTTTGAACATGTGTAATGTGCAAATGTTGTACAGACTTGCTGATGTGTAATGCAGTGTGCACAAGGTGAAGTATGCACAACAAAAATGAATGCACTGACATGCCGTCAACCATTGTACAGACTTTATGTTCAATATGCAGACGTTGTACAGACTTGCTAAGTCTGGAGTTAAGCAAGAACGCACAATGCACAGACTATGCGTGTGCATGTATGGACTCTGTATGCAATGCATGAGAGACACTTGCACTGACTTCCTATATGCTCAAGCAGGACTTTCATTTAGACAGAGATGTTCATGATATGCAAACGACATGTGAGCAACCTTGCACGGACTTAAACATGAAATGCTGCTATGCACAGACTCTGATAGTAGACAGAGCATTACCTGATCTGACTGTGCACTGATCTTACCTGTCACTGGTTGACTTTTGACTTGAATTGACTTCCTTTTCATGACCCGTAAGTCATTCTAAAAAGTTGTTCTGTCAGTTTATCATAAACAGCAAGATTATATCATCAAGGATGTAAACATAATGAGGCATAATATTTGTCATCATCAAAACTCCAGAACCATAGGGGACACAACAATCTCCCCCTTTTTGATGATGGTAATATTATGAGTCATTGCAATAGATTCATCATGATGATTATGAAATACCATATGACAGTTCATGAACATGCACCACATAATAGCTCAGTCAAGAATGAGCATGTAAAACACCATGTGATGCAAGTGTTGATTTGATGCAAATGATGACTCACAAAAGTTCTCCCCCTTTGACAATATCAAAAAGAATGGAATGATCATTGATTGTTGAAGGAGATGATATAGGAGCTATTATGCAATGCTGAGTTACTATCATCTAAAACTCCCCCTGACAAGATACTCTCCTGAATGACAGAGCAGGAGGGGTGGAATAAAATGAATGAACATTGAACCACAGGGACATGCAAAAATTCTCCCCCATAGATGGACAGTGATTGGAATGAAGCTCAGGACATAAAGAAGTCAACAGTTAGGTCTGAAATAATGGAGTTCAATGTGAGAAAGTAAGCATTCAGAATGAATAAGAAAGGTTTTCAATGGGATATCAATTTCATAAATCTGATTGAACAGGTATTTCAGACTCTTCTATTATAGAGATTTATGAATGATCTTCAATGACAAGTCAGATCAGAATATGATGTATGCAAGGCTTGTTCATAAGCTTTCTTTACTCATATCTGAAATCAGTTTTAATAAAAATGAACCTTGCTTTCATATTGAAAGACTTGTTTAACCTTCTTCTTTCTTACTCACTAAATTTCAAAGATTCCTTTAAGAGATGCAGTCAATAGTAATGAAGTTAAACACATAAGAAAACATTTGTTTCTGTCAAGGGTTCCAATAGAATATTTCTTTTCCACACATTTTCAAATGATACACTAGATCAGCAACAAATTTGATAACAATCTTCATGAGCACTTGAGTTTAGTACACCCTTGTAACTAGAGGATACACGTTGTTTAGACACCAGTATCCCTAAGCACTTGGAAGGACTAACTGTCATGCTTCATAGGAACAGAGATATCATTTACACTTCATGACACACTACAAATCATTTCTTTGATGAGTGAGATGTATTTCTCAGTGTGCATGCCATTGCTCTACCAGATTATCAATCATTCTTAAGCAGAGTTAACTATGGCACCTCATGACACAGTCCTTTGGACATGATTTCTCAGTGACCAAAGTCATTGCTCTGACAAGATTTACCCTTAGACATGTTCCAGATTCTCAGATGTTTAAAAACAATACTAATTTCATACATATCAATCAAGGAATATCATGATTTCAGAATTTTTAGAATTCAGAAGAGTCTAAAAGACACAACGTGAAAATGTTGGTTAAAGTTTATTAAGACTAACTCAGATATTTTCAAGATATGTTCATAAACAAACACAAGACATACATGAAACTTCAACCGGCTGAAAGTATCAGACATTCATAGTCCTATATAATAGAAGATTCTTCTTTAAGTTGTTTTCAGATTTATGATCAGGATATGCACAGAGAAGTCTTTCTGAATTTTCAGGGAAGGCCGAATCATTTTAAGGAGCAGCCAATTCAACAGATACCAATGGATAGGATGAGTGAAATGGCTGATAACAGTTGAAGCAGGAAGCTGAAATGTGTTGCATTTCACATTCATCACAGGGATTTAAGCAAGATAGTAGTTCAAACTGAAGATGGGAAGTTCAGTTGATAGAAATGAGCTAGATAGACAGTTATGTGATGCATGGGTCAGATGCGATTTCAAGAGTATGAATAGTGCTCCCCATAAATGTATGCATGAGCTAGCACTCAAGGTGTCGACACTTCTAACCAGTAAATGCAAGTGCAGTGAGCTGACAGCATGTAATATATGCAATGATCACATTGTTTCCTTAGTATACAACTCCCCCTGACACTATGCACTGTATGACTGAAGTCTAAGAACAATGGATGCAATGGAGTTTATGTATGGAATTTTTATGACCTGTGCTTATGAACATTTAGACTGCTCTTCGTGCAACTCTGACCTATGGTACTAGGCGGAGGACTTGGTCTAAAGATCACCTCACACATAGCAAGCACTTCTAGACAGAATTCATCTTCCCTTTAGTATCTCACTATTTATATACCAAGAGTCATACATGACAATCCAATGCAGATGCAGTTCTATATGCATCTTAAGCTGACAATATGCTACTTATATGCAATTGTGAATGCATGTGCATGTCAAATGTGCAGGTGAACATTTTTAAGCATGAGACATCGTCCAAGAAACATATTTATTCAATTCAGCTTTTCAGTTTTATGATGTGTAATTCATTTTCAGTCACTTTCAATCAATTCAGATTTCAGTATTCAAGCACCAATTTCAGTTGAACTGTTGCGCAGATAACACATCATATTCATTGAGAGATTTTAATGCCAAGCATAGATGCAGTTGAGAAGCTATTTGCATGCAATTTTGATTAACAAATCAAACATGATATGCAACTATCTAAACAACGTTATCAAAAACTCAAATGTCTACCAGCAGAGGTGGGGTTTTACCAAACTTTGGATGCCTTGGTTTATTTGACCCCCTTTTATTCCTCATCCCCAAGGCATACCTGCAAAGCACAAATCTCATTTTGTGTTTCTAGGTACCCAAGACTTCTTGGGTCCTACAATGTTAGTAGCACCTTCGATTGGTGCTTTCCTCAACCTTTGGGCCTATTTATCATCATTCATCATTAAAGCACAATGATTCATGGAGTGCCCAAATATTCCACAGTAATAGCATGAAGAAACAGATTTTAGGTTTTTTTTATGCACATCATTATGAACATGAATTTTATGTGCATTGGCATGGAAATTTCTGTTATTTGCATGACTAAACTGTTTTCCATAATCAAAACATTCAAAATTTTTCTTTTTAAAAACAACTTTGTTCTTTCTGAGAGCATTTGTATTTGCAGGGAATTTAAACCCTTCAGAAATGAAACTTTTCCCTTGAGCATGCCAACAGTCCTTGACTGTGTGGCCATGCTTTCCACAATGAAAACATGTAATCTGACTACCTCTAGATCCCTTCCTGAACCAGCAATTCGAAGCTAGATGGCCCAATTTCCCACAATAAAAACATTGAATCTTTTTGTTCTGAGCAGAAATAGGTTTCCTAGCATGCTTTCTATTGTCTTGTTTCAGAATAACACAATTATTCATAATGTGGCCAACCCTACCATAGTAATGACATGAATTCTTGTTTTTATGTGCATGTGTATGTGTATTCGTGTCAAGGATAGATTGTACTTTCTCAACATACTTAAAATCAGTCGTTTTCTTGATGTTTTCAACCCTTTTGGATTTCTTAATTTGTTTCTGGGATTTCTTAATGTTCTGTGATGTGGTAGCTACACTTGAAGCTTTTACAAATGAAGTCATCAACTTGCTCTGAAGCTCTTTCTTGTTAACATTATTGTAGCCCAGCCCTTCCTTCCTAGGGTTGATTTTTACACCTAGTAGCTTGTCTAGGTTTTTCTGCCCACTTACGAATTTTGACAAGGATTCTTTCAGATCCTTGATTTCATTTTCAAGAGTAACGATGAGCAATTCAGAGTTAGCATTTTCCTCCTCACTCCTGTTGAGTGTTTCACTTAAAGTGGCATTGACATTTTTAAGATTTTCTATTTCAGCTTTGAGCTTTTTCACTTCTTCTGAATTATCGGACACCACACATTTATCTTTTTCAAATGTCAGCAATCTCTTTGACATGATGGTGTTCAACTATTTTAGTTTCTCAATTTTTTCCTTTAGTCTGTCATTCTGAATTAATTCGTTTATCAAAATCTGATCGTCAGAGTTAATTCCAAGTTTTCTTCCAGCCTCAAATTCCTTCAAATCTTTTTCCTGCTTTTCAATATTTTTCTGTAATTCCACATTCTCAGATTTGATGGCTTCAAATTTCTCAGTCAGCAAAGTGTTCTCCTTTTTAAGTTTCTCTAAACTTTCGTCATTTTCTTTGGAGAACTTTCTGAGAGAGTCATTCTCACTTTTCAGCTTGTTTAAATCAGACTTAACACATTCAAAATTTTTCAGCGAATCCTTACTCTGAACAGGATCATAACAAGTTAGGCTAAGCTTCTTCTCAAGTTCAGAGATATCTTTTACATGATCTTGATTCTCAATCTTCAGCAACGAAATTTGTTTTTTCAACATTTGAATATCAGACATACAAGCATCATGAACATTTTTCAGTTCAGCACAATTTTTACAATCAGAATTCAAACTGTCTGACCTACTACTCTTCTTCAATTTTTTGTATTGTTTTCTTAACTGATCATAAGACTCTTGCAATTCATCATAAGCATCAATACAATCGTCTAGGGTATAATTATCAAAAATGTTTACCTCACCATCATCCTGTTCTTCTTCTTGATTGCTGCTTTGTTCACTTCCTCGAGCCATCATGCAGCTCGTTTGATTTTCTTTCTCAGCTCTCTTTATCAGCTTCAATATATCCCTTGCAGATCTGCAACCAAGGAAACATGAATGAAGAGCTCGATTCGTCGCGGCCTTCATTAACTCCAGTGCTTTCTGATTTTCTGCACACATAGATCGATGCTTATCAGTCCATTTGGACTTTTTCTTTGGTAATTTGTGAGGACCTTGTGAAATTAATTTCCACATATCCGGATCACTTTGTTTAACATAGGTATGCAGACTATTAAGCCACAACCTAAAATCAGTTCCATTGAAAACCGGTGGATGAGCCATGGATATCGATTCAAGAGTAAATCAAACAATAGACAAGCCCAAAAAGAACAACACCTAAAAATATAATAGCATGATCCTCTGCAGATCGTTGGATCTGATGAATCAGAGACCCGCTCTGATACCAATTGATGAGGTGCAAGGCCCGGATTCAGAGGGGGGGGGGTGAATGAATCCCCGTTAAAAAATATTGCGGAAATATAAAAAACCCAACTAAGCAACACTCAGTGACCAACCTGGTCAACCAAACAACCTTAACTCAAGGAAGAAGATGATAACAGCAAGTAAGAGCGAAGGCACGCAATCTCACTGAATAACCCAAATAATGCTGTAGGCTAACACACGAGTCAAGTGAGACAACTATCAACCATATAGCGCTCATGAAGCATCCTGCGAAGGGTGGTAGAAGATATGGAGTAGAACGCAAAAGCAAATCATAGAACACCAGGATTTTTAGGTGGTTCGGTCCACTGACCTACGTCCACCCCTCACTCCAAACCGGAGTGAGGCTTCCACTAGCAAAAGCTAGAACCGCAGACTCAGTCTGCAAACAGGTGCTGCCTAACAGCTTGACCAGGGGAACAACCTCCCCTCTTCCTCCAACCCAGAGGGCAACCCTAGTGACACACAATCACTAGAAACTAGGGAAAAACGTCTCTCTTCCTCCAGACCAGGAGGGAAACCCTAGTGACACACAATCACTAGAAACCAGAGACAAACGTCTCTCTTCCTCCAGACCAGGAGGGAACCTACAGGTAGCAACCACTACCTGCAAACTCGGAGTCAGTGACTCCCTTCCTCTGAAACCCAGAGGGAACCACTAGTGACACACAGTCACTAGCAAACCGGAGAACAGATCTCCCTTCTCCTGAGACCACAGGAGGAACCCCGACCTCACTATAGAGAATCAGAAAACATAGTGATCAAATGAAAAGGAAAAAGAAATAATAAAACACAGCGACTGAAAGCTGTAAAGGATAATAACATAGATGTGGCTCCCATGGAGCTGACTGACCTAGATTTGATCCACGGTCCAGTAGACAGATCTTCAATAAAGTCTTCTTTCTTCTTCTCCATAAACTCTCTCTCTCTCTTTTCTTCTTCTCTTTTTCTATTTCTATTTCTGCTACTCTCTGCTTCTCTGCCCCTCCTTTCTTTTCTTCTCACTGTCTATTCTTCTCTCTATTCTTCTTCTTCTTTCTCTCGTTCTTCTTCTTGACACTGGATCGTGTAGGCTCTCTCTCTATCTCTCTTTCTCTTCTTCTCCTTTTTCTTCTTCTGCTTTCTCTGCCTCTCTGCTGCTCTCTTCTTCTGCTTCAATCACGATCTCTCTCAGCACGATCTGTCTTCTTCTGAGGAAGAAGCTTCGTATTTATAGCAGCAGCAGCTAGGGCGTGTGCCCTCTTTGTCTAGAGATAACCTCGGATCACATGCCAGGTGCCAACCTCGGATCACGTGCCCAAACATCTGCCAGTTTAATGACAGAGTTACTTCAGTCGATCAAGTAGAGATAAAGCATTATGTATGAAACAACCAATGTATAGACATGTCACAAGGAAGTGTATAGACCTGTATGCATTGTTAGGATTGTACAGACTTTGTTGAGAGAGATGCACACAACACATAAGAATGTATACACTTGAGAGCATGCATGCTATAAGGCAATGTATAGACTTGAGACAAATGCATGGACTATGGTTATGCTTAGTACAGGTCCTGCACGGACTTTGTGATGCAGCTATGCACAGACTGCAATGCCTAGTGTTAAAGCATGAGAGCACAATGCACAAGCTATTGAGGAATGTACAGACTTGTGTTCATGCAGCAACAGGAGTTGTATAGACTTGAGAAATGATGCATGCACAACAAGTGCGTAGACTTGAATGCATGTGATGCAGACACAAGGAGTGTATAGACTTTAAGTGTATGTGATGCACTAAACGATGTACAGACTTTGAATCAAAAGATGCACTGGCTGTACAGACTTTGAATGCGTGCCTGAACAAGCAACGATGTATAGACTTGACGAATGTATAGACTTTGAGTGATTGTGGCGTGCAACTAGACAATGTATAGACTTTGGATGTGCTGGCAAACGATGTACATACTTGCATGAGACGCTGGGTATGTTGAGACACAACATGAGACTCTAAGTGAGACACAACATGAGACGCTAAGTGAGACACAACATGAGACCCAGAACTGCAAAGAATGTATAGACTTGTGTGTGCGGACAGATGATGTACATACTTGCATAAGACACAACATGAGACGCTAAGTGAGACGGATCTTATCATGCACTGACTTATCATTGAAGCAAATACTGAATGCTCAGGCATGTCGTCCACGGATGTACAGACTTTGAACATGTGTAATGTGCAAACGTTGTACAGACTTGCTGATGTGTAATGCAGTGTGCACAAGGTGAAGTATGCACAACAAAAATGAATGCACTGACATGCCGTCAACCATTGTACAGACTTTATGTTCAATATGCAGACGCTGTATAGACTTGGTAAGTCTGGAGTTAAGCATGAACGCACAATGCACAGACTATGCGTGTGCATGTATGGACTCTGTATGCAATGCATGAGAGACACTTGCACTGACTTTCTATATGCTCAAGCAGGACTTTCATTTAGACAGAGATGTTCATGATATGCAAACGACATGTGAGCAACCTTGCACGGACTTAAACATGAAATGCTGCTATGCACAGACTCTGATAGTAGACAGAGCATTACCTGATCTGACTGTGCACTGATCTTACCTGTCACTGGTTGACTTTTGACTTGATTTGACTTCCTTTTCATGACCCGTAAGTCATTCTAAAAAGTTGTTCTGTCAGTTTATCATAAACAGCAAGATTATATCATCAAGGATGTAAACATAATGAGACATAATATTTGTCATCATCAAAACTCCAGAACCACAGGGGACACAACACATACCTCCTACAAAGCGGGAGGTCTCCACACTTGACCTCACCTGGAACCTCATGCATGCTGGGAACCTCACCTTCCAGCACCAGAAAAACGTTTACTACCATCAGGTCAGCTCCTCCGACAACACTCACCAAGTGTCCCATCAGACCACACCGGTAGCATCTCCCGGCGTACCATCATTGCAATTACCTGAACTGCAACTCACCACGCCTCGAGCACTGGCTCTGCTGATCGCTAGCCACACCCTGCCATAGCGGTTGAGCTAGCCGCTGGCACACGCTCCCTAACTAAGCCTGCCTTGGATTTTGGAACCATTAACACACCAAAACACTCATTAAGGAGCGAAGAAAATCACTAAATACGCCAGGTTCAAAGGCAGTCACACCTCTAGCCACCTAACATTATTCTCTCGAATCTATCCTTGCTAACACAAACTGATTCTCGATTCTCGATCCTCAAAACATCTGCCACCCTAGCTATTGCCGCACGGACCACCATGCCAAGAACCACAACACGAACCATGATTAGCACCTGCCAACGCTTATCCTACGATCTTTAATCCACCATGGAACCTTCACATCTCATCTGCCGCCTCACACGGCGGATGCAAGGCAGTGCATAATGGCCTCAAATTCCATAATCTGGGCCACGAACCAAGCCACTGCCACACAATCTCGAATCCAAATCCAGGACTAACACAACCCATTCATACACAGAAGCGTAGGACCAAGAACTTACTAGGATAACTCTGCCCAATCCTACCTCAAAATCTACAAAAATAACTAGGACTGGCACACCATCTTCGACACCATAGGGCATGATGGGAAAATCAAGCTCGATAATCAGCAGCTCATCAGGAAGATCCTCCGCTCGTCTGAGCACATCTCCCAACTAGAGCACCTCCTCTACCACCTCAAACCACGACCTCAAACCTCAGGGACTCACTAAACCTCAAGCTGGGGTGGCCAAAACGATAATAACTCCCTCAGAGCATACTCAAAGCCACCTATCCACAAGCAATCCTTGCTAACCACCTGACCTCACCGCAAATTCCTTAAATGCAGCATCGTAGACTCACACCTGCTAGCAAAACTCTTCCCAACTCAGCACAACTGGGGCCACCACCTCTGGGGAAGAAAACTCTCTATCTCATTCCTCAGTCCCCACGTCGGCACTCCGACAAAAATAGAAACCACCTTCACAATGCCAACGTCGCGCACTCTAACTCTCATGCGAGAAACCAAGCGGTGAATAAATGTAAATCCCTATGCTAGCTCACGACTGTACTGGACCTTATGGACTTTGATCACTCTAATTATCTTAAATTCCAATGTACGTCCACAACCACGATCAGATACCGTCTGTAATGACCCGAGATCCGGATACCGGGAATAACCGGATACCATTCGAATTTTGGCCCGCCACCCACGAGCCGGAGAGCTCGGAAGGGTTATAAAGGAGTATGGAGGTACAATGAAGTTTAAAATAATGCTGGCAACAATTATATAATTAACAATTTAAATAATAGGAAATACAATTACATTTTCAATTTAATAATCTAACTACAGAGTCCAGTCCAACAAAGTACAAACTATAGGGAAAGAAACGTACTCAACGTCGGGTGCACCCCCAGCTCTGGCGAGCTGGCAACTATAAACCTCCTCGCTGCACCTCCGAACCTCGAGGAGGAACCGCAACACCTGAAAAGACAGGGGTGAGCCTCATCTCATTGGCTTAGTAGAGGTCTCGCGGATCCCCACCATAAAGCAACGGCGGTAAACAACAGCGCTAGCAAGAACAACAACAGTAATGTAGACACCCTAAATTTGACATCATTTTGAGTACTCTCATGTTGCATTCTAATGCCCCATTTGACCCTCAAATCGACCCATTTTGAGCATTTTTCCTCATTTTTTTGAAAATTCACCTTTCCCTACTTTCCCCCCCCCCATTTTTCCTGGGCTTTTCTCTAATTTTTCGAGGCTTTTCTGAATTAGCGACCCGGTAAGTGGGCGCCCATTCCTCGCTTCACAATACAGCACATGTTCGGACGGACGCCATTTGCTTCACGCCGACGCATGTCTTGGGAGAGTCGACTCTTTTGTAAAACGCGTCCGGGGACCAGGACGCGTATTCATTTCCCTATTATTGGCATCATTAAATTATTTGAATTAACAACTTTTCCAAAAGTTGCACATTGTTAAACGCGTCCAACCAAGCGGACGCGTATTCGTTGTTCCTGATAATTATTGAATTAAACGCCTTTTCCAGTGGGCACTCATTTCTTGAGACGCGTCAGCGACTTCGACACGTATTCATGGCCGCGTCTGGGATGAAAGACGCATCTTCTTCAATTCTCCCATTTGTGAACCTTGTATTCCTAAGGAATGAACGACTTCTCACAAAGGTGCTACTTCTTTAATTAGCGACCTAGTCGCCGTCGTTAATTCCCTTTCCATTTTTGGCCCAGTCACCAAAAATTCATAATTTCTTGAATCGCGTCCGACCAAGTTGACGCGATTTCCCTTTTGATTTTTGGTAATATTTGACTTTCCTAAATAATTTAAGAAAATGCGTCCTCCCATCTCAACGCCCATTGATGAACGCGTCCAAGTCCCCGGACGTGTATTTCTTGCCATTTTCAGATATTCTTAATCCGACCAAAATTCGTATAAATTGATAATTCGCGTCCAGGATCCCAGACATGATTTCTTTCCTAATTTTGAAAATTTCTAATCTTCCTAAAAATGACTTGGAATGGGTGACTCTTTGGGCTGACGCCCATTTAATGGGCGACCACTAGGTCTGACACCATTTCTTTAAGGTCTCCGAACTCGACCGTGCCACCTCCTTTCACCGTTTCGGAGTCCTTTTCAACTAGGGAAGGATTCCCGGTGGCTTTCCAGAACTGGGAGGACTCTTGCAATGTTTATCTCATGCCAAAGGTGATTATCCTAATTGTTTTTAGAATTAAACTTCGAATCCTCTCCCTATAAATAAGCCCCGCGGTTCCCTGGTCAAGGGGGGCCAATTTCAATCACAGGGGGAGGTGCTGCCAGATCTCTAGCTCGAAGAGGGAGTTCTCTCTACGTCTATTGCTTCATCCTCTTGGAGACATCCTCCCAAATGTCCAACCATCACAGTAGAAATCCCAGGCTCTGTTATTCCTTCTCTATTTCCTTTTTTTTATTGCATTAGCTCACGCATGCATGCATCATATTCATATGTTCACCTCTTTATCTCAACCACGTTGAGCCTCCCTCCAGTGCAACACTTGCACGTTTCTTATATTCATATCATCCTACTCTTTTCCATACCCTTTGCATAGGGGTTTAAAGGGCAACACCCAACAGGTGTGGTCTATTCTATGTTTCCTTTCACGTCATATTATACTTGGGATTGATACTGCACACTTGGTTTGCTAATCCAATCTTTGTTGGTTGTTGTCCATTATTTTGCAAGGGTAATCTAAGGAAGACTCTCTTCATCGGTCGGCCGATTGGAAGGGAAGGTCGACACTCACACATCTCCCCACGCTTCAAAGGTAATTATCACGATCCCTCCATGTTTATTATTATTTATATCTTTTGAGGCCCGCGGTCTCTAGCGATCATACACTCCATTAGCATCCCACGTATGCTCCCTGTTGACTTTTGAATTTTTTTGCCTGCGGGGACACTACCCTCTTCACGTGCTCTGGTCTCATTTTGCAAGGAAGGTGAGTCCTACTCTCACTTGAGGATATTGCGTTTCAGCTGCTGAGCTCAAGGCCTTAAGAGCGTCGACTATCTTGATCGGTCGAGTAGAGAGGAAAAGGAGGATTTTGGAGTCTTCCAGAAATCTTCGGGATAGTCACCCGTTTTAGGCCATTGCCATATTTTGAAAGCATGTGAGTGTGTGCATATTACTTGTCCCTTGGAGCATCAGCTACTTAGCATTCAAGAATTCTCCTCGGTTCCAGTAGATCAAATTTTTAACCCACTGAGGCTTTAATGCAACCTAACCTTAATCATGAAGGGATGGAAAGTGAAATGCATGACAGCTGCCAAACTGTTGATTTTTTTTTATTTCTGATTTTTTTATGAGTTTGAGTTTGAATTTTCTATTTTATTTTGGATTTTGGATTATTAACTATGTACAAGGGTTCCTACAGAGTGGACGGTATCGTCTGGGAACTCTGTGGACTGCTGGATGGAGGAAGAGGAGCAGTCCACCTCCTTGGTAGGCTAGAAACAAAGTTCAAGTGAATGGGAAGTAAGCACGCGGCCGTGGACACGACCCCTATACCTACTAGGATCAGTTGGATTTTTGACTTGAATATGTTTGGCCAAAGGAGATGGGTTAGATCGTTCTTCATCTTGTAATAATTTTATTGAATTCATTAAACGAAACATTAAGATCTGAGTTAACAAATTATATTTTAGCTAGGCCTGACCAAAGTTGGTAGGGAATTCGGGTGCCCCTAACCTTCTTGTGTGGTGTAGCCAAAGGTTTGGACTCTTCTAAATTTGAACTATTATGTACAAGGCAAATGCCCCTAGCAGGGCTGTTGATTGGAGCTATGTGATTAAAGATGGAGGATGAAAGTTCCCGATCTGGGGAATCTTGGATTGAAAGTTTTGCCCCTAGAGTGGGATTCTCAATGATAGCTTCAGGCTTTTCTTTTTGTAATTGATCAGCTTTGAAGATGGAACCACTTTTGGAGGACGTGAACAAGAGGAATAGGAAAGAGAGGAGGACTAACCGAGTCGGCTCTCCTTTTGTTACTTTAATTTCTTCTTGGGTTATCAAGTGGGACAAGGATTCTTCATAGAATAGCTTTGATAAACCCAAATCCTCTATATTTACATCATGAGACTTTTCATTTGGATCCACATACTCATCTTCATGGCATGTTTCCACATTGGCAATTCTCTCTTCCAATGGATAGGACTCCTTCACAAAATGATTGTGCAAATTCCACTTTGTTGATTCACCTTTGCTAACCTTGGTTGGTTGACACCCCAATCCAAATCTCTCAAATGTTCTATTTTCCTCAATCGGCTCCTTAATTTCTTGTTCTTCTTTTCCTAACCCTGCACCAGATGTATAGCCCATCTTCGACATTATGTGCCATCATATATCTTGAGGTTTCTCCCTAGATATGGGTGACTCTAAGAATTCGGAGGATGGAGTAGATTGATGGACATTCAAGGTGGAGATGATAGCCTCATCGTCCTTTGATGACATGATCGTGGCCGGGTCCAACACCGTGGAGATGTCGGCCAAAATTTCTAAAGTAGGAGCAATCTGAGGGTTAGGGATATGTGGAGAGCTTGATTGGAAAGTTGGAATGACATCTTGATTTGGGAGAGTAAATCCAGCATCTGGCTCATCAAAAGGAATGGATTCATGTTGGGGAAGCTGAATCAGAGCTAGATCAATTGGGGTAGGTGTCCCAAATGACTCATCAAAAAAAGGGGTTGGTTCAAATTGAGTTGGCAGCATGATTGGGGTAGCAGCTGGTTTGATTAAATCAAGAGATGAGAGTAGCTCTTCCTGCGAAGTGTCTTGGTGAAAAATGGATGAAGTTGAGTGATCCTCTGCCATGAGCGGAGGAGAGACACCTTGATGTTGTTGCTGAATAGATGAGCCCTTAGGCAGAATAAGGACTAAGGGCCTTGCCCCTTTAGGTGGAATTGGAGTAGAAGGAGGTATGTCCTGGCTTTGTTGGGGTGGTTCACTCTTGGGTCGGATCAAGATCAAAGGTCTTGTCCCTTGTCCATGGACAATCATGTTTCTTGTGTCTGAGCTCACTATGGGTTGATCATTCACCACTTCTTCCTCATCATATTGCCAATGTTGACCTCTTTCCATTAACTTAGACTCTTGATTGTCCCTAACCATGGCTAACCTTTCTTGAGTGTAAGATGGAACATGAGGTGATTGATGAAAAGGAAAGGAATTAGGGGCATTCCCTTGCCCCTTCACCGGTGCCCCGCGGCTTGCAGCGGCAACCACACGATTGATGAGATTAGAAGGCTGATGGAAGGGATTGATGTGATCTTTGGAAGTTACCCCTTCCGAAGTTGGGACATTGCAATCATCAAGGAAGAATGAAAAAGAGGAATTCTTGAGTTGAGCTTGAAAAACATGAGCTCTTTTTTAGAGCTGAGCAAATGTGTGAAATTCGCTAAGCATCAAGATAGCGTGGAGCTGAGGAATTGAATTGTTGACTAGAACAGTGATGGCTTGCGATTCTGGGATGGCAATCCAAGACCTAGAAGCCATAGTTCTCCACCTTTTGGCAAATTGAACAAAGTCCTCGTCGGGATTCATCTCTTCCATGATAAGGTCCGTGAGGGTGGGAGCTACACTAGCCATGTGGCCGAAATGAGCGATGAAACGTTCGGACACAATGTCAAAGTTAATGAGATCAATGGCTGGGAGTGAAGAGAACCACCTAAAGGCCTCTCCTTCTAGAGATTTTTGAAAGAGATGAACTAGGAGGACCCGATCGTAAAGCCATTTGTTGTGTATGTGATTTTGATGATTACAAAATGACTCTATTGCTTGGCCTTGTGCGTGAATGGTTACTCATGTCTTCATGTGTATGAAGTATGTAATGATTGTGGAAATGATTACAAACTGTTTGATTACAAACTGTTTCTTTTGGGATATCATCATGTGAATGCATCTGTGACTCTTTGAGGTTCATACGTGCTTTGAGGTTAGCACATTACATATACATTCCATCTATACTTGGTGCGGTTGCTCTATCTTCAATGTGAAAGGCCTTTGTGAAAAGCACACTCGAGCATCATGTCCTATTGAGCCTCATGTACATCATGTCATATTGAGCCTCATATCATGAATGTGTACCTTGGTAATGCTAAATGAATGATTGAGATGCAAATATCATGGCTTGCCCCCAAGGAAATGATGTGTGGTTTGAAAGTTTGAATGATGGTTCCTTATTCTTCGGATCATATGGCTTAAATGGTTGGTGAAATGGCTTGTAGGAGAATTGGGTTGGAATTGGGATCTTGAGATTCGGTTTAATATCAACTTGCTTATGAGTTCATTGCCATATAGTGCAGGTTAACATTGCTTCAAGGTAAGAAGTTATATTGGAATCCATGGTGAGACTCTTCTAATCTTGAACTGAAAAATTGAGTTCTCTAATACCTTGATACTGATCTATCATGGGAATGCTCATATGCCTCATGCTAATGAATTCGCAATCACATTTCATGACTTTTGAGTCTCGGTCTCAAAACGAGCATCATATGTTAATGCACGACCCATATATTTTGATCTTGATCTAACCTCTTGGTTTATCATATTTTTCAGGATGCAAAATCATTGTTGATCTTCATGGGATTATGGTAACATTTAATCAATTGTTTCCCTTTGGTTTGATGGAGGTTTTAGTTGTTTTTCAAACTCAAACTGTCTTACAGTCTTCACCATTTTCAATTCAACAGTTCGATCTCCCCTCTAAAATTATATGTTGTAGCTCTGGGAGTCCTCTTTCCAACGCCTCCAGTCTTGCTTCGATCGGAGTTCGGAGCTAGGAGAATTAATTTCTGTCGCCAAAGTGCGCAGAGCTATTTTTTGTGTAATCTGCCTGAAAGGGTCGACCCCTATAACCCAGAACCATAAAATTGGATCTGTTTGGGTTCTGGAAACCCGAGGGTCGACCCCTATAAAACAGAACACAAAATCAGTTCTGTTTGGCTTCTGTTTGCCCGAGGGTCGACCCCAAGGGTCGACCCATTCCGGTCGGACCTCGTGCCGCACATTTTGACCGTCATTTTCTTGCTCCAAAAGTCCTACCAATCACATCCTAATGCCCTATATCACTCCCTAATTCGTGGATCTGGTCTCCAAGCTATTCCTTGACCATTCTAAACACTTATATACAACTCTTGGGCTGTAAACCCTAAGGAAAAGGATGCTAGATCTGAAAATTGTTTTCTTCTAACCCTTGTGTGTGCAGGTTCAGAGTTGAAGCTCCCAAGCCCTCTTCCACCTTGCTCTGAAGTTAAAATTAAAGGGAAGAAGCTTGAATCAAGGCCCAAGATCATATACAACTGAAGACAGCATTTGAAATCAAGATCTAACCTCTGTTCGTGTTGCATCTCTTCAAAATTGCTTCAAGAACGTTCTTCATCCTGTAGAAGCATTTCATGAGGGAGTAATCTTGATCTTTCACTTCTATATCTTTTGTTTGAGATTATTCAAGGTTTTGAATGGGCATCTAAGATGTGTAATAATCATTTACATGTTCTTTGTTCACTCTCTCTTGCATATATATATGAGCTACAATCTTTGTGATACAACATCTCTAATGCTCATGTATTCTTTTGTATAGGTGAAGAAGAGGGGAATCTCTAAATCATTCATGTCTATATTCTTGTTTGAGATTAGCTTAAAGATTGAACTCATTATGTCTATCTACTCTTTCAGGTGAAGAGAGGAGATTGGAATAAGGAAAAGAGAAGCGGCAAGAGGAGAGGAAGAAGATGATGTCAAGATTATGATCATCCGTCAATGAACAAGGAGAATCAGATTTTGATGAAGAAGGGGGAGCCTTATGCTTGATGCATTCTTCTAGTTTACATCTATAGAATTTGTGTGGAAGGTCATAGCATATATTTGTGATTGTTACATATACATTTGACAGAATATTTTGTGTGGGTGTTCGGAGAAAGGGGTCTCCGAGTGTGTGTGTGGTCTCTTGTGTGTCGATTTGTGCGGAGTATATCCGCGTGTGTTGTTGGGAGTTTTCTCCCGTGTGGTTGTGTAGGCATTGTCCTACGTGTGTGTGGACGGAGTTGTGTCTCCGTGTGAAGTATTCAGTTCGGGGTGTGTTCCCCAACGTGTGTGTGTTGCTGCGAAAGCAGTGTGTGTGTGTTGGGGTTCGTCCCCGTGTTGCTACATTTTGTAGCGTGTAGTGAAGCCTCACTGGTTTGGTGAGGGGTGGACGTAGGGAGCCCGTCGTGGTCGCGAACCACCTTAAAAATCCCCGTGTCTTGTGGTTTGATTTGTGTGATTGTGTGTTCTCTACTATCTGGTTATGTAATCGTGTGAGCTCGGTGAGATTGAGTGAATTAAGTTTAAACTTGTTTAGATTAATTTCCTCAATCTTATCAATCTTGTAAATTCCGCTGGTGTGGTAGTTTGTGTTTTTAATTGGACATAGTTTTTAGTACAAGGATCTATTCACCCCCCCTCTAGATCCGTGTTCCTGTACTACGGGACCCAACAATTGGTATCAGAGCGTGGCTCTGTTGTCCCTAGATCTTGCGATCTACAGAGTGATCCCAATGCATTCCACAATCATGAAATTTTCTACTGAACATTTATCAATGAACTGTTTGCCAATCTTCACTGGTTTGAATTTTAATTCATGACTAGGTAAATTATGTATGGTGATCAATTCTATTGATCATAGTCTTTGGAAATTGATTTGTCATGGTCCACACATATTACCTCTAGATGAGACCAAGTTGTCTAATCAGGATAAAATGATGCATCATGATAATGTTACTGCTTTGAGTTTATTGAAAGCTTCTGTAAGTAGTAACAAGTATCCATTTGCATCTTCTTGTAGGACGGCAAAGGAGCTAATGGACCGGCTGATCAAAGCTCAAGAGAAGGAAAGACAAAAATGTCTCATGGCCGATGATACAGATCAACAAAGTGACAAAAATGCAGAAGAGGTAAATTCAGATTCTGAAGAATTTACTCTTGAAGATCTTGTTGATGCTTATGATGAGTTAGCAAAACAATATAAGAAAGTCAACAGAAAACTGAAAAAGAAATATGAAAACATGCTCCATGAAAATGGTTCTTATGATAAGTGTTCTGAGCTTGATAAAATGAATGAACTTTTAGAGCATGATGTTGAATGTCACAAAGAAACCATTGCCTGTTTGAGAAATGAGAATGTTGCCCTCAAGAATAAAATCAATCAATTAGAGAAAACTGAAAAAGATCTAAGAAATAAAATAGAATCAAACTCAATTGATCAGGATATTTGTAATGAATTGATTATGAATGATAAACTTGCAAATGAAAATGAAGAACTCAAAAAGGAGAACAGTGCAATGTTAATTCAGATCTCCCTGCTTGAAAGTAGATTGAAAAATCTTGAAAAACTTGAAAAAGGAAAATCTGTGATTGTTGATGAATCTGACAAGATGTTTGTGTTAGAACAAAAGATGAAAAGCTACCAAACCATCAATGCTCAATTGAATGAAAAAGTTATTTTTTGTGAAAATGAGATCATTTCCTATGAATTGCATATTTCATCACTTAAAAATGAAATTCTTGATCTGAATGTTTCTTTGTGTAAGTTTGTGAATGGGGAAGAAAATCTGAACAAGATATTGGGGACTAAGGTGAATTTCCAAAAAGAGGGGCTGGGCTATAATCTTGTGAACAAAAAGAATTTAGAAAACAAAGTCTACACATCTTTTGTCCATAGTTCAAACATAGCCAGCACATCAAATGGGTCTCCAAATCAATATGTTCCTCAAACAACGAAGCAATCAAATGTAAATTTGAAAAAGAAACAAAACTTACATCAAAAGGCTAAAGATGTTGTCGGTGTCACGATGAATGCCAAGAAAAACCATGTTACAAACACACATACATCTACAAAGAGAATCTCATATTTTTATTGTGGTGAACTTGGTCATATGATGCATGATTACTTTTTGATGAAATCTGAAGATCTAGAAGTATACAAGAAAATGAACGGCTTCACAAAGCCAAGAAAGTTTCTGAACACAAAAAGAACTCTCGATAACTCTTATATTCATGCAAGAAGACCATTTGAAAGATTTGCTCCTTTGAACTGTTTTCATTGTGGAAGGTTCGGTCACAGGATGAACAATTACTTTAGTTTGAAAAATGATAGCATCTCTACAGACCCACAGAAATTTCATGCTCATCTTGTTGTGAAGAAGAAAAATTTCCATGCTTATAATGATAACATTCATGCTAAATCACAGAAATTTGATTATCATGTTTATGAGAATTCTGTGAAGTCTCTTGGTTGTTGTCATTATTGTGGTGAGTTTGGGCATATCATGCATGTTTGCTCCTTAATGTATTTTGATGATATGCATGCCCAAGAACTGTGGAAGGCACCCTCTAGAGGTGCAACTAACCATCCGGGACCCAAGAAGGTTTGGGTACCCAAAACAACCAAATGAGAACTTTGTTGCAGGATTACATTGAGGTCAAGGGGAAGGCATTAAGTCGACTTGGCCAGTTCTGGTGTGATGCCTTGGTGAACATGGGCTTGTACTTGAGTTGATACTTGAAGCTCATCATTCATACTTGCAGCTCATAGGAGATTATCGTGTGGAAGAAAAGCACTGAAATTGATTTTCTCATTTGTATTGAATTGAGGTTGATATGAAATTGAGTTTCTGATATTGCAGGCAGTGAGAGAGAGTCATGTGTGATGAAAAGCCTTGAAGTTAGTTTGTTCATATGCATTGGCTTAATATTGACATGAATTGAGCTCTTTACAGTGCAGGTTTGATTATGACCATCAACCCTTGAAATCATGGTAAGAATTCAAACGTCTGAATGTATCACCATGTGCCTAGATCCAGAATAGGTCTACACTTTGGATTTTGAAATACCCATCTTGAGGTCCGATTGGTTTGAGTTTTAACCCCATTACCCTAGAGGGGTTTTAGAAGGGTTTTGGCATGGGGATCTAGATCTTGTCATATCCTTATGTGATGCCTTATGTGAAATGCGAATTTGGGGTCTCAATGAAACTCCTTTGTCAAATATCGATATATTTCTTGCAGGAGAGAAAGAAAGGAGCTTGTTGATGAAGATGACAACAAGCGAAATAAAGCAAAGAATCTGAAAATGTCAATAAAGGTAACTCAAGACAAAGATGAGAAAATAAAGTGTTTATTTGAAGCTCTTTGATCTTGATGTTAATGCCATATCTTGACAGACAGTGATTTTGAAATCGTGAATACTTTTTGGTTGCTCTTGACAATGTGGATAATGAATGTTTGGCTGAATGGTATTGAAACATCTGAGCAGTATATATGAGAGTGTAGCCATTGAATGCCTTTTGCTAAACCCCCGATGCCAAATGAGAATGCATTTATTTTTGATCATCATTTCAATGATTACATGGTATATAAAATGGTGACATGTGGAAGGGCAGGTCAAGCATGTCTGAAAGCTATCACCATGCGTGAGAATATGTCTCCGCCCGGTACCATGAATCATCTATGCATATGGCATCCAACTTAAATAAAATTTTTGAAATCATGCATTGATTATGGGGGAGTTTTGCATGCTGAAAATTTTAAAAAATGATGTTTTTCCATTCTCTCAGCATGATGATATTGTGTTTGTGGCTGAACATCTTGAGGACTGAAGTTGATTAATGTTCCATTGTCTTTACAAATGTGCCACTCATCTTTCTGGATAAAAGCACAACTGTTTTCAAGAAAAGTTCACATGTGATGATTTTGATGCTTTGAATGAATTTTCTGAATTCTCTTTTCAGAATAAAATTTTGTCCTCACATTTGAACAATTGGTAATGCGTGTCATGCATTAGTTGCATTAGGTGCATATAGAGTGTCATGTGAAATCTGGAATCGTGCATCACATTGCATATTTATAAATCACTCTCTACATATCATTCACATAGTACTTTTGGAAGATGAAGCTCATCGTTTGTCTTGTTGCATAGTTGGCATTTCTAGTATGCATATAGTGCATATTTTGAAATGCATCATCTTGAACATTTCATGTTGCATAAATGCCAAAAAGAATACTTCCAACATTGGTCATTATATCTTTGGAGCCAACATTTCAAGCATTGAGATTGCATACCTTTTCATTTTGCATTGCATATGCATATCTCCATTGTATGCTTGCATGTTATTATATGCTATTCAACCCCTTCCTTTGAAACTTCTAAGACCGAATACTCTATTGTTAAATAATGTTGCATCTGAGTCTTAACAAGTGTGCTTCATGTCAAACTCTCAGGGGGAGCATTTCATGCTTATTGCATTTACATAGGGGGAGCTGGGGAGCTACACTATCCTGTTTTAAGTTAAATTTTCTCCATACATGTTAAATCAAATTCGTACACTTCATGCACTTTAATGTGAAATTGAGTGTTATTCATAAGTATATAGGCATTTCATTTCAACACTCTAAAGTAATTCAACTTGCTGCATGGATGATAAGAGCCAGTTGAGGAAAAAGCTGCCTGCCTCCACATACAAAAGATGGCTAAAATGAAAGGCAGAGCAATGCTAAGTCTCACTGAGTAAACTGGGCACATGTCACCTAAGACGTGATGTGGTTCATTTTTGAAACGTGTTGACTAAAGTATCTCTGTTAAAATGAGGTGACAAGGTTCAGTACTCTGAGTAACCGGGGATTCTGGCATGAGCTCCATATGTCTCCTCGCGTAAAAAGGAATTATTTTGAACCTGATCCTTCTTAAAAAAATTCAGATTGTCAGTATAAAAATTTCTGATGATATATTTGATTAAGGTAGAGCGAAGCCTCCAATACGCTGTTCTCTAGATTGAAATGCAGTTTGTACACTTACTATTATGTTTACTTGAAAATCTGGTTATCCATATGGCTAAACTTCATTCTCATGTTACTCACTTGCACATGGTAATTTGATTTGATATGTATTCTGAAAATTTGATTAATTGTAATGACCTGCTGTACGTCTTCTCCTATTTATCTACATAATCCTCTAAGTGTAAACATGAGCATTATGAACTTAATGACTCACTTGCACTTTTTCTACACCTATCCCCTCACTGTATATCAATTGGTATCACTTCTTGTGAAGGAGTTATGTTGCATGTATCTATAGATATCTGCTTGATTACATTGTATGCAATTCATGTCTCATCATTTTCATACATCATGCTTCATGCATTTCACAAGAAAACTAAAAATTATAAATTTAAAAATAAAAAACAGTCATCTAATGTGTCAATGTCAATGGGGGAGCTTTCCATGTGATGTTATCTGCTTAACTCATCAGGTCTTGCATGAGTCAATACCTTTCTATTGGTGTTTGAGTGCTTATTTGCTGGATCATCATTGTTCATGCCATACGTCATTTCCAATTGCTGCAACTCATGTGCATTTGCATATCGTTTTGTCATCTTGCATGACCACATTATCCACATTTGCATTTTCACTTTCCACAATTGGTATCAGACACTTGGTATAAGAGTTTCATTTCAACAATTGGTTTCCATCAACTCTGCAATTAGTTCATGCATAATTGTACACATTGGTTCTCTTCATAATCTGGTTGTCCATGGGTTCCTGCCCTTCTGGATTTTCCTTCATGATCCCCATTTCTGATTATGTCAAAGGGGGAGAGAGCATTATAGCATAATATTTTGTCATCATCAAAATGGGGGAGATTGTTGTGTATGTGATTTTGATGATTACAAAATGACTTTGTTGCTTGGCCTTGTGCGTGAATGGTTACTCATGTCTTCATGTGTATGAAGTATGTAATGATTGTGGAAATGATTACAAACTGTTTGATTACAAAATGTTTCTTTTGGGATATCATCATGTGAATGCATCTGTGACTCTTTGAGGTTCATACGTGCTTTGAGGTTAGCACATTACATATACATTCCATCTACACTTGGTGCGGTTGCTCTATCTTCAATGTGAAAGGCCTTTGTGAAAAGCACACTCGAGCATCATGTCCTATTGAGCCTCATGTACATCATGTTATATTGAGCCTCATATCATGAATGTGTACCTTGGTAATGCTAAATGAATGATTGAGATGCAAATATCATGGCTTGCCCCCAAGGAAATGATGTGTGGTTTGAAAGTTTGAATGATGGTTCCTTGTTCTTCGGATCATATGACTTAAATGGTTGGTGAAATGGCTTGTAGGAGAATTGGGTTGGAATTGGGATCTTGAGATTCGGTTTAATATCAACTTGCTTATGAGTTCATTGCCATATAGTGCAGGTTAATAAGTCTTCAAGGTAAGAAGTTATATTGGAATCCATGGTGAGACTCTTCTAATCTTGAACTGGAAAATTGAGTTCTTTAATGCCTTGATACTGATCTATCATGGGAATGCTCATATGCCTCATGCTAATGAATTCTCAATCACATTTCATGACTTTTGGGTCTCAGTCTCAAAACGAGCATCATATGTTAATGTATGACCCATATATTTTGATCTTGATCTAACCTCTTGGTTTATCATATTTTTCAGGATGCAAAATCATTGTTGATCTTCATGGGATTATGGTAACATTTAATCAATTGTTTCCCTTTGGTTTGATGGAGGTTTTAGTTATTTTTCAAACTCAAACTATCTTACAGTCTTCACCATTTTCAATCCAACCGTTGGATCTCCCCTCTAAAATTATATGTTGTAGCTCTGGGAGTCCTCTTTCCAACGCCTCCAGTCTTGCTTCGATCGGAGTTCGGAGCTAGGAGAATTAATTCCTGTCGCCGAAGCGCGCATAGCTATTTTTTGTGTAATCTGCCTGAAAGGGTCGACCCCTGGGGTCGACCCCTGTAACCCAGAACCATAAAATTGGATCTGTTTGGGTTCTGGAAACCCGAGGGTCGACCCTTGGGGTCGACCCCTATAAAACAGAACACAAAATCAATTCTGTTTGGCTTCTGTTTACCCGAGGGTCGACCCCAAGGGTCGACCCATTCCGGTCGGACCTCGAGCCGCACATTTTGACCGCCGTTTTCTTGCTCCAAAAGTCCTACCAATCACATCCTAATGCCCTATATCACTCCCTAATTCGTGGATCTGGTCTCCAAGCTGTTCCTTGACCATTCTAAACACTTATATACAACTCTTAGGCTGTAAACCCTAAGGAAGAGGATGCTAGATCTGAAAATTATTTTCTTCTAACCCTTGTGTGTGCAGGTTCGGAGTTGAAGCTCCCAAGCCCTCTTTCACCTTGCTCTGAAGCTGAAATTGAAGGGAAGAAGCTTGAATCAAGGCCCAAGATCATATACAACTGAAGGCAGCATCTGAAATCAAGATCCAACCTCTGTTCGTGTTGCATCTCTTCAAAATTACTTCAAGAACGTTCTTCATCCTGTAGAAGTATTTCATGAGGGAGTAATCTTGATCTTTCACTTCTATATCTTTTGTTTGAGATTATTCAAGGTTTTGAATGGGCATCTAAGATGTGTAATAATCATTTACATGTTCTTTGTTCACTCTCTCTTGCATATATATATGAGCTACAATCTTTGTGATACAACATCTCTAATGCTCATGTATTCTTTTGTATAGGTGAAGAAGAGGGGAATCTCTAAACCATTCATGTCTATATTCTTGTTTGAGATTAGCTTAAAGATTGAACTCATTATGTCTATCTACTCTTTCAGGTGAAGAGAGGAGATTGGAATAAGGAAAAGAGAAGCGGCTAGAGGAGAGGAAGAAGATGATGTCAAGATTATGATCATCCGTCAACGAGCAAGGAGAATCAGATTTTGATGAAGAAGGGGGAGCCTTATACTTGATGCATTCTTCTAGTTTACATCTATAGAATTTGTGTGGAAGGTCATAGCATATATTTGTGATTGTTACATATACATTTGACAGAATATTTTGTGTGGGTGTTCGGAGAAAGGGGTCTCCGAGTGTGTGTGTGGTCTTATGTGTGTCGATTTGTGCGGAGTATATCCGTGTGTGTTGTTGGGAGTTTTCTCCCGTGTGGTTGTGTAGGCATTGCCCTACGTGTGTGTGGACGGAGCTGTATCTCCGTGTAAGGTATATTGTTCGGGGTGTGTTCCCCTGTGTGTGTGTATGTGTGTGTGTGCTGCTGTGGCAGCAGGTTGAGGCAAGGCCTCGTGTGTGTGTTTTGCTGTGAAAGCAGCGTGTGTGTGTTGGGGTTCGTCCCCATGTTGCTACATTTTGTAGCGTGTAGTGAAGCCTCACCGGTTTGGTGAGGGGTGGACGTAGGGAGCCCGTCGTGGTCCCGAACCACCTTAAAAATTCCTGTGTCTTGTGGTTTGATATGTGTGATTGTGTGTTCTCTACTATCTGGTTATGTAATCGTGTGAGCTCGGTGAGATTGAGTGAATTAAGTTTAAACTTGTTTAGATTAATTTCCTCAATCCTATCAATCTTGTAAATTCCGCTGTGTGGTAGTTTGTGTTTTTAATTGGACATAGTTTTTAGTACAAAGATCTATTCACCCCCCCTCTAGATCCGTGTTCCTGCACTACGGGACCCAACACCATTGTTGAGAATCCATTAGGAAGCAAGAAAGATGTTCAAGTGGATCGGTGGAACCATCATACTTTCGATATTTTGGGGCTTTGGAACCCGGGGGAAAATGAACATTCGAAAGTTCACAATAGCTAGTGAAGGAATGAGGTTGAGGTTTGGGGAGGCTTTCGGAAACCATTTGTCGAACATACCTTTCCACCTCTTGTCAGGATATGAGATTGGATTGCTTAAGGGGTGCCTTGACATTAGGCATGGCATGAGAAATGGGAGAGGTTGCAACCCCTTGAGAGTGAAGAGGATGGTTAGGTTGACTAGGAACACGAAAAGGAGTCCTATTGAATGAGCTTGATGTTGGAATTGGGGATCTCCTAGGAATAGATTGAGGAGTGAGATGTGATCTTCTTTGGGAAGCTAGGGTGATGAAATAGTTAGGGGAATATCGAGATAGCACCCTAGCTAACTCTTGGTCTTCCTTTGGGGAAATTGATGGAGTTTTGACATTAGTTGACAGTTGACATTGGGAGGATGATTCTTCACTAGTTGTGCTATGACTTATATCAATTGGTGAATTTTGACACATCCCAATGAAAGCATTGGGTGTATCTTCCTCGGCATCAAGCTGGGTTTGTGTGTCATAAAATTCAAGGTCATCCTCATCAACAACATGCATGTTAGAATAACATTGAGCCATTGAAACTCAAACCTAATTAACTTTTAGGAATTGAAGTGGATTTTTTTTTAAAGCCAATTAGGATTGAATTAATGGTTTTTTAACAACAAGCATGTTTCAAACAATGCGCCCCATAGTTTTTAGCTTAGGTTAAGCCAAATATTAGTCCAATTTAAATTTGTTCCCTCTTAGACGAGCATGGAATTTTCTAAGGGAATCAAGGCCGAACTCCGGGATAATCCTAAGATAACACTCACTCAAACCCTTCAGGAAATCTAATAGGTCTCTAAAGATACAACCTGCCCAGCGACCGTGTGAGAATCCACGGTTCGCGGGGACTCACGGAGGTTCCCAATTGAAAAGGACTAGTTACACCCGAGTGGGAATCCCCAGGTGAAGAGTCCAAATCAAAGGGAGGGTGTTCGTAATATGTGTGATGCCGACTTTTCCTAAGCCCGCCCCGAACTCAAACCTGCAATATTAGAACAAACAAAACAAAAAAATATGCAAGACAGAAGCTAAACTATGCAACAAGGACTGAAATGGAAGCAGAAACACGAGTAGGAGACGACCAAGTCGATGGCCGCTCAAAGGAGTTGGGCGGCCATCAACTTGGCCACCTTGGGACTTGGGCGGCCAAGTACCTGGCCTTCTAGGATGTGGTGGGCGGCCAGGTCTTTGGCCACTCTGGGACCTGGACGGCTAGACATCTGGCCGCCACCTGTTTTGGTCCTGCAGGTAAGCCAAGCAGAAACAGGCGCCGTGGGCAACTAAAAATGAAACGTAGAGATGGGAAAGAGCTATTTGCAGGAAACTAAATGAAGTAGACTTCAATCTAAAGACTCATAGTGAGCAATGAGTGTCCCACCGTGACCGCCAGAAGGTTGTATGCCTCGGAAGTGCATCCGCGTATGTCGCGCGCGTGTGTCCTTCCGAACTTGTACTGCTGCTACCTACAGTGCATAGGTTAGAAAGAAAGAGATAGAGTGATCGCTGGAGGTGTTTACCTGAACCTCACAGGGGTAGAATGATCGTGAACGTCTTAGGAACGGGAGAATGTGGGTTCTTCTATCTTCGCTCTCGACCGGCCAAGAGCGAGGAGCTCTGCGAGTCGATGATGAAGTACCTGCAAGTTAACTAGCAAATAGCAAAAGAAAACCCATTAGAGTGTGACAGTATAGTATATGCTTAAAAGAAAAGAAAACATGCAATTGGGGGTCAATCGTACCGGGAAGGGGGGCGAAAAGGGGGATGGCTGAGACTTTCGACCATCTGCCTTCCCTATGTTTTGGGTTGAAAAACCTCTTTAAAAAAGGATCTAGGAAGATCTATCATGTACGAATGCAGTAAAATGGAATGAAGTATAGCAAAATGGAGAACAAGGAAGAAAGATGGGGTTTGCCCGTCAACCAAACAGAGGGCGGCCACATGTGTGGCCGTTCAATGTCGTTGGCCGCCCCCTGGAACTGAACTCTCCCACTGCGGAGCTCTTCAACGGCAAGTTCTGCTTCTAGGGGAAGGTCGGAGAAGGCGCTCTCATCCTCTCAACTCTCTCTGAACTCTCCGAACTGGCAGAACCTCCTCCACTCCAAATGTCCAACCCCCTATGAGATGGATCGGGATGGAGTTTTGCATGTAGGGGAATTCCCTCCAAAAATCATTCGAAAATGGATTGTGTGTGAGGCTACATGGGTCTCGAACCCCCCCCGAGTGGGAGCCATTTCGGAGGACGTGCCCGGAGTGGGCGGATCGTGGGTTTGACGGGCAGTTGACAGGAGGCGGCCAAGTAGAGGGCCATTCAAAGGAGTTGGGCAGCCATGTCGCTGGCCACCTTGAGGAGCTGGGCGGCCAACTAGATGGCCTTCTTGAGGGTGAGGGCAGCCAACAGTCTGGCCTTCTAGGATGGGGGGGCGGGGCAGCCAGCTATGTGGCCACCTTAGGATGTGGGCGGCCAACTTTGTGGCCACCCTGGAATGTGCTGGGCGGCCAGTCATCTAGCCGGCCAAGGGTATGGGCGGCCAAGTCTTTGGCCTTCCAGAGAGATCAATGGAAAATAGAGAGAATCATATATAGCACCAGTTGGATCCGCGAAGGGATAGGGTGGAGCCTACCTAAACAAGGATGATACTCCACACTACCAATCAACCAAGAGGAAGGGTATCATTTCTATGATGGCTATACAAAGGGTCCGCGGGATGTCCAAAATTAGGCATCTACAGTCCCCACATGCCCTTAGTCCCTCTTTAAAGTGTATAAAAATACTTTGAAAATATTCTAATGCACTGTTGACCCCTAAAATTTGAGGTTAGGTGCCTACCTTTTGGGATATTAGACCGAAGATCTGTGGATGAAATCCACACCCCATATCTACCTAAAGCTTTTCCTTCCGATCCGGGGATGAGTTCCACACCCCAGATCCACCCAAGACTTCGTTGCAGGATTACCCTCTACGAAACGCCAAGGTTCCTCACCTCTCTTCCTTACATAAGAGAAACCGTAGGTGGCAGAGCATGGAAGAGTGTTGCTAAAAGGCTGACCACCCATGACACCCCCCTCCTTTTATAGTTTTCAAGTCTCCCAAGGTTCTACCCACGACCCACAAGGCTCCCACCTGCACCCAAGGTCGTTGGTTTAAATAGGGGTTAATGCTAAGCACCCCTTCGGTTTGATCAGGGGTGACCCTTCGTCTACCTGGTCATAGACACGAGTGGGCATATTTTTCTATTAGGATTTGAGTTGAGACGTCTTCATATGAAATCATGAGGACTTGTTGATATAACTCTTGGTCATGGATTAATTTAATTTTCTCATTCCTAGCCCGAGTTATGATTTTTGCAAGATTATCATTTATTCTCCCTCGATTCCAGTTGCGACCTTTCGGTAGCCCGAGATAATCTGGGTATAACTCTAGCATCCAGACAATATTTGGCCTCGACCTCAACATAGAAGTTGTAGCTAACATCCTACTTAGAATTTTGGCTTTGGTTTTAAGTCATTTCATTAATCACAGACGAAGTTATGAATTCCCCATTAATTACATTTGAGTTCTCCTAATAGTCACACCTCTTCGTGACAGCTGGCAGCCAAAGGACTCAGAACCTTTAGTTCTGATGCGAATTAGGCTTCCACCCCAACAGAAGAGTTTGGGTTAAGGGCCCAATCTTTCTAATGGGCCAAGTTTCAGTCTATTTGGATAATCATGGGCCAGGATATCCTTATTTCTACCAGTGGCAGTATTTTCTGCAACTGTTTCGACCTATTTTCATAAACTCCCCATTAACCCCTATTAGGCCTTTTATTCAGAAGTTATACTCTTCATGAAAATTGTTTCTTACCCAATGGTTGTCATATGGGCTTGGGTTTCACCTAATTCTGACCTCCCTACATTAAGTTTTTGAATTTCCTAAGGATCCTTCCATAATCTGTCTAGATTACTGACTTGTCGAGTGCATGGGCCCGAATTATACGCAATTGGGCCAGCGCCCAATTGGCGGTCATAACATTTGTCCATATTAATGCACAACTATACCCATTAAATGCTCAAAAGTGATGAATGTGATGCAACTTATGATATAAAATATAGCACTTATCACACCCCCACCTTACTTATTGCTAGTCCCTTAGCAATGCAAATAAATTAAATTTTTGGACAATCAAGAGTTTACAAAGTCCATACTTTCACATCCAGCTCTCCCTTCATAGAATTAACTAAAAATTAAGAATCCAGAATCATTAATACACACTAGCCTTATGTAGGAAATTAAGGTACATGATCAAGAATTCAAATCAAAGTTCAGTAGCACTTGTGCATGTGTAATACTAAATCTACGATAAAGACAACTGCGTCCCCCATGAGGTTAGGATGTGGATGATTTCTAATATGCACTAACCTCTCTATGTCTTCAAAGGGTCATATCAAATGTGGGTGTAAGGATCTCCTACCTTGCATACAATGCAAAAGGGCCCAAAGGGAATGTTCTTTTTTTTCAGAATAATGCAAATGCAACGATAAATATATGCATGCAAAAAAATGATGGTTTTTTTATTCTTTTTTTTGAGTTTGTAAAATAATGCTATGAATTAATCACTATATGAATGTAAAATGATGATTTATTTTTTTTATTTTATATTTGTAAAAGAAGAATTGGCACTCACTACCAAATTGGTCCACTGACCAGGTAAGAGGTAGGGTTGTGAGAGGATCCCCCTACTTTCGTAGAGTCCTAATTAAATAATCACAAACTCGCTTGGACATTTGCCACTTAACCTTTAGCCTAGACACCAATTTTATAAAATAGTAATAAATTTTAAAATTCCTCTCTTTATTTTGTGTGACCTTTCAAATGCAATCTAACTTCAAGGTGCTTCGTGGTACAACCTGCCTGGCGTCCGTGAGAGAATCCACGGGTACGGAGACTTATGGAGATCTTGGAAAAGAAAATTTTAAACCAAAGAGACGGAATGCTCAATGGTGGGTCTTTCCAATTCCAAGAAGGGTGTAAGGACCTTAACTTGCCCTTGAGAATGGGAAATACAAGAGAAGAGAAAGAAGATTTTTTTTTTCAAATGATGATGCAAATAAAGAAGAAACAATCAACTAAAATGTACAATACATGCAAGAGATACAACTAAGGTGAGAGCATGATGACATGATGAGATTTTTTTTCTTTGTTTTTTTTTCTGGTTTTTTTAGAGAATTTTTTATTCAAAAAGAGAGACGAATAAAGGACAAATATCAACTAAAAATACTAAACAACTTGCAACATACTGAAGAATAAAGCCTAAAATCATGCTTTCTGTATTTTTCTAGTTTTCAGATTTTTTTAGATTTTTATGATTTTTATGATTTTTAAAAGATTTTTTAGAAATTAGAAAAATAGAGCCTATACCTACGCTTACTGACCTTTAGCGACGCTTAATTTTTCAAGATTTTTCAGATTTCTGGAATTCCTACTTCCTATAGTGACAGATATAGGCTTTCAGCGACGATTTCTGACTTTCTGCAACATATGATTTTCTGTGAATTTCAAGTCTGAATTTCTTTTTTCTTTGATTTTCAAATTTTTCTTTTCCTGTGAAATAATAAAAAAATAAAAAAATAATATACAAATATACACACTAAACACAAGAATATCCAACCATAAAAAATCATTTTCATATCCAGCGACGGTGCCAAAAATTGATGTATATAAACTCGTCGTTTAAAAATCGTGCCATAATTTCAAAAATAACCGAACTCACTCACTAAAAAAGATATAAAATCTAAGTAGAGTGACAAGAACGGGTCGATCCCACGGACAAGAAAATTTCTTTTTGAAGTAAGTTGGAAAATCCTTATGTTTTGAAAATCAAGTTTGAGTGAGTTTAAACTAATGAAAAGGAAAATTGCATGTAAATAAGACTATCTAAAGAATATGAGAGGATTAATGAAGAGAAATTGGAAGGAGATAGAGAGTGAAAATAAAGGAACAATTACACAAATTAACTTTTATTACTAAGAAAAGAGTACAACTTTATGAAAATTAAAATTACAACTTGAGTAAACTAAAGGAAAAGAGGAAGAAATAAGAGCCAAGATGATGAAGAATACCGCTGCTGTCTCCTTGCCGAGCCTTTGAGGAAGATCGCCCCGCCTTAGAATTAGACGCCGTCTTTTGAGCACCAAAAGAAGAGAATCTCCGCCTTGGGATGTGTGAAGAATATGGAGGATGGGGAGATAGATAGAAGATGAGGAAGAAAAAGACTTAAAACTTAGTGTAAAGACATGTGTGTGCATGGGTGTGTTTTGAAGAGAGTGAATAGAGAGATGGAGACGAAGAGAGAGAGGGCTACGGTGGAGGAAAGTAAGAAAAACACAGTAAAATAAAATTAAAAATAGAGGGTGAGAAGAAGAAGAATAACTTTAAATTTAGAAGGAATTAGAAGATGTAGAAGAAGAGAAAGTTGTAGATATGCGAAAGATAAAGAATATTGATGAAGAGTGCAGAGAGAGAAAACTTGAGGAAGAGGGTGAAAAATGAGGAAGAACAGGGTGTGTTTGTGCGGATGAATAGTGAAAAAACCCAAGATAGAACTTTAGATAACTTCAAATAACTTGCAAATGGAAGAGAATTAGAATAAGAGAAAGAAGAAGAAATTGTAGAGAACTTAAAAACACAGAACTTTGTAGAAGAAAGTAATTTAAAAAGATGACTAGAAAAGTATGAGAACAGGCTAAGAAAAAGGTTAACTTCCTCCCACGGTGGCTCCTGTGGCCTTTTATAGTGCACAAAGACTTTCACGATCGTGGCCCTTTAGGATTAGCTCAAATCTGACTTTTTAGCATCAAAGATTGATAAAAAAAGGTATATTGTCATGATTAGAGTCTTCCTTGATCAAAACATGGAAGGATAACGACGATGCTAGTAAGATTTCTTCAAAGAGAATTGCCCGTTTCCGTTTCTGCTTTCAAAAGAAATGGCAACTGGGGCTATGGGCGGTCATTCCTATGTGCGACTGAATCGGCGGTCACCCATTCTTTATTTCATCTTTTTGACATTTTTATTTTTCCACAAATCAAGGAAGTGGCGACTGTGTAAACAATCGCTCATTCTTTTCCTATTTTTCCTACTTTTTTTTCTGATTTTCTGAACAAATGAATGAGCGCCTACTTGGTTGGCTGCTCATTCTTTTCCAAAGAATTTACGCCTGCTTCAACAGTCGCATATTCCTTTTATTTTCTAGCTTTTCTTTTTTTCTATTTTCATCAAATGAAATAGCGCCTGTATACGTAGTCGCTCATTCTTTTTTTTCTTTTTATCTTTTTGTTCAGTCAAACAAATGGGCTCCCGTTTGCTCAGTCGCTCATTCTTTTTTCATAAAAAATCTTCAAAAATGGCGTCTGATCTACCAGTCGCTATTTCTTGAAAATTTAGAAAATTTAAAATAATCAATATTCTTCATTTTAAAATAAATTATAATAATTATGTATTTTTTTAAATATTTCTCACACTGCTATTTTGACTTAAAAATTGATGATAAAATCATGCAAACTCAAATTAATGGTGAGAATGAGATTTGTCCATATTAATGCATAATTATACCCATTAAATGCTCAAAAGTGATGAATGTGATGTAACTTATGATATAAAATACAGTACTTATCACACCCTCCAACTTATTCATAGCTAGTCCTTTAGCAATGCAAATAAATTAAAATTTAGGACTATCAAGAGTTTGCAAAGTCCATACTTTCACATCCAGCTCTCCCTTCATAGAATCAACCAAAAATTAGGAATCCGGAATCATTAATGCACACTAGCCTTATGTAGAAAATTAAGGTACATGATCAAGAATTCAAATCAAAGTTTAGTATCACTTGTGCATGTGTAACACTAAATCCACGGTAAAGATAATTGCGTCCCCCATGAGGTTAGGTTGTGGATGATTTCTAAGATGCACTAACCTCTCTATGTCTTCAAAGGGTCCTATCAAATGTGGGTGTAGGGATCTCCTACCTTGCATGCAATGCAAAAGGGCCCAAAGTGAATGTTCCTTTTTTTTCCAGAATAATGCAAATGCAACGATAACTATATGCATGCAAAAAAATGATGGTTTTTTTATTCTTTTTATTTTTTTTGAGTGTGTAAAATAATGCTATGAATTAATCACTATATGAATGCAAAATGATGATTTATTTTTTTTATTTTTTTATTTTTGTAAAAGAAGAATTGGCACTCACTATCAAATTGGTCCACCGATCAAGTAAAAGGTGGGGTTGTGGGAGGCTCCCCCTACTTTCGTAAGGACCTAATTAAATAACCACAAACCCGCTTGGGCGTTTGACCACTTAACCTCTAGCCTAGACACCGATTTTTCAAAATAGTAATAAATTCTAAAATTTCTCTCTTTATTTTGTGTGACCTTTCAATGGCAATCTAACTTCAAGGTGCTTCCTGGTACAGCCTGTCTGGCGTCCGTGAGGGAATCCACAGGTGCAGGGACTTTTTAAAAAAGTAATTTTCATGATTTTTTTATTAATAAAAAGATAAAGAATACATTGTGACTGGGGCATACTGCTAAAAGAACAAAGGAATACCAGCACAAATTGGAGTCCCCCTCCTTCAAAAGACGCAGGGAAATAAGACCCAATCGATCAATGACTAGAGACCCAAAACAAATCCTGGGCAGATCGGAAAAGGAGAAAACTACCACACTACGTTTATTAAGGCACGCAAAGGACGCAAGAGCATCCGTAACCTGATTAGCTTCTCGGTACACATGAGAGATAGTTACACCGGAGCCTAGAAGATGCTCATGAATTTCACGCCACCATCTCAATGACACCCAAACAGCAGCAACCCCTGAAAGTAAAGAAGTAGCCAGGACCACCGAATCAGTGTGGATGTCGGACAAGATAAGACCATGCTCATTGGCGAGTCTGATTCCATCACGGGTGCGGTGATTTATGGAGGTCTTGGAAAAAGAATATCCAATCCAAAGAGACGGAATGCTCAATGGAGGGTCTTTCCAATTCCAAGAAGGGTGTAAGGAAACTAACTTGCCCTTGAGAATGGGAAATAGAAGAGAAGAGAAAGAAGTTTTTTTTCAAATGATGATGCAAATAAATAAAAAATAATCAACTAAAATGCACAATGCATGCAAGAGATACAACTAAGATGAGAGCATGATGACATGATGAGATTTCTTTCTTTGTTTTCTATTTTTTGATTTTTTTCAGAGAATTTTTTTTTTCAAAAAGAGAGACGGATAAAAGATAAATATCAACTAAAAATACTAAACAACATGCAACCTACTGAAGAATAAAGCCTAAAAGCATACTTTTGGTATTTTTCTAGTTTTCAGATTTTTTAAGATTTTTATGAATTTTTCAAGAATTTTTTTGATTTTTGTTTGAGATTTTTCAGAAATTAAAAAAACAGAACATGTACCTACGCTTACGGACCTTTAGCGATGCTTGATTTTCTAGGTTTTTTCAGATTTCTAGAATTCCTGCTTCTGTAGTGACAAATATAGACTTTCAGCGACGCTTTCTGACTTTCTGCAACATGTGATTTTCTGTAAATTTCAGGTCCGAATTTCTTTTTTCTTTGATTTTTCTCTTTTCCTGTAAAATAATAAAAAATAGAAAAAAATTAATATACAAGTATACACACTAAACACAAGAATATCCAACCATAAAAAATCATTTTCATTCTGAGCAACGGCGCCAAAAATTGATGTACACAAACTCGTTGTTTAAAAGCCATGCTATAATTTTAAAAATAACCGAACTTACTCACTAAAAAGATATAAAATCTAAATAGAGTGGCAAGAACGGGTCGATCCCACGGAGAAGAAAATTTCTTTTTGAAGCAAGTTGGAAAATCCTTATGTTTTGAAAATCAAGTTTAAGTGAGTTTAAACTAATGAAAAGAAAAATTACATGGAAATAAAACTATCTAAAGAATATGAGAGGGTTAAAGAAGAGAAATTGGAAGGAGATAGAGAGAGAAAATAAAGGAACAATTACACAAAAATCAACTTTTATTGCTAAGAAAAGAGTATAACTTTATGAAAACTAAAATTACAACTTGAGTAAACTAAAATAAAAGAGGAAGAAATAAGAGCCAAGATGATGAAGAATAACACTGCCATCTCCTTGTCGAGCCTTCGAGGAAGATCGCCATGTTTTGGAAGTAGACGCCGCCTTTTAAGTACCAAAAGAAGATAATCTCCGCCTTTGGATATGTGAAGAATATGGAGGATGGAGAGATAGATAGAAGATGAGGAAGGAAAAGACTTAAAACTTAGTGTAAAGACATCTGTGTGCGTGGATGTGTTTTGAAGAGAGTGAACAGAGAGATAGAGACGAAGAGAGAGAGGGCTGCAGTGGAGGAAAGTAAGAAAAATACAGTAAAACCAAATTGAAAACAAGGGGTGAGACGAAGAAGAATAACTTTAAATTTATAAAGAATTAGAAGAGGTGGAAGAAGAAAAAATTGTAGATCTAAGAAAGATGAAGAATATTGATGAAGAGTGCAGAGAGAGAAAATGTGAGGAAGATGGTGGAAAATGAGGAAGAACAGAGTGTGTCTGTGCGGATGAACAGTGAAAAAAACCCAAGATAGAACTTTAGAAAATTTGAAATAACTTACAAACGGGAGCGAATTAGAGGAAGAGGAAGAAAAAGAAATTGTAGAAAACTTAAAAATGCAGAACTTTGTAGAAGAAAGCAATTTAAAAAGACGACTAGAAAAGTATGAAAATAGACTATGAAAAAGGTTAACTTCCTCTCATGGTGGCTCCCGATGGCCTTTTATAGTGAACAGAGACTTTCACGATCGTGGCCCTTTAGGATTAGCTCAAAGCTGACTTTTCAGCATCAAAAATTGATCAAAATAGGTATCTTGCCATGATTAGAGTCCTCCTTGATTAAAACATGGAAGGATAACGACGATGATAGAAAGATTTCTTCAAAGAGACCTACCCGTTTCCGTTTCTGCTTCCAAAAGAAATGGCGACTGGGGCTGTGGGCGCTCATTCCTATGTGCAATTGAATAGGTGGTCACCCATTCTTTATTTCCTCGTTTAGACATTTTTCTTTTTCATAAATCAAGGAATTAGCGACTATGCAAATAGTCGCTCATTCTTTTCCTATTTTTCCTACTTTTTCTTCTGATTTTCTGAACAAATGAATGAGCGCCTGTTTGGTTGGCCGCTCATTCTTTTCCAAAGAATTTGCGCCTGCTTCAACGGTCGCACATTCCTTTTTATTTTCTAGCTTTTCCTTTTTTCTATTTTCATCAAATGAAATAGCGCCCGTATACACAGTCGCTCATTCTTTTTTTTTCTTTTTTCCTTTTTCTTCAGTCAAACAAATGGGCGTCCGTTTGCTCAGTCGCTCATTCTTTTTTCATAAAAAATCTTCAAAAATGGCGTCTGATCCATCGGTCGCTATTTCATGAAAATTTTAAAAAATTAAAATAATCATTGTTCTTCATTTCAAAATAAGTTGTAAAAATTGTGCATTTTCCTAAATATTTCTCACACTGCTATTTTGACTCAAAAATTGATGATAAAATCATGCAAACTCAAATTAATTGTGAGAATGAGATTTGTCCATATTAATGCACAACTATACCCATTAACTGCTCAAAAGTGATGAATGTGATGCAACTTATGATATAAAATATAGCACTTATCAATTACCCTCTCCTTTGGCTCCCACGTGTGCCCCTCCTATTTTACACCCTCGGTGCATCTCCTCAAGTGCTCCACATAGCACACTTTCTATTTATTTTCCCCAAGTGATCGTTGATTTATAGATTTATTTGAATACCCCATCTCTCTGCTTTAAAAAAAAACTACATTCTAGGAACAGGGGGCTATGGAATACACTATTGTGGTAGCAGAAATGGCGGATTCGTCCAGTGCAGTGGACGCCCATTCTAAATGAACGCCCACTGACTCAGATGCCCATTCCCCTTTCCCTGTGAGCATGTGAGCGTGCGGTGCTTAATTGATTGCCGTGCTGTGAGTTTGTGAGTGTTTTTTTTCTCTCCCATTGGCTGTTCGCATTTCTCTATTTTCTGGCCAATCACAAAAAAAAAAAATTAGCGTCCAATTCATTGGATGCCCATTCTAGAATGGGCGCCCATGTAACGGACGCTAATTCCCTGTATCATTCTATTTCTCTATCTGTTGCATATTTCCTATTTCATTTGCTGCATATTCAGTCGTTGCATTTGTTGCATACCCCTGTTCATACCTCGTGGTTTCCTGTTGCATGCATTGCACATTCACGTCTCTGTTGCATTCTGTGATCTTTGTTGCACTGCCATTGCATATATTTACAATTCAATTCTATTGCATTCCACTGTTCTATGAATAGTTTGCATTATCTGCATTGTGTATTATTGTTCATATCGATTGACCTTCCCTTTTGTTCTTCTCTGCATTCATTGCTTATACTCGTGTCATTCTATGTGTGGCTCTTTTTTCTTTCTGCATTAGTATCTACATATAGGGTATCTCGGTTTGGGAGACCTCCTCTCCCCACACTTCTAGGAGCCTTACCCCCTTCTTGGTAAAGGAAGGACCCTCCATTGAGCACTCCATCTCATTGGACCGGGAATTCCTAAACCAAGGCCTCCATAAGTCCCCGCACCCATGGATTCCCTCACGGATGCCGGGCATGTTGTATCATTGAAGTCCCCGAGTTTAGTTGGCCCAAAACGTGGTGAGAATCAACCTAGTTGGCATTGGAGTAAAATATATTGAAACTAGGTTCATTACCTTGCGTGGATCATATCAAACTTTGTTAACATCCTTAATTCACATCAAGGAACAATCAAAATCAAGCGTAAACATCTCACATTGCTTGAAATCTTTGCAAATTGTTTGATTGAATCATTGTTTATTTGCATGATGTTTCGCTTTGATAGTCAAATCAACATGTTTAATTCCAATCATAATCATAAGGATGAACAACCAACCACATACTACACTCCTCAATTTCAACATAATTGTCACCACAATTCCTTCAAGGGTCCACGACCTCATTCACATGGTCTTGCCCAACCTATGGGTAATTTCCAATCTTATGGTCCCTCGCCTCAATTGTGAGCCGCTACTCCCACGGGACCGTCTCCTCCCCATGATAAGAAGGTCACCCGGATCTTGCATGCAATAGTGCATCTTACCCCTCAACAGATCCAAGCCTTTAAGGCTGTTGTTGATAATGTATCTTCTCCTTCTCCTCCTCCTTCCAATCCCATTCGGGTGGCCCATCACCAGCCTCCCTCTTCTATTCACACTCCCACTCGGATGGCCCATCACCCGCATCTTTCTTCAACGCATATTCCTCCTCGGGTGGCCCAACACCTGCCTCCTTCTATTCCTCCTCCTTCACGGCCCCAAGGCCCATCTATTCCTTGCAACCCGGCCCGACCGGGTCCTTCTTTGGGTCAGCCCGTCAACCCCCCTCCACGGCCTTCATATGCGGCCCCTCCTTCAAGACCACTATGCCAACCATCTATCCCTCAAGTTATGCCCCTCCAACAAACTCTCCTTGATAAAATAATTTCGTTGGAGGAACAATTAAAGAGGGTCACGAGCCCGCAACCGTCTACTCCTCCTCAAGTTAATCCTCTTCACACCTTCATGAACAGCATCACGAAGATGGAAAAAGAATAGAAGGACACTACAAGAAAATTGGCCTATAGCCACAAATTTTACCTACGCTTTTAAAAAATGTAGGTATAAGTGACATATTCCGACATTTTTAAATTAACGTTGGTAAATTTCCTACATTTTATTATAGAGTAACTATAGGTCATGTTATTCTGACGGTTCATTGAGAAACGTAGGAAAAGTTTATATATTTCTACACTTTTTTAATGAGTGTGAGAATATGTCATAGATATTCTTTGACTTTTAACAAAGTGTAGGAATAAGTCACTTCAAATAAAAAATAATAATAAATTAAAAACGTAGGAATTGAGTTGGCCCCGATGGCGGTAAAGCTACCGCCCGATATTTTTCATTTTTTCTCATTTAACATCTGATTTCTCCATAATTTCACCCATCCTCTCCCTCTTTCTCTTCCTCCCCTACCCGTTCCCCTCTATTCTCTCTGGATCCTAAGGACATCACCTTTGTCTCTATCGCTGTGGATGGGGCCTCCATCGCCATCGCCTTCGTCACCGTCCGGCCATGGCACGCACCAAGCAGACGGCCTGGAAGTCCACCGGCGGGAAGGCTCCCCGCAAGCAGCTCGCCACCAAGGCTGCCCGCAAGTCTGCACCTGCTACCGGCGGTGTGAAGAAGCCCCACCACTTCCGCCCTGGCACTATCGCCCTTCGTGAGATCCGCAAGTATCGGAATAGCACCGAGCTGCTCATCCGCATCTCCCCTTCTAGCGCCTCATCCGCGAGATCACCCAGGTCTTCAAGACTGACCTCCGCTTCCAGAGCTCCGCCGTGGCGACCCTCCAGAAGGCCGCGGATGCCTACCTCGTAGGGTTGTTTGAGGACACCAATCTCTGCGCCATCGATGCCAAGCGTGTCGCCATCATGCCCAAGGACATCCAGCTTGCCCGCCGCATCCGTGGCGAGAGGGCCTGAGGAAGAGGAATCGCCCCCTCCGCCCGATCGCGGCGATCATTCTGTTACCACTCGTGTCGATTTCTAGATTTTAGATTTTAGATCAGTTGTCATATCTCATGGCGTTGTTCTGTTTCATTTTTGTCAATACGTGAAATATCCGAGTTTTACTCCACAACGAAGCTTCCTAGGGGTTCTCGTTAAAAAAAAAGGGTCGGCGAGGGGACCTATGGGAAGGTGTACAGGGTGAGAGAGAAGGCCACCGGGAAGATCGTGGCGCTCAAGAAGACTCGCCTCCTGGAAGATGACGAGGGGGTGCCGCCCACGACCCTCCGCGAGGTCTCCCTGCTGCGGATGCTATCCATCGATCCCCATGTCGTCAGGTTCTCCTCTCCATTACATTTATGTCTTCTTCACACATATATATATATATGTATATATGTATGTATACACGAAACTGCAATATATAAGCATCTCTATATATTAACACTGCCTCCAAACCGCCCACTCATTGCAGGAAGAAGATTAAAAATTTGTTAGAGAAATAGCAGAGGCCTATATATTTCCTTTTATTCTCATGCTTTTAACATACATATACAGCCGATTGAAGACCTAACATACATATATAGCATTGATCCTCCCCTCTAATTAATTCTCATGCTTTACTTTATTAAAATGGGGGTAACTTTTGGTATAGACAGAAGTATACTTTATAGGCCTTAATTCACTAGTAGAGCCAGCTCCTGTGTTTGTGTCCACCCTCGCAAGAAGATGCTCCTATGTTGTGACCCTACGGAGGCTTTGTATTATTTTTGAGGTTGTACCTTCGGAAGCCTGACCAATATGGGGATAATATTACATAAAAATAACTGGTTGGATGATATCTGATAGAGAGGGGGGAAAAGGCCTTATGCAATTTCTGGTGCATTCTTGTACTAATTAATTACAATTTGCAAATGGTTCGGGTTGTTCAAGTTAGTTAGTCTCATTCCCTCGACTATACATGGTCTTAACCTGATAGTACAGGAGGTTTTCTAATACGTACTCTGTTGGAAGAATTTTTCACTGATTGTCATTGTATTATGCAAGAACATCTTTTGTTTGCAATATTTTCTGTATTTTATCTTCTTGGATTGTAGTCATTAAATAATTTAGACACCACCTTCACATGTTGTATAAATACGGCCATAAACCTTGCAATGGCAATCAAACTACAAAATGTTCTCCGAACTCAATTTCTAATCCCTTTGACACCATTTTTTGAGGAAAACTTAGTTCTTCACTAGCCTCAAGTTTTATCACTACAATGTAGGAACCATGGAAAGCTTTTTTGTTCATATTTATTTTTACAGGGTTCATACCTTGTTATGAAGCAAAAAGCAGAGAATGCAAGTGTTGTTGCTACTCTCAAGTCTTCATGTACAGTCATTCCATCCGTGTCGTCAATTATCCTCATCTCAGACGGAAATCGATGAGATGATGACCACATGATGTCTCTGTAAGGTTTAATTAGATTTAACTACAACCAGGTGTTGACACCCGTTTTATGCCGATAAGCTGAGCTGTTTCTCTTACTCCCATTAGTTGATGCCCTAAGTTGTCCATCATTCATCGGGCCATTTTTTGTGGCACGTCCTGGGCCCATTTTTGTGGCCTCCCTCCTTGGTGAAGACCGTATCGGTTCAGGGCTTATTGGGCCTTGGCTTTGATTAATTGAACGTGTTTTATGAAAATCAAGTGTCCAAAAACATGCACGGTCCACAATTAGCCGTTCATAACTAGCGCGGTTGAAGATAGACCGTTCATACATTTTGGTTAATTTCTGAGGATTTTCTGAATATTCACCGACAGGCTTTTGTGCGGCCCTATCAGGCCCGTTCAAACAAATGGACGGGCGAATTCAAACCGCCTATAGCTCAGAGTCTTACGAGTGCCAATTTTCTCAGATAATTATCCAATTATTTGAATTATCACCGACAGGGTTAGAACGGTCGATGGTTGGCCGCTTTATATTTGAACGGGCTCATCAGAACCGTTCATCTTTGAGTGTCCAACGGCGGACGTTTCGGTCAGTTCGAGCGATAATTGGGTTAATTTCCTGATTTTCTGAATTTCCACCGACAGTGTTGGACGGTCTGTACTGGACCGCCCATCAGCTTGAGCGGTCTATCATAAGACCGTTCATCCTTTCGATTAGTGATTTTTAACAGATTTTTTATCCCTTTTGTTGTGCCCCTGTGGTTATTTGAGTTTCACATGGTCACTTGGGTCATTCGACATCATTCTATGGTCATATGTGTTCTGTGATATTCTTGGTTTTGATAATGGCTAAACACTATTCGTCATTGTTGCTTTTCACTCTTATATGACTGACATATGTTCTGTTGTGTTTATGACAGATATGCACATGAAAGCTCAATGTTGCGCCCTCGCACGCGGATCGACCTGCGCGGTCAGGTCGCGGGGATCGACCTGCCCGGTCAGGTCGCGGGGGTCAAGGGGGCAGCGCCCCTTGCGGGGGTTTCCGAGGGCGGAGCCCCCGGAACAAAATTTAGAAATGCTCAAAGCATATTCTATGTTGATTTCAATCCCAAAATACATGAAATTGATGAGGACATGAATATCTTGACTTATGAACATGTTTCATTGGTCGAACACTTCATTTTTGCAGGTATAGGTATTTCCGGTCGACCTACACACCTTGGCCGGTCGACCAGATTTGTCAGAGCCTAAGAATTCCACGTTTTACAGGTTTCGGTCGACCGCCCCTGCCTTTCCGGTCGACCGGTTCTTCCAGAAACGAAACACTCCAGGAATTACAGATTTCGGTCGACCGCCCCTACTTTTCCGGTCGACCGATTTTCCCAGAACCGAAATGATGACATTGTTACAGGTTTCGGTCGACCGCCCCCAGGCGTCCGGTCGACCGGTTTTGCCAGAGCCGAAACGTGCTGGCTGCAGCAGGTTCCGGTCGACCGGCCCATGAATTCCGGTCGACCGCCAGCCCCGAGCCTTCATTTTTGACTTTGTTTCCAACTTCGAAAAGGGCCATTCAACCTTGATTTCTTTAATCCAAATGTCACTTAATCACCCACAAATTGTGGATCTGGTCTGAGGCTTGTCTATAGACCATTCAAGGTCTATAAAACCAACACATGAGGGGATGAAAACAAAAATGCTTCAAGCCTTCAAGGGAGCCCATTTTCGAGCTACTGTAGCACCTCCGTGAACAGTGTTTCGGGAGGAAGTTCTTCATCCATCCAAGGTGATTCAAGCTCAGATCTGAAGCCAAGCAACCTCCTACAAAGCAAGAAGCAATCAAGGGCAAGAAGGGTGATCAAAGAAAGCTAGAAGGAGTATACTTCAAGAAGGAAATCAAGATACTCCGGGAAGAAGCTCTTCATCAAATCTTCATCCATCCTCTTCATCATCTCAAGGGGATCCATTGAAGCTCACTCTCAAGGGAGATCATCTTCATCCATTCAAGTTCTTTCAACCTCATTCAAGTTCAAAGAGAAGATCAAGAGAGAAGAATTGAAGGAATAGGTACTGTTCACGTGAACAGTACTCCGTGAAGAACATTCATCCAATCAAGGGTGAATCAAGAAGATTGAGTTGAAGCCAAGAGGATCCTTGTTGCTGATCAACATTTCATACAAGGGCCAATTCATTTCTACTCATAACTCAATTTCTTGTCTTAGTTCATTGACATTTGTTTTCCTTTCAATATTGATTAAACATTGAAGTTGTGATTCGTCCCTATCGTTGGTTAGTAGGAAGGCAATCGGAGGTGTTTCCGATCTGCGGTGTTGACGTCCCTACCGTTGGTTAGTAGGAAGGCAATCGGTGGTTTCCGATTTGCGGGTTGATGCGCTGCACAAGTGAAGCCTCACCGGGTTTTGGTGAGGGGTGGACGTAGGGCTGAGGATTCAGTCCGAACCACCTTAAAAATCCTGTCTAGTGTGGTTTGCTTGTGTGATTGATTCGTTCTAGATGCATGCTTAGGATCGAATTATTATATATCTTGCTTATCTTGCTAAGTGAATCATAGCATTCTTGGAAGCTAGTTTCTATTCCGCTGCAATTCATTTTAACTAGCTGTTTAGAGGGCCGCATTGTAAAAAGTGGGGCTGATCTATTCACCCCTCCCCTCTAGATCCGCTGTCCACTACACAACACCTTTTATGCATGGTTTTATCCCTGACTTCTCTTGTCGATTTCTCCGTGGATAATCAACCTTTTTTGATGCCGTTTCGACTGGATAAGAGATTATGATAATATCTATGATTTATCTTTTATAATTTTGACCTAAAAATAGCTCTAAACCTTAGTTTCGCGGCTGGCTTTCTAGGCTCTATAAATAGACCCTAATGGCCGGACTGAAAAGGGGGGGGGGATTTTCGGTCGACGGCGAAGCCCTGCCGCATTCTTGAGCGACCTAGCACCAAGGAGGGAGACTTTCTACGTCCATACAAGCCTCTGGTTCAGGGAGTAGTTTGGTCTTGAATCTTTTCGTTTATAGTTTTCATCACTTTCCCTTCATTGCATGCATCGTTTTCTCCCTACGTCCCCATTCTTTCTCATTATCATGCACCCATCCGCCCACGCTTTTGTCACCCTAGGGGTTTAAAACCCCCAGGTATTCCCCTTGCCATTCGTTTATGTTCATTTCTTCTTATATTGACATTTACTACACCGTCCAGTTCTAATTTAGGTCTTTTCTATGTGTTCTTACGTTGTTTTGCAGGTCAGCAATCATCAGCACGAGGCCCATCCCCTCTGGCCGGCCGGAGAGGGTGGAGGTTGGACCCCTTGCAACTTACTGCGTGGTGACTTGTGCGGTTTTCTGACAACCGTTCAACATCGTGTGCGGTGTAGAAAGCACCGATCATCCTGTTGGTGCGGTCAACATAGCACCGTCTGTCCTCCCGTGGTAGTTCCTCCCGCACCCTTTGCAGCACACTTAGGCCATCTATCGTAAGAGCGTGCATCCAGTAGGCGGCCCTCCAGGAGCCGTTCATCTCTCCAGCGGTGCAGCTTAGGTGAGTACTCCCCCTCTTTCCAAGGTACGGCGTGTCCATCACGTCCGGCACCTTGGTGGCGATCACGGTCCTTTTGTTCTCTATTCTCCTCTTATCCTTGTTATTTGCTCATCGCATATTGTTCCACTCATGATGCATATTGATCTTTAGTACGAGGAGAAAAATATATCTACACCAGGATGACAAAGATTATTATTCTTTTATAGGTCTTGGCGCTGTTTGGAATATTGTCTTTGGCCTTGGAACTGTTGGGCTTGTTGTAAGTTATATGTTGGCCCCGGCACCGTCTTCCACCACGCAGACATCCTCCACCTCTGTGATAACTAGTAATAGCTACCTCTCTAGAGCCTCCAAAATCTCTTCTCTCTCTATCTCTCTCAATCTCTCTCTCTCTCTCGCTCATGTTGTTCTAGTTCGATCCGATGCCCTCTGGTATTCAAGAAAAGTGGGTACACATTTTTTTTCTGGGTTGATTTTGGTGAACTTGTGGAATGGTTACATCTTTTACTTTTGTTTGCCTAAAGAATTACTTGTCGATGCATAGTATGACACCTAATCTTTTGCTTATGTCTTTGAGGTTAATTTTACAGCAGGCTTTGGTAGAGGAAGCTCATACAAGGTATGACAAGGCAGTTTTCAAAGTTGTCGACTTGGTAAGCAGAATAGTGATATTCTATGAGTATGAATAGAGTGATTATCTACTAGATTGCAAAAAGATGGTAATACTCTGGATGTAGGATGATTATGCATTTGATGATGATCAATATGAGAAAAAGTTGAAGAAGGAGACTTTAGCTTTTTCATGTTGGCCATATAAGGTAGAAGCAAGATCTCTTAATTCATGTTTATGGTTTTGATTTTATTCTGCAAATTATTTTGCTTGGATGCTTGGTTCACATGCTACAATACTTGAGCCTATTTCAATAGTAATGGAGATGGGGAACTGACAGATAATGCATCAAGATTCTATAAATGGTTTACTGAGGTGATCCATAATAAATTTTCCTTCATTAATTTTGCCTTTACATTTGGTGCATCATCGCTGTCTCACACTCTTTTTCTATGTGATTGTGTTGCACTTTCCAGCAAAAGAAAAAGGGTGCTTGGCTACAACAACTAACTTATGCTATGTCCGGTCTAGGCAATAAAAAATATGAACATTTCAACAATGTTTATTATATTAGTTTAGTTTTCTATCTTTTTTGGATTTTGGATTTCACATTTTTGACCTTTTTTTAACTTATTGTAAAAATGGTGGATGAACAATTGGTTAAACAAGGTACTATTTTTCTGTGTAATTTTCTTGTCTATAAGGATTGTGTATATGAGAAATGATCTAAGCCTGAATGTCACATTGTAAGAGCCTCATTATTCATGTCTTTTTCTCATTTTTTATGGAAAAATGTAATTGGACAACATGAGAAATGCCAATTATTGGAATATATGTTCCGAGCTATAGAGAGGTAGATGTAACTACCTGATGCATATTGGGGGAAAAACTTTATGATCAAGACTAACAAAATCATGTGCTGAACTTTTGTTTCTTATGTATTTAAGGACAAGAGTTAACCTGGCACAACTGTTTTTCTTAACAAGTTGTAATATAAAATGCTATACACAAATTTATTATCTATACACACATGCACATACATTTGAAATATGCTTCTATTAAAGCTACATAGAATACTTTTCTGAATTGGACAGAAGGAACATAAAAATTAAGAGTTATTCAACAGCCACCATAGATCATCTGTAGGATAATAATTTATTGCAACAATTTTTCTATTAAAATGGCTAAGTTTCTGAATTTTGTAAATCTACACTATATTTACTTAGTAAGTAAATAGGATCATTTGCATGTTGCATTAGCAGAACTACCTGATTCTGCAGTGAATCACATTGATGAAATTGGATCTAGAAATATAAGTACCAACCGCAGCCATGCCTTGGTTTCTAGTGCCATATTTGAATTAGATAGTACCCTCAAGGTATTGCACCCAAGGTTGAGAATATATGGGAAGGTCTGGTAAAGTTGAACATTTCTTATCTGGTAAAGGTGTGTCATTTTCTATTATCATTATCCCCATCCATGTGTTAATTATAGTCTTATTTGCTCTCTCTTTCTCTTTCGTATTTTTATTCTGAAGTCACTTACTTACTTTTTGGTTGCCAAAGAACATACAATGGGCAATTTACTATGTGCAAGTTGACAAATCGACCATGGCCATCAAGGAATGATTTGGAAAGTTTGACAGAGTACTTGAGCCAGGATGCCACTGCCTTCCTTGGTTCCTTGGTAGTCAACTAGCTGGTCACCTCTCACTTAGGGTGTAGCATGCTACGATGCTTTATAAACCCCAACTCTCTTCACATCTCGGTGTTCGTCAGCGAGGAGGGGGAGGGGAGAGAGGGGAAGCGAAAATGGAGGGGGCCCTAGGGTCCCAGAAGCACATGCTATGATGGTTTAATAAATTCCCGGTTTTCTCTTCCAATGCTACTTCCTCTCCCCCCCGTTCGCTCGCCTTCTAGTCACGAGGCTGCGACGTGACTCGATCATTTCTTTTACATCCTACTGACTCATAAAATTTTTGCTTTCTGTGTGTAGGATTTCTATTGCTATTGGTCTCTCAGACACCTCAGGGTAAAACTTGCTTCTATGTGGTTGGCTGAACTGTTCAGAGCCAGTAAGTATAGTTTTATATTCATGGGTGGATCAAGTAATCAGGATATGTAACTTGGGGAATAAATTAGGTTCAATTCTATATTTAGACATGTTTTGTTCTTGCGGGTAATGTATATGTCACATCAACTGCCCTGCTGAAATTTGTTTTTTGGAGTTGCACAAAGCAGAATCTTCGAGCTAACTGAATATCCATTATGCAGGTAGGATGTAAGTGCATAAAATAGAGTGGTGGAATGCCATTGTCAAAGTGTGTTCTTTAACAAGGGACTTAGCACTTCCAATGCAAATATGGACATGCCTCATCTGCTGACAATCACAAACATGCATCTTCAGGTACTCTTTTCTCTCTCTATCTCTTTTTTTACATAGTGGCTCAAGCATGATGAAAATGCAGATATAAAAGTAAATGATTTGATGTTCTTTTAGGCATTTTGGTTATATGCATGTATGCATCCCATCTTATTTGGTGCTATTCTTTATTGGGATATGACAATAGTTATTACTACATTGCCAGTTTTTGCTCTAAGTATAAACTCAAAGGTATTAACTGGGAACAACCTTCTTGGCTATATTATTCATTTCCATAATTTGAATCATTTGTGAGGGCTGAAAATAAATGAAGCTCAAAATGTCATTTAAAGGAAAGGCTAAAATAGACAAGGTTAAAGAAAGTAGCTGAGGAGCAGTTTTACATAAGACACCAAAAGTGTGAGGAAAATCTCTTGGAAATATAACAATATAAGTCTACCTGCTATGTGAAAAATACTAGTTTCTGTCAGTATAATAATCTACAGCTCCAAAATTTCATTCAGTTTATATGTTCCCACCTATGTTGACTTCACCCATGTTTACCTATATGCAGTTTGATTGTGTGCACTGTGCTAACTTATAATTGTGTTTTAAATCTGACCTCTGTGATGCCTACCCCTTGCCTAAAACCTTCATGCAACCATCTCACATGGTTCTCTGTTATCTTTGTTACGAGTTGCATTCTAGAGCACCTGCAATATCCTTTTCTCTAAAATATATTGAAATGAGATTCGATATTCATCCTCAATGTGCATTCTGTTCAAGCTTAAAAATAGTTATCCATCTTGTTATTTGCTTTTCCCAATATTGTCTCTGTAGCATTTGGCATTGCACTCTTTTCCTCCCACAAAGTTTGCCTCTTCTGGTTGATGTATGCCAAGGGCACTTTCACTAGTTCACAGATTTGTTCTAAGGTTAGAAATCCCAAACAATGGATGGATAAACTGGGGACATCACATTCGTCATCTTGCCTCTAAGGTTCAGTTAGATTTCTCTCAAAATTAACTACACGTATGTAGTTAAATGTCGTCCTCATCATCTGCCTTAACTTCTCATTTTTTTAATCACTTGCATTTCTCTCAAAATCCTATTTTATGGGCTTTGTTTGTGTTAATATAGCATGAAAATTTCTTTTTCCCAACATTGATGTTATGTGCATGAAAAAATTAATAATGTTAGATATGGGTTGCCTGTAGATCTTTCTCATTTTGTTATTATATGTTATAGATTTCCAAGTTTAACTTCAATTAAAGCCTTGTAAAATCATTTTAGACATTTCATATTTTATTTTTTATGTCACTCTTATCCTGTAATCAATTGATCTTCAGTGTTCCCTTCTATTTTTTTGGGGGGGGGCACTGAAGCTGCAATTGTGTCGGGATGTCTTTGAGTTGTATAAGTATATATTGGTTTTTGACAGTATTCATGTGTTCGGTAGGTGCATCTTCTCATGTCCAACAGTTCCTTTGTCTCCATTATTAGTAGATAAATTGGTAAAGTCGCCTTCCTAAAAAAATGTTTGCTTGTTTAACTTAGTTTGATTTCTCTTATATGTTTAGAAGACATCCTTTTCTACTTTTAGAGAAATTTTACAAGATACAGAGATTTTCTTTCCTTTTATTTGGGGCGGCGGGTAGTGTAGTTTTGGACATTAGTGCACATGCTTTGAGCTGATCCTTCTTTGAGAGGAAGATGATCTGAAAGCATCTCAAAGATCTGAAGCAAGCAAACATAGCAAATACAATGGTAATTGATGCAAACTATGTCCTTGTTCCATAAGATGGTAATCTCTTTGCTTTCTGTATCATAGTTAGGATTCCCTATAATGCCTATAACCTATGGTCAATTGGATATAGATGATTCTATCCATTTCTTGTTGAATATACTTCTCTGATTGAAGTGGAATATTACCTAAATATATTTTGTTTTCAATTATGTTTGTAGGGAGTAAGTCATTGCTTGTCTCTTGCGTCAACCTTTATAAAGTATTAACTTGGTTTGTTCCCTTTTGTTCTCTTTCCCCTTGCTGATGGATCCCTGATATATTCTTTCGTACCTTCTTCACCTTAACTCTTCATTTACTTATCCACCAAAAAAGGGTTGGTAATTTTACTAGTAGTTTGTGGAATAAAATAATCTCTCAGCATTAATGTTGTGTGAGCGTCATGAAATTTAAGTGATGCATTGAGTTGTTGCCATAAGTGAAAAGGAAACAAGGTTTTAATTATGAGTGAGGATAAGGAGCAGCTTCTGAAGTCTCATTTGTTGCAAGTGGCAATAGAGTCAAAAAGAGACAAAACAGATAGAAGAAAAAATAGGGATTGGTGTGTGGGAGCTAAGAGACACTACAACAAGACTTCAACATATTTACATGTTCTAGATTGTGGTATGAATATATATTTGGTGTATGGGCTTTGATCTATCTATGTACAAGTTTTGTTTGGAGGGGGTGGTGCTAGTTATTAAACTGTGCTCAGTTAGATCAGCATGGTTACTGTGATATGAAAATATATTTGGTATATGCGCTTGATCTATTTATGTTCCAGTTTTGTTTGGAAAGGGTGGGGACAATTATGAAACTGTGCTCGGTTAGATCAACTAGATATTTCAATTTTACAGTCACTTTGAACAACAATGTAGTTGGTGCTTTGGAAGACTTAATCTTGTGAAAATCTAGGTAGTGTGTATTGGTACTTTCTATGCAACATGTTGTGATGCTTGTTTCCGAATTTCATGACAGACATATACATGAAATATTCTTCTTGCACTAAATCCATTTCAAAGGTTGCCGCATCTTTATGATGCTCATATGATGGAACAATATAAGGGAGCATCCCTAGGAGAGCTAAGTCCTCATGTTTTTGCTGTAGCCGATGTTGCTTACAGGTGACTATGCTTTTTTTATGGGGCCTTCGTAATTCGACTACAAAAATACCCATAAAACTACATGTTCCGCCTTATATACTAGAATGTGAATATGCGGCCATCTAACTTGGCCATCAAGGGTAATCCTTTACACAGCTCATACATCTTCATGCATGTGTCCATTGGTGCATGTGCAGATTGATGGACAAATTTACATATTTTTTAATTACCAGTTTATTTTTCAGTCTTGCTGGGTGCATGGATGAGCTTGCATCCTAATACTAGGTTGCCAATGTGACTACACCTCATAGCCCATGGCCATGGGAACCCCCATTTTTGCATGTAACATCATGCAAAATGGAACATGAGAATTGATTTTTTTATTTGATTAATAAATCATAGTGTGAAAAAGAAATCATTTCAAGTATAATATCATACTTAAACTGTTAACAAGTATTTAGCAAACTATGACAAGCTGTGATTTTTTATATTGAACGTGATTGCCTCTGTATTTTATGTTTTCTGTAACCTAGATTAGTGGAGATAGGGGATCAAACTGGTATTACCCATTCACATGCTCAATCATTTTTTAAAATTTGGACAAGTGGTTGCTAGTGTAATATTTGGTTGTTTTTTTTTGTTCTTTTTAATACTTTCTATGCTTGTGTGCAGGGCAGGTTGTTAGTGTATATTTCATGTATCCCTATTTTTTTTAATAATGGTTTATATGGACAAATCCACTTTTTTAGCACTACCACTCAGTTAGTTTGTTAATTGTCTTAATAACTTTCAACACCCACTGGATATTATTACAAAAGAACCAAACCCTTATATATTCTCCAAGGTTTGCGTGTGATCATCTGAATCAATTTCTCATCACCTGACAGTTTGGATTGCGCTTCGAATCCTTTGGCACGACTATGTTTTCAAATCCACTGTCATAAACTATATCAATTTAAATTTTTTTTCAACTACTACAGTATCATTCTCTTTGTGACTTCTTAATTGCCTGAGCACTCTAGTCCACCTCAACTTTAAGGAACATCTGAGATTTGAGGAAGTCCTTTGTTCTATTGCAATCATTCTTTTGGCATTACAGGCAAAAGATTTCTAGAGAGAAGCACAGATTCTGTCAAAGTAGCACCATCCAAATGTGGTAGCTTTCTGTGGAGTATCTTATGATCTTCATGGCTTAGTGCACTGGTTAACACTCCTTTTGTTTAGAAGCTTTGTTGTCTCTAATCTTTTCCATCTTCACTTCAGAAAGGGCTTGCACTGCACGTGAGGGTGCGAAAATGCACTGCTACAGTTTCCATATACTCTTAATGGATACCTCCATGGATCCTATTTTGAAGTTAGCTTTGGTCTGTCAACTCACATCAGAAGAACTCCTTCTCAAAGAAAAAAGGATGATCTACATCTGAAATATGTTCAGGAACTCAGTGAGCATTTCACAGAGTTTGTACTCCACTCCACTTAAATAAATGTGTTGTTTTTAGATGACCAATTGAAGCTCCAATTGTTCTTCTTTTGTAAGGATGACTCATAATATAATGTAAAGTGCATTCCTTATGGTTTTTAGCAATCATATTACTTTGGCAACATGCATTTGCTTTGATGGTAGCAACATGCACTTGTCATATTTTGGGTCCCTTTTTCCCATACAAAATTATAAATATAAGATTATTTCACAGTTGAGTTAGAAATTGAATATATCATCATTTTTTGTCATATTTCACACAAAGGACGTACATGCCATTGCTGAGTGTAGTGCATGTGGGACAACAGGAGTACCAACAAAGTACAGATATGATGAAATAGGCTTCTTAGAGAATGCTTTGGGTTTCCTAAGAAAAGGGTAATCTTACCAGCTTAGTTCTACTAAATAAAAAAATAAAATAACGGATTTTTTTGCAAACAAGCCAAAAGGACGTCCAGAGCATCATCTTTTGACATTTTCTCCAAAATTTATTTTTTAATTTTCTTTTTTTGTCTGAACTTTAAGAAATTTTGATAAGGTCTTTTGAGCCATTGCTTAGGTATACAATAATTGTATATATTTTTCTCACAAGTTTGTCTAGAGTTTTCTTCAACGTCTTAATGCAAGTCATGTTTAGTAGCTTCATAAGTGACAAATGTTATATCCTCGTTCTTTAATTTTTCCTTATGCATATCACTATTACCTCGTATAATACCAGTTTGGCTATTATTTTTAGCTTAAATCTTGGATTGAAAGCTAATTTTTAACATTTATTTGGAGTTTGTGAGTTGGTGTAATCGTCATTTTTTTTCTAGCGATTGATTATTTTTCTTATGTCATCTAAGTAGGTCTTCTTTGTATGTTAAAGCCTTAAATGGTTGTCTTCATGAAGATGCTTTATTCAAAGTGCTTATTCCTCTTTGGAGTTTCTTATTGAATTGTTCAGTCAATTTTCTCCTCTTTTATATTGATGCTTACATTGATCAACATATGATTATGAATTTGTGGCGTGATTTCATTTTATTTTTTGGATGTGAGTTTTGGGTCTTCATTTTTCAACCATGGTTTGCTTTTGGTTTTGTTCTATGTAGATGATGTGAAATGGATTCTCAAGGTTGAGAGTTCCCCGTTGTATCCACACCCGATTGGCGCTGGAAGAACAAATAAAAGAGAATGATAATCTTGTTGTGTAGTGGGTAGCTGTAAAATGAGAAACCTATATAGGGGTAGGGGCAAGGTGATGTAGATGTTCATTCTTCAATATTTTTTTATGCCTTTTTAATTTATGCAGGATGTTAATCATTAATAATTGACCTTGACCTATGTATAATTGATGGGAACAAGTACCTTTTGTCAGATTTTTTTCATAGTGGTTCAAGAATTAGTATCTGTGAGTAAATTAATGTATGTTCTTCGTGGATGAATATGTGAGTACATGAATGTATGTTTTGGATGGATGAATACATGCGAATACATAAATGTCTATTTTGTGTGGATGAACATAGATGTGAGTGAGACAATCAATGAATGTGAACATGAATGGCTGTATTATTATAGGTGATGAGACCATAGATATTAATAGATTTTTTTTTTAAAAAAGATAATATATTCCTAGATTTTTTATTAACTGACATTAAATCATTTTCCTACATTTTTTAATAAGTGATGTTAATCCTTATTCAAACATTTTTTTTACTGTGTGGCGAAAGGTAATACCTACGTTTTTATAAACGTAGGTACAATCTCTTATATCCGTGTATATATATATTTTTAACCAATACTTTTTATGAAAGTGTAGGTATAGGTCGATATCTACCTACGCTTTTTGAGGGACTATTCCTACGCTTTCTAAACGTAGGTATAGGTCGATATCTACCTACACTTTTTGTTAGACTATTCCTATGCTTTAAAAGCGTAGGGATATGTTGAACTATACCTACATTTCATAGAAACGTAGGTATAACCTATAGTCTGCGAGGAAGGGCCACGCTTTGAAAGTGTGACAAGCAAACGTGGCTAAAGGCTTTACCTACATTTTTTGGACCTATACCTATGTTTTTTAAACGTAAGTAAAGGCCAACTTTCTTGTAGTGGAAGAGAAGAGATGATTATAGTATCAACGCAAGTGAGCAAGAGCCGACAAGCTTCAGCGATCAAGTGGATGCCGTCCGCCCTCCACATAACCACACCGTTCATTCATATGGCCCTCTGCCTCCACATACGCATTTATATCCACAAAATCCTCCACAACACCATTACATTTCACCACCCATTAATATGCCACAACCACGGCGTCCACTTGAGCCCGATAATGAAGTGTTTGAGCCGGCATGTGAAGAATTGAAGATGACACAAGATGAAGTTCTGCAAGCACCCATTCCGAGTTTCCTCCATTTTCCTCTCCCTCCACCACCCGAAGAATTCCCTGCTAAGGACGATGCCACTGTCCCCAATCCGACCCCCATTTTTAAGACCTACTGGTGTTACGATGATGGGTCGATACTCTAATCACCCACACCGGCGCATCAAGACCCGTCTCCTACTCTTCGAACCTCTCGCACCCCTAAAATCAAACGTTTCTAACATGTCAAACCCTCCGCCATTACACCTCCAATTCCTACACCATCAACCTCCGCAACACCGGCCCTCGCCGAACCTCCCACTAAACCCCCCATTACACCTCTATCGACCTCCATGCCATCAGCCCTGCCGAGTCCACAACTAAACCTTCTCCAATTAACCTCCCATTGCCGCCACCTCGGCCCTCCACTATATCTACAACCTCAAAACTGGCTTTGCCTACTCTTTTACCCAAACCCGTGGCAAATCCTGAACAGGGTCTACCCCTCGTTGCACTCGAGCCAACCCCGTCTGCTTCCGAGCAAGGGGACAAGCTCGACGTGTGTGAACCTCCATCACCACTTACACTTCCATTAACTCCATCATCCATTAAACCCATGGCCTCCGCCTCACCTTCCTTTACCACTCGGGATATGTGTATTATTGCAAATGCATGTGCCGAAGATGATCGAGAGCCAGGCAAGAAGGATTTGGCAGCGGCTATGCTATTTAAGATGCAAGAGTTTATTTGCCTATGCCGATCCCTGTTCTTGTGCCGGGCGTGGTTGAAGAGGCCAAGTCCCCGCCAATGCTCACTAAAAGAGAATATCAAGATTTGATGCCATGTAGGTCCACGCCCAAGGGCCGGGTAGGGCGCCTCTTGTCTCAACCCTCCAATATCAAGTCCATTCTTCCGTGCAAGGGATGAATGCCCATTTTTTTCAATACTCTTTATACCCCACAATCCTTGGGCAAAACAAAGCTTCCCATTCCAACATTTCAACTCCCTCACATTATTGCTCTTCGCCCTCCAAGGGAGTTATCATTCATTGTTGAAGCTTCATCATGGGCTTTAATTTTATCCGTTGGGCCGTTTGACCGCACACTTTCACTGCTATGGAGGGGCAGGCATTCTTCTATTGGGGGGCCTTTTTCTAACCTATCCACTTCCTATTCTATCCCATCCACTTTAGTATTAACCACCACTTTCTCCTTATGGGCCACCCGTTGGGTGAGGAGGGAGTTCTCATCCTCTCACCATTCATGTTCTTTGCATTCCTTACCTCCTTTGCATCTCTTGCATCCATCGCATTCATTGCATTGCATTCCTTCCTTCCCGGGTTTCCAGACCCGTATCTTCCCCGTCTTCCGACACCTCCGGATCCTCCACATCCTCCTTCTTATTCATCTCCATCTACGGGATCTCTGGGTCCCCTTATGCTTGCCGGGCATCGTGCCCCATCCAATCTCTTTTTAGGGCATTACGTCCCCACCCATCTTTTGTTGAGTAGTGGATGGCAGATGTAGAGGGGAGGGGTGAATAGATCTACCCCTCTTTTTCAATGCAACCATCTTTATAGCTAGTTAAAATGAATTATAGTGGAATACAACTAGCTTAACGAAGGACAACACAATTCGATTGGCAAGATGAGCAAGTAATATATCAATTCGAACTTAAGCATACATCTAGAACAAAGCAATCACATAAAAATCACAACACGATGGATTTTAAGGTGGTTCGGATTGACTCCCCAGTCCTACGTCCACCCCTCATCAAACCCGGTGAGGCTTCACTAGTGCAGCACACCAAACCGTAAATCGGAGAACCACCGACTGCCTTCCTACTAACCACCGGTAGGGGTGATATCACCGTAAATTGGAACACCCTCCAATTACCTTCCTACTAACCTTGGTAGGGACGATTCTTAGTTTTAATAGCTTGAACAAAATGAGAAGAGAACAAATGTGAAAATGCTCAGACAAGACACGGAGAAATGATCAAGGCTAAGAGCAGAATGATCCTTGTCTGAAGAGCGATGTAGATCGACAGTAGAAGCTTCTTCTTCCTTGCAAAGTCTTCTCTTGGTTCAACAGCAAAGATATCTTCTTCCTTGCACAATGACCTTCCTTGAATCCCTTTCCTTAAATCCCTTTGAGTTGATGAAGAAGATAATGGTGGCAGCCTAGAGCTTTGATTGCTTCTACATCTTCTTGGAGATTGATGGCTTCAGAAATCAGCTTGAAAGCACCTTGGATGGATGAAGAACTCCAGCCCAAAGCACTGTTCACGGAGGTGCTATAGTACCCGTGGATCTCCTCCTCTAGCCTCCCTTGGTATCCCCTTGTTCCCCTTGAAGCATTAGGGTTTCTAACCCCTCATGTGTTTGTTTTATACCATTTGAATGGTCCTTGGACGTCCTCCAGACCAGATCCACGTTTTGTGGGTGATTGGGTGACTTTAGGATTAAAGAAATCCATGGAGAATGGCTTCACTCAGAGAGAAAACCGAAGTCAACATTTGTTGGCTTGGGGCTGGCGGTCGACCGGAGCCTTCTGGCTGTCGACCGCCACTGAGAAACTGGCTGAGAGTTGCTCCCTGGAATTTCCGGTCGACCGCCCCTGGGCCAGCGGTCGATCGAAATCTGGGCAGTTTCCAGATTTCATCCATTTGGTTCCTTAACCCCTTTAACTTAGTCCTTTAACTCCTTTAACAGCCCGTTCATGTCTGTGGCATCAACCTTGGCAGAATCTTGACTCTGTGACCTTGTGTTCTCTTTGCTATGCTTTATTGTGTACTTCATTGTGCATCGGCTCTCATGTGGCCAAGCGTTGATTCTTTTGCACTGTTGAATTCTTCTTTGAAACCAACTTGATCTTCTGATAGCAGTCCAGCCTTTCTTCTTGAATAGATTTCCATTCTTGCTTGGGCGCGATCATTGGGATTTCACTTTTGCCATCTCCACTCCATTCCTTGTCCATTCATTGGCTTACCTGTCATGAACAAAGCATCACGTATGTCAGTCATATGAGAGTGGAAAAACAACAATGACTTATAGTGTTTAGCCATTATCAAAACCCTGAGATTCAAATGACTATAGGGGCACAACATCTTTTACATTCAGAACCTCTGGATTTCCAGGGCATCGCGCCCTTGTATACCTTCTTCCTCCAGAACCTCTGGATTTTCCATCTTATCTTCCCTCCAATCTCTCAGGGCATCGCGTCCCTTCTCATCTTCATCCTCCGAAACCTCATGATTTTCCATCTTATCTTCCCTCCAATCCCCTTGGGCATCACGCCCCTTTCTATCTTCCCCCTCTAAAACCTCAGGATCTTTTATCCATTCCTCAATTCTTTCTGGGCATCGCGCCCCTTCCCATTCTCTTCCTCCGGAACCTCCGGACCTCCCATCTTTCTTCTGATTTATCCTTCTGCTTCTCCGAGACATCGTGTCCTTTGTTCTCTTTCTCCTCTTAAATCATCTTTTTCCATACCTTTTCCAGGGCATCGCGTCCCTCGATACTCTATTTCTCCGGAACCTTCGGATCCTCTCACCCATGATTCTCCTCTTCCTTCGGACCCTCTGGATCCGCCACTTTCCATCTACCAGTTCCTTCTTTTAATTCCTCATGATCCTGGGTCTGACCCAACTTCTTTGACATCCACTGCTCTGGGCATCTGCCCTTTCTCCCACTGCTTTCGAGACTTTAGTCCTCACCCCTCCTCTTAATTCTCTTTTCCTTCTGTAGACCTTTCATGTGATCAGGGTCTCCGCACCTTAGTGAGGGAGTTCTAGCCCTCACCTCTTTTTCTTTTTCTCCTTATTTCGTCTAAGTCTGATCTAGACACCACTCCTTCTTGTTAAGCAACTTTCAAAACTTTGCTATCCTTTCTCTCTGCTATGAGGACAACAAATCCCAAGATCGCTACCGCCTGCAGCTGCTTCTACAACCAAGGTTGCAAGGTAACATATGTGCGTAAGTATGCATTTTTATGATTTCATTATCTCATTCATTCTCTATGCACGGTTTTTCAAAGTTAAGTGCCTCTTAACATGATTAAGAGTGGTTGCTCTAAACCTTTATCTTAGGTCTTTGTTAAAGTAAATTGAAAAAAATAATAAAAAAGATAGAAAAAGGCTTGCTTTTGCAGCATTATTTTGGTTATAAGAACCCAGCGCTGGGAGTTTGACATTCTCTCCCCGCTCATTAAGGGCAACCCTTAGCCAGGCACCGCACACACTACACGGCGTCCTTAGCCGTCTTCCTTGGTAAAACACTATTGCTACTTGGGCCATGCTCTAGGGCATGAGTTCTTTTTCTCTTCTCTACTCGGCTGAAATATGAGGGTAGAGATATTATGGGCAAAAGCAACCAACCTAAGCACACCCCGACAATAGGAAGTCTCAAATAGGGACAGTCTATTATGACCTTATTCTCAAATCTCAAGCTCAATTGCAGTATCTCTCAAGTCCACAGGACCAAAAAGAAAAAAATGATGACCAATTATGAAAAAAAATGAAATCAAAAGGAAAGAAAATCTAAATTTTTGGCATGGAATGAGGGCAGTACAGTTTCCCCGCGGGACGTTATGAGCCCGGTCGTATGCATGCCTATAAGAGAATTTAAGGTTCGATGATATGACACAAAGCCCCAGCGCAACAGACCGAATCTCTAGGGGTCGTGCTATGAACGGAAGTCAAAACCCAATATCTTCTTAACTTATATCAAGCTTATCCCCAATTTTTCTTCTCTACTCCCTCTAAGACTGTTAGAACCACCAATTTGAGCACTGGCCCAATTGGGTACAACTCGGAACCATTAATGCAGTGAACCAGAAATCTAAACAGATTTTTGAAGGTTTTTTAGGGAATTCATAACTTAACCTAGGAAGGTCGATTTAGGTGAAGCCAAAGCTCATGCGACGGCCATGGGATAAGGAACAACTTTGATGAAGATTATAACTTCTGAATAAAATGACTAATAGGGGTTAAGAGGGAGTTTATGAAAATAGGTCGAGACAGTTATAGAAAATGCTGCCACCTGTTGAAATAAGGATATCTTGGACCATGGTTATCCAAATGAGATGAAACTATGTCCATTAGAAAGCTTGGGCCCATAACCCAAACTCTTCTATTGAGATGGAAACACAATTCGCACCAGAACCCAAGGTTCTGAGCCCATTGTCACCAACCATCATGAAGAGGTGTGACTGTTTGAGAAATTCACATGTAATTAATTAGAAATTCATAACTTCGTTTGGAGTTATTGAAATGAATTGAAACTAAGGCCATAATCTCGAATGGGATGTTAGCCACGTCTTCTATGTTGAGGTCGAGGCCAAACTCTGCCTGGATACTAGAGTTATACTCGAATTACCTCGGGCTACCAAAAGGGCACGACTGGAGCGAAGGAGAATAAATGTTAATCTAGCGAAAATCATAAATTGAGCTAGGATGGATGAAACTCGATGTAACCACATCCCAATGTTAGATCTGGAAGTCCTGTTGATTTCATCTGAAGATGTCCCAACTCAAATCCCACTAGAAAAGTGCGCCCACACGCATCTATGACCAGGTAGATGAAGGGTCACACCTGTTCAAATCGAAGAGGTGCATGGCATTAACTCCTCTTCAACCAGCGACCTTGGGGGCTGGACTGAGCCTTGTAGGACGTGGGAAGACCCCTGGGAGGCTAGAAATATATATAAGGAGGTAGGTTTCAAGGGTAGTAAGCCTTTAGTAACCCCTATTTTTAATTATCTACCATCTACGATTCCTCTTGAGTAAGAACGGGAGGTGAGGGACCTTGGCCCTGCGTAGGAGGACGATCCTGCAATTCCTAGGATGACGGGTGAAAACTTGGGAGAATCTGGGGTGTGGATCTCATCCCCGAATCGAAAGGGAGCAGCATTAGGTAGATCTGGGGTGTGGATTTCATCCCCGGGTCATCAGTTTATCACCTTCGAAGGTAGGCATATGTCCTCAAATCATAGGGGTCAACGAAGCATTAGAATGTTTTTCAAATTAATTTCTACTTGTTAAAGAGGGACTAAGGGCATGAGGGATTGATCACTATACTTACTCTTCATTTTTCTTTCATCATATTACGTACTATCGTGAGGTTTCTCCAAGTTTTATCGAAATTCGGGTCTTACACTGACCTGCGTCGATGCAACACTGGACTGCATTGACATAGTCCCTTCAGTGTGGCCGACTACATCGATGCAGCCAAGGGGCTGCATCGACGCATCCTTCGTTTGAAAGGAGCATGCGTCGAGGTAGCCAGAGGCTGCATCGACGCAGCCTCCCTTGGAGGGCTGACTGCGTCGAGGCAGTCCCTGACTGCATCGAGGCAGTCAGTGCCTTGTCTCAAATTCCCGAAACCAAGAGTGAGAAAGTTTTGAGAGGCCATTCCAACTCAGAAAAATCTGAAAAAAACAAAAATTTATAGAAGACTAAGTCAGTAACTTATGGTAAAGATTTCGTGCTCATAGAAATTCTGCATTTGTAGTATGATTTGTTTCTAAGCATGTGTAACATAGTAACAAACCATAGGGAAGCATGTTTATGGTATGAAAAGAAGTATGATATTAACAATGTAATATGAATATGCCTGTGAATGTGAATATGATGTGAACGTTATGAGTGGAAAACAACAGCATTCTGTGAGGTTGGACTTCGGTCCCTTCTGCGGGACGGCGATACGTAACGCTGCGAAAGTAAAAGAACCCAGGGGACGACAATACGTAACGCCCTAGTTAAAATCCTATTGATTCGGCTGGTTCGTTCTATGGGACGGTGATACATAACGCCACAGAACCCGGGGGACGGCGATACGTAACGCCCTGTGCGGCAAGAGTCTAGGTGGGAGTTCGCTCTCGGGTCTGCGCAGTACTCTTTCGTTCGTTTGTGTGTGTGGCCCTCCTGTGTTTGCGACAACTGTTTGGTTCCACAAATAACAAGAATGTGAAACTCATGAAAATGTGGTAATGTGTAAACTAATCATTAACCATGGATTTTGGTACATGCATGGGTATCTTATAAGTTAGCCAACGAACATGTATTTTCTCGTTTGAATTATTTTAAGTAGATGGTAATAAATGGAACATTAAGTAACACTTGGTTTCCTTTTACTAAACTGTTGTTGTCAGTTTGTAGTAGGGTTCGGTCGACCGACCTGGGCATTTCGATCGACCGAATTTGCCAGGGTTGGCTGGTCTGTAAATTGTTACAGTTCGTCCGACCGACTTGCGCATTTCGGTCGACCGAATTTGCCAATGTCAGCCGGCCTGTAACTTGTTACAGTTCGGTCGACTGATGGCCTAGTTTCGGTCAATCGATGGCCGTTCTATTTCCAGGATTTTCATCAAGCTTGACCCACTTGGGTTAAATCCTTGCCCCATTATCCCTGAATTCCTGATTGATCTTAAGGATCGCTATAGAGGATTTTAGGGAGATCATATGGGTCTTTTGCACACTTTTGTTATGATCGTTGAAGTTATGAATATAGATTGGTTATATGAATGTGAGTTAACCTCGATTTGATTAGGCTGCCTACTGAGTGTCACACTCACGCCCCCTCTGTGACACATGTTTCAGGAGACGCTGTTAAGAAGGTCGAGGAGGAGGCTGCTGCCAAGGTGTAGCTTAGTCTTGCCAACGTCAGGGTAGGCTATGGATATCTATCTATAATGTTATGGCTAGTTGTGGGTTGGTGACCATGTATGGACTCATATGTAATCGTGCAATGGGCATGTAGCCTTTGAATTATGAATGGTTGTGATGTATTTGCATTCCTGGTGACTATGGTTTCTCTCTCTCTTGCATATATACATTGATATATACATAACTGTGCTTCCGCGATACGTACGACGTAATGTCTCGAGGTCCGATGGAAGAAAAGAAAAAAAATACATACCCATAAATTGGGAATCGGATCTCGGGGCGTTACAGAGTGGTATCAGAGCACGAGAGACAAACCATGGTTACAACCATTCTAAATGTCCAAGTAGTAGAAGAAGGGATAGGCTAGAGTGGGAAAAGGGTAGAGTATATTTAAAACCCATTAAAAAGCCCTCCCACTTAATGATTGTTTACTTCTCAGAACTATGCCGCCAAAAAGGCAAAGAGATCTTCCCCAGGCAACACTACAAGAAAATTGGACTTTACCTATGTTTAAAAAATGTAGGTATAGGTCCAAAAAAACGTAGGTAAAGCCTTTAGCCACGTTTGCTTGCTCCCGTGACTATAGGTTATACCTACGTTTCTATGAAACGTAGGTATAGTTCAAACTATCCCTACGCTTTGAAAGCGTAGGAATAGTCCAACAAAAAGCGTAGGTAGATATCGACCTATACCTACGTTTAGAAAGCATAGGAATTGTCCCTCAAAAAGCATAGGTAGATATCGACCTATACCTACACTTTCATAAAAAGCGTAGGTTAAAAATATGTATACACACACATATAAGAGATTGTACCTATGTTTATAAAAACGTAGGTATTACCTTTCGCCACATAGTAAAAAAAACGTTTGAATAAGGATTAACATCACTTATTAAAAAACGTAGGAAAATGATTTAACGTCGGTTAATAAAAAATGTAGGAATATATTTTCTTTTTCTTTTAAAAAAATTCTATTAATATCTATGCTCTCATCACCTATAATAATATATCCAGTCATGTTCACGTTCATTGATTGTCTCACTCACATCCATATTCATCCACACAAAATAGACATTCATGTATAGTCATCCATCCAAAACATACATTCATGTACTCACATATTCATCCATGAAGAACATACATTAATTTACTCATAGATACTAATTCTTGAACCACTATGAAAAAAATCTGACAAAAGGTACTTGTTCCCATCAATTATACATAAGTCAAGGTCAATTATTAATGATTAACATCCTGCATAAATTAAAAAGGCATAAAAAAATATTGAAGAATGAACATTTACATCACCTTGCCCCTACCCCTATATAGGTTTCTCATTTTATAGCTACCCACTACGCAACAAGATTATCATTCTCTTTTATTTGTTCTTCCTGCGCCAATCGGGTGTGGATACAACGGGGAACTCTCAACCTTGAGAATCCATTTCACATCATCTACATAGAACAAAACCAAAAGCAAACCATGGTTGAAAAATGAAGACCCAAAACTCACATCCAAAAAATAAAATGAAATCACGCCACAAATTCATAATCATATGTTGATCAATGTAAGCATCAATATAAAAGAGGAGAAAATTGACTGAACAGTTCAATAAGAAACTCCAAAGAGGAATAAGCACTTTGAATAAAGCCTCTTCACGAAGACAACCATTTGAGGCTTTAACATACAAAGAAGACCTACTTAGATGACATAAGAAAAATAATCAACCGCTAGTAAAAAAAATGACGATTACACCAACTCACAAACTCCAAATAAATGTTAAAAATTAGCTTTTCATCCAAGATTTAAGCTAAAAATAATAATCGAACTGGTATTATACGACGTAATAGTGATATGCATAAGGAAAAATTAAAGAACGAGGATATAACATTTGTCACTTATGAAGCTACTAAACATGACTTGCATTAAGACGTTGAAGAAAACTCTAGACAAACCTGTGAGAAAAATATATACAGTTATTGTATACCTAAGCAATGGCTCAAAAGACCTTATCAAAATTTCTTAAAGTTCAGACAAAAAAACAAAATTAAGAAATAAATTTAGGAGAAAATGTCAAAAGAGGATGCTCCTGGACATCCTTTTGGCTTGTTTGCAAAAAAAATCCGTTATTTTATTTTTTATTTAGTTGAACTAAGCCGGTAAGATTACCCTTTTCTTAGGAAACCCAAAGCATTCTCTAAGAAGCCTATTTCATCATATCCGTACTTTGTTGGTACTCATGTTGTCCCACATGCACTACACTCAGCGATGGCATGTACGTCCTTTGTGTGAAATATGACAAAAAATGATGATATATTCAATTTCTAACTCAACTGTGAAATAATCTTATATTTGTAATTTTGTATGGGAAAAAGGGACCCAAAATATGACAAGTGCATGTTGCTACCATCAAAGCAAATGCATGTTGCCAAAGTAATATGATTGCTAAGAACCATAAGGAATGCACTTTACATTATATTATGAGTCATCCTTACAAAAGAAGAACAATTGGAGCTTCAATTGGTCATCTAAAAACAACACATTTATTTAAGTGGAGTGGAGTACAAACTTTATGAAATGCTCACTGAGTTCCTGAACATATTTCAGATGCAGATCATCATTTTTTCTTTGGGAAGGAGTTCTTCTGATGTGAGTTGACAGACCAAAGCTAACTTCAAAATAGGATCCATGGAGGTATCCACTAAGAGTATATGGAAACTGTAGCAGTGCATTTTCGCACCCTCACGTGCAGTGCAAGCCCTTTCTGAAGTGAAGATGGAAAAGATTAGAGACAACAAAGCTTCTAAACAAAAGGAGTGTTAACCAGTGCACTAAGCCATGAAGATCATCAGATACTCCATAGAAAGCTACCACATTTGGATGGTGCTGCTTTGACAGAATCTGTGCTTCTCTCCAAAATTTTTTGCCTGTCATGCCAAAAGAATGATTGCAATAGAACAAAGTACTTCCTCAAATCTCAGATGTGCCTTAAAGTTGAGGTGGACTAGAGTGCTCAGGCAATTAAGAAGTCACAAAGAGGATGATACTGTAGTAGTTGAAAAAAAAATTGAAATTGATATAGTTTATGAAAGTGGATTTGAAAACATAGTAGTGCCAAAGGATTCGAAGCCCAATCCAAACTGTCAGGTGATGAGAAATTGATTCAGATGATAACACATAAACCTTGGAGAATATATAAGGGTTTGGTTCTTTCGTAATAATATCCAGTGGGTGTTGAAAGTTATTAGGACAATTAACAAAGTAATTGAGTGGCATTGCTTAAAAAGTGGATTTGTCCATATAAACCATTATTAAAAAAATAGGGATACAAGAAATATACACTAACAACCTGCCGTGCACACAAGCACAGAGAGGATTAAAAAGAACCAAAAAAAACCAACCAAATATTACACTAGCAACCTCTTGTCCAAATTTTAAAAAATGATCGAGCATGTGAATGGGGTAATACAAGTTTGATCCCCTATCTCCACTAATCTAGGTTACAGAAAACATAAAATACAGAGGCAATGTAGTTGAATATAAAGAATCTCAGCTTGTCATAGTTTGCTAAATACTTGTTAACAGTTTAAGCATGATATTATACCTGAAATGATTTCTTTTTCACACTATGATTTATTAATAAAATAAAAAAAATTATTCTCATGTTCAATCTTGCATGATGTTACATGCAGAGTAGGGGGTTCCTATGGCCATGGGCTATGAGGTGCAGTCACATTGGCAACCTAGTATTAGGATGCAAGCTCATCCATGCACCCAGCAAGACTAAAAAATAAACTGGTAATCAAAAAATATGTAAATATGTCCATCAATCTGCACGTGCACCAACGGACACACGCATGAAGATGTATGAGTTGTGTAAAGCATTACCCTTGATGGCCATGTTAGATGGCCGCATATTCACATTCTAGTCTATAAGGAGGAACATGTAGTTTTATGGGTATTTTTGTAGTCGAATTACGAAGGCCCCATAAAAAAAGCATAATCACTTGTAAGCAACATTGGCTACAGCAAAAACATGAGGACTTAGCTCTCCTAGGGATGTTCCCTTACATTGTTCCATCTTATGAGCATCGTAAAGATGCGGGAACCATTGAAATGGATTTACTACAAAAAGTATGTTTCCTGTATATGTCTATCATGAAATTCGGAAACAAGCATCACAACATGTTGCAGAGAAAGTACCAATGCACACTACCTAGATTTTCATAGGATTAAGTCTTCCAAAGCACCAACTACTTTGCTGTTCAAAGTGACTGTAAAATTGAAATATCTAGTTGATCTAACCAAGCATAGTTTCATAATTGTCCCCACCCTTTCCAAGTAAAACTCGTACATAAATAGATCAAACGCATATACGAAATATATATTCATATCACAGTAACCATGTTGATCTAACTAAGCATAGTTCAATAACTACCACCACCCCCTCCAAACAAAACTTGTAAATAGATAGATCAAAGCCCATACACCAAATATATATTCATACCACAATCTAGAACATGTAAATATGTTGAAGTCTTGTTGTAGCGTCTCTTAGCTCCCATACACCAATCCCTGTTTTTTCTTCTCTCTGTTTTGTCTCTTTTTGACTCTATTGCCACTTGCAACAAATGAGACTTCAGAAGCTACTCCTTATCCTCACTCATAATTAAAACCTTGTTTCCTTTTCACTTATGGCAACAACTCAATGCATCACTTAAATTTCATGACGCTCATGCAACATTAATGCTGGGAGATTATTTTGTTCCACAAACTACTAGTAAAATTACAAACCCTTTTTTGGTGGATAAGTAAATGAAGAGTTAAGGTGAAGAAGGTACGGAAGAATATATATAAAGAGAACAAAAGAGAATAAACCAAGTTAATACTTTATAAAGGTTGATGCAGGAGACAAGCAATCACTTACTCCCTACAGACATAATTGAAAACAAAATATATTTAGGTAATATTCCACTTCAATCAGAGAAGTATATTCAACAAGAAATGGATAGAATCATCTATATCCAATTGACCATAAGTTATAGGCATTATAGAGAATCCTAACTATGATACAGAAAGGAAAGAGATTACCATCTTATGGAACAAGGGTAGAATTTGCATCAATTACCATTGTATCTGCTATGTTTGCTTGCTTCAGATCCTTGAGATGCTTTCGAATCTTCATCCTCTCAAAGAAGGATCAGCTTAAAGCATGTGCGCTAATGTCCAAAACTACACCGCCCGCCTCCCCCAAAAAAAGGAAAGAAAATCTATGTATCATGTAAAATTTCTCTAAAAGCACAAAAGGATGTCTTCTAAACATATAAGATAAATCAAACTAAGATAAACAAGCAAACATTTTTTTAGGAAGGCGACTTTACTAATTTATCAACAAATAATGGAGACAAAGCAACTGTTGGACATGAGAAGATGCACCTACCGAACGCTTGAATACTGTCAAAAACCAATATATGCTTATACAACTCAAAGACATCCTGACACAATTGCAACTTCAGTCCCCCCCCCCCCCAAAAAAAAAAAAAATAGAAGGGAACACATAAGATCAATTGATTATAGGATAAGAGTGACATAAAAAATAAAATATGGAATGTCTAAAATGATTTTACAAGGCTTTAATTGAAGTTAAACTTGGAAATCTACACCATATAATAGCAAAAAGAGAAAGATCTCCAGGCAACCCATATCTAACATTATTAATTTTTTCAGGCACATAATATCATTGAAGGGAAAAAGAAATTTTCATGCTATATTAACACAAACAAAGCACATAAAATCAGATTTTGAGAGAAATGCAAGTGATTAAAAAAAATGAGAAGTTCAGGCAGATGATGAGGACGACATTTGACAACATATATGCAGTTAATTTTGAGAGAAATCTAACTTAACCTTAGAGGCAAGATGACGAATGTGATGTCCCCAGTTTATCCATCCACTATTTAGCATTTCTAACCTTAGAATAAATCTATGAACCAGTGAAAGTGCCTTTGGCATACATCAACCAGAAGAGGCAAACTTTGTGGGAGGAAAAGAGTGCAATGCCAAATGCTACAGAGACAATATTGGGAAAAGCAAATAACAAGATGGATTACTATTTTTAAGCATGAACATAAGGCACATTGAGGATGAATACCGAATCTCATTTCAATATATTTTAGAGAAAAGGATATTGCAGGTGTTCGAGAATGCAACTCGTAACAAAGATAACAAAGAACCATATGAGATGGTTGCATGAAGGTTTTAGGCAGGGGATAGGCATCATAGAAGTCAGATTTAAAACACAATTATAAGTTAGCACAATGCACACAATCAAACTGCATATAGGTAAACATGGGGTGAAGTTAACATAGGTGGGAACATATAAACTGAATGAAAATTTGGAGCTGTAGATTATTATACTGACAGAAACTAGTATTTTTCACATAGCAAACAGACTTATATTGTTATATTTCCAAGAGATTTTCCTCACACTTTTGGTGTCTTATGTAAAACTGCTCCTCAGCTACTTTCTTTAGCCTTGTCTATTTTAACCTTTCCTTTAAATGACATTTTGAGCTTCATCTATTTTTAGCCTTCACAAATGATTCAAATTATGCAAATGAATAATATAGCCAAGAAGGCTGTTCCCAGTTAATACCTTTGACTTTATACTTAGAGCAAAAACTGGCAAAGTAGTAATAACTGTTGACATATCCCAATAAAGAATAGCACCAAATAAGATGGGATGCATACATGCATATAACCAAAATGCCTGAAAGAACATCAAATCATTTACTTTTGTATCTGCATTTTCATCATGCTTGAACCACTATGTAAAAGAGAGAGAGAGAGAGAGAGAGAGAGAGAGAGAGAGAGAGAGAGAGAGAGAGAGAAAAGAGTATCTGAAGATGCATGTTTGTGATTGTCAGCTGATGAGGCATGTCCATGTTTGCATTGGGAGTGCTAAGTCCCTTGTTAAAGGACACACTTTGACAATGGCATTCCACCACTCTATTTTATGCACTTACATCTTACGGGCATAATGGATATTCAGTTCGCTCAAAGATTCTGCTTTGTGCAACTCCAAAAAATAAATCTCAGCAGGACAGTTGAAGTGACATCTACATTACCCACAAGAACAATACAGTTCTAAATATAGAATTGAACCTAATTTATTCCCCAAGTTAGATATCCTGATTACTTGATCCACCCATGAATTTAAAACTATATTTACTGGCTTTGAACAGTTTAGCCAACCACATAGAAGCAAGTTTTACCCTGAGGTGTCTGAGAGACCAATAGCAATGGAAATCCTACACACAGAAAGCAAAACTTTTATGAGTCAGTAGGATGTAAAAAAAATGATCGAGTCACGTCGTAGCTTCGTGACTGGAAGGCGAGCGAACGCGGGGGGGGGGGGGGGGGGAAGTAGCACTGGAAGAGAAAACCAGGAATTTATTAAACCATCGTAGCATGTGCTTCTGGGACCCTAGGGCCCCCTCCATTTCCGCTTCCCCTCTCTCCCCTCCCCCTCCTTGCTGACGAACACCGAGATGTGAAGGGAGTTGGGGTTTATAAAGCATCATAGCATTCTACACCATAAGTGAGAGGTGACCAGCTAGTTGACTACCAAGGAACCAAGGAAGGCAGTGGCATCCTAGCTCAAGTACTTCGTCAAACTTTCCAAATCATTCCTTGATGGCCATAGTCGATTTGTCAACTTGCACTTAGTAAATTGCCCATTGTATGTTCTATGGCAACCAAAAAGCAAGTAAGTGACTTCAGAATAAAAATACAAAAGAGAAAGAGAGAGCAAATCAGACTATAATTAACACATGGATGGGGATAATGATAATAGAAAATGACACACCTTTACCAGATAAGAAATGTTCAACTTTACCAGGCCTTCCCATATATTCTCAACCTTGGGTGCAATTCCTTGAGGGCTACTATCTAATTCAAATATGGCACTAGAAACCAAGGCAAGGCTGCAGTTGGTACTTATATTTCTGGATCCAATTTCATCAATGTGATTAATTATTGAATCAGGTAGTTCTGCTGATGCAACATGCAAACGATCCTATTTACTTACTAAGTAAATTTAGTGCAGATTTACAAAATTCAGAAACTTAGCCATTTTAATAGAAAAAATGTTGCAATAAATTATTAATTATCCTATAGATGATCAGTGGTGGCTATTGAATAACTAATAATTTTTATGTTCCTTCTGTCCAATTTAGAAAAGTATTCTATGTAGCTTTAATAGAAACATATTTCAAATGTATGTGCATGTGTGTATAGATAATAAATGTGTGTATAGCATTTTATGTTATAACTTGTTAAGAAAAATAGTTGTGCCAGGTTAACTCTTGTCCTTAAATACATAAGAAACAAAAGTTCATCACATGATTTTGTTAGTCTTGATCATAAAGTTTTTCCCCCAATATGCATCAGATAGTTACATCTACCTCTCTATAGCTCGGAACAGGTATTCCAATAATTGACATTTTATCATATTGTCCAATTACATTTCCATAGAAAATGAGAAAAAGAAATGAATAATGAGGCTCTTACAATGTGACATCCAGGCTTAGATAATTTCTCATATACACAATCCTTACAGACAAGGAAATTACACAGAAAAATAGTACCTTGTTCAACCAATTGTTCATCCACCATTTTTCCAATAAGTTAAAAAAAGGTCAAAAATGAGAAATCCAAAATCCAAAAAAGATAGAAAACTAAACTAATATAATAAACCTTGTTGAAATGTTCATATTTTTGATTGCCTAGACCGAACATAGCATAAGTTAGTTGTTGTAGCCAAGCGCCCTTTTTCTTTTGCTGCAAAGTGCAACACAATCACATAGAAAAAGAGTGTGACACAGCGATGATGCACCAAATGAAAAGGCAAAATTAATGAAGGAAAATTTGTTATGGATCACCTCAGTAAACCATTTATAGAATCTTGCTGCATTATCTATCGGTTCCCCATCTCCATAAGTATTGAAATAGGCTCAAGTCTTGTAACATGTGAACCAAGCATCCAGGCAAAATAATTTGCAGAATAAAATCAAAACCATAAACATGAATTGAGAGATCTTGCTTCTACCTTATATGGCCAACATGAAAAAGCTAAAGTCTCCTTCTTCAACTTTTCCTCATACTGATCATCATCAAATGCATAATCATCCTACATCCAGAGTATTACCATCTTTTTGCAATCTAGTAGATAATCACTCTATTCATACTCATAGAATATCACTATTCTGCATACCAAGTCGACAACTTTAAAAACTGCCTTGTCATACCTTGCATGAGCTTCCTCTGCCAAAGCCTATTGTTAACCTCAAAGACATAAGCAAAAGATTAGGTGTCATACTATGCATCGACAAGTAATTTTTTAGGCAAACAAAAGTAAAAGACATAACAATTCCACAAGTCCACCAAAACTAACCCAGAAAAAAATGTGTACCCACTTTCCTTGAAAAACAGAGGGCACCGAAACGAACTAGAACAACATGAGCGAGAGAGAGAGAGAGAGAAGAGATTTTGGAGGCTCTAGAGAGGTGGCTATTACCAGTTATCACAGAGGTGGATGATGTCAGCGTGGTGGAAGACGGTGCCGGGGCCACCATAGAACTTACAACAAGCCCAACAGTTCCAATGCCAAAGACAGTATTCCAAACAACGCCAAGACCTATAAAAGAACAAGAATCTTTGTCATCTTGGTTGTAGTTAAATGTAATTAAACCTTACAGAGACATCATGCGGTCATCATATCATCAATTTCCGTCTGAGATGAGGATAATTGATGACACGGATGGAATGACTGTACATGAAGACTTGAGAGTAGCAACAACACTTGCATTCTCTACTTTCTGCTTCATAACAAGGTATGAAACCTATAAAAATAAATATGAACAAAAAAGCTTCCCATGGTTAAAGAAAAAAAAAAGAGAAACGCTAAGTGTGCACAAACAAAACAAGTGCATACCCTGCAGCTTCTTGGCCAAAAATACAAGGGAAAAAGGCCTTCGAGTTCCTACATAGTAGTGATAAAACTTGAGGCTAGTGAAGAACTAAGTTTTCCTCAGAAAATGGTGTCAAAGGGATCAGAAACTAAGTTCGAAGAACATTTTGTAGTTTGATTGCCATTGCAAGGTTGATGGCCGTATTTATAAAACATGTGAAGGTTGTGTTTGAATTATCTAATGACTACAATCCAAGAAGATAAAATATAGAAAATATTGCAAACAAAAGATGTTCTTGCAGAATACAATGACAATCAGTGAAAAATTCTCCCAACAGAGTACGTATTAGATAACCTCCTGTACTATCAGGTTAAGACCCTGTACAGTCGAGGGAATGAGACTAACTATATAATTAGCATCTTGAACAACCAGAACCATTTGCAAATTGTAATTAATTAGTACAAGAATGCACCAGGAATTGCATAAGGCCTTTCCCCCCTCTCTATTAGATATCATCCAACCAGTTATTTTTGTGTAATATTATCCCCATATTGGTCAGGCTTCTGAAGGTACAGCCTCAAAAATAATACCAAGCCTCCGCAGGGTCACAACACATGAGCATCTTCTTGCGAGGGTGGACACAAACACAGGAGCTGGCTCTACTAGTGAATTAAGGCCTATAAAGTATACTTCTGTCTATACCAAAATTTACCCCCATTTTAATAAAGTAAAGCATGAGAATTAATTAGAGGGGAGGATCAATGCTATATATGTATGTTAGGTCTTCAATCGACTGTATATGTATGTTAAAAGCATGAGAATAAAAGGAAATATATAGGCCTCTGCTATTTCTCTAACGAACTTTTAATCTTCTTTCTGCAATGAGTGGGCGGTTTGGAGGCAGAGTTAATATATAGAGATGTTTATATATTCCAGTTTCGTGTATACATACATATATACATACATATATGTGAAGAAGACATAAATGTAATGGAGAGGAGAACCTGACGACATGGCGATCGATGGATAGCATCCGCAGTAGGGAGACCTCGCAGAGGGTGGTGGGCGGCACCCCCTCGTCGTCCTCTGGGAGGCGGGTCTTCTTGAGCGCCATGATCTTCCCGGTGGCCTTCTCCCTCGCCCTGTACACCTTTCCATAGGTCCCCTCGCCAACCTTTTTTTTTTTAACGAGAACCCCTAGGAAGCTTCATTGTGGAGTAAAACCCAGATATTTCACGTATTGACACAAACAAAACAGAACAACGCCATGCGATCTGACAACTGATCTTAAATCTAAACTCTAGAAACTGACACGAGTGGTAACAGAAAGATCGCCGTGATCGGGCGGAGGGGGCGATTCCTCTTCCTCAGGCCCTCTCGCCACGGATGCGGTGGGCGAGCTGGATGTCCTTGGGCATGATGGTGACGCACTTGGCATCGATGGCGCAGAGATTGGTGTCCTCGAACAACCCTAGGAGGTAGGCCCCCACGGCCTCCTGGGGGGCTGCCACGGCGGAGCTCTGGAAGCGGAGGTCAGTCTTGAAGTCCTAGGCGATCTCGCGGATGAGGTGCTGGAAGGGGAGTTTGCGGATGAGCAGCTCGGTGCTCTTCTGGTACTTGCGGATCTCACGAAGGGTGACGGTGCCAGGGCGAAAGTGGTGGGGCTTCTTCACACCACCGGTAGCAGGTGCAGACTTGTGGGCAGCCTTGGTGGCGAGCTGCTTCCAGGGTGCCTTCCTGCCGGTGGACTTCCGGGCCGTTTGCTTGGTGCGCACCATGGCCGGACAGTGACGAAGGCGACATCGATGGAGGCCCTGCCCATAGCGATAGAGACAAAGGCGGTGTCCTTAGGATCCAGAGAGAATTGAGGAGAACGGGTAGGGGAGGAAGAGAAAGAGGGAGAGGATGTGTGAAATTAGGGAGAAATCATATGTTAAATGAGAAAAAATGAAAAATATCGGGCGGTAGCTTTCCCGCCATCGGGGTCAACTCAATTCCTATGTTTTTAATTTATTATTATTTTGTATTTGAAGTGACTTATTCCTACACTTTGTTAAAAGTGAAAGAATATCTATGACATATTCTCACATTCATTAAAAAGTGTAGGAATATATAAACTTTTCCTATGTTTCTCAACGAACCGTGGGAATAAGATGACCATATAGTTACGCTATACTAAAACGTAGGAAATTTACCAACATTAATTTAAAAATGTCGGAATATGTCACTTATACTTACGTTTTTTGAAAGCGTAGGTAAAATTCGTAGCTATAGGCCAATTTTCTTATAGTGCGGATGAGAGGGGATTGGGGGTAGATGACTCAAATGGGGTGAACGACGGGGCAGTCCATGCCTCGGCTGTAATATCCCGGACCCTTCGGATCCTTTCCCGGGTCTTAGATTTATTTTTTAGCGAGGGAATTATTTTATTTGTGCCTGAAATTATTTTCTCGGATAAATTATGGATTTTTTCATATTTTCAAATGGTTAAATGAACTTAATTGAAATCATTTGGGCATATATACAATTTTGCTTTTGGGAGGGTTGTGGAGCAACCCATTTTGTTTTCTTTTAACCCATCGCACCCCCCTCTCTCTCTCCCGTTCGACCGCGCCCTCTCTCTCTCCTTCTTTCTCCGGTGACGACCGTGGCGACGCCTTCCCCGGTTGCAGACGGCGGTGAGGCGACGGCGTGGTGATCGTGGCGGCGTGTGGTTCGTGGAAGCTCGTGGGTTTCAAGTGGGGTTTTTGAAGACCGACGGCGATCCGCCACGTTTCAAGCTTTTCCGAGGTAGGGTGATGGAACCTTAGCTCGTTTATTTCCTTTCCCGTGATTTCTAGGTCGAGGTGAGGTGGAGTGGGGTGTGTTTTCATGCCGGGATGGAAAAACCATGTTTTGGGATCGAGCATCGGATCTAGCGTTTTATCGCATTATTTGGAGCTTGGATGGCATCATTGGATGCGTTGGGGCATGGGGAAGGGTTTCCCTTTTGTTTCCCCATCACATGGGGGTGAATGGGATGTGGAATGGTGTTTTTGGGTCATTCCCACTGTTCTCGATTTTTGAGAATAAAAATGGTCCTTCTAGGAACCGTTTCTGAGAGAGGCGGCCCTAGGTGGGCCATTTTCTGACCCAAAGTGTTGGCAGGGCTTGGCGATCACACGATAGACTGCCAAGTCCCAGCGGCGGCTAGGCGGCCAATAGCTACTCTCGTGGGGTCGCGAGACTCTCGAGGGCATTTTGACCGTTGTTTTTTGACCGTTGAAAAGTTTGGGGGTTAGCGGTCAGGGAATGGCTGCTTAACCCTGCCTTACGGTCTCCAGGGAGACCGTTTTAAGGTTCGACGGTCACAAGACGACCGTTTATCCTTTTTCGTTGTCTATTGGCTTTGCGGTCCTAAGGGGGCCGTTTCTGCCTTGCGACAGCCCATTGGTGGACCGCCTATGTCTCAAACGGTCTGCAGGAGACCATTTTTCTTCTGAAGTGTGGTAGCCTATAGGGGACTGCCCGGTCTCCTCCTGCGGTCCAAAGAGGATCGCCTCTCTTTGGGGTGGACCAGCATCTGACCACCTTTGCCAGGGACGGTCCGGAGTGGACCGCCACCTGTGTTCAGTCCGACCGGAGTTCGTTTCTTACCGATTCAAATCTCGGGTGAGTGGACCTCGATCCCCGTGTTGACCTGCGGTCTGACTGATGCTGGGCATCATGTGGGGGCTGTACATGGGTGCCGTGGGGACCCAAGGGAGTGGCATGTTTCGGTTGGTGTCACCGTGAGTCGGTGTCAGTACGAGGAGCTGTCCTTGTACTTTGTCCAGTTCAGGCGTTGTTTTTCGTTGACTAGAGAGTCTACTTCTTCAGCGACCCTCCACTAGTCATAGCCTTCCAACACGCGTGTGGTCCCACCAGGGAGTGGTGGCAAGGCTATCCCGAGAGACACGATTTTTAGGTTGGTTACCGTAGGGCCCCACGTCTTGCAGCCAGAGTCTGGCTGAGGGAAAAACTAGTTAGAGGGCCTGACCTAGAACGCATGGTCTATGTGTGCACACGTGGTCGGGGGCGGCGGTCCCGCGGTGACGAGCGTGACCCCGACTAGTCCTTGTTCAATGGTTACTTGTACGGTGTCCCCGTTCTGTCGGGGGCGACGAGGGGGACACCTGACGCACGGTCTAAGATGCCAAGGGGTGCATCCGGCCTTGCTTCTAGTGGGAGGCACTCCTATCTTTGTCAGGAAGTAACTCTTGATTTTCTGCCACGTTGTCTCGGTTCTCACACCGTGTGGTCGGTACTAGACGTGGCTGAGCTTTTCTATTTATTTATTCTTGTTGCTCCCCGCTCTATGTCTTGCTAGTTCCCGCCTTAGATGCGTCCTATGTAGTTCTCATTCTGCGAGGTAGGGATCCGAGTGATCCCTACTGAGCCTTTTGTTATGAGGCTCATTCCCTGCGTTTTCTGTGATTTCAAGTGAGGCGAGACTTCTGAGGAGCACTTCTGAGGCCCCGTGTGGTCCTACTGCCCAGGGTTACTTGTCAGTTGCCAGAGCCAGGGTATGTCCCGTGTAGTTGTACATCTTTTTCTGAACTGTACTAGTTGTGGACTACGGTTATGTTTAGACTGTTGTTGTGTTGTGGACCATGTAATTTGCTAAATGTTAATTATTATTTTCTGCATTGTCTTATAATTTACGTAGTTCTACAATTATTTCAGTTTCTTGTATATTTCCACACCATCCCTTTAACCCTTCCGAGTCTTCGGGCTCGTTGGTGGCGGTTCGAGATTCGGGTTATCGAGTCTTCCCCAGTATTCGGATCTCGGGTCGTTACAGTTGGTATCAGAGCACGGTTGTGGATATATATAAGAAACATAATTAATTACAGTGGTCCATGAGTCCACAATGATGATGTACAATCGATACTGGCTTAGGGCATCGTTTGTTTTATTGATTTCGCCATTTTTCCCTGTCTTCTGTCTTTTGCAACAGGGAGAGCATGGCGCCGAGGAGGAGGCCTCGCTCTTAACAAGGACAGTCGACAGAGGAGCAGGATGAGCAAGTGGAGTAGAGCGGAGTGCCACCAGTTGCTACTCAGGCAGGGAATACAGTGAGAGTTCCAGGGGCAGAGGATTTCATTCGGGGCATGTACCAGTTCATGGCTAAGTAACTTGGTAGAGATACTGGTGAGGGCTTGTCGTCTAGGGGTGGGCCTAGCAGTGCAGTGAGAGACTTTTTACAGTTTCAACCACCCTACTATGGCGGCCAACCAGATCCAGATGTGGCCAGAGACTGGCTTGATGAGATGGTGAGAGTGTTCAGTTCTATGAACTGCATCGAGGAGGATAAGGTGATGTTGGCTTGCAACCAGTTGTAGGGTTCGGCTCGAGCTTGGTGGTCTTCAGAGTGGAAGACGTCCTTTCAGTCTCGTTCACTTCAGCAGATTGTGTGGAAGGACTTCGTCAAGGTCTTCGAGCATACTTACTGCCCATCCTATGTTGGTACGTAGAAGATGCGTCAGTTTCTGGAGCTGGTCCAGGGTGACATGTCAGTGTTGCAGTACAAGGCTCAGTTTGTTGAGTTAGGCTGTTATGCTCCCCATATCATGGAGAATGAGGAGCTGAAGACTGAGCAGTTCATCCAGGGTTTGAGGCAGGGTCTGAGGCACCTTTTGATGGCGAACGTTGCCACTGATTTGGAGACAGCTTCTTGTGTAGCAGCATCATTGGAGCTGGATATGCAGAAGAACGTAGGACCATGGGGCCAGGGGCAGTCCCAGCCAGGCTGTAGCCAACAGATGGCTACCCAGCAGTAGAGCACTTTTCAGCCTTCTTCGGGTAGTTCGGGAGCATCGGCACCAGCGACGTCAGTGGCAGGATATGCATCTTTTGGCTCCAAGATAAAGAAGTTCTTCAAGAAAGGTTTTGGAAAGATGCGCAAGGAGGGTAGAGATCAGAGGTGAGCATCTGTGGGTAGTGTTCAGTAGCCGATGCCTTATCAGCCTCAGGGATCAGTTGGAGGTTCGCGGGGGTCGTGTCCCTGGTGTGGTGACTAGCATCCAGGCAGACAGTGTATGGCGCTAGTGCTTTGTTTCAGATGTGATCAGCCAGGGCATATGGCGCGTGACTGTCCTCAGAGGTCACATCAGCCACCCCAATACCCTCAACAACGGTAACAACAGTACCCTCTGCAACAGCAGTTTCAACCCCAACATGTTGTATCTCTGTGGTTTTGAAGTTTTGATGATGACAAATATTATGACTCATTATATATATATATTCTTGATGATATAATTTTGATGGATTTATTGCTAATCTTATCATCTTTATATAGCAATATGAAAATCTGTCAGAACATGTTCTAAAAATGACTCAACGTAATGACTATTCAAAAAGGTTATAAAACGTTCATGCTGATGATAAAAGTCAACGCCAGGTAACCAGTGCATTGAAGCATATAGGTCAGTGCATATACCTTTTCTTATAAAGTAAAGTCAGAGCACATGTGCATGCTCATAGGCATAAGGTCAGTGGTTCTTCTCCAGAGTCGGTGCACATTCCCCTTGAGCATGTATAAGGTTGGTGCATAATCATAACATTCCTTCATACTAGGTCTGTGCACATTTAAAGCTTCTGGTCATTTCATAGAACAAGTTGCATGCAAATTCATTTCATCAAATAGGTGGCATGCACATCCATTTCATTGAACAAGTTGTATGTAAGGTCGATGCTAACTAAGGTCAATGCATGTTTACTGTGTTGCATATGAATGTCTGTGCACGTTGCATAGTAAGGCAGAGGCAGGTCGGTGCACATTTACTGTAGCGCAAACTAAGGTCGACGTACATCTGCCTTAGTCATTCACACAAGTCTGTGCACATTTTTTTTTATGCATATAGGTCGGTGCACATTTTGTTCAACCTACATACAAGGTCGATGCATGCTTTTGAAACTACATACAAGGTCGGTGTACATTTTGTAGAATGCATGTATAGTCTGAGCACGTTAGATATAAAGGTTGATGCACATTTTAGGCTTTGGCCTGAAAGGTCTGTGCATAGTTTCATGCAATGTCTACAAGGTCGATGCACATTTCTTAATGTACCTTGTAAGGTCTACGCACATACTATATTCAGGTCTATGCACATTTCAGGGTCTATGCACATATTGATCTCAAGTTCTGAGCACATGCTTAAGTCTGTGCACATGTTGCATAAAGGTCGATGCACATGTATAGACTGATGTCTGTGCACACGTATAAGATCTGTGCATATACAGCATTTAGAGTCTAAGCTAATTCTTGTCTATGCACATATAAAGTCCTAGTCTGAGCACTTGCATCTTTAAGGTTTGAGCATACATGCATATGGTCAATGTTAGTGTAAGTCTTGTGCATATAGAAGGTCTATGCACATGCACAGCATAGGTCTGTGCATATGCATTGTCTACTATCTGAAGTCTGTGCACATGTGCACGATAGCATGAGTAAGGTCTGTGCATAATGCTATATCAAGTCTTAGCATATATGCCAGCATGCACAATCAAGTCTGAGCATATCAAAGTCAATGCATATTTGTTATCTATTCATGATTACAATGTGTTTGACAAAATGTCCTCTGTCATATAGCTACCTGATCACCTCTCTCTGAATTATTTATGACAATAAGGTGTTTGATTAAATGCCTTTTATCTTATTAACAGGGACTTAAGCCACTTAAAGACCCAGGATCAAACATATGAAAGGCAGCATGCCTTACACTTATTTTGGTCACATGGCTCGAGGTTCAATTAAGAGGGCACGTGATCCAAGATAGGGATCTCGTCTGAAGCTTCTGCCACGTGGAGAGCACATCTTCATCTCGCGACACGTGGATCTCCAGCGGAGCTCTTCCTTTCGAGAGTTCTTGGGCGGGAACGAGTTTTCCACGTGCCCAATCTTTCACAAGCCTATAAATAGAGGCCAGATCCTTCATATCAAATGTGAGACAGAAGAAGGGAATTAGAAGAATTCAGAGAGCAATAGAGAAGAAAAGAAAGAGAGAAAAGAGATAAAAGAGTAAGAGTTAGAGTGCTGAGAGAGAGAGAGAGAGAGCTCGTTGAAGGAAGAAGAGCGAAGATCTGAGAAAAATAGAGTATCGTAAGTTCAGAAGGAATCTGAAAGAAAGCAGAATGTGAGTCCGAGAGAGAAATGAGATCGTGAGATATTGAGAAAGAGAGAGCTCAAGAGAAGAGATTGAGAAAGCAATCGAAGCTGTTCTTGAAGAATTGTTTCCACTGGCCTTTAGATCAGATCCAAGCCAGATTTGCTACTGCGAGAGCTACATCGTTGCATTTAATTTACAGCTTTCTGGTGCTATATTTCATCGTTGTTTTCTTTTACTTTCTTTCATTAAAACTTCAAGCTGTGTGTCAGCGTTTGTAGTGGATTTGTTCCTCTGGACAGCAAGCTGTGACGCTCAGTTGTAGTAAGCTATGATGCTCAGCGGAAGCCAAGCTGTAATGCTCAGCAGATAGCAAGCTGTGATGCTCAGCGGATGTAAGCAAGCTGTGATGCTCAGCGGTTCAAGCTGTTAGGTAGCAGTAAGCCTCACTCTAGTTAGAGTTGGGGGATGGATGTAGGTCTGCGGGCAGCAGATTGAACCATCTAAAAATCATCTGTGCAGTGGTTTGTTTGCTTGTTCCTTGATTCGATAGATGTATGTTTAGGCTCACATACATAATTTTGAATCTTATGTCTAGTGAGGAATTTGTCTGCATACCGAGCAGTTGATATTGGTTTTGAGAGAGTAGTATATTGAATATAAGAACTTAGTCCTGATCTTCTATTTGTTATTGGATAGTGTTTTATTTGATTGAGCCATCTGAGAGTTTAATTCCGCAAAATTTATAAGTACAGTTTTAATTGGGCTTTTTTAAAGGGGAGATTCATTCAACCCCCCCTCTGAATCTGTGTCTGCACCATCTCATAGATTCAACAATTGCTATCAGAGCGGGTCTCTGATTGATCAAATCCAACAATCTGCAGAGGATCCTGCTGGTTTTAGGTGCGTATTTGATTTTGCTAAGCTCATTGTCCGAATTGTGCTTGAATTGCATCCATGTCTCATCCACCGGTTTTCAATGGTTCTAATTTTAATTCCTGGCTCGGTCGCATACACAGGTATGTTAAATCTATTGATCCTGATCTATTGAAGTTACTTTCACATGGTCCATATAGATTACCTATGGATAAGTCTAAATGGACTGACCATCATAGATCTAAACATGCTGATAATTTTAGAGCTTTAATCTTGGTAAAAACTGCAGTTGATACTAATGTTCTTTCATCTATTTCAAAATGCAGTATAGCCAAAAGCATTCTGGATGAACTGACTCGCGTCTACAAAGAGCAGGAAGAACAATGCTTGACGGCAAATTCCAGCGAATCAAGTAGCAATCAAAATGAAGAAGAGGATGATGAACAGGTAAATCCATTCGACAGCTTCTCTTTAGATGATTGGCAGGAAGCATATGCTGATTTGTTAGAAGCATATGAAAAATTAAGAAAATAACATAAAAAGCTGAAAAAGAAAATTGATCAGAATAGTACAAACTCATCTTGTGAAAATTGTTTGAAAATAAAACAATCTTATGATGTCTGTTTGTCTGGTGTTCATATACATAGGAAACAAATTTTATTATTAAAAAATGAAAATCAAGGATTTGTAGATCAAAATTTTGAACTAGAAGAAAAATTGAGCTCATTTAATGATAATCAGATTTGTATCAAAAATTCTGTTCAGAATGAAAAACTCAAGAAAGATCTTGATCATGCTAAATTGGAATTGAATAAACTTAAGTCTGAAAATGAAACTTACAAAAAGCAGATTGGAGATAATGAAGAAAAATTCAAAAGACTTCAGGAAGAAAATAGTTTAATGACTGAAAAATTGGAGGCCATTGTAGTTGTTAATGTGGAACTGCAGAAAAATCTTCAAAAGGCTGAAACTAAACAGAAATAAGAAGTTATTTCTATTGATCAGACATTAATTGATGAGTTAGTTCAAAATGACAAACTCAATGAGGAAATTGGAAGATTAACACTTGAAAATGAAAAACTGAAAAATCTGAACACAGCTATTTCAGAGAAATTGCTTAGTTTAGAAAAAGGAAAGGTAGTTGACACTAATGAAAATGAGAAGCAACAAAATCTTGAAAAAGAAATTGAAAATATGAAAACTGTTAATAAAATGCTGAATGAGAAAGTTGTTAGTTGTGAGGAGAAAATGGCTAGCTATGAACTTTGCATTTCAACTCATTAATGCGAGAATAATGAGATGAATGATTCCTTCTGTAAGTCTGTTGAGGGGATAGGTGGCATTTATGGAAACAAAGAGAAAAGGAGGAATCGGCTATATTCCACCTTTGTGCAAAGTTCAGAAAGTGCTAGTACTTCTAAGGTTTTCCCTAAACAAATTACTGCTAAGAAAATTCAACAAGAAAATAAAAATGAAAAAATAATGAGAAATAAAAGAAACTTTATGAATACTGCAAATTCTAAGTCTAAGAGATTCCCAACTGTTCAAAGAAGGAATATTAAATGTTTTTATTGTAGAAAATCTGGACATGTGATGAATTATTGTCTTATAATGAAAAAGGATGATTTGAACCTTGGTAGAATTCATGCTAAGCACTCTCATGCTAAGAAACCTCTTTCTGTTCAAAAGAAAAGGATTCAATATTTTTACTGTCATAAAATTGGTCATCTTATGCATAAATGTAGACTAATGAAACAAGATGACATGAATGCTGAGAAATTTCATGTTAGAAATCATGCATATCTGAAAAAGAATGTTCATTCAAAACCTGTTAATGTCCCTACTTGGAAAAAGACTTTTGTAAGAAATGAATCTGATTCCAGTAATAAGCAGATTGTATGCTTCAAATGTGAAAAGTATGGCCATACAGTCAAGGACTGTTGGCATGCTTAGGGAAAGAGATTTAATTCTGAATTTGTTAAATTCCCTACAAATCAAAGTGTATTTGGTAGGAATAAATCTGTTCTTATTGAAAAATTCATTACATGCTTTGAGTGTGGAAAGCCAGGCCACAAAGCTGCTGATTGCTGGCTGGCAAGAAATAAAAGGCAAAATACTCATGTAGATAACAGAAACCTTTATGCACAGGCACATAGATTTTATGCTCATGTCTATGTGCAAAATAGGAAGAACATAAAACCTGTTATCTCATGTCATCACTATGGTCAGATTGGACATTCTATGTCTAATTATTTTGTAATGAAATCTGATGATATGATGGCTCAAAAATCATGGAGAGCACCCTTCAAAGGTGCCACTGTCACTTCAGGGCTCAAGACTGCTTGGGTACTTGCTTGTGCAAAATAAGGAGTTGTTTTACAGGTGTGCCTTGGAGCTGAGAAATAAAAGGGTTAAATAAACCAAGGCACCCAAGCACGGTAAAACCCCATTTCTGATGTTTACAGGTTTGTTCATTTGAATCTTTTAGTAATCTCTTTCAGACAACTGCACTTCATGCTAAATCTGTTAATTAAAATAGCATGCATACATATTCTTAAGTTGCTTTGACACTTACATTGCTCGACATGAGTTTCTTCAGTCATATATTGAACTGCTTGTGCACACAGTCACTGAAGATATGCTGAAATTCATTTCTTATCTGAAGGCATTTACATTTCGATATTTAATTGTATTTCAAGTGATTGCATGTTGAGAGGAAGATGAAATAAACTTAAATACATGAATTCTCATGTCTGCATACATTTGCACATATGCATATTCAATTGAATTGTCTTGCATATTCTGAAACTGTTATGCATCTTCATGCATTCAAAAGTTGAGATGCACATAGGACTGCATTGGCACTACATTGTCATGCATGATCATTATGGTATATCAAATGGTAAGTTACTAAAGGATAGATGCAATCTGTCTGGAAGTTCTTACTATGTGTGAGGTGGTCTTCAGACCAAGTCCTCTGCCTGGTATCATGGGTCAACATGCACATAAGGCAATAAATTACACTTTCAAAAATCTGAATTGAATGAATTGATGTCTTGCATGTTGTCTCATGCATAAATTGTGTCCATTGCATACATTGCATACTATTAGGGGAGTACATTTGTTGCACCTCTTAATAGTCCTGATTAGAAGTGTCAACACCATGAGTCGACATTACTTTGCAAGTGTTCTTCTAATGGAGTTCGTGAGCAGATGTCGACACCAAGTGTCGACACCTTCATTGATGTGCTTGTCTCATAAAATGTTCATTGCTCATATTGCACTCAGAATTTAGTCATTTAATGCATAAAGCCAGGGGGAGTTTGTCAAGATTAATTCTTGTGCTTCATGAATAGTTGGTAGATTAATTCCCTGCACGATTGTCATGTCACATAAAGTGAAGATGTACCAAGTTCTCCACCTTGTACTATGGGTCAAATGTGCACATAGAGAAGTTTAGAAACTCATGAGCATAGTCTGCATATCTGTGCATATATGAGATTGAAAAGGAATTGGATATCCTTCACTAAAAATCAGAATTGTCTGTATTTCATGCATACATTTGCCAATTGCATTTGGTTGATATTTGTCAAAATTTAAAGACACTGAAAATAAATTACACTTTCAAAAATCTGAATTGACTGAATTTGATGTCTGCATGTTGTCTCATGCATAAATTGTGTCCATTGCATACATTGCATACTATTAGGGGGAGTACATTTGTTGCACCTCTTAATAGTCCTGATTAGAAGTGTCAACACCATGAGTCGACATTACTTTGCAAGTGTTCTGTCTAATGGAGTTCGTGAGCAGATGTCGACACCAAGTGTCGACACCTTCATTGATGTGCTTGTCTCATAAAATGTTCATTGCTCATATTGCACTCAGAATTTAGTCATTTAATGCATAAAGCCAGGGGGAGTTTGTCAAGATTAATTCTTGTGCTTCATGAATAGTTGGTTAGATTAATTCCCTGCACGATTGTCATGTCACATAAAGTGGTTTAATGCATTTAGTTAAGGGAAGTTAATGCATGTGCATACATATAGTTAACTGCATATCATTTCTATTGAAAATTCCAAAAAGATTGTTTGAGTGCATGCATTCAGGGGGAGCATAAGAAATTCTTGAACTGCATGACTATCCTTGTTCATACTGATTATCTTTACTTTTCCAGCAATTTATATCAAACATTGGTCATGAGTCGGTCTCACTTGCTTTAATCTATTTTTGAAATCAGTTGAACTTATATCCTATTGTGTTTGAAAATTTATTGATTACTGCTCCTGCATTTGCTGAGGGGGAGCTACCTTGAATGTATTTTGTGCTATCTTGTAATAACTAGATAGTATATAAAAAGGTTTAGCTGGAAAGATAGGTCAGGCCTATCTGGAAAGCTAACCCTTCCGTGAGTAGATCCTTGGATCCAACCTCCGCCAAGTACTATTCCTAGTTGTGATTCTGTTTATCAGCTCACCTTGCAATTCGCATTTTCTTGTGACTAACATTTTCTGTCACTACTGTATCAAACTGGTATGTCTGAATCTTCTTTTTACTGAACTTTGAACATTTGTTATGCTCTCAGCTCACTAATTTCAAATAATTCTCATACCCTCTGAATCATTCACCTAAGTTACTTCTGCATGTGCTATAGAGGAGGTTGTTGTTCTAAATCCATTTTGAGAAATTTATCACGATTGCTCAGCCACCTCTGATCAATTTTTGTGACTATCTCTCTGAAATTATCTACTTTTGCTTTCTTGACTATCATTGTCATACCTCTGAGGTTGTAAGTCCCTAATCAATGATGGTCACTTGCTTGGAATTCTTGTCATATTCTTAAACTTGTCTAAAAACACTGCATATCTGCGAAACCTTGAACATCCTTGTCTTAACTCAGACTGAATGTTTGCAAGAACCTGTCTCATGTCTAAACTTCAAGTCTCTTGCACTTGATGCACATTCCTATTACTGTTTCTATTGATAAAATGATTGCTCCTTAAACATTCCTTAATCTATCTGAAATTCAGGAAGATTTCAATCTATGTACCTTGATCATATATCTAAAAACTAAATTAATGAGGAATCCTCTATTATAGAGATTTATGAATGCCTGAAAGATCAGATTGGTTTAAGTTTAATATATTCAATTAGGTTGGTTATAAATGCCTTGAAAATATCTGAGTCAACTTTAATAAAAACCTTAACCAACTATTTCATATTGAGTCTTGTCAAATCTTCTGAAATCTAGAAATGTTGAAATAATGACTTTATTTGGTTGAGATACATGAAACTTGTATTATTTTTAAACATCTGACTTTTCTGAAAATGTCTAAGGGTCAAATCTTGTAAGAGCAATGACTTTGGTCACTGAGAAACACATGTCCAAAGGGTTGTGTCATGAGGTGCCATAGTTAACTCTTCTTAAAAATGATTGAAAAATAGGCAGAGCAATGGCTTGCACATCGAGAAACACATCTCACTTATCAAAGAAATGAGTTGAGGTATGTCATGAGGTGAAAAGTTAACTCTGTTTATTATAAAGCATGACTGTTAGTCACACTAAGTACTTAGGGATATTGTCGTCTAAACAACGTATATCCTTTAGTTACAAGGAGTGTACTGAACTAGATTGCTCGTAAGATTTGATAGAAAAAATCATTTGATTAAACAAATGAAGTATCTAGGAATGGATGCAAAAGTAAAATTGCTATAACCCTGGATAAAATCAAATGGTTTCATGGTTGTTTAACCTCGATACTTATGATTGTAATTCTTTAAGAAGTCATTGAAATTGATTGAGTAAGATGAAGGGAGGTTCATCAAGATGTTAATATGAGAGCTTGGTTCATTTTTATTAAATCTTGATTTCAGATGTGAGTACATAACTTTATTGTCAAACCATATATACATCATATTTAAACCATGAAGCTCAATAAAGTTCATTCATAAACCCTTATAATGGGAGATTCTGAACAATTCCTATCCTTGGATTTATGAAATTTGTATATCTTTGAAAAATCTTGTTAAATTTCTCATATGGTTGAAGATCATTTGACAATCCTGTGCTCAGTTTGCATTCACTGTTGAAATTCAAAACTCAGATTATGCACACTGTCATGATATGAAATTATTCTTGACTTCACCTGTGACCTCCTCAACTGAATGTTTTACTCTGACTGTCATGTGACCTACTTTAACTGAATGTAAAATCTGAATGTCCACCAATTGATATCAATCTACCTTGATTTTCCAACCTGACTATCTCAATGTTTGCTTTAATCTGAATGTCCCTGTGGTTCATTGATCATTTTTTTTCATTCCACTCTATCTCCTCTGTGAAAAGGAAGAGTATCTGTTTAGGGGGAGTTTCAGTGACTATGAATCATTTTGCATAATAACACATAAAGGGGGAGATCTTGTCAGCATCCTTAATGTTCCTTCCTTTTTGATGTTGTCAAAGGGGGAGAATTTTTATGAGTCATTCGTTGGTTACTTCTTTGGTTGGTTATTTCTTTGCTTGGTTACTTCTTTGCTTGGTTATTTCTGACTGTTGGTCATTTGTCATTATGATGCATGCTGCTGCATTCTGACAGAGCTATCTATGTTCATACTGGCTTGATCATCATGCTGAATTATTGCAATGACTCATAATATTGCCATCATCAAAAAGGGGGAGATTGTTGCGTCCCTGTGGCTTTGAAGTTTTGATGATGACAAATATTATGACTCATTATATAAATATATATTCTTGATGTTATAATTTTGATGGATTTATTACTAATCTCATCATCTTTATATAGCAGTATGAAAATCTGTCAGAACAGGTTCTAAAAATGACTCAAGGTAATGACTATTCAAAAAGGTTATAAAACATTCACGTTGATGATAAAAAGTCAACGCCAGGTAACCAGTGCATTGAAGCATACATGTCAGTGCATATACCTTTTCTAATTAAGTAAAGTCAGAGCACATGTGCATGCTCACAGGCATAAGGTCAGTTCTTCTTCTCCAGAGTCGGTGCACATTCCCCTTGAGCATGTATACGGTTGGCGCATAATCATAACATTCCTTCATACTAGGTCTGTGCACATTTAAAGCTTCTGGTCATTTCATAGAACAAGTTGCATGCAAATTCATTTCATCAAATAGGTGGCATGCACATCCATTTCATTGAACAAGTTGTATGTAAGGTCGATGCTAACTAAGGTCAATGCATGTTTACTGTGTTGCATATGAATGTCTGTGCACGTTGCATAGTAAGGCAGAGGCAGGTCGATGCACATTTACTGTAGCACATACTAAGGTCGACGTACATCTGCCTTAGTCATTCACACAAGTCTGTGCACATTTTGTTTTATGCATATAGGTTGGTGCACATTTTGTTCAACCTACATACAAAGTCGATGCATGCTTTCTAAACTGCATACAAGGTTGGTGCACATTTTGTAGAATGCATGTAAAGTCTGAGCACGTTAGATATAAAGGTTGATGCACATTTTAGGATTAGGCCTGAAAGGTCTGTGCATAGTTTCATGCTATGTCTACAAGGTCGATGCACATTTCTTAATGTACCTTGTATGGTCTACGCAGTCTATGCACATTTTAGGGTCTATGCACATATTGATCTCAAGGTCTGAGCATATGCTTAAGTCTGTGCACATGTTGCATCAAGGTCGATGCACATGTATAGACTAATGTCTGAGCACAAGTATAAGATCTATGCATATACAACATTTAGAGTCTAAGCTAATTTTTGTCTATGCACATATAAAGTCCTAGTCTTAGCACTTGCATCTTTAAGGTTTGAGCATACATGCATATGGTCAATGTTAGTGTGTGTCTTGTGCATATAGAAGGTCTATGCACAGGCACAGCATTGGTCTGTGCATATGCATTGTCTGCTATCTGAAGTCTGTGCACATGTGCACGATAGCATGAGTAAGGTCTGTGCATAATGCTATATCAAGTCTGAGCATATATGCCAGCATGCACAATCAAGTCTGAGCATATCAAAGTTAATGCACATTTGTTATCTATTCATGATTACAATGTGTTTGACAAAATGTCCTCTGTCATATAGCTACCTGATCACCTCTCTCTGAATTATTTATGACAATAAGGTGTTTGATTAAATGCCTTTTATCTTTTTAACAGGGACTTAAGCCACTGAAAGACCCAAGATCAAACAAATGAAAGGCAGCATGCCTTACACTTATTTTGGTCACGTGGCTCGAGGTTCAACTAAGAGGGCACGTGATCCAAGATAGGGATCTTGTCTGAAGCTTCTGCCACATGGAGAGCGCATCTTCATCTCCCGACACGTGGATCTCCAGCGGAGCTCTTCCTTTCGAGGTTCCTTGGGCGGGAACGAGTTTTCCACGCGCCCAATCTTTCACGAGCCTATAAATAGAGACCAAATCCTTCATATCAAATGTGAGACAGAAGAAGGGAATCAGAAGAATTCAGAGAGCAACAGAGAAGAAAAGAAAGAGATAAAAGAGTAAGAGTTAGAGTGCTGAGAGAGAGAGAGAGAGCTCGTTGAAGGAAGAAGAGTGAAGATCTGAGAAAAATAGAGTATCGTAAGTTCAGAAGGAATCTGAAAGAAAGAAGAATGTGAGTCAGAGAGAGAAATGAGATTGTGAGATATTGAGAAAGAGATAGCTCAAGAGAAGTGATTGAGAAAGCAATCGAAGCTATTCTTGAAGAATTATTTCCACTGGCCTTTGGATCAGATCCAAGCCAGATTTTCTCCTGCGAGAGCTACATCGTTGCATTTCATTTACAGCTTTCGGGTGCTGTATTTCATCGTTGTTTTCTTTTACTTTCTTTCATTGAAACTTCAAGCTGTGTGTCAGCATTTGCAGATGATTTGTTCCTCTGGACAGCAAGCTGTGACGCTCAGCTGTATCACGCTGTGATGCTCTACGGAAGCTAAGCTGTAATGCTCAGCGGATAGCAAGCTGTGATGCTCAGCGGATGTAAGCAAGCTATGATGCTCAACGTTTCAAGCTGTTAGGCTGCAGTAAGCCTCACTCTGGTTAGAGTTGGGGGATGGACGTAGGTCTGCGGGCAGCAGACTAAACCATCTAAAAATCATCTGTGCAGTGGTTTGTTTGCTTGTTCCTTAATTCGATAGATGTATGTTTAGCCTCAAATACATAATTCTGAATCTTATGTCTAGTGAGGAATTCATCTGCATACCGAGCAGTTGATATTGGTTTTGAGATAGTAGTATATTGAATATAAGAACTTAGTCATGATCTTCTATTTGTTATTGGATAGCGTTTTATTTGATTGAGCCATCTGAGAGTTTAATTCTGTAAAATTTATAAGTACAGTTTTAATTGGGCTTTTTTAAAGGGGAGATTCATTCATCTGTGTCTGCACCATCTCATAGATTCAACACAGCAGTATCCTCAGCAACAGCAGGAGGGACAGTATCCGCCACTACCCCAGTCAGCGAGTGTGGGCAGGCAGAGGTCCCGAGGCCAGATTATGCACATGACCAGGGCAGAGGCAGAGTTGCCATAGCTCGTGGAAGGTACTATCATGATTTTGGATTGTGCGGATCAAGTTTTGTTTGATTCTGGCACGTCGCATTCATTTTTTTCGAAGGATTTCACACTGAGTATTGAGGAGCCGGTGACCCAGATGTCGTGTGATTTGGCCATGGTGTTGCCTTCCGGTGATTACATGTTCACCCCGTATTGTTTCGAGATGGTTCCCGTGTGGATTGTGTTAGAATATATGGAAGCTCTGATACTAATTAATGGAATTGGTAGTGCACTTAACCGACGATACGACTAGATCTAGAGAGGGGTGAATGGATCTCAGTTAAAAATTTTACGGAATTAAAACTTTCAAATTACTCAACGAGATATAATAGAGATGAAATCTCTATTCATACCATAATCTGGAGACACTAGATAGATGCAATCTTAGCGGTCCTACGCATACATCTATTAACAGACTAAAAAACACAGCAATCACACGAGGGTACAAGGATTTTTAGGTGGTTCGATTTTCACCTACATCCACCCCATACTCAGACCTGAGTGTGGATTCTACTGACACATAGCTCGAAACGCTGATCCACAGCTTTGGGGATAAATCCTTACAATCGCTGAGAAACACAGCTTGCAATCTGCTGAGCATTACAGCTTGGCTATCCGTTGAGCATTACAGCTTAGCTATCTGCTGTCAAACAGCTTGACTAACCGCTGAGCATTACAGCTTAGCTAATCGCTGCCAATCAGCTTGACTGACCACTGAGCATTACAGCTTAGCTAACCGCTGCCAAACAGCTTGAAGTATAAAGATGAAAGAAAAGTACAAAGAAATGAAAACAATGAACAGAATAAACGAGCAATTCAATATAGCTCCAATGAGCAAAACTATCCCAGATCTGATCTGGACATAGTTAACACAGCACGATCTCCTTTCTCACTTTTTCTTCTCAATTCCGATTCTCTGTTCTGCACCTCTTTCTCTTTTCTGCAACTCACTCACGATCTTAAGCACTCTGCTCTTTTTCTCTCAGATCTATTATCACTGACCTGATCTTCTCCAACCTCATTCTTCTTCAATCTTTTCTCTCAGCTATTCTCTGTGTTATCCTCTCAATCTATTCTTTCAGCTCTTCTCTCTTCTATTCCTCTTGCATCTATTTTCCTCTGCTTCAAAGCCCTTCTTATTTATATCACACGAACAGGATCATGTGGCCCCCACACAGATTCATCCAGCGTGTGGAGGGAGAATTCACGTCAGAGATTTTCAGAGAAATTGGGCGAATCAGTCCACGTGTCAGAGTTTAAGAAAAAAGTGAATCCACGTGGCAAATAATTCTGATCGAAGGACTGCCTTGGATCATGTGCCACTAACTATCCTGGGATCACGTGTCTTGAAAGGATAAGCTAACGAGCCCACGTGGCCCACTGAAACAGTTTAGATATACTGATAGCTTGACTTCAGTTGATCTGCAATGTTCACAATATGCATGACCAACTGTTTGATCAAATGAGTAATTGCTTGAAAGTTCATGTTTGGTTGTACCTGTCAACCATACAATAGTCATTTCATCAAACACCTTACTTATGATAAAGAGAATACATACTTGATCAAATTCAGAGAACTAAATTGCTCAGATTAAACGAATGCAGATATATTAAGTGTAATTCCCAGATCATAGACTTAATGACTTAGAACCAGTGTATGCATCGACCTGGACATTGCATGTGCATAGACTTCACATGTGCTCAGACCACGAATTCATCATATGTACAGACCTTACTATGTGTATGCACAGACTTTAAAATACTAGACAATGCATGTGCGCAGACTTTAAATTGCATGTGCACAGACCTTAGTCGTCAGACAATGCATGTGCACAGACCTACTTTATGCATGTGCACAGACTTTAAATTGCATGTGCACAGACCTATACCATGCATATGCGTAGACCTTAGTCGTCAGACAATGCATATGCATAGACCTGCTTTATGCATGTGCACAGACCTAGACTTCATGTGTATGCGTAGACCTTAGTCGTCAGACAATGCATATGCACAGACCTATTTTATGCATGTTCACAGACCTAGACTTCATGTGTACAGACCTCAAACAGCATGTGCACAGACTCTAGATGGTGTGTGCAAAGACCTTGACTGCGTGTGCACAGACCTTGACTATGCATGTGTGCAGACTTATACTGCATGTGTACAGACTCTAGAGAGCAAATAGAAGTGCTAGCATCGACCTAATGTGATGTGCACATACCTTAGTGCATTAAAAAACATGAAAACCTAGTATGCTTAGACTACTATATATATGCACAGACTTATCAATGCACTTCACATCAATAGACTTCAATACATGAATTACAAGATTTTTCATGCATTTTTGCATCAACATGATTCATAGTGTGACATCATCAAAACCAAGGTTCCAACATTCTCCCCCTTTTTGATGATGACAAATGAGTCATGTAAATGTTTGCACACAATGCCAGTTATTCAATCAAACACACATTTCAGTCATTCATTCATGGAAACAAATTTTCTGTCACAAACTTTATTTATTTCAGTCAAAAAGGAACATCCATTCCATTCAAAAGTTCTTAAACTTCCATTACAAAGAAAAACAAAGAGAGGAACATGCAACATAGAAAAAGTATACTACAAAATGACATCTTAACATCCTAACTACGTGCAGACAATGTAGACACACTGTGTACATTAAAGAAAATGTATGTTGTTCTTCATTGTCTTCATCAAATTCAGTCACTGTCTTTCTTCAGCAATTTCATCTCTCTCCCTTTATCAAACTCTCACAATCTCTCCCCCTTTATCAAAACAAGTAAGCTCAGTTCAAAGTAAAGAAGAGATTCATTTCTCATTTCATCTCTCCCCCTTTGTCATTATCAAAAACCAAAAGGTAAGAGATAGATTGTTCAGACATCATCAATTTTCTTTCTTGCAATGCTCCCCCTAATTCTGGCAGTCATTAAACATCAGCTGTAGAACTCTGACCACTTTGTCGTCGTCTTCAAGCAACTGTTACTATTGGTGTTCTGCTGGAGCTTCTCTGTTCTCTTAAGGGTATGGCTTGTGGAAAGTTCTGGGGAATTCTTCCAACCTTAGTGCCCAGAGCTGCAAACTTGGTCATTCCTTTCTGATCGTTCTGATGAACTTGAGCTTGTAGCTCCTTAACTGTGGATGTCAAATCCACAAACCAGCTATGTAACATGGTACACATGTTGTCTATCTGAGTTGTTTGCTGGTGGTGGATTTTTGCCATAGAGGTTGAAGTGCTTGTGGCTTATGTAGTGACAATTTCTCTGAGGTTTCTAGACATATTTTCCACCTTTTCTTGAACTGTATCAAACTTGGCATATACATTTCCCATCTGAATGATACTGTCATGAACATCATCTATTATATTATTTATTCTGTAGGAAGGTGATTGTTGTTCTTGTCGAATAATATTCATTTCATCTCTGATTCTTTGTTGTTCTTTTCTGATATCAAAAGCATGGATTAGATCTTGAGTTATCTTTTCATGAGATTTTAACTGGGTTTCATTTAGAAGACTCAGTATAGCACCAGCTGTTTCACTAACATGTATCAAAGAATCTAAAAATCCATGTAATCTTTCATCAGATTTATATTTATCTCTTACAAATTTCTCCCATTGACTATTGATTGTCTGTTCAACATGTAACATTCTGGCATCTAATCTTTCAACAACCAAGTTTAGTTGTACAAAAGATGCATTCATAATCTGAAACAGATTCATTAGGAGGTTTACCAGCGATGAATTAAGATTAGAAGCATTCTGAGCTGCGCCTGGCTCTACTGAAGTAGAGGCTTGAAATTCTTGATGGATCTATGGTTCGACAAGAGATAAAGGTGGCTGAATGCCATAAGACACCAGTGGTCCATGATGTGGTACAAAATATTTAGCTAGACCTACCACTTCCTGTTCTAAGGGCAGCTGCTCTTCTTGCAGCTCAATTTGCTCTTCTATTTCCTACTGTGCATTCTGCTACATCTGTTCTTCTTCTGTCTATACATCATGTTGTTGTATCTATTCTTGTTCTATTTGTACATCCCGTTGCTGTATCTGTTCTTGTTTATTTCCAATCTGCTCATCAAGATGTTCTACAATCTGATCAATTGGTTATTCTAGTTGCTGAAATTTTACCATTTCTTCTTCCCGCTGTTGCTGTTCTGCTTGTGGTTCATCCTGTGGCTACTGTTGCTGCTGTTCAGACTCTGACAAGGCTTCAATTACTACCTGCTATTCTTCTTCTTGTTCATTCTCTTGTTGTACTCCCTGTTGTGGCAACTCTTTTGCAATAGTGGACTTTAATTTCAAGAATTTGGTGACAAAGTCCATATTGTAGACATTGACTTTTGGAATCTCCATAAAGTTTTCACCTTCCAGGGGAATTTTCATTTTCTTAAAAATTGCAATCAAATGTGCTGCATAGGGCAGATACCTTCGGGATTCTTTGCAAGTCCCCATTATCTGAATCATTAATTCAGGCAAACAAACTTACAGAAGAATAAGAATCGTTGAGCTTCTGTCTGTCTTCCCCTACCTCCACCTTGTGGAGTTATAATTGTGGTGAACATGTGATGCAGCAGTCTTTTCAGAAGAAAAAATCCATATGCATTGAAGTTTGTCAACTTGGCTTGCTTACTGTCCTTTGAATTTCTTGGCTGATCAGTGAGGATAGAATATGCTTCAAATACATCATACTCAAAATCTCCCTCACATACACCTTCTTCAGGTATTTTGAAAACTTTGTGGAGAAGGTGCCTAGAAATCTCAATTTTAACTCCTTTAACATTGGACCAAATAGTTGATTTTTCTGACTTTAACTTCAAGTTTCTATAAAACTCAATAGCAAGCTTCGGGTAGTATATTCTGTGCTTACCCATAAATCTTTTCCAACCTTGAGATTTTATCAATTCCTTCAGCTCAGGATATTCATCAAAGAGTTGAGGATTGTGAAAGTCCACATATCGAGAAAATAAGATTTTTGTGGCTTCAACTTGTTCCTCTGCTTGACTTGATACATATTCAAACTCCGATTGTACCTCAGATTTCTGACGCTTTTCTTTCTTCTCAGAAATCTGGCATCTCTTAGCATGAGCTTCATATATTTTCTCTTTACCCTTTGCAGATTTCTCTGACGGCAGACCTAAAGTAGACCCTTTTTCTTGTGCATGCTTGGATCTTATCTCCTTTTGAGGTTTCGCAGTAGCTTTCTCTGCTTGAGCACTCACTAGGAGTTACTCCTCCATTGCCTTTCGCTTTCCTTTGCTTTTGCCGGCCGGAGACGACATGGTTTCAACAAGAAACAACTAAAGGCACAGAGAAAGAAATGGAGATGAAGGTGTGGAACAGGGAATAAGGGACAGTGGGTTGAGCAGGTGGAAGAGAGGCTCGGGTGGCAGCGTCGATGCGAGAGATAACCTCAGCCTAGATCAAATGCGCTTCGACGGTAAGGAAGACCTTAGAAATAGGGTGAAATGGGATGAAAACAACTATTAACTTTATTAATTCAGAGCAAATGATCAGATTATCCTTATCTTTGAAGTAAAATAACATTTCCTTCATTTATGTGTTCTGCGGCTTATAAAGATTAAAATCTGTTATAATGTTTTTCAAAAACCATTCCTTTGATGCAGAAACAATGAGGATAAAACAGTCTTAATCATGTACAGTTCCAAACCAATAACCATCAACATTAATAATCATTTTTCATAAGATTTAATTGATATGAAAATCTACCTTATATTGAAAATAAACATTTTCAAGTTTTTTCATTTTTGAACATTCAAGCATGACTTCACCTTTTTACTCAAGGAAGTATGTTGATTAGACACCGGAATCCCTGGTTACTCAGTGAAGTCTGCTATCATGCTTCAATTTTATTGAACAGAGATAGCATCTTTTACCATGACATAACTTCTGCATTTTTTTTATTATATGCAAGAAGTCAGTTTCTCCAAAAGGAATGCCATTGCTCTGCTAAATATATTTATTTATGTATTTTTATTTTATTTTATGGCGCATTCCCGGGCCAAATTCAGATTATTCTGTAATCTGTTTAAGACAATATAAGAGTATGATTATATATCAAAATCATCCTATTACTCACAATTTTTAGATATTAGGAAATCAACTGGACATTTTCACTTTCAGAATGTTTTAAAAACATTATGAGTGCATTTCAAGGATAGTCTTGAACAATTTAGAATAGATTTAATATCTAAAACAATAGATCACATTTTTATAGAATTAGGCATTTGCTTTAAGATTTGGGATGTCTAGTAATTTGACCTTTGGATTAGCAAAGAAAATAGACTCCCCCTGAATAACAGACTCTAATGATAAAAGATGACACAGATGAGACATCAAGAATGAAAAATTCAAAGAGCATAAAGATAGATAAGAGGAGTAATGAAACAAGCCACATTAGCAAAAGGAGAAACTCAGGTTGGACTTGCAGTCAACCAATTGCACAGAATCAGAGAATAACCTTCTTCAATAAGCATACCACCAGACAACACATCACTACATCTAAGTGTAGTGAGGTCGATGCTACCTCCATATGCATCGACCTTCTGGCTTGGTCAAGTCGATGTTCTTTTCATAGCATAGACTTGCAAGCATACCAGAGGTATGTATTTCAGCCACTAGCTTGTTCAAACAAACAATTCAGTCAAAGTAACAGTAGTGATAACTCCACTCATCAAAAATTCAGCATTAACAGTCAGCAGCAATAGCTTTACTCAAGCATCATACCAATTTAAAAATCAGCAGCTTCATAATAGCTCATATTGACAGTTCAATCAAACCAGAATACCTGATCAGATTAGCTTTGCTCCCCCTCAATGTGTGCTGATATATCAATCAGACAACAGACTCTTTCTCAATGTACACAGATATGCAGGTAAGAAATATAGAATGCAATTTTATCACTATATGCAAATTGACCCTTGGTACTTGGCCGAGAACATAGGGCATAGGGCCATCTCACGCATAGTGTGAGTTTCCAGACAGACATAATCTGCCCTTCTCCCAACATTCCATTTGATATACCAAAGAGGTCATGCACGAATATGCATCTAATATAAACATGAATGACTAACATGAATGACAATTTAGCATGCAAAAATTCATGTGATATTGCATGTGGCAGATTTATCAAGTTTTAATAGCCATGACAGAACAGCATCAAAAACACATCAATGAATTCAATCTGATCATACATACAGCATTCCACAGAGAGCATTATTCAACCAACAGTATAATGAAACTAAAATGAGAGTGGTGTTTAACTGACCTTCATGTGCCTTGATGTTTATTTAGCCCCTTTTTATTATTTTCCACAAGGCACACCTGCAACTAAAAATTTATTTTCAAATTCTAGGAGCCCAAGAGTTCTTGGGTCCTGTTAGCTGAGTTACACCTCTAGCAGGTGTACTCCAAGAGTTCCAAACATTCATGTGATCAGATTTCATCCAATAACATTCAGAAATGGTATGTCCATGTTTTCCACAGTTTTTACAGATAGGATATCTACGAATGAAAGCAAAATTATTCTTGACATGAGTACTTCTAAATGCAGGGAATTTAACATGTTCAAGATGAAATTTCTTTTTCTCAGCAAACCAACATTTAGAAGCAACATGTCCAAATTTTCCACAATGAAATCATTCAATGTTTTGAACTGTATGTTTTCTAACATGATTGTTATTTGCAAGACTGTTTCTAGCATGAAAATTTCTGAACTTTTGATCATTTTATTTTAACAAATCACAATCATGCATGTGGTGACCTTTTTTACCACCGTAAAAACATGTAGTTCCTATTTTGTTTCTGTGTGCATGTTTGTGCGAACTATCATTGTGCCCAACATGCATATTAGTATTAGTACCAAAAGCATTTCTAAATTGTTTCTGCACATTGGTGTTCTTAAGAGCATTCACATTCTTATATGCATTCATATCATTAATTTTCATAACATGGCAGTCATGCATCACATGCCCTACCCTACCACAGTAATGACATGAAGTTTTCTTTTTATGAACCTGTGAATGAATAGTAGGCTTACAAACATTGTGCAACGGTATAGCATTATTCACATTCACTACAGAAACATCAACATTCTTTATCTGTTTTCCTATCTTTTTTAGATTTTTATTTTGGTTTTCAATTCTTTGAGCAGTGAATTAAAAAATAGGTGGAGCAGAACTAGAAACAAAAGAAGTTTGAGTTGTATTTCCAAAGTTCCTTTTATTTATAGGGTTATAGCCCAACCCTTCCTTCTGAAAATTTATTTTAACTCCAATGATCTTATCAAGATTGTCCTTCCCTTTAACAAATTTGGACAATGAATTTCTTAGATTCTGGATTTCAGATTGCAAAGAGGAAATATTAGTTTCATAGTTAAATATCTCTGTTTCACATGAAATCACTTGTTGATGCAAAGCGTCATTCAAGCTCTTGAGGGTATTAAATTTCTATCTCAATTTTATTTCACAGTTAGTTTCATTTTCTTTCAAAATAGATTTTCCCTTTTCAATTGCTAACTATTTTTCTGACATGACAGTATTTAAGACCATGAACTTTTTATTCGGTTCTTTCAGATTGCCATTTTCTTCCATCACGGTTTCTTCAAATTGTTCAAGTTCCTTTTTCTTTTCAAGCAAACATTCATTTTCTTCTTTTAAAGACACAATTAGATTTCTCTACATTTCAACATCAGAATTAAGATCATCAATTAATTCCTTCAGACAGACACATTCATTACATATAGATTCATTTGAACATTAGTTTTTAGCTTCAAGGAGTTTAATTCTAAGATTATCATTCTCAGATTTCAAAGTGTTCAATTCAGACTTCTCATTATTAAACTCCTGTAATTTCATTTTAAGTTTGTCGATTTCAGCTTTCAGTTCTTAACTTCAACATGACTAGATTCAACATAGTTGACAGATTTCATTTTCTTTTTCAATGATTTATTTTCTTTTCTTATTTTCTCATACATCTCAAACAAGTCAGTGTAAGCATCCTCCCATTGATCTACTATGTAATTTTCGAAAGGAGAACTAACCTCTTCTTCAGTAGTTACATCATTGGCCACAAAATATTTGTGATCTTCCTTCTCTTCATGGACTGGATTAATCTTATCCATGATTTCCTTCGCAGTCCTGCACACAGTGACACTAGGAAAGATGTTAATATCCATCGCCCTCTTTACCATCTCCAGGCCTTTCAAGTTTTCTGCATTCTTTAGTCTATCAACGACATTCCATTTGGATTAATCCTCTGGAACATCGTATGGACCGTGTAGCGGACCTAGGGTCGCGGGATTACTCCCACATCGGATGTTGAGAGAGTAACCGAGTGCTTATAAGGTAGGTCTTCACCTCCTACCCCAAGAGGGCCCTTTTACAAGGACAAAACCCTAGTTGCCCTCCGACGTGGCGGGGACAATACCTCTTGGAGGCACCAAAAAAGGTTCATCTCGCATCTACAAAGTGGCGCCGTCTGTGGGAACCCTGAGCTCTCGCGCACTCACTTGCCTTCTCAAGGGGGGGGGCTTGTGTAGCGGACCTAGGGTCGCGGGATTAATCCCACATCGGATGTTGAGAAAGCAACCGAGTGCTTATAAGGTAGGTCTTCACCTCCTACCCCAAGAGGGCCCTTTTACAAGGACAAAACCCTAGCCGCCCTCCGGCGTGGCGGGGACAATACCTCTTGGGGGCACCAAAAAAGGTTCAACTCGCATCTACAGACCGTATGCAATTAGAAGCCATAAATATTAATCTACAGAGATCACATAATCTCTAAATCTTCCTATCCAAACATAAAAAGTAGAACCGTCAAATTTTGGAATATTAGCCATGGAGAGCAAATATAACTCAGAGAGTAGAAAGCAATAGAAGCACCGAGAGCAAATTGCACCAGGAGAGAAGGTAGGATCACATCTGCAGATCGTTGGATCTTATATCACAAAAACCTGCTCTGATACCAATTGTTAGAATATAAGGAAGCTCTGATACCAATTAATGGAATTGGTGTTGACACCCGTTTTTAGCCCCCAAGTTGCGTCATTTCTCTTATTCATCATTTTTGATGACCCAAATTAACCATTATTTTAGAGCGTTCCTTGGATAGATTTCGAGCCCATTTCATTGTTCCATTCCCTTTGAGCCTTAGAGATCATGATTTCTTAGAGCCCTGGAGCTTATCTTATCAACTTTCGACTTTCCAAGTCGACTTACGGCCCATTTAGGTGGACTTCCCTCAAGCATTCGGGCCCTTTTCGCTGCGCAGTCTTGAAAAGTGGTCCCTTTTCATCCTCTTCCATTCCTCTATTCATTAAGTGTCCTTCACCAAAGTTGTTCCATTTTTAAAATCCTACATGTTCTTATTCTATGCCATTATCCAGTTCTACACCGTTTTCAAGTATTAGTGTTTTTCTCTATTCTCACCCCATTTCCTCTCTCTTTGGATCATCTTTTCATCTTGCTCTCTTCATGAACGTTGTTCATTTTTCAGGTATCTACAATTTCTTCTTCTATCACTTTCACTAATTCTGCACCATTTTAGAGATATGCTCTAATTTCTAAAATCACGCGAGCCTAGCAGCAAAAGGGTCAACAGTTAACCGTCCCATTAAGAAAACGGTCACCAGTTCACCGCCCAATGAAGAAAATGGTCAACAGTTGACCGTGTGAACAGTGAATTTTTTTAATTTTTATTTTATTTTTATTATTTTTGAAATGTCAATTGACAGTCTTTTTGAGACCACCTCTTTCAAAAAATGGTCAGTGGATGACCGTTTATTCAATTTTTGTGCCGAAAGTCTCTCGATCGCCCCCTGGTTCACTGGGTGGTCTACCCCTAGACCGCCCCATTCAAAAAATGGCCGCACGATAGATCGTTTCATCCTCAAAGAGTCTAGATTACCCTGAACTCCGTTTTCTTCGCTGCTGGACTCTAAGGTTGATTTCTGTTCACCGGGGTCACCTTTCTAGGGCTCTATCTTCTCGATTATTCTATCAAATCACTTTCCATTTGTTTCTACCTCTTGCCACCACTATTATCTCGAGTTTAAGCCATATAACTTGAAATTTAGTGGAATATATTCGCGAGAATCTTGGTCACAATATCAATTTTTATGCACTTTCATGTAACACAAACCTTGGCGGATTAGGCTTCTGGGCCCCTTTCTAGCGCGAATATCTTCTAGATCCTTCCACCAAAAAGAGTCACATTTGTTCCTAGATCTTATCCTATCTATTATCTCGAGATTGATCCATAGATCTCGAGATATGGTGGTCTCTATCCTTGGGAACCGTGGGGGAAAGTTAGGGTTTTCAGCATTTTTTTTTATAAATTCCACCCAGTTCGCCTAGGCGCCGGGGGGCTCTTCTTGGACCTGGGGCGAAGCCATGCCGGATCATCGACTCACACCTTCAACCCCACTTCGAAGAGGGAAGTATAAACTTTGATTTCCACCTCTTTGGGCTCGTTTTCATCGCTCCTATCCTTAGTTCTCATCTCCTACTTTTTCAAAATCATCACAAATCGCACTATTTCTGCATGTTTTTGCATTTTTCTTCGTTTTGCACATCACTTTTCTCCTTATTCTCTCAACCATTTCTTGTGATTTCAAATCCTATGCATGCACAACACTCCCACCTTTTATTTGCACCCATTCATAGGGGTTAAAAACCCTCCCCCGGTGCGTTCTCCCCATTTCTTTCATGCTACTTTATCATTTCGAGAAATATGCTACACTTCACATTCTAATGGGTTTTCTCTCTTTTGTGGTTTTATTTTGTAGGAGACTATTGATAGAATATGAGGCCCTTACTTTCTAGCCGGCTAGGAGGTGAAGAGGTGTCACCCACATCGGTTCCCGCTTCCCTTTTCAAGCGCGATCACGTTGTAGCGGCTTCCCTTTAGGCCGTGTCTTCCTCCATATTTTCCAAGGTACACGGCATCATCTTCATCTTTTATTCATCCTTTTGGTGTCATAAGTCCTTGGTGGCGATCACGGTTAGTTCTCTATTCTTCATCGCCCCTTTCCATTTCATGCAATTTCATGTTTATATGCATGCTTATATTGTTTAGTTAGGGGGCGGGGTAGATTAATCTATCTACATCCTATTTTTTTGGCGATCACGATGGGACACCTAGTGCCCATCACGTTATATTTTTAGTCTCTTACATGTTGGGAAGGTGTTCATGCATGTTTGGGTAGTCTCCTCCACGTTTTTCCATCATTCTGTCCATTTTCGGGTCTATGAGGGGTACACGGTCTATCGTAGGGCCGCCTAGACCTTTAAACGACCTTTCCATGACCGCCCAAACCCACTGGGGTTATAAATGGTCCTCCCAGGACCATCCAAGATCTGGGCAGTCATCCAGTAGACCGCTTAAAGGGTAAAAACGGTCATCCAGGGACCTTTTAGTGGTTCTGGCCGGGCAGGATTTCTATTCACAGGGGCCTTGTTCATTCGGGCATAACTTTATCTCCCGACGTCGGATTGGGCTGATTTTTATTACGTTGTGCTGTCCTTTGTATTGTCTTTCCATACATATAGAGTTTTCATCATTTGAACATCATTTATACATTTAAAAATTGCCTCCATTTTTATATTTTTGCATCTAGTTTGTAGGCAGATTCGGGGCAGATTCACAGGAGCCTTGTTCATTCGGGCATAACTTTGTCTCCCGACTTCGGATTGGGCTGATTTTTATTGCGTTGTGCTGTCCTTTGTATTGTCTTTCCATAAATATAGAGTTTGCATCATTTGGACATCATTTACATTTTTAAAAATTGCCTCCATTTTTATATTTTTGCATCTAGTTTGTAGGCAGATTCGAGACAGATTCACAGGGCCGTTTTGTTTGATGATTTATAATGCCTTCCAGGGTCTATTCCGCCTATTTTTTAGGTCCATTGTGTAGTCTTTTATATTATCTTTACATCTATATATTATTTGCATGCATTGGACTTCATTTGTCTACTTAAATATTGCCATCATTTTTACATTTTATGCATAAAACTCACTTGTAGGTCCGGGGAAAAACACAAAGGTACATTATTCTTTTATGATTTTTCCTATCTCTTAGTGCCTAATTGTCCCTGTTTGTGGTCTTGTATTACTGTCATTCATATTATTTTACATTCTTCATACATTTTTGATGTTTGCACAATTTCATTATTCTCTTGATGTGCTAGACTTAGGCTAGAAATTACATGCACTCCGGTGTACATAGGATCATGCATATTTATATATTGTAGTTGCATTCCACCTCGATAAGTGATCCTCTCACTCCCATATTCCTTGGGCTTGACTAGGTGATCTTATTCGGGACCTCTGTAAGTCCCTGCGAGCCGTGAGTTCCCACACGGACGTCGGGCCGATTGTACCTTTTTACCCCGTAGTTTTACATTTTGCATATGTTGTGAGAGAGTTAACCATAGATTAACCCAAAGTATAGACCTTCTCCCTATAGGGCATTTATGTCTTGAGGTAATTGACCTTAATTCAAATCATTAAAAGGCCCATCGAAACTTTGGAAAAATAAAAATTGACGATCATATCAACTTGTTTGATCTTGGTTGAACCCTCTCACACCCATATTGTTTGTTTGGGATTGTCCAAGCCCATTTGTGTTATTTTATGGCATCCCTCATCATCCATATAAATTTTGATTGTTAGGCCCATTTAGGCTAGTCCATTCTGTGTGTCTGATTGTTTAGTTTTAGTGTTCTAGGTTTCTTTTCTTCTTTTCTTTACATTATTGAGTCAGTCCCCCTCTTTGATCCTCGAGCCCTTTACTTCCCTCATTGTATTTCCTTGATTTTCCTGTATAAAGTCTCCATTTGCCCTCATGGAGCACCATTTTTCTCCTATATATTACTCTTCTTCTTCCCCGTCTTCCTATTCCCGCGTGGATTCCTCTTCCCACGCGAGCCCATCTTCTCGTGGCCCTTCCGACCCGCAAGCAAATCTCATGGCCCACCTATCATCTCTTCCTTGCCAAACGGCCCCGGTCCAAACCCAAAAATTCATTGCTAATCATCTTAGTGGGTCTTATTCTCATAACGGGCCTCCCTCTTCTACTCTTAATGGGCCCCCTTCCTTTAACGGGCCCTCTTATTCTATTAATGGGCCCCATGTTGCTGCTGGCCCAATCAGTCCTTATTCCCATATTCACGATCCTTCTAGGCCCACATATCCTACCATTCCGAGAATGGGCTTTCATTCTTCTCAGACTGGATCTCCTTATCCGGCCCACTATCATAATCCTGGTCCAAATTCACCCTCTCTTGCTCAGGCTCGCTTACATCTTTCTCGATCTCTCCCCATTGAGGAGATGATTGCTCAAACCCAACGCCAGCTTGATGAGCTACAACACCGAATTGATCCCAAATCTTCTTTGAATGTCCCGTTTGCATTCCAAGGTATTCAGCTTCCACCGCGTTCACAAATTCCCGCATATCATCGCTATGGTGGAGTCAGTGACCCTTATGTGCACTTGAAGGAGTTTCTTTGTGAGTTGGCCCAATTCCGACGTGACCAATGTTTGATGGCCTATCTGTTTGGTCTGTCTCTAGAAGGCCCAGCTCGGGATTGGTTCTTTGCATTGTCGCAAGATCAAGTGGTGAATTTTCAAGCCGTTCAAGAGAAATTTCTTCAACAGTATCAAGACCAGGTTGGGCCCAAGTACTCTATAGTTGATTTGGCCCATGAGAAGATGAAGCCCGACGAAGAGTTCTCGACCTTTGCCGACCGCTAGCGTCGCCTGGCCACGCAAGTCCCGGGGCATATTCCAGAGGGAGAATAGATCAAAATGCTCATTTCTAATGCAACGCCTGAGTATCAGTTCGTCTTAGCCCCCAACAATATCACGTCATGATAGCAGCTGTATAGTCGAACCCGCTTCATCCACCAACAACTCCTAGTTTCCCTTGACCCCGAGTCTCCTCCACCTTCTACGCCCACATACACCTCCTATCCATCACCTTCCACGAGTCAGCCTTCCGCTCCCACACACCCATATACCTCCACATATCCATCCACATATCAACCTTCCACAAGTCAACCCTCCGCCGTTTCATCTCCGCAAGCATCCCTCTCTCTGGTCAAGGAGACACTACACCCCGAGTAGGTGGATGCCGTCTACATACCTCCTCGCTCTGCTCATCATATGCCTCCACCTAGTCTCTCCACCAGTTGCCATACGCCATTGCCTTCACAACCCCCACTTCCTTCTCCATTACCTTCCCATACCCCTTGGCATCTCCCGTGCCCGAAGCGGGCTCCACGTCCTCCATTGCCTGAGTGTTTTATTGACATTTTTAGGGCTTTGATGGCTACTCACACATTGCAACTCCCTCCGGTTATGCCTTGCCGACTCGCGATCGGAGATTCGCTCCAATTTTATGATTTTCATCGTCAGCAGGGGCATTTGGTTGAGGATTGCCCCGAGTTTCAAGAAATTATTTAAGGCCTGGAAGATAATAAGAGGATCGATTGGGCCGCCATACATGAAGTTATTTTAAATTTTCGCAGCAAGCAGCAGTAGCAGTCACCATCCAGGCAGCCGTTTCCACTACAAGACGAGGGGCACCCCTGCGATTCTTTATCTGGCATTGCGCCCGCTCTGCCACCTACTCCATCACCTGTCTCCTCCCCTATGCTTCTGTCTACCTCGTTGCATACCTCATCACCCTCTCCATCTCCACCTACCCCCTCACCTTCACCATCTTCTACTCAATCTTCACAACCTCCACCCACCCCAGCCTCTACTTAGGCAAGTGCCACCCTTTCCTCCTCAATTTCCGTTACCACCACTTCCACACTTGACGCCACTCGGCGGGTCATGCCGATACATCGACGGTGAGCGCTCTTCACCCTCTTCATCACCAGCACCACCTCCACTACCTCCATTGACCACATCACCATCTCCGCTATCCCTACCGCAATCACCACCGCCCTCACTACCTTCTCTCCTAGTGACCCCTCTTCTATTACTACCACCATCTCCACCGCTTCTGCCATCTCCTTCGCCATCATTGCCTGAGCTTGAGCAGGCTACCCCTGCACCTACACCTCCGCCTTCACCTTTACCCCCTCCTATGCCTCCACCTTTGCCTTTGCCTCCACTCGAGCCTATTATCGCTGCTATCCCTCCACCGCCTAAGGCCTCTACACCTTCTAAACCTTCACCCACACCTTCCAAGCCTATTACCTCCACTTCTCCATCCCTTTTCACCCCACGGAGTGGGTGTGCATTATCTTTAGTGCCCCTCGGGTTTGGTCCCCAGGGAGATGATGAGCCAAGCCAGGTTTCGATGGTGCATTTCATGATTTAGGATGTTATTTCCCGCATGCTAATCCGAGTCCTAGTCCCTTGCTGTTTTGGGGATGATGAGACTACACTTTCAAAGACGGTTGTTAAGAAGAGTTCCCTTACTTTAGTGCCAGTTTCTGCTAAAGCGAGGCCGGTGGCAATCTCTTTGCTTGCCGGGAAGTCCACTAATAATGATGTTATTACTTCTCGCTCTATTGCTGTTCAGTTCACTAGCCAGGAAGGGTTCTCTACCCAGATTGTGCTAACTCATACGGCTGCCAAGAGCCTGATGGATTCCATATTCAAGGGGTAATTGGCCATATTTTCAAGATTTTCCAAGGACATTTTGCACATTCTATGTAATCTCCCTCAGTTTATTAGCATGCCGGTTGCGTCAATGCCGCGCATTGATCTCCCTCAGCTTCATCCATCTCTTCTAGCAAGGGAGCTATGTTTCGTGCCTGATTGCCGAGGGGAGATGTCAAATCTCATGTTACTTGTGCCGAGAGATAAAACTCCATGGTTTTCTGATATTCATCCTTCTAAGGAGTCACTTGCTCAAGGATGTCCACATGTTGTTAGCACCAGATGTTTAGGGGCAACTGCCCCAACAAGGATGCATGTTCATAGATGGGCTAGGTCGATCGCCAGATGGGCCCGCTATTTGAGAAGACATTGTAGATCAAGAAGCCCGAAGGCCCGAGTCTATGTCAGGCGGATTCATTTCAAGGAGATTTCTACCAAGAAGAGGCGGCGGCACAAGTTCAAGAGCTATCGATTATGCACTCAGGGGTCCACTTCTTCCTCTTCTTCTTCCTTTCATTCATCTTTTCTTCTGCTCAGCTCCCACCCTTGGGTGGTGTACCTCCCTTCTCTAATCCAGTTTCCATAATTTTCTCCTCTCTTTCCTGGTCCGCAAACCCCCATTCTTCTTTCTCCCCTCATCCTGAACCTCCGGATTCTCCATTTTCTCACGATTCTAGGCCTCGGCTTATGTCATCCTTTCATCCCACTTTCGGGGCTTCTTCATTTCCTTCTCCGCCGGTATCCTCGAGTTCTACTTCTCATTCTCTTTCCCTGACCCTGTCAGGTGTCTCGCGCGCTCTTTCCCTGACCTTGTCAGGTGTCTATCATTTCCCCTCCCCGACCTTGTCGGGTGTTCATGCTTCTTCTTCCCCGCCTCTGGCGGGTGATCGCTGCTCTCCTTCTCCAACCATGTCAGATGATTCTTATTCTTCTCTGTCTTTTTACTCTTCCTCACCCTTTCGGGATTCTCACCCTTTCTCATTCTATTTTCGAGACTTTAGCCCACCTTGATCTTAGTTAATCTCTATTTATTCTGTATCTGGTTCCTTTTTATCAGGGTCTTAGTGCATTAACGAGGGAGTTCTAGCCCTCGTCTCTCTTCCTTTTTATCCCTTCTTCATCCAGTATGATGTCTGCCACTCCTCTATGTCGAGGAATCCAATCATTTGCTCTCCTTTCATCCTTTATCTTGGCAAGCAAGGAATACAAAGCTACTCGCGCTCCTCAAAGCTCGATGATCGAAATTGCTTCAGGAGGCCGATTTCCATGCCATGGATTTGCAAAGGTTTCTTTGATTTTGTGCAAGAACATGTTATCATTACTATTACTCTGTTATTTCTACACGCACTTATAATGTTGGTTCCTTAAAACATGGTTAAGTGGCCTTAGGCTTTAGTTAGTTTGCTTAGTCAAATGAGTCGCTTCTGCAGCATCTTAGGCTGATGATAGCTCAGTGCCTGAGAGTCTAGTTTCTTTCCCCGATCATTGAGGGTGACCTTTGAGTATGGGTTTTTCACAGACTTCACGGTGAGCCATAGCCGATCCCTCTGAAGCAACACCGTTGCTACTTTGGCCATACTATGGGTATGCACGAGGGCCTTTTCTCTTCTTTGCTTGGCCAAGTGTAGGGGCAAGAGGTCGACAGATGAAATAACCAACCTAGGCATTCCCTAATACGAGAGAGGTTTCAAATAGGGGCAGTCTTAGAAAAAATAAATGAATGAAAAACACCATGAAAAATACCCCTGATCCTAGTAACCGTTCCTGTTTCTCCTAAGGCAAGAGATGAGGTTCGCGTAAAACGGTGAAGGGTAGTGCAGCATCATGTGTGTGTCAAAATCAAGAAGGAGCTTTATTTCAATATTTGGCCAATAAGAGCTATGTCAAAATTATATATGAAAATCAATGCAAAATTATAATTAAAGACTCAAAGCCCCAGCGCAACAGACCTACTCTTTGAGGGGTGGTGCCTTGGGAGGAAGTCGAATCCTGATATCTCCCCTCCTGCATGAAGCTTGTCCCCCATTTTCTTCTGTTTCTCCCTCTTAGGCTGGGTTGAATCATGGGTACGGCCTTAGTAGGGGCACCGTTCTTTAGAGGCGGTTGGTTGTCGTAAGCCACTCTCAAATGTACGCCCTGCTTAAGGGAAGTCTTTAATGAGAGGGGACGGGATGACGACCCCTTGGCCAATAGTTTGATCATGTTCTTGGTTGCTGCAGATAGCTTTACTTTCCAAATCCAAAATAAAAATAAAAAAATAAAAAAATAAAAAAAAATAAATAAAACAAAAAAAATCGAATATGTCAAAATGTCAAAAAAATCAAATATGTCAAAAAATTTCAAAAAAAAATCAAACATTCAAAAACACCAAAAAAATATCAAAAAATCAAAAAAAATCCAAAATCCAAAAATATTTGTTCTTTGTTTCTTTGTCTCGAGGACGGATACGTAATCTGTTTGCTAAGTGTGCATGTTGCAAGTTGCATGTTCAAGCTTTCTTTGCTCTATCTTTTGCTCTGCCTCCTGCTCATATCCTTAATCTGTTCTCATCTCTTCAATCCTATCTCTGGATCTGTTCTGAAGCTCATGTCCTACTCAACTCAACTTCGCTTTGCCGCATCATGTCTCCATGAGAGGGCATTGCCTCACGATTATGAACCTGGCGGTTCTGCTTCTTCTGATCTTGAGCTTTGGTTGAAGAGCGTATCTGTCATGTCTTTGACCCGCCATGTCTGTCGTCCTCCGCATCTTTTGTCCCTCACTGTCCTTGTCGCATATATCTATGTTCTTCTGTGCTGTCACACGTGTTATCCCACAGGTCTTTATCCCTCCATGTCATCCCACGTGTCTTTGTCCCACGCATGTTATTTTGTCCCTCACCGCGTGTTGTTAGTTGTCTTGTACATGTTGTTAGTCGCCCCTTTATGTCCCGTGTTTTATCCCAACCGTGTGGTCATCCCTCATGTTCTTGTCCCAACCGTGTATTGTCCCACCGCGTTGTTGTCTTGTCACACCGTGTTTATGCATGCATGTTGTTTGTTCATGACATTGTATATGTGCTCGTTTACCTTTGTTATGTTATGTTGCATTGTCTCCCATTTCATTTGATCGTTATGTTATGCCGTGTTATTTGTCGTTCAGTTGATCGTTATGTTATCTTCGCTATGTTTATACTTGCTTGTTTGTTATATTTGTCTTATACATGAAAATCCATAAAAATCATAAAATAAAAATCCAAAAAATGCCATTTCACTTGCACAGGTAAGTCAGGTATGGCCTTCTATCCCTACTCATTGTTGCATTACTATATGGTATCTATATTATTATATTATCTCGAGAACCGGCTGGTCATTCATGTGTTCCAGGATCTGACATTCCCCTATAACAAAAATAATGATGATCTAGATGCACATGTTTAATCATTGGATAGGCCGTTAGGTTGGGAGGATTAGGGAACGATGGTTCTATCACGCACGCCATGGTTGTGGATAGTGTCTTGACCCTGATTGTTCCGGTCTAGCAATACTATTGTCGAGTATTTTCTATTTTATCTTTCTTTACATTCGTTTTGATAATTTCTTTATTTTAGCCGAGCATGCATAATGTCATTTTGAGCACGCACGCCTCGTGATCGGTTCAAGGTTGTTCCTAAGCAATGGTTGATTGCACTTCAACTCTCTTGGATAAGAGATCCCCATTCCATTCTGAATTTGAACCATTTCTCTGATCTTACCACTTGGTCTGGTTGGACAGTGTGATTCATGTTTGGATTTTATCTCAGTTATATTTCTCCAACTTTTTACATTATGTTCCTTTTCGACCCCCTCATCGTCTGTGGATTGTGTCCCCGATGAGGTTGGTCGTGTTTCTTTTTTTTCCTGTTAGTTTAGTTCTCCAGACATGTTTCATCCTTGTCATCCACTCCTGGTGGTTAGTTCAGTATTTTTGGGAGAATTCATGTCGCTTGTTGGTTAAAACGGGTGTCTTTTGCCTTGATGCCCACTTTTCAGTTCTCTCCGCTTCATCTCTGCTTCACCTTCATTTCACGTCGCTGTCGCTTTCGCTTCATCTCCATTCCATATTACGTCTGCATCGCTTTCGCTCATTCCCCTGCAAAGCGGACATCAAGGAGGGGTATCTATTGACACCTATTTTTAGCCCGCAAGTTACGTCATTTCTCTTATTCATCATTTTTTATGTCCCGAATTAACCATTATTTTGGATCATTCCTTAGATAGATTTTGAGACCATTTCATTATTCCATTCCCTTTGAGTCTTAGAGATCATGATTTCTTATAGCCCTGGAGCTTATCTTATCAACTTTCAGCTTTCCAAGTCGACTTACGGCCCATTTAGGTCGACTTCCCTCAAGCATTCGGGCCCTTTCGCTGTGCAGTCTTGAAAAGTGGTCCTTTTCATCCTTTTTCATTCCTCTATTCATTAAGTGTCCTTTACCAAAGTTGTTCCATTTTTAAATCCCTACATTTTCTTCTTCTACGCCATTATCTAGTTCTACATTGTTTTCAAGTCGTAGTGTTTTTATCTATTCTTACCCCATTTTCTCTATCTTCTGATCATCTTTTCATCTTGCTCTCTTCATAAAAGTTGTTCATTTTTCAGTTATCGACAATTTTTTCTTCTACAACTTTCACAAATTCTACACCGTTTGGGAGATATGCTCTAATTTGTAAAGTCGCGCGAGCCTGGCAGCAAAACGGTCAACAGTTAACCGTCCCATGAAGAAAACGGTCACCAGTTGACCGTGTGAACAGTGAATTTTTTTTAGGTTTTTTAATTTTTAATTTTATTTTTGAAATGTCAATTGACGGTCTTCTTGAGACCGCCTCTTTCGAAAAACGGTATGTGGATGACCGTTTATTCAATTTTTATGCCAAAAGTCTCCCGGTCGCCCCCTAGTTCACTAGACGGTCTACCCCTAGACCGCCCCATTCAAAAAACGGCCGCGCGATAGACCGTTTCATCCCCAGAGAGTCCAGATGACCCTGAATTCTATTTTTTTTGCCGCTGGACTCTAAGGTTGATTTCTGTTCGCCGGGATCACCTTTCTAAGGCTCTATCTTCGCGAATATTCCACCAAATCACTTCCCGTTTATTTCTGCCTCTTGCCACCACTATTATCTCGAGTTTAAGCCATATAACTTAAAATTTAGTGGAATATATTTACTGGAATCTTGGCCGCAATATCAGGTTTTATGCACTTTCATGTAACACAAACCTTGGCGGATTAGGCTTCGGGGCCCCTTTCTAGCACGAATATCTTCTAGATCCTTCCACCAAACAGAGTTCCGTTTGTTCCTAGCTCTTATCCTATCTATTATCTCGAGATTGATCCATAGATCTTGAGATATGGTGATTTCTATCCTTGGGAATCGTGGGGGAAAGTTATGATTTTTAGCATTTTTTCTATAAACTCTGCCCAGTTCGCCTCCGCGCCGGGGGGCTCTTCTAGGACCTGGGGCGAAGCCATGTCAGATCGTCGACTCACACCTTCGACCCCACTTCAAAGAGGGAAGTATAAACTTTGATTTCCACCTCTTTGGGCTCATTTTCATCGCTCCTATCCTTAGTTCTCATCTCCTACTTTTTCAAAATCATTGAGATATGGTGGTCTCTATCCTTGGGAATCGTGGGGGAAAGTTATGATTTTTAGCATTTTTTCTATAAACTCTGCCCAGTTCGCCTCCGCGCCGGGGGGCTCTTCTAGGACCTGGGGCGAAGCCATGTCAGATCGTCGACTCACACCTTCGACCCCACTTCGAAGAGGGAAGTATAAACTTTGATTTCCACCTCTTTGGGCTCATTTTCATCGCTCCTATCCTTAGTTCTCATCTCCTACTTTTTCAAAATCATTGAGATATGGTGGTCTCTATCCTTTGGAATCGTGGGGGAAAGTTATGATTTTTAGCATTTTTTCTATAAACTCTGCCCAGTTCGCCTCCGCGTCGGGGGGCTCTTCTAGGACCTGGGGCGAAGCCATGTCAGATCGTCGACTCACACCTTCGACCCCACTTCGAAGAGGGAAGTATAAACTTTGATTTCCACCTCTTTGGGCTCATTTTCATCGCTCCTATCCTTAGTTCTCATCTCCTACTTTTTCAAAATCATCACAAATCGCATTGTTTCTGCACGTTTTTGCATTTTTCTCCGTTTTTCACATCACTTTTCTCCTTATTCTCTCAACCATTTCTCGTGATTTCAAATCCTATGCATGCACAACACTCCCACCTTTTATTTGCACCCATTCATAGGGGTTAAAAACCCTCCCCCGGTGCGTTCTCCCCCTTTCTTTCATGCTACTTTTTCATTTTGGGACATATGCTACACTTCACATTCTAATGGGTTTTCTCTCTTTTGTGGCTTTATTTTGCAGGAGACTATTGATAGAATGTGAGGCCCTTGCTTTCTAGCCGGATAGGAGGTGAAGAGGTGTCACCTACATCGGTTCCCGCGTCCCTTTTCAAGTGCGATCACGTTGTAGCAGCTTCCCTTTAGGCCGTGTCTTCCTCCATATTTTCCAAGGTACACGGTGCCATCTTCATCCTTTCTTCATCCTTTTGGTGCTGTAAGTCCTTGGTGGCGATCACGGTTAGTTCTCTATTCTTCGTCGCCCCTTTCCATTTCATGCAATTTCATGTTTATATGCATGCTTATATTGTTTAGTTAGGGGGCGGGTTAGATTAATCTATCTACAATTGGTAGTGCACTGAACCGAGGATACAACTAGATCCAGAACGGGGGTGAATGGTTCCCAGTTACAAATTTTGTGAAATTAAAACTTTCAAATTACTCAATGAGATCTAATAGAGATGAAATCTCTATTCATACCATAATCTGGAGACACTAGATAGATGCGATCTTAGCTGTCCTATGCATACATCTATCAACAGACTAAAAAACACAGCAATCACACGAGGACACAAGGATTTTTAGGTGGTTCGATTTTCACCTACATCCACCCCACACTCAGACTTGAGTGTGGATTCTGCTGACACACAGCTTGAAACGCTGATCCACAGCTTTGGGGATAAATCCCTACAACCCCTGAGCAACATAGCTTGCTATCCGCTGAGCATTACAGCTTGGCTATCCGCTGAGCTTTACACCTTAGCTATCCGCTGCCAAACATCTTGACTGACCGCTGAGCATTACAGCTTAGCTAACCGCTGCCAAACAGCTTGAAGTGTAAAGATGAAAGAAAAGTACAACGAAATGAAAACAAAGAATAGAATAAATGAGCAATTCAATATAGCTCCAATGAGCAAAACTATCCCAGATCTGATCTGGAGATAGTTAACACAGCACGATCTCCTTTCTCTCTTTTTCTTCTCAATTTTGATTCTTTGTTCTGCACCTCTTTCTCTTTTCTACAACTCACTCATGATCTTGAGCACTCTGCACTTTTTCTCTCAAATCTATTCTCACTGACCTGATCTTCTCCAACCTCGTTCTTCTTCAATCTTTTCTCTCAGCTGTTCTCTGTGTTATCCTCTCAATCTATTCTTTCAGCTCTTCTCTCTGCTATACCTCTTGCATCTATTTTCTTCTGCTTCAAAGCCCTTCTTATTTATATCAGATGAACAGGATCATGTGGCCCCCACACAGATTCATCCGACATGTGGAGGGAGAATTCCCGCCAAAGATTTTCATAGAAGATGGGCGAATCAGTCCACGTGTCAGAGTTTAAGAAAGGAGTGAATCCATGTGGTAAATAATTCTGATCGAAGGACTACCTTGGATCACGTGCCACTAACTGTCCTGGGATCATGTGTCTTGAATGGATAAGCTAACGAGCCCACGTGGCCCACTGAAACAGTTTAGATATTCTGATAGCTTGACTTTAGTTAATCTACAATGTTCACAATATGCATCGACCAACTGTTTGATCAAATGAGTAATTGCTTAAAAGTTCATGTTTGATTGTACCTGTCAACCAGACAATAGTCATTTCATCAAACACCTTACTTATGATAAAGAGAATACATACTTGATCAAATTCAGAGAACTAAATTGCTCAGATCAAACGAATGCAGATATATTAAGTGTAATTCCCAGAGCATAGACTTAATGACTTAGAACCAGTGTATGCATCGACCTGGACATTGCATGTACATAGACTTCACATGTGCTCTGACCACAAATTCATCATATGCACATACCTTACTATGTGTATGCACAGACTTTAAAACACTAGACAATGCATGTGCGTAGACTTTAAATTGCATGTGCACAGACCTATACCATGTATATGCGTAGACCTTAGTCGTCAGACAATGCATGTGCACAGACCTACTTTATGCTTGTTCACAGACTTTAAATTGCATGTTCACAGACCTGTACCATGCATATGCGTAGACTTTAGTCATCAGATAATGCATATGCACAGACATGCTTTATGCATGTGCACAGACCTAGACTTCATGTGTATGCGTAGACCTTAGTCGTCAGATAATGCATATGCACAGACCTGCTTTATGCATGTGCATAGACCTAGACTTCATATGTACAGACCTCAAACAACATGTGCACAGACTCTAGATGGCGTGTGCAAAGACCTTGACTGCGTGTGCACAGACCTTGACTATGCATGTGTGCAGACTTATACTGCATGTGTACAGACTCTAGAGAGCAAATACAAGGACTAGCATCTACCTAATGTGATGTGCACAGACCTTAGTGCATTAAAAAACATGAAAACCTAGTATGCTTAGACTACTATATATATGCACAGACTTATCAATGCACTTCACATCAACAGACTTCAATACATGAATTACAAGATTTTTCATGCATTTTTGCATCAACATGTTTCATAGTGTGACATCATCAAAACTAAGGTTCCAACAGATTGAGGGGAAGAACACGCCAGGCAGGCTTTATGCGTTGCACCTTCGGGACTATGATGTGATTTTTGGCATGGATTGGCTTGAGGCCCATGGAGCGATGGTAGATTACGGATCGAAGAGGGTCTATATTCAGCCTCCCCATAGACCAGCTTTTTGTTTTCAAGGTATTCGATCTACCCCTCCTCATTTTCTTATCTTTGCTATTAGGGCCCGTAGGTTGCTTGATGCAGGATGTCAGGGTTTCCTTGCATCTATGGTCGTAGTAGACCAGTCAGAGCCGGATGTGGAGGACATTCCGGTGGTGAGCAAGTTTCTTGAGGATTTGCCTAGGTTACCTCCGCAGCGGGAAATCGATTTTGTTATTGAGGTTGTGCCTGGTATGGGGCCTCTGTCTAAGGATCCTTATCGCATGGCTCCCGCTGAGTTGAGGGAGTTGAGGGCGGACTTGCAGGAGTTGCTGGCCAAGCGGTACATTCGTCCTAGCTTTTCCCCTTGGGGTGCGTCAGTATTGTTTGTGAAGAAGAAGGACGGCAGTCTAAGGTTGTGTATTGACTACCGAAAGATGAACGAGGTGACCATTAAGAACAAGTATCCATTGTCATAGATTGATGACTTGTTCTACCAACTTCAGTCTGCGCGAGTGTTGTCGCGGATTGATTTGCGGTCCAGTTATTATCAACTACGGATTCGTGAGTCTGATGTGAAGAAGACTGCGTTCAGCACGAGGTATGGGCATTATGAGTTCTTGGTGATGTCGTTTGGGCTCACCAATGCCCCCGCAGCGTTCATGGATATGATGCACAGGGTGTTTCGTCCCTACTTGGATCAGTTCATGGTCATGTTTGTGGATGACATCCTTATTTATTCGCAGTCTATAGAGGAGCACGCATATCATTTGAGGGATGTATTGCAGACTTTACGAGATCACCGGTTGTATGCCAAGCTCAGCAAGTGCGAGTTTTGGCTTCGCGAGATGCACTTTTTAGGGCATGTGATTTCTGGTGATGGCATTTCTGTGGATCCAGCCAAGGTCGAGGCAGTGGTGCAGTGGCCGAGGCCGAGGTCTGTGACGGAGATTTGGAGTTTCTTGTGTTGGGAGAGATTGTCGCGGTTCATAGTTGATGTTTGGTGTTCGGTTGTTTGGTTTTAATGATAACAAAACGATTGTGCTTGTGGCTATGTGCATCATTGAGCATGCATGTGTGTGTTTCGTTGAGCAACATGTATGCATCTTGGTTGATGAGTTAACAGATGACTTCAATATTCTCACTTGGAAGTCATATGAATGATTGTTGTATAAAGAACTCACGCTATATTTATCTTGACTTGTAGGATCAAAATCCATGGTTCATGCTTGGAACTCAAAGGAGTCCATCAATGAAGTTCTTCTTCAAAAGAGAGTTCACCAATTCATTGCTATGCTATGCGTGCATGAGTTACATTGAGCCATTGTATTCTTAATGGTCTCATTTGGTTGAACTGAAAAATGGAAATGGAAAATGGATTTTGACGTTCATTCATGTTGGTAAAAAGAATGGATTATGAAGTTGATTTTCATAATGCGATTTTTGGGTTGCTATGTACTTATGTGATTCAATCAAACTTGATGGCATTTGACTTCTTCATGTAAACCTTGGAATGAATGAGCTTATGATATTCTCATGGTGTTGGTAATTGACTTATGATTTTGGGATAGCATCATGTTCAAATCATTCATACAAACCTTGAGTGAATGGCCTGTTTGACCTTGAACATTGGTTGAGAAAAATTGAGTTCTTGCTTATGCTTTCATGCATATTGTTCAAGGGTTGTTAAACCTTTGTTTGTGGTACATGATTTCTTCATGAAGATTTCTAAGGCTCATAGTGTGCTTAAGTTATTCAAATAACTTGAGATGGTAAATAGTTTAAATGATGTTCATTGAAGAATGTTTGAACTGGTCTTCGTGGCCTAGAATGCAAATTGAAGGGGTTTTGTGAATCTTGGTAGAATATGCTTGATGTGTGTTCTCATAATCCTTATACATGGTTGTTGAATGCTCACATGAACCTTGGTAGATTTGGTTGAATGGTATTCATACTTTGTTCACATGCATAGACATATCTCTTGATCCTTAGCTTCGAACACTTGTGTTTCAAAGTGTTCATATGCACCTAGTTCATGGGCTTTCATACATGTACTTCATGCATTTATCATATGAATTATCAAGATAAAGTTCTAATTCTTTTTTTTATGGTTTTGCAGGTTAAAACACTCAGTATATATTCCCCAAGATCAAAGGAGTTTGAAGTCTCAGACTTGAATGGGCTGCTAAAGGGGTTATGGGCCTGAAATCTGAAGTATGGGAAAAACCCAGATTTCGGTCGACCGCCCATAGGGCTTCGGTCGACCAGAATTCCCAGTGATGGGGAGTTTTCAATCTGTAAATTTTCGGTCGACCGCCCACCCCGTGTAGGTCGACCGGCACCGACGAAATCCAAAAAATGTGGTTCTGAAACCCATTAAACCAAGTCAACTAATGCCTAACTCTTACCCCTTTGCCCTTTGGTTTGTGGGAGACCTATTGGGGGTCCTTTTGGAGGTTTCTAGAAGGGCTATACTAGTCTTTTGATGTCTCCTATATGTAAGCATATGAGAGCTACGAATTTTAGATTGAGAACCCTAATGTGTCCATTGTTTCTATCTTGCAGGTGAGGAAAAAGAGAAAGGAAGGAGAAGCTATTGTGGAGGAGATTTCATCTACATCCAGGAGGATTTGAAAATCGCGCATGAAGAGAAAGCGAAGCGGATTGAAGAGAGGAATGCGTTGACGTTCAAATTAACATCATCCGACTTCCTTCCAACCATTGCTTGATAGAACATCATCAACCGGGTTTTGGAAACCAAAGGGGGATCTTTTCTACTTCCATTCTATGTTGTTCATGGTGTGTTTCATGATCTATGTTTAGGGTTGAGCATGTTTGAATATCTGTATTAATTTTATGAACTAGAAATATTGTGTGTGTGACCGTTTGTATATGGCCGTGTCTCCAGTGCTGCATTTGTTACAGCGTGTATGTGTGTTTGTGATCCGGTCATCGAATAGTGTTGGAGGCTCCATCTCTGTGTGTGTTTGGGGTTGTATACCGTGTTTGCAGGGCTTACTCTGCGTGTGTGTGTTGGGGCGTGTCCCCGTGTTTGTGTGCAGGTGTCATCCTGCGTGTTGTTGGAGCGTTGCCTCCGTGTTGGGGATTTATCCCTGTGTGTGTTGGAGCCTTGCTCCGTGTTGGGGAGTCTTCCCCGTGCTGGTTTATCCAGCGAGTGGATCCTTACCGGTTTGGTAAGGAATGGACATAGGGAGCCCGTCGTGGTCCCGAACCACCTTAAAAATTCTTGTGTCTTGTGGTGTACATTGTGGTTTGCTTTATTGTGATTAATTGTTAATTCAATACATGTGTGATCGGTGAGTATGAGCGAATTCCAATTGCATAAGCAAATCTCAATTGCCTAGTTTACATTGTGTAACATGCTTAATTGCTTAAACTTGTGCATGATCGAGTGAGCTCGGTGAGATTGAGAGAGCTTAAATCACTTTGTTAGTTTAATCCTTTCAATATCATCAAAGTTGTTATTTCCGCTTAGTTAGTTTTTAAATTTACCATTTTGAGTGAGTGACAATTCAACCCCCCCTTCTTGTCCGCTCGCCTACCTGGGACCAACATCTTGGGGCTTGCAGGCTATTATAGGAGGTTCATTCAGGACTTCACTTGCATTGCGGCCCCGATGACCAGACTTATGCAGAAGGATGTGCCGTTCGTCTGGACGGATTAGTGTGAGTAGAGCTTTATGGAGCTAAAGAGGTTGCTCACTTCGGCACTAGTATTGGTGTTACCTTCTGGATCAGGAGGTTTTGTGTTGTGTACAGATGCTTCCGGGGTTGGTTTAGGTGCTGTGTTGATGCAACATGGTAGAGTGGTGGCTTATGCATCTCGGCAACTAAAGCCACATGAGGAGAACTACCCTACCCATGACCTCGAGTTGGCTGCTGTGATTTTTGCATTGAAAATTTGGAGGCATTGATTGTACGGTGAGAAGTTCGAGGTGTTCACTGACCATCGGAGTCTAAGGTATGTGTTTACCCAGAAGGACCTTAACCTCAGGCAGAGGAGATGGATGGAGTATATGAAGGATTATGACTTCACCCTGTCGTATCAGCCGGGCAGGATGAATGCCCTTGCCGATGCCTTGAGTAGAAAGGTCATGGTCAGTGCGATGATGTTGAGGAAGTGGAAGCTCTAGGAACAAGTGCCAGCCATGACATTTAGGCTTAAGGTTCCCCGAGAGCCAGGGCCAGCTGTGCTTGCGAGCTTGACTGTCACGCCAGCTATCTGTCGTCATGTGACAGAGGCTCAGCATGCAGACCCTGAGTTGCCCCGGATTTTGACTATGGCCGATGTGGAGCTCGGCAAGGATAGAGCGGCAAGATTTCGAGGTAGGCTATACGTCCCGACCGAGGAGCAGGTGAGGCGTGCGGTGTTGCTAGAGGCTCATGGGAGTAGGTACATCGTACATCCGGGTGCGACGAAGATGTATCAGAACTTGAGGAGGCAGTTCTGGTTGCATGGCATGAAGCGAGATATTGCTGAGTTTGTGGCCAAGTGCCTGATCTGTCAGCAGGTGAAGGCAGAACATCAGCGACCTGGTGGTACGCTTCATCCCTTGGAGGTTCCCGCATGGAAATGGGACCATGTGACTACTGATTTTGTGGTAGGATTGTCGAGGACTCCGAGTGGGCATGATAGCATTTGGTTGCTGGTGGATAGGCTGACGAAGACAGCTCGGTTGCTACCGATCAGAGTCAGCTGGAGTGTGCCCAAGCTGGCACGCTTATATGTGGAGCGGATCATACCTTTGCATGGAATTCTCATTTCTATTGTGTCAGATCAAGATCCGTGTTTCACTTCTAGATTCTGGAGGAGTTTCCAGAGAGCTCTAAGCACCGAGTTAGCGTTTAGCTCAGCCTATCATCCTCAGTCGGATGGTCAATCGGAGAGGACCATTCAGACGTTAGAGGATATGTTGTGGTCATGTTGCCTGGAGTGGCAGGGGAGTTGGATTCACCATCTGCCATTGGTGGAGTTTGCCTACAACAACAGCTATTATTCGAGCATTGGTATGGCTCCCTATGAGGCATTGTACGGGCGACCATGTCGCACTCCACTCGATGGGTTTGAGGTTGGTGAGCGTGGTATGACGGGACCGGAGCTGGTGCAGCGGTGCGTAGATGTGGTGCATTTGATCCGTCAGAACATGTTGGTGGCACAGAGTCGACAGAAGAGCTATGCCGATCGGAGAAGGCAGCCCCTTAGTTTTGCGGTCAGTAATCGAGTGTTTTTGAGGGTTTCTCCTATGAAGGGGGTGATGCACTTTGGCCGGCGTGGGAAGATGAGTCCCTGCTATGTTGGCCCTCTTCCCATTATTGAGCACATTGGTGAGATTGCTTATCGGTTGCAGCTACCCCCGGAGTTAGCGGCGGTGCATGATGTGTTCCATGTCTCGATGTTGAGGAAATATATGCCCGATGACTCATGTTTTGGAGGATGCTGTTTGGCCCGAGGTAACTCCCGATCTGTCTCTTCCGGAGTACCCCATCTATATCGAGGATCTGACAGAGCAGCACCTGCGGAACAAGGTTATTCCCCTGGTTAAGGTGGTGTGGCAGCGGCACTCTGGCGGCGAGGTGTCTTGGGAGCGTAAGGATGAGATGCGTCAACAGTTCCCTTGTTTATTCAAGTAAGTTCCTCTCCTTTTTCCCCCATGCTTTATTTTAAATTTCGAGGATGAAATTTGTTTAAGGGGATAGGACTGTAATATTCCAGACCCTTCAGATCCTTTCTCGGGTCCCAAATTTATTTTTTCGCGAGGGAATTATTTTATTTATGCCCAAAATTATGTTCTCCGCTAAATTGCATATTTTTTTATTTTTAAATGGTTAAATGAATTTAATTGAAATCATTTGGGCATATATACAATTTTGCTTTTGGGAGGGTTGTGGGGCAACCCATTTTTTTCCTTTTAACCCATCGCACCCCCCTCTCTCTCTCCCATTCGACCGCGCCCTCTCTCTCTCTCCTTCTTCCTCCGGTGACGACCGCGGCGACGCCTTCCTTGGCTGCAGACGGCGGTGAGGCGACGACGTGGCGGTGACGGTGGCGGCGAGGTGATCGTGGCGGCGTGCAGTTCATGGAAGCTCTTGGGAGCTCGTGGGTTTCAAGCGGGGTTTTTGAAGACCGGTGGTGATCCGTCACGTTTCGAGCTTTTCCGAGGTAGGGTGACGGACCCTTAGCCCGTTTATTTCCTTTCTCACGATTTCTAGGCCGAGGTGAGGCCGAGTGGAGTGTGTTTTCAAGCCGGGATGAGAAAACCATGTTTTGGGATCGAGCATCAGATCTAGCATTTTACCGCGTTATTTGGAGCTTAGATGGCGTCATTGGATGCCTTGAGGCATGGGAAAGGGTTTCCCGTTTATTTCCCCATCACTTGGGGGTGAATGGGGCGTGGAATGGCGTTCTTGGGCCATTCCTGCCATTCTCAGTTTTTTGGAATAAAAATGGTCCTTCTAGGAACCGTTTCTGAGAGAGGCGGCCCTAGGTGGGCCATTTTCTGACCCAGACTGTCGACAGGGCTTGGAGGTCGCGTGATAGATCGCCAAGGCCCAGCGGCGGCCAGGCGGTCAACCGCTACTTTTGTGGGGTCGGCGTGACTCCCGAGGGCATTTTTATCGTTATTTTTTGACTGTTGAAAAGTGTGGGGGTTAGCGGTCAGGGAATGGCCGCTTAACCCTGCCTTGTGGTCCCCTGGGAGACCATTTTAAGGTTCAACGGTCACAAGGCGACCGTTTATCCTTTTTCACAGTCTATTGGCTTTGCGGTCCTGAGGGGGGATGTTTCTACCTTACGGCGGCCCATTGGTGGACCGCCTATGTCTCAAACGATATGTAGGAGACCATTTTTCTTCTGAAGTGTGGCGGCCTATAGGGGACCGCCTGGTCTCCTCCTGCGGTCCAGAGAGGATCGCCTCTCTTTAGGGCGGTCCAGCATCTGACCGCCTTTGCCAGGGACGGTCCAGAGTGGACTGCCACATGTGTTCTGTCTGACCGGAGTTCGTTTCTTGCCGATTGAAATCCTGGGTGAGTGGAACTCGATCCCCGTGTTGACCTGCGGTCCGACTGATGCTGGGCATCATGTGTGGGCTATACGTGGGTGCCGTGGGGACCGCAGGGAGTGGCATGTTTCGGCTGGTGTCACCATGAGTCGGTGTCAGTACGAGGAGTTGTCCTTGTACTTTGTCCGGTTTAGACATTGTTTTCTGTTGACTAGAGAGTCTACTCTTTCAGCGACCCTCCATTAGTCATAGCCTTCCGACACACATGTGGTCCCACCAAGGAGTGGTGGAGAGGCTACCCCGAGAGAGACGGTTTTTAGGCTGGTTACCGTAGGGCCCCGCGTCTTGCAGCCAGAGTTCGACTGAGGGGAAAACCAGTCAGAGGGCCTGACCTAGGACGCATGGTCTGTGTGTGCACACGTGGTGGGGGCGGCGGACCCGCGCTGACGAGAGTGACCCCGACCAGTCCTTGTTCAGTGGTTACTTGTACGGTGTGCCCGTTCCACCGGGGGCGACGAGGGGGACATCACAGGCGCGGTCTAAGACGCTAGGGGGTGCATCCGGCCTTGCTTCTAGTGGGAGGCACTCCTATCTTTGTCAGGTAGTAACTCTTGGTTTTCTACCACGTTGTCTCGATTCTCGCACCATGTGGTCGGTACTAGACGTGGCTGAGCCTTTTCATTTATTTATTCTTGTTGCTCCCCGCTCTACGTCTTGCTAGTTCCCACCTTAGTTTCCTCCTATGCAGTTCTCATTTTGCGAGGTAGGGATCCGAGTGATCCCTACTGAGCCTTTTATTATGAGGCTCATTCCATGCATTTTTCGTGATTTTAGGTGAGGCGAGGCTTCTGAGGAGCGCTTCTGAGGCCCCTTATGGTCCTACTGGCCAGGGTTAGTTGCCAGTTGCCAGAGCCGAGGTATGTCCCGTGTTGTTGTACTTCTTTTTCTGGACTGTACTAGTTGTGGACTACGGTCATGTTTAGATAGTTGTTGTGTTATAGACCATGTAATTTTCTAAATGTTAATTATTATTTTTTGCATTTATTTATAATTTGCACAGTTCTGCAATTATTTTAGATTCTTTTATATTTCCACACCATCTCTTTAACCCTTCCGAGTCTTCGGGCTCGTTGGTGGCGGTTCGAGATTCGGGTTATCGGGCCTTCCCCGGTATTCGGATCTCAGGTCGTTACACTGGCGGTTGGCGACGGACTAGTGCCCAATGTAGGGATTAATTTGGAGGGATTCATGCAGAGTTTCCAGGGGCTTATGTAGGCCATGCAGCAACAGATGCTGCAGCAGCCCGCGCCCGCACCACGTCATGACTTACCGGCGCTTGATCGATTCCTGAGGTTGGCACCTTCTTATTTTAAGGGGGAGAGCCCTCCAGAGGTTGCTGAGTCGTGGCTCAGCGAGATAGAGAAGAAATTCGGCGCGATGGGATGTCCTGGGGAAGAAAAAGTGAATCTGGCAGCCTACGTATTGCAAGATCAAGCCGACTTGTGGTGGAAGGCCAAGTTAAGGACCACCTTCGCAGGGCACAATGGAGACATACTATGGGAAGAATTCCTCACTGTCTTCCGAGAAAAATACTTCTCCGAGCATGTGCAAGATGTTAAGGAGCAAGAGTTCTTGAGCCTCGAACAAGGAAGCATGTCAGTAGCAGACTATGAGGCCAGATTCTCCGCTCGAGGCCAGTATGCTCCACACATATTCGATGAGGCATGTCGGAAGGTGAAGAAATTCATCAACGGTCTGCGTAGTAGTGTCCGACGCCATGTGGCTGCCCAAGACCCTGACTCCTACACTATGGCATTGAGGCTTGCTCATCTATCCGATCAAGAGAATGCAAGGTAATAATCAGAACCATAAAAATTTAAGAGGCATATAGAGTTAGGTTCTAATGAATACCCATGTGTAGGTTAACCAAGGAGCAGAAGAAGATGGGCAAAAGACCTATGCAGGCTCGAGGGAGGGAGGACAACGAAAAGGTGTCGCGCCAAGAGCCAATGCCTAGGAACAGGCCGGGGGCTCCGTTCTGCGTCCATTGTGGGCGCAACCATCCGAGGTAGGAGTGCTGGAGGACAAAGGGCAAGTGCTACGAATGTGGCGAGGCTGGACATATTGCGAGGAACTGCCCTAAGAAAGCTCAGCAAATGCCAATGCCACAGTAGGAGAAAATTCAGTTCAAAGGACGGGTTTATGCATTGATGCAAGAAGAGGCAGACAACACCCCTACTGTGGCTGAAGGTACACTTCTTGTGGATAATGTCTATGCAAAGGTTTTTTTCGACCCAGGGGCTACACACACATTCATATCTACTACTTTTGCTAATCAACTGAAGAACAGACCCCAAGCCACATTCTTCGGGGAAATGGTAGTTAGTACACCAACCGGGAAACAAGTTCACACCAAGCTTGTGATCCCTACTATAGAGGTCAAAATCAGCGGGAGAAGAATGTTGGGGGAAGCATACATCCTCGATATGGCCGATTTTGATCTCATTCTGGGAATGGATTGGTTAGACAAACACTATGCTCTCTTGGACTGCCGTCGGAAGAGAGTGATTTTTCAGGAGCTAGGGAAGGAGACATTCTTTTTTCAATGCCCAAAGGACAAGTCCGGGAGAATGATGGTATCAGCCATCCAGGATTCCAAGCTGATCAGCATAGGATGTGACTATTTCTTGGCTAGTGTGGTGCTTGAAGAAGGCTCTGTCAAGATTTTGGAAGACTGGGACGTAATTCGAGAATTTCCTGATGTATTTCTCGAAGATCTACCGGGACTACCACCACTCGAGAGGTGGACTTCTCTATTGAGCTAGTGCCGAGCACCGCACCCATCTCCATTCCACCATACCAGATGGCTCCAATAGAACTTGTCGAACTCAGGAAGCAATTACAGGAGTTGCTAGACAAAGGCTTCATCAGGCCCAGCGTGTCTCTATGGGGAGCACCGGTCTTATTTGTGCGAAAGAAGGATAGGACCATGTGGCTGTGCATTGATTACTGCAAGCTTAACCAGGCGACCATAAAGAACAAGTATCCTCTACCGAGGATTGAAGAGTTATTTGATCAATTATCATCTGCCAAAGTCTTCTCCAAGATTGATCTAAGGATGAGTTATCACCAAATCAGAATCAAGCCTGAAAATGTGTCAAAGACAGCCTTTAGGACTCGGTATGGTCACTACGAGTTCTTAGTAGTACTATTCAGGTTGACCAATGCACCGACTGTGTTCATAGAGTAGATGAATCCGATCTTCCGCCCTTATCAAGATCGGTTTGTCGTAGTCTTTATAGACGCATCCTGATATATTCTGCCAGTCAGGAGGAGCATTGGCAACATCTAAGAGTGGTTCTGTAGACTCTTAGGGAGAACAAGTTCTACGCCAAATTCAGCAAGTGTGAATTTTGGCTAGACCAGGTGATGTTTCTCGGACATGTCATATCCGGAAACGGTATATCTGTGGACCCCAGCAAGGTGGAAGCAGTAACAAGGTGGGAAGCACCAAAGATAGTCTTGGAGATTAGGAGCTTCCTTGGTCTGGCTGGATACTACCGCCGATTCATCGAAGGCTTCTCCACAATTGCAGCCCCAATGACTAAGTTGACCAAGAAAGGAGCGAAATTCATATGGTCAGAAGAGTGTGAAGATAGTTTTTAGAAGCTCAAGGAAAGGTTGACTTCAGCCCTAGAGCTGGCACTCCCTCAAGGGGATGATGGTTTCACTGTTTATACAGCTGCCTCCAGGATCGACCTTGGTTGTGTACTGATGCAAGATGGTCGAGTGATCAGCTATGCCTCGAGACAGTTGAAGGACCACAAGAAGAATTACTCCACTCATGACCTTGAAATGGCAATGGTGGTCCATGCTTTGCGCATCTGGAGACACTATTTATATGGGGTTGGATTTGAGGTCTTCACCGACCATCAAAGCCTCAAGTACATATTCACTTAGAAGGAACTCAATTTAAGACAAAGGAGATGGGTCGAGCTATTGAAGGACCATGATTTCGCCTTGCAGTACCATCTTGGCCAGGCCAACGTTGTAGCTGATGCTCTCAGCCGTAAATTGATGGCGCTGAACTTACACTGAGAATGGGATACGATGGAGGGTGTGATTGAATCACAACCTGAGAGGAGAAAGTAATTCTGTCTTTTGGCTGGGTTGTCTGCTAGATCTACATTCCTTGATAGGATTGCTGAGGTATAGAAGCAGGACATGGCATTGCAGAAGCTACTGAACAATGAGGACTTCCATGTGGGGATCGATGGACTGATCATATTTCGAGGAAGGATTTGTGTACTAGATGATGTGGAGTTAAAGAAGGACTTGATGCGGGAGGCTCATAGGTCAAAGTTCTCCATCCATCCCAGAAGCACCAAGATGTTCCAAGATATGAAGAGGATGTATTGGTGGCCAGGAATGAAGCGAGACATTGCGGAGTTCGTGTCCAAATATCTCACATGTTAGCAGGTAAAAATTGAGCATCAAAGACCTGGCGGTCCTCTCCAGACCATTGAGATGGCACAGTGGAAATGGGAACAAATCACAATGGACTTTGTGACTAGACTACCCATGACAAGAAGGAAGCATGATACTATCTGGGTAATTATTGACAAATTCACAAAGACCGCACACTTTCTTCCCATCAACAAGCAGACTCCAATTGAATCCTTAGCAAGATTGTTCATCGCTGAGATCATTCGGTTGCATGGAGCACCGTTATCTATCATCTCTGACCGAGACCCTCGATTGACAGCGAGGTTTTGCAAGAGTCTACAACAGGCTATGGGGACAGAGTTACGGTTCAGCTTGGCATTTCATCCTCAGACTGACGGGCAAACCGAGCGCACTATCCAGACTCTAGAAGATATGCTAAGGGCATGTAGTGTTGAGTGGAAGGGGAATTGGGACGATCATTTGCCACTGATAGAATTTACATACAACAATAGTTACCATTCCACCATCGGAATGGGCCCTTATGAAGCACTCTATGGACGGCCATGTAGATCACCAGTGTGCTGGTATGAAACTGGGGACAAGCAGCTTTTCGGACCACAGTTGGTACAGGACAGCTCGGAAAAGATATCTATGATTAGACAGCGACTCCTCATAGCCCAAAGCCATCAGAAAAGTTATGCAGATCAACGGCAGAGAGAGTTAACATTTGCAGAGGGAGACCATGTGTTTCTAAAGGTGTCTCCCACCAGGGGAGTCATGCGATTCGGGAAGAAGGGCAAGCTCAGTCCTAGATATATTGGACCTTTCGAGATTCTGTAAAGGATTGGCAAGGTGGCTTATCGACTTGCACTTTCGCCTGCTCTGTCGCATGTACATCCGGTCTTTCACGTCTCTATGCTCAGGAAGTACATCCTAGATACCTCGCATGTTATAGAGTACGAACCCTTGGAGGTCCGAAGAGATTTGTCATATGTGGAACAGCCTAGTGAGATTATATACTGGAAAGAACAGGTGTTGAGAAACAAAACCATCCGGTTGGTAAAAGTATTATGGAGGAGTTCTGATTCCGAGGGAACAACATGGGAGCCGAAGGAGAAGATGCGCCAAGAATATCCTCAACTATTCGGTAAGTAACCTTAACATTTCAATTTAATTTCGAGGACGAAATAATTTTAAGGGGGAGAGGATGTTAGAACCACCAATTTGGGCACTGGCCCAATTGGGTACAACTCGGAGCCATTAACGCAATGAACCAGAAATCTAAACAGATTTTTGAAAGTTCTTTAAGTAATTCATAACTTAACCTAGGAAGGTGAGATTTAGATGAAAGCAAAGCCCATGCGACAGCCATGGGATAAGGAACAACTTTGATGAAGATTATAACTTCTGACTAAAAGGACTAATAGGGGTTAAGAGGGAGTTTATGAAAATAGGTCGAGATAGTTATAAAAAATGTTGCCACCTGTTGAAATAACGATATCTTGGCCCATTGTTCCTTAAATGGGTTGAAACTAGGTCCATTACAAAGCTTGGGCCCTTAACCCAAACTCTTCTGTTAAGATAAAAATCCAATTCGCACCAGAACCTAAGGTTCTGAGCCCATTATCACCAACCATCATGAAGAGGTGTGACTATTTTGGGAATTCACCTGTAATTAATTAGAAATTCATAACTTCGTTAGAGTTATTGAAATGACCTGAAACTAAGGCCATAATCTCGAATGGGATGTTAGCCACATCTTCTATGTTGAGGTCGAGGTCAAACTCTGCATGGATACTAGAGTTATACTCGAATTACCTCGGGCTACCGGAAGGTCGCGACTGGAACGAGGGAGAATAAATGTTAATATTGCGAACATCATAACTTGAGCTAGGTTTGATGAAACTTGATGAAACCATGTCCCAAAGTTAGATCTGGAAGTCATCTTGATTTCATCTGAAGATGTCCCAACCCAAATCTCACTAGAAAAATGCGCCCACTCGCATCTATGACTAGGTAGACGAAGGGTCACACCTGTTCAAACCGAAGAGCTGCATGGCATTAACTCCTCTTCGACCAGTGACCTTGGGGGCTGGACTGAGCCTTGTAAGACTTGGGAAGACCCCTGAGAGGCTAAAAATCTATATAAGGAGGTAGGTTTCAAGGGTAGTAAGCCTTTAGCAACCCATATTTTAAATTATCTACCATCTATGGTACCTCTTGAGTAAGAAAGAGAGGCGAGGGACCTTGGCCCTGCATAAGAGGATGATCTTGTAGTTCATAGGACAACGAGTGAAGCTTGGGAGGATCTGGGGTGTGGATCTCATCCCCGGATCGAAAGGGAGCAGCATTAGGCGGATCTGGGGTGTGGATTTCATCCCTAGGTCGTCAGTTTATCACCTTCGAAGGTAGGTACCTATCCTTAAATCGTAGGGGTCAACGAAGCAATAGAATATTTTTCCAATTAATTTATACTTGTTAAAGAGGGACTAAGGGCATGAGGGATTGATCACTATACTTACTCTTCATTTTTCTTTCATCATATTATGTACTATCGTGAGGTTTCTCCAAGATTTATCAAAATTCGAGTCTTGCACTGACCTGCGTCGATGCAACACTGGGCTGCATCGACGCAGTCCCTTCAGTGTGGGTAACTGCATCGATGCAGCCAAGGGGCTGCATCGACGTAGCCTTCGTTGTAAAGGAGCATGCGTCAAGGCAGCCAGAGGCTGCACCGACGTAGCCTCCCTTGGAGGGCTGACTTCGTCGAGGCAGTCCCTGACTGCATCGAGGCAGTCAGTGCCCAATCTCAAATTCCCGAAACCAAGAGTGAGAATGTTTTGAGAGGCCATTCCAACTCAGAAAAATCTGAAAAAAATGGAAATTTATAGAAGACTAAGTCAGTAAGTTATGGTAAAGATTTCGTACTCATAGAAATTCTGCATTTGTAGTATATTTTGTTTCTACGCATGTGTAACACAGTTACAAACCATAGGGAAGCATGCTTACGGTATGAAAAGAAGTATGATATTAACAATGTAATATGAATATGCATGTGCATGTGAATATGATGTGAACATTATGAGTGGAAAATAGCAGCATTCTATGAGGTTGGACTTCGGTCCCTTCTGCGGGACGGTGATACGTAACGCCATGGAAGTAAAAGAACCCAGGGGACGGCGATACGTAATGCCCTAGTTAAAATCCTATTGATTCGGCTGGTTCGTTCTGTGGGACGGTGATACGTAACACCACAGAACCTGGGGGACAACGATACGTAACGCCCCATGCGGTAGGAGTCTAGGTGGGAGTTCACTCTTGGGTCTGCGTAGTACTCTTTCGTTCGTTTGTGTGTGTGGGCCACCTGTGTTTGCGGTAGCTATTTGGTTCCACGAATAACAAGAATGTGAAACTCATGAAAATGTGGTAATGTGTAAACTAATCATTCACCGTGGATTTTGGTACATGTATGGGTATCTTATAAGTTAGCCAACGAACATGTATTTTCTCGTATGAATTATTTTAAGTAGATGGCAATGCATGGAACATGAAGTAACACTTGGTTTCCTTTTACTGAACTATTGTTGTCGGTTTGGAGCAGGGTTCGGTCGACCGACCTGGGCATTTCGGTCGACCGAATTTGCCAGGGTTTGCTGGTCTGTAAATTGTTACAGTTCGGTCGACTGACCTAGGCATTTCGGTCGACTGAATTTGCCAGTGTCGGCCGGCCTATAACTTGTTACAGTTCGGTCGACCTAAGCTATTTCCAGGATTTTCATCAAGCTTGACCCACTTGGGTTCCATCCTTGCCCCACTATCCCTGAATTCCAGATTGATCTTAAGGATCGCTACGGAGGATTTTAGAGAGATCATATGGGTCTTTTGCACACTTTTATTATGATCGTTGAAGTTATGAATATAGATTGGTTATATGAATGTGAGTTAACCTCGATTTGATTAGGCTGCCTACTGATCGTCACACTCGCCCCCCTTTGTGACACACATTTCAGGGGACGCTATTGAGGAGGTCGAGGAGGAGGCTGCTACCAAGGAGTAGCTTAGTCTTGCCAACGTCAGGGTAGGCTATGGATATCTATCTATAATGTTATGGCTAGTTGTGGGTTGGTGACCATGTATGGACTCATATGTAATCGTGCAATGGACATGTAGCCTTTGAATTATGAATGGTTGGGATGTATTTACATTCCTTGTGACTATGGTTTCTCTCTCTCTGGCATATATACATTGATATATATATATATAATTGTGCTTTCGCGATACGTACGACATAATGTCTCGAGGTCCGATGGAAGAAAAGAAAAAAAATACATACCCATAAATTGGGGATCGGATCTCGGGGCATTACAAAGACTTAGTGTTTCTCGGGTATGGCCTTGGTAGGGGCACCGTTAACCAAGGATAGCTGGTTATAGGGCACCACCCTCAATGCACGCCTGGCTTTGGATAGTTTTTAGCGAAAGGGGAAGGAACGAGGACCCCTAGCCAGTGGTTTAAACATCCTTTGATGCTGCATTAGCAATGTCTAAACCAAAATTCTACAAAAAGGTAAATGTTTTTTTAAAAAAATTCAAATATCTTCAAAAATCTATAAAAATTTGAATATTTTCAAAACCCATAAAAATTTAGATGTTTCAAAAAAAACTAAAAAAAATCCAAAAATTGCATTGCATTGTATTTGTCTTGATGGTGTTGTTTTACAGGGACAACATTTTTGCAATTACCAAGAGTACGGGATGAGTCCTCTCCTTTTATTGTCATCAACCTTACGATTCTTCCCTATGTTGATTGTTATCTCCATGATTCGCCGCTCTGGGCATCCTTCCGATCATTCAGAAGCTAATCTTTCTAAAGACATTCTTGCTGACTTCAGTCTGAGCATTACTCTCACCATGTTCATGCAACTCCAAAGCTCATGATTAGCCAAGCCGTCATCCTCATGGTTCAAATGCAATAACAAACAATGGTTGATGCCTTTATCCTTTGATGCTCTGGACTACACCATGCCCTAAGTGTCTTGGGCGCTTTGATCCATGCCTTTATGCTTTCACGATGTTGTTCCATCATGCTATGTGTTGTAGTTCACTCTATGCTATCATGCTATCAATTGATTAAATACGTTAATGATATGCACAATGGCTTTATTCATTGCTTGTTATGCTTCATTATATCTTGGCTAACGAATTTTTGAGCGTAGGAAAAGAAGCTTTTGGTCCCACCGTCCAAGCATCATCATCCAAGTCCCACGGTGACTGCACTTCTCAGTTCCCCTCATGCTTATTGCTATCACCATCTCCTCCCTGTATGCATTCCTACTATATATTATCTATGCTATTAGATTATATCAAGGACCTTGTGACTTTGCTAAATCTGAAATTTGAGTTCCCCTTCATTAAAAATAATGATAATTCCAGAGGAATCTTAGTCCCACGGATAGGCCGTTGAGCCATCCAAGAGTGCGGATGATGGTTTTCTTTTGTGAGTTGGGGCGCGGATAAACAGGCTTCGGCTTAGTATCAGCTTACAAATTAGTTTCTTGACCCAGTCTCGACAGCTTAACAATATTATCCTTGATTACCTTATATTTTTGTTTGTTTTAATTTTCCCTTTAAACCCAGTATGCATTCATATAGGACTTTGAGTCAACTTTGGAAGATCATTCTGATAACTTGGTTTTGAGAGTCAATTGATCCTTAATGTTTCAAGATATGAGATATTCATTGTCGAATTGATTCCTCAGTTCGTCTTGTCGCTATTTTGGGCTATTTTCTCGAAAACTCCTTTGCTTGGATTTCTATCTTTTTATTCAATCTTCTTTTTCCTTAGATCCACCTTGGCTGTAGCACATCCACATTGGCTGGTAACCGCTCTCTGATGGTGAAACTTACAGGTTTGCGACCTGAGGTACTTCCACCGCACTAGAAGTTGATTGTCTTCTTTTATCTCCTTCATGCCCGCGTGCACCCTATTGTGTCTCCTCTGGATTTGATGTCTAGTTTTGATGCTGGAAACAGTGTGTTTAACATTAATCTGTCTCTAGCAACATTGTCTTTTTTAAGTCATTTCTTAAGTCAGAATAAAGGTAGATGCATATGCATATTGTTGCATTGAAAGGTCGATGCACATTTGAATATAAGTCTTTAAGGTCAGTGCACATCTCACATCATAGCCTATCAGGTCAGAGCATACATTCATTTCAGTACTAATAGGTCGATGGATCCTTGTATCGCGTTGAACATAAGGTCGATGCACATTTCCATATAAGTCCTGAAGGTCGGTGCACATTCCCTTGATAAGTCTATCAGGTCAGTGCATACAGTCATTCCAACCATGAATGTCGATGCATATGTAGGTTTGCGCATATTTGGATTCTCGAGACGGGTCGATGCATGTCATAGATAGGTCGTTGCAAGTGAGCTAGCGACTGCAGTAAAGGTCGATGCTAGTGGGCTAGCAATTACAGCATAGGTCGATGCATGTCATATAAAGGTCGATGCTAGTGAGCTAGCGACTGCAGCAAAGGTCGATGCTAGTGAGCTAGCGATTGCAGCATAGGACAATGCATGTCATATAAAGGTCGATGCTAGTGAGCTAGCGACTGCAGCAAAGGTCGATGCTAGTGAGCTAGCGATTGCAGCATAGGTCGATGCATGTCATGGAAAGGTCGATGCTAGTGAGCTAGTGACTGCAGCACATGTCAATGCATGTTATAGAAAGGTCGATGCTAGTAGGTCTTCACTCTCTAGGTCGATGCACCTTGTGCCTTCACTATAAAGATAGGTCGATGCACTTTCATTTTAGAGTCAGTGTTACTGACAATAAAGGTCTACCTGTATAATACTAATGTCGATGTATCTGACCTGCTGCATGTGTTAGCCATACAGTCTGATGTATCTCATTTATGCATCGACGCTCTTGAAGATTTTTTGTGCATACACTTATATGAGTTGCGTGAACTCATGAAGCATCTGAAACTGCATTTACTAATGATTATTCCATGCTTCATGAATCTCATAAATCTTTGATCTTGTTTTGACAGAAAGGAAGAACCAACATAGATCCATGATCGAACACCTGGGTGGCATAAAGGTAGTCTGCATTAAACTCACATGGAACTTAAAGTGAACCAGATCAAAGGCACGTGATCCAAGGCTGGAAGCTGAACTAATATCCTGCCACATGGATCGTCACATCTTCTACCTCTGACATGTGGCCCCTCGAAGTGTGAGCTCTGGATAAAGTAATTGAGCGGGAGTGTGTCTTCCACGCGCCCAAAATTCAAAAAGCTCAGGGGACCACCTAATCTAGCGTATGCCTATGAAAAGAGAGAATCTCTCAGTCGAACAAGACAAGAGGGAGATAGAAAAGAGCAAAAGAGACAGACGAAGAGCCAGAGGATAGAAGCAAATCAGAAGAGTAGAAGAGAGCTGGAAGAGATATAGTTAAAGAGAGAAAAAGTCTGAGAAGTGTTCGAGAGAGCAAGAGCCAGTTGCAGATAGTGAGAAGAAAACTAGAGTGTCGTATGTCTGATAAGTGGTCTGAGTGAGAAGTGAGATTGAGAGGAAGAGTTGATGTCTTGACTCCTGGATTAGATCCAGAGTCAAACTGCTCCATAGCAAGCTACATTGTTTTTCTGCTATCGTTATTTCTTTGAATCTTTTCTCTTTACATTTGAAATCGTTTGTAAGTTGTGTATCAGCAGTCCAAGCTGTGAGTCAGCGGCGAGGTGTGATTCTCGGACAGCAAGCTATGGTGCTCAGCGGCGAGGCGTGATCCTCGGTAAGCAAGCTGTGAGGCTCAGCGGTCTGGGACGTGTTCCCCAAAGCTGTGGATCAGCGGTTGTATGGATTCTATCCCCGAAGCTGTGGATCAGCCGTGTTCAAGCTGTTTGGCAGCGGAATCCTTACTCAGGTGAGTAAGGGGTGGACGTAGATCTCGAGCTCGAGATCGAACCGCCTTAAAAAATGATCTGTCCTCTGTGTGATTTTCCTTCTACTGCAAATAAATGAATGCCTAGGATCGTCCACTGTAATTCTCTAATAACTTCAACCTATTCATCTGTTACTTATGCTCAAGTTCTTAACTTGTCTGTCTGAATATATTCAGAATTTGTCTGTACTGATTCATCTAAGATTGACATTGCTTTGAACTACTTAGTAGATTTTCATTTTCATCTAATCTGCTATCGTCAACTCAGTGGTATATAAAATTGGTTCAGTTAGAAGGATAGATTACATCTATTTGGAAAACTGACCTTTGCGTGAGGAGATTTTCTAATCAACCCTACGCTAGGTACTATACTGAGTTGATTGATATATTGTTTTGGTGGTTACTGTGATTGACAGCAATTTCATAGTAGATTGTCTTGTTGATAATTCAAACTGTTGTTAGTGTTTCGATTCACAGTAGTTTACTTTAATTCCGCACTATTATTAACTACTATAGAATTTTATTTTGGGGTAAATCTATTCACCTCCCCTCTAAATCACTTGTTCATCCGTTCACACATCACGTGGTATCAGAGCCTAACTCTCCCTAAGGGCTTAACATCCCGGAGAGATTAGTTGAAATGGATGCTAGAGGTCTAACTGTTGAGGGTCATTCGACCAGTAAGCCGTCATTCTTTGATGGAAACAATTGTGATTACTGCAAGAATCGTATGCCGGTCTTCCTTCGAGCAAAGGATTATGAGATTTGGAAGGTCGTTAGTAAAGGCCCATTTGAGCTCCCTGAGGATGAGGAACTCTGGACCAGGGAGCAGATCTGTAAGTCTACATTAAACTGGAGCGCTATAAATGTCATACAGTGTGCTCTTCACCCTACTGAATTTTTGAGAGTCTCCTCCTATTCCACAGCCAAGGAAATGTGGGACAAGCTGGAGGTAATATATGAGGGAACATCTCAGGTTAGAGAGACCAAGGCTAATATGTTGGTCTCAGAATATGAAGCTTTTAAGATGAAACCTGACGAGTCTATATCTAAGATGTATGCTAGACTGATGGTTCTCACTAATGGTTTAAGAAGTCTAGGAAAGGTTTACAGTGAGTATGAAATTATTAGAAAAATTCTTAGGTCCCTGACACCTATTTGGCACACCAAGGCCACGGTTATGGAAGAGTCTAGGAACCTAGCTACTACCATTGTTGACGAACTTATTGGTTCTCTCATGACATATGAGTTGAATCTCAAGAGAGTCGATGAGTCTAATAAGAAGAAAAAACCCCTAGCACTTAAAGTGACTACTAGTAGCAAAGGGTCGTCAAGTGAACACAGTTCCTCCAGTTCAGACGAAGACCCAGATGAATTTGCTATGTTTACAAGAAAATTTAAGAAGTTCCTGAGAAAGGAAGGAAAACGGTTTAGAAGAAAGTATTTCCCAGGTAAGAAGCAATCAAAATACAAGTCTGTTACTGCTAAGAAATCTGATTGTATTGTTTGCTATAATTATAGGAAAGTCGGGCACCTAAAGGCTGATTGTCCTGAGCTGCAGAAGGAGAAACAACCCAGGTGGAAGAACAAGCAAGGAAAAGCTATGATAAGTACTTGGAGCGATGAAGATGAAGGCAGTCAGAGCAGTACATCTGATAGCGAGGAAGAAGACAAGCACTGTCTGATGGCCAGAAGAAAGGAGGAAGAGAAAACAGATGATGATGTAAGTTCTCCTTTTGAAAATTACACTCATAGTGATTGGGAAGATGCATATGCTGAAATCTTTGATAAATATGATGATGTACGTAAGGAGAACAAATATCTCAAAAAGAAAATTAACTCTCTTGTTCATGATACTTTGTTAAATGACAGGATTGTATGTTTAGAGAAAGAAAATTCTGATTTAAAATTTTCTCTTGCTGAAAGAGATGAATACAAGACTGTGTTGAAAGAACTAAAGTATGAAAATGATCACTTGAAAAACATCATTGATGAATTAAAAATCAGAATGCAAAAATTTTAGAAAGAAACCAAACTTGCAAATGAAAAATATGATGCCATTAATGGTGTGAATAAAGAATTGAAAAAGACAATTAAGAACTTAGAAAAAGAAAATGAGGATAAACAACATTCCCTAGAAGGCATGACACAGAGAACTGAAAATCTGAATGCCATTTTGGGAACAAAGGTGTACTTTAGAAGGGAAGGATTGGGTTTTAACCCAGCAAATAAGAAAAGGTTTGATGTGAAGACCATTTCCTTTGTTGCTGAAAAAGGAACATCCAAATACAAACTTTTAATAAAAATGAACTCTGAAGAAAACAAAAACAAAGAATCTATCAAAAATAATGGTCATAACAAGCCCAGTGCCAAGGACAAGGGCAAAGAGAAGGTAGAGGTGTCTACTGGATCCAGTACACACACCACTGCTCCTCACGCTAAGGGACAGGTTAGGGGTCAGCCAGCAAAATCCAAAGTCCAAAGAACCCCCAAAACCAAGATAACCCGGCCTTAACAGAAAGGTCGATGCAACAACCAACCTGCACCGACGCACATCTCTTCTGGTTTTAGGTCTTTTAGAAACCAAAGTCAAAGTAGCGACACCTCAGGTCGATGCTACTACTATAGTGCACCGACCTATCCATCATTCCATAACTCCTATCGTTACACTTCTAGCAGGAAAGGTTGAGGTAGCCTCTATATGAGGTCAATGCAGCAGAATGTTCATAATTCATATACTAGTCAGGTGCATCGACCTTACCACTAGACTACATCTATGCAACCTAGGTTCAGAACCTTCATGAACCAGAACTTATATAACTTTGTCCATCCTATGTCTGGTCAGCCTAGGGTCTATAGTGCATATACTTCTTCCAATGCCAAATGGACAAATAATCTGCATAAAAATTCTCACTATGTTAAGAACAAGAATGCCACACTAAATAAAATGAAAACAAAAACTGAAAGTGGCAAGAAAAGACAGGAAGATCTGAAAGCTAATAAATCCACAATTCAAGTCAAACAAATGTGGATACCAAAATATTTACTATCTTGTCTGAATGAGTTAACTGCTGTTATGGGGCCCAAACAGTCTTGGGTTCCAAAATTTTCTACTTGATTCGCTATGCAGGTATGCCTGACAGCCAATCACAACAGATGGTACCTTGACAGTGGCTATCCCAGGCACATGACCGGGGACAAAGGAATGTTTTGCATGCTGATAGAGAAGGATGCTGGTCATGTTACCTTCGAAGGTAATACCAAAGGAAAAATAATTGGATCAAGTAAAGTTGGTAAGTGCTCTTCATGCTATATTGATGAGGTTTTATTAGTTAAAGGCCTTGCCTACAATCTGCTTAGTATTAGTCAACTATGTGATAAGGGTCATAAAGTTATTTTTGACTCTCTTGCATGTAATATTTTTGAACCCAATTCTGAAACTGTGAAATTCACTGGTAGAAGAGTCAATAACATCTATATGGTAGATTTAGATGATGTAGCACACACAAATTTGTGTCTCACTATTAATAAGGATGACTTAACTTACCTGTGGCATCGCAGGATAGGTCATGCCAGCTATAATGTGTTGCATAAGTTGAATAAATACAGCATGATAAGAGGTCTTTCTGAAATATCTTTTAAGGAAAATAATAAAATCTGTGAGGCTTGTACCCAGTGCAAGCAGACTAGAAAGTCATTTAAATCCAGAATTGAAAACATGTCTTCCAAATCTTTTGAGTTGATTCATATGGACATATTTGGACCTACTAGATCAGCTAGCTTATCTGGTAGAAGATATGGATATGTTTTAGTAGATGACTTTTGTAGATTCACTTAGGTATTTTTTTTAACTCACAAAAATAATGCCTTTGAAGAATTTCAAAAATTTTACCATAGAATAAAACAGACTAGTGAGCAGTCTATTTCTACTATTCTGTCTGACCATGGTGGTGAGTTTGAAAACTCATAGTTTGATGAATTCTATAGGAAAAATGGGATCAACCATAGGTTCTCTTCACCAAGGACTCCATAGCAGAATGGAGTGGTTGAAAGGAGAAACAGAACTTTGGTGGAGATGGCTCGGACTATGGTGGTTGAAGACAACTTGCCTAGAAGGTTTTGGGCTGAGACAGTAAATACCTCCCGTTACATCATAAACAGCGCCTTGGCAAGACCTTTTACTCAAAAGACTCTCTATGAGATACTGAAAGGTGAGAAACCTTCACTAGCACATTTCAAGGTCTTTGGTTGTAAATGCTTTATTCATGTTAACTCTAAAAGAGACCTTGATAAATTTGAACCTAAAAGTGAACCTGGAATCTTTCTAGGTTATTCTGAAAAATCTAGAGCCTATAGGATCTATAACATTAATTCTCAAACTATTGAGGAATCACCACACATTGTCTTTGATGAATCCTCTAATAAATTTGAAACAGATTTCTGCAGGGACAAAATTGATGGAGAAATCCTTGAGAATAAAGAAGAGTAGGATGCAGAACCAGTTGAAGAAGGTGAGACTGAAGGATCTGAAGTTCAAGGGGAGGTAATTGAAAATTCAGGTAATCAGCTTACCAACGTTAAAGTTCTTAGAGATCATCCTCTAGGGAATGTAATTGGTAACCTGAATGAACCCCCTAGTACTAGATCACATTTCAGGATAAAAAATGAACTTAATTCTTTTGCATTAGTCACACAAGTAGAACCCAAAAACATTGAATGTGCCTTAAAGGATGAGCATTGGATAAATGCCATGCATGACGAATTGAATCAATTTGAAAGGAACAAGGTATGGCACCTAGTTCCTAAACTATAACATGGCTCAGTTATAGGCACTAGATGGGTCTTTAGAAATAAAACTAATGAGCATGGAAAGGTAGTCAGAAATAAGGCTAGGCTTGTAGCACAGGGGTACAATCAGGAATTTGGAGTAGACTCTGAGGAATCTTTTGCCCCTGTAGCTAGACTAGAAGCCATTAGGATACTTCTAGCCTTTTCTTGTAGCTTAAGAATAAAACTTCAGCAGTTGGATGTGAAATATGCTTTCTTAAATGGGTTAATAAAAGAGGATGTTTTTGGTAAACAACCTCCTGGATTTGAATGCACTGACTTTCTTGATCATGTGTATAAATTAGATAAGGCACTCTATGGACTTAAACAAGCTCTCAGGGCATGGTACGACATGTTAAGCTCTTTCCTCACAGGTAAAGGATATTCAAGAGGTGAGGTTGACCAAACTTTATTTACCAAGGTAAACAACAAAGATATCCTTGTTGTTCAAATCTATGTAGATGACATAGTGTTTGAGTCAACTAAACCTTCTATGTGTGAGGAATTTTCTAAGTTAATGACTAATGAATTTGAAATGAGCTTAATGGGAGAATTGAAGTTTTTTCTTGGATTGCAGGTTAATCAAATTTCAGAAGGAAGCTTCATCACACAGTCCAAATACATCAGAGATTTGATAAAGAAATACAAGCTGGAAAATCTCAAAGAGATTACTGCACCTATGGGCACATCAACTAGTCTTGATGCTAACCCAAAAGATAAATTGGTTGATACCAAATTATATAGAGGTATGATCGGATCTCTTTTGTATCTTACTGCATCTTGCCCAGATATACAATTTTCAGTGTGTTTATGTGCTAGATTTCAAGTTAGTCCTAAGGAGTCTCACATGAGTGCAGTGAAAAAGATTTTTAGGTATTTATCAGGCACCCTTGATTTAGGTCTATGGTATCCTACTAGGTGTGAGCTTGAACTTGTAGCTTACACTGATGCAGACTATGCTGGGTGTAGGATAGATAGAAAGAGCACTAGTGGATATTGTCAATATCTAGGTGGTTGTCTAGTGTCTTGGGCATCTAAGAAGTAACACATTGTTGCTCTCTCCACTGCTGAAGCTGAGTATGTTGCAGCAGGGAATTGTGCAGCCCAAGTACTCTAGATAAAACACCATCTCATTCACTATCACATGAAATTCAGATGCATTCCTATTGTGTGTGATAATACCAGTGCTATTTCCTTGACTAAAAATCATGTTCATCACTCTAGGACTAAGCATATTGAAATAAAACACCACTTCTTGAGATATGAAGTAAGTAAGAATGAAATTGAGCTGCATTTTATAGAATAAGAAAAAAAATTGCTGATATATTTACTAAACCTCTTGGGAATGAAAGGTTTAAATTCTTAAGGAGAGAACTAGGTTTGTGTAAATTTCAGCATGATGATTGATTACTTAATTTCATTCTTGTAAGAAATAAATATCTTATTTATGATGCTTTGTATGTCTATGATTCACTCTATCACATGATTTCAGTAGTTGTCATTGCAGAAAATGTCTTGCACTTTGTCTATCTTGATCTTAAGGGTATATCAATTGGTGTGATGGGAAAAGGGCAGATATCTTCTGTCTCGAAACCCACACTATGTGTAGAGGCTTGTCCTCCGCCAAGTGCCCTGAGTCAAGATTTTGTCTTAGTCTTGCATTTCATTAATTGTTCATAGGTCAAAATGTTGTGTCCAATAATAGTGCACATAAACAGGGGGAGTAAGTGTTCAAAAATTATTTTTAGTCTATCCTCTAGTGCATATTGATAGGGGGAGTTCGGAATGAAATTGAGTCAGTTCAGGTCCAAGTTGTTGCATCTTTGCATCAGTAAGTGTTTCTGTACACCTTCTTACAATCCTGACGTTGAAATCTCAGATATTCACATCATTTCTGAAATCTCAGTAGCTCTTTGCTTGGTATCAGATTTTCCTAGGACACTCATTGATTTCCATCTCTTGACATCAACCTCCTAAAAAGTCGTTGCTCTTCATATGACTCTGAAATAATGACAAACTGATGATCAGTTCATTACTCTAAGCTACTAAAATCAGAAATCTTCTCTTATAAGAATCTATGATGCTCCATGAATGAACTGATGGTTTAAGCTTAATAAATTTTAGAGTCTGAAGACTGAACTCAATGGACTAGACTGTTGATCATAATTAATAGCTCTCAACTATTTCTCACATGTAATGACTAGTAAAGTCTTCCAAAGTCTGAAAGTTCTTGAATTAATGATTTTTTAGTTGAGAAACTTGGAGTGTGTATTATTTTTAAACAAGTCTTTCTATAAAACCAAAGGGCAGCAATGACAAAATAATGAGCCAACATGATTGTAGGTAGAGCAATGACTGAATGCACTGAGAAACTGAGTACTTTATCAAAGAAATGGAGAAAAACTCATGTCATGAAGTGCTTCAAGTTATCTCTGTTCAAAAGTCAAAACAGAATGGGGAGTTTCACTAAGTAACTAGGGGTACTGGCGTCTAATCAACGTGTACCCTTATGCAAAAAGGTGCAAACTACTTCTAATGTTCTGATACTTGAAATAGTATGGTAAATTCTGCTAAGTAGCTAGGGGTACTGGCATCTAATCAACGTGTACCCTTATACAAAAAGGCACGGATTATACCCAACTTTTCTGAATTGTTAAACAAAATTCTTGCTGTAACCCTAAGGTGAAAAATCAGAACTATGAAATTGTGTAAAGTCAATACATATTCTAGTCACTCCTAAAGAAATTTGATGATTTTTGGATGAGTAGGATAAAGAAAGACTACATTCGTCATGATTCATATAGTTCGGGTTTATTGCTACTAGGGGTTAATGCAAACTTATTCAGGGAGCCCAGTTGTTAAACTCTAACCTTTATTATTCTTAAACCAGAACTCTATCAAAAATGCATTATATAGAAGCTTATAACTGAAGAATTTGAGCTATGTATGCTTGATTAATGAAAGATAAATCAGTTTGCCAATCAGTTCTCTCCTACATTTTTACAGCCTTAATATTGTTATAACTTTTTCTCACATCACTAAAAAATCCTATTGTCTCTATCTATTCCTTGTTTGTTGATGGCAAAGGGGGAGAGATTTTGATGGTTTGAAGGCTAGCTGGAAAAAGGGGGAGAGTTTGAGTTTGCCTTGTTTGACTGTGTGATTGTCTATGTTTTTTCATGTGCTATCTATGCATGTCTGTCTTCTACTGCTCTTGACTATGACCTTTGCATATTCTGACTCATATCATACTATGTGTTGCCATCAAAATATTATAATATTGCCATCATCAAAAAGGGGGAGAATGTTGTGTCTCCTCTGGATTTGATGTCTAGTTTTGATGTCTAATTTTGATGCTGGCAACAGTGTGTTTAACATTAATCTGTCTCTGGAAACGTTGTCTTTTTCAAGTCATTTCTTAAGTCAGAATAAAGGTCGATGCATATGCATATTGTTGCATTGAAAGGTCGATGCACATTTGAATATAAGTCTTTAAGGTCAGTGCACATTTCACATCATAGTCTATCAGGTCAGAGCAAAAATTCATTCCAGTACTAAGAGGTCGATGCATCCTTGTATCGCGTTGAACATAAGGTCGATGCACATTTCCATATAAGTCCTGAAGGTCGGTGCACATTCACTTGATAAGTCTATCAGGTCAGTGCATACAGTCATTCCAACCATGAAGGTCGGTACTTATGTAGGTCTGTGCATATTTAGATTCTAGAGACAGGTCGATGCATGTCATAGATAGGTCGATACAAGTGAGCTAGCGACTGCAGTAAAGGTCGATACTAGTGGGCTAGCAATTACAGCATAGGTCGATACATGTCATATAAAGGTCAATGCTAGTGAGCTAGCGACTGCAGTAATGGTCGATGCTAGTGAGCTAGCGATTGTAGCATAGGTCAATGCTTGTCATATAAAGGTCGATGCTAGTGAGCTAGCGACTGCAGCAAAGGTCGATGCTAGTGAGCTAGCGATTGCAGCATAGGTTGATGCATGTCATGGAAAGGTCGATGCTAGCGAGCTAGTGACTGCAGCACAGGTCAATGCATGTTATAGAAGGGTCGATGCTAGTAGGTCTTCACTCTCTAGGTCGATGCACCTTGTACATTCACTGTAAAGATAGGTCGATGCACTTTCATTTCAGAGTTAGTGTTACTGACAATAAAGGTCAACCTGTATAATACTAAGGTCGATGTATCTGACCTGCTGCATGTGTTAGCCATACAGTCTGATGTATCTCATTTATGCATCGACGCTCTTGAAGATTTTCTACGCATACACTTATATGAGTTGCCTGAACTCATGAAGCATCTGAAACTACTTTTACTAATGATTATTCCATGCTTCATGAATCTCATAAATCTTTGATCTTGTTTTGACAGAAAGGAAGAACCAACTCCGATCCATGATCGAACACCTGGGTGGCATAAAGGCAGTCTACATTAAACTCACGTGGAACTTAAAGTGAACCAGATCAAAGGCACATGATCCAAGGTGGGAAGCTGAACTAATGATCGTCACATCTTCTACCTCTGACACATGGCACCTCGAAGTGTGAGCTCTGGATAAAGTAATTGAGCGAGAGTGTGTCTTCCACGCGCCCAAAATTCAAAAAGCTCAGGGGACCACCTGATCCAGCTTACGCCTATAAAAAGATAGAATCTGTCAGTCGAACAAGATAAGAAGGAGATAGAAAAGAGCTGAAGAGACACACTGTAATATCTTGGGTCTAATGGATCTTTATCGCAGGGCTTTCGGATAGCTTTTGTGGGTCCTGAGTTGTGTTTTACGATCCACGTGGGTTTTTCTCTCGTACAAGTTACGGAATTCCGTGGTGAGTTTATTTTTAAGTTCATCGACTCAAGGATGCTACAGTTACATTGTGCTCCTTCCGAGGATCATTTAAACTATTTTTTCGTATTTTTCTGAATTACTACATTTTGGGGCTAAAAATCAAATTTTACAGAAATTGCAAAATTTCCTAATTTCCTTTTCTATTTCTTCTTTTCTCTCCTTCCTCTCTCCTCACCGTCGATCACTTCCTCTCTCTTATTCTCTCTCCTCTCTTCTCCTCTCTCCGCGGGGAGCGCGACCGTGGCGAGGTGGGCGAGCTAGGGACGTCGTGGAGTTGATCTAGCGCGTGATGGGGCAATGAATGGAGTGTGGCGTTGGTGCGATCCCACGGTGGATTCAAAGCCGACGTGACGGGTTCGTGAGATGGTTTTTGACGCAATTTAGCCGTTTCAGTGCGCTAGAACTTTGGTGGAGGTAGGGAGATGGATGCCGTACTCTTCTTCTATGTTCCCTCGTGATTTTGAGCTAAACAGTGCGAGAACGAGTGGGTTTTACCTTGCTTTGGGTGAAAGCATGTTCGGGGGGTGTGAGTCGGGTTCACCTTCTCAGGCGACGGTTTCTAACCTAATTAGTGTTATTTCAATCCCTGGCATGTTAGCATTCCATTTCCGCTAGTTTCGTTGTGATTGGTTGTCATTTGGGACCGGTATGAGCCCGGGAACCCATGTGCCTCATTTTGGGTCGATTCGGTAGAATCGCTTGTTTCTTGTCATTTTGATGTCAAATTGATCCCTTCCGGTCTGTGGAAGGTGTGTGTCGCTATTAGGGTTGTTTCCCCTTCGTTTTAGGGCGAATAGGGCGTGGAACGGCCGGGTTTGGTCATTCCCTATTTTTCCCATTGGGACACCTTAGCGGTTGTACCAGTGACCGTTTGGGTACTTTAAATGGTCCAGGGGTGACCGTTTGGTTCATTGTCGGTTCTAAGTCGGTTCGGGTCTATGCTGTCATACGATAGACCGTTTGGGTTGGCTAGCGGCCCATTAGAGGACCGTTAAACCTTGTGAAATGGTCTATTGGGGACCGCTAGGCTCGTGTGTGTATGTCGGTTGGGCCAAGCAGTCATGCGATAGACCGCAAGGCTAGTCTAGGTGGTTTAGTGTATGACCGCTAAGCTCAGTTTTTGTCGGTTCGTTGGTTTTTAAGTCGGTTGGGCTAGCGGTCCTAGACCTGACCACTTAGTGACCTTGGTGGCCCTTTGGGTGACCGCTTAGGTGGTTTGACTGGGTTAAGTGGGTTCGGGCATTGACTGGGTCTAGCGGCCAGGTCCATGACCGCTATAGTGTTCTGGCGGCCCTGCGATAGACCGCATGCCCCTGTGTTTTTGTAGTTGGTTGGCTAGCGGCCCTTTGGCTGACCGCTTGGTCTTTCTGGCAGTCAGGCATGCGACTGTTTATTCCCCATTTTTCTGTTTTCTTTATGTTTGGCCTCCAATTGTCTTGGCTTACTCTTGTGGTTTATCCCTAGTCCTGTGCATGTCTTGGACGTCCTATGAGGGCTATGACCATGTTGTGGGGTGGCCGGGAGTGCCATTATATCGAGTACTGTTACGTACTGCTTTAGTGTCATGATTGGTTTCTAGTCAACCCGGTGTGATCCAGTGGTTGACATGTGACCTTGTGAATGTCTTGGTGATCTTGTATGGATCGAGACGTGGCTTTGGACGCCTTGAGGTGTTGTCTTATCTCGGCTTGCATGTCCATGTGCTTTGAGAGTCTTGGTGATCCCTTAGGTCTCCGTGATTGTGTTATGCGGATGTGTGGATCCGACTGTCCTATGCCATTTCATTTATAAGTGTTTTATCATGCTTTGGCTTGGGGATTAGGCGGATTGGCGACATGTTACCGCTTTGTGCAATGATCTTGACCCCGAGTCTTGTGACTCAAGGATCGTTGTGTCGGCAGGTCTGGTTGTCTGTCCTGAGTCAGGTGGCAGTTTGGTATGCTACCTTGTGTCTTGCATTTGATGCTTCATAGTACGTGCGATAGTGCGTGCTTAGCCTATCTGTACTTCAGCACTAGTGTTTTGGAGTCTCTGTGTGTCTAGTGAGACTCCGCTAGTCGTAGCCCGGTGACACTTTCCTGTGTGTCGGCCCATCTTGGAGTGGTGGCGGGGTGAGTTTCCAATATACGGTTTTTAGGCTAGTTTCCGTGGACTCCTTTGTCTTGTAGTAGCGTCCTACTTGGGGAGAAAACTAGCTACAGGCCTGGCTCAAGGCATTGAGCTTGTGTGTGCACACATGGTCAGGGACGTTTGGACGAGCGCCGACGGGCGTGACCCTGACTAGTCACTCGTTACAGTAGTTCTGTTGCTCCTTGTACTATGTACTGTTGTTCCTTGTACTTGGCTCTTTGTGTGTGTCTCAGTTATCGTCGTTCTAGGCGAGTACGAGATACTTGAGGCGCAGTGTAAGACATCAGTGGACGCATCTGGTTGTTCTTCTAGTGAGGAGGTGCTTCTGTCACTTGACACATAACTCTCATGACGCGTGTTTTCATCATTGGTTTCCGAGTAGCCTGTGCGTGGCTTCACTCGAGGTCCAGTCTTGTGTAGCGTACATGAAGGTGAGCTCGTGTATGTTGTGTCTTTAACTATGTAGATCTTTTCTAGGGCTTTTGCCTGTTTCTGTAGGCTTCAGCTATGGAGCTAATGCTTTGTTGACGGATCGGTAACGCCCAACTTTATGAGATCGGGGTTCACCTTTCTGTTGCTGTTCGGAGTAGCTTAGAGAGCCATGGTTCGATCGACTGCCGTGTTTCTGGTTAGTACGACTTTACCTTTTCCTTTAGTTGTTCTTACTCTTGTTCTTACAGCTTTACTGTTGTAGTTAGTAATGCTGTTACTTCTGTTCTTCCTGCTTTACTGTTTAGCGCTGTTTAGCGTGTTACTGCGTTGTTTCAGTGGGGATCTGCGTGACCCCTACTGAGCCAGTGACACGAGACTCACCCCTACTTTTTAGGTGTGGTCATTCTTCTTCCTCATGGTTCGAGGCTTCGTCCGGTAGTTCGTTGTTACTAGCGTTGCCAGCGTTACCTGTTTCGGGCTTCCCCCGACTTCGTGTACGTTCTCTTTTCTGTTGCACTGTACTTGCCTTAATTTGGACTGGAGTCTGTTAATTGTTAATTAAAAAATTAATTTTATTTCTACTACTTTAGCAAACCTGATCATTGAAATATTAATTGCTTACTGCTTTATCTGGGACTTCAATGTACCACACACACTCATTTTATCCCTTTAGAACTTTACCGCTCTTGGGAGGCCTCGCAGGATCTAAGTGGTATCTGGTTTACCCAGTATCCGGAGCTTGGGTCGTCACAGTTGGTATCAGAGCTGTGTTATGTGAAAGTACATGAGAATTCGGGATATTGCCGTATTCAGAGTCTTTAAGGTCTAGGACAGTCGACAGCTGACATCGTTTTGCGATTATTTAGCGTTTTACCTTCGCGTGTGGTCTTGTGCGTGCTGTGTTGGCACTGTGCAAGATGGTTTTGCTCTCGTCAAGATGTGACGGAGTGCTTTTCTTTTATCATGGTGTTTTTTCTTGGTTATGCTGTACTTGGCAGAGTTCGCCGACAGGCGTGAATCTGTAGTGCACTATTCGAGATTTTTCCGTGGCTTGTTCAGGTGGCTAGTGACTTTATAATTGGTGTGATGACCGTACACATTTTTATGTTATTTTGGTCGTCCCATCTCGAGTTTGTTCAGCCCCTGAGTTGTTAAGCTGGTGTTGAAGTGGTCGATTAGATGGCTTGATTGAGAGAATGCTCGGGCGAACCTAGGATTTTCCTTCCTGGTGAGCTACTGTTAGTCGAGCTTGATTCTTCTCATCCTGTCTTGTGGTGTCTTTTCGAGGTAAGCCTTGGAAGTGCTGTCTTGGTGAAGCCTTTGTCCTGTGTCTGCTTAAGTGTGGACTGTGTTAGTTCTGAGCCTGATCTGCTCTTTGTTCGACGGTTGCTTGGCTTTGGACCCAATTTTTGGATTGGGGGGCCGTTGTGCACCATGTTCGTCGTGCCGTGTCTGGCGGCTATTGTGCTATGAAGGATCGGTGATTGTTTCAGAACGTGAGGATGAGATGAGACAGGTGTTCTTTGTGCATTGTGCTGAAGCTGGTGCTCTTACTGGTGTGCACTTTGGCGACTTGTGATCGACTGTTAGAAGGATCGGTACTCGAGGCATGGTACATTATGATTTCATGTATTGCGATGGCGCCATGTTGTGCTGATATGCGGATGCTGAGTTGTTCTTGATGCCTGTGTGCATTGTATTGAGTGTGCAGCATAAGCGTGTGGGCTGATAACCCACGGATCAGGATCGTGAAGTTGGAAGATTCTGGCCGGTCGAGAGGATTATTTTACTCGATGTGACTTCGTCTTGGCTAAGTGTGCCTTGATGTTGTTGGTTGATGTGCCATTGTTCGGAGAAATCCGGGTTGTTGGCACTGGCATGTGTGAGAGTTAGGGGGAATCTATCAGCGTAAATGCTGGTCGAGTACCCTTTGCTTCTCTGTAACTTTTCTTGGATGTTGTGCTCTCGGGGCAAATCGTGGTCCTTGAGATGCGTTCTCCGAGATTATTGTTGTTGTTGTGGGTCCTTGTTGGTGAGCTGTTCGCAGTATGGTTTGTATGTTAGCCATGTGTTCAGCCGTAATTATTCCTTGATGTGACCCAACTTGCAGTTGTGTCCTGTGGTTCTGTGTTGCGAACGGAGCTAGGATTTTACAGGTGTTGTCGTCGTCGTTGTTGTTGTTGTTATGCTGTGTTCAGCATGGGAGGAGTTCCCTGTGAGTCTGATTTGGCATTGTGTGGACCAAGGTCTTGTCGGTTAGTTTTGCTGTACTCTTCTACCGTGGTAGAGTTGGCTTGTGACTCGAATCAGATGTAATGTCTGAGTGAGGACTGACCTAATTATGCTCGTGGTCCAGTGCTATCGTTGGCGTTCTATGTGCCAATTTTGTTGTTCTCCTTGGCACGGAAGCCGATGATGTTGTTGAGCTGTCAGCTGAGAGGACTATGTTTCCTTGTTTAAGCTGATGCTTGTTGTGTCTGCCGTGTGTTTTATCGGTAGTTGTTTTCGTGGCATGAGTCGTGTCTCCTTTCCCTGTGAGACGTAAGCGACGTTGCCTTGTTTCGGAAGTGTCGGACTTGTGTTCAGTTGGGTACCGTGTGTGTTCTTTGGATCGGTATGCCTAGAGATCCAGAGCGTATGCCTGTGATTGTGGTCTGGCAGTGTTCCTCTGAATTGTATTTTTTGAGAATTGTGTTATTGTGTTTTGTGGCTTGACTTATGCTTGGAGAGCGTATCCAGCATTTCAGTTGTTCTTCCCCTTTTCACTTGTTAGCTCCTTGAATTTCAAGGGCGAAATTCCTGTAAGGGGGGGAGGACTGTAATATCTTGGGTATAATGCATCTTTATCGCAGGGCTTTCAGATAGCTTTTGTGGGTCCTGAGTTGTGTTTTACGATCCACGCGGGTTTTTCTCTCATACAAGTTACAGAACCCCATGGTGAGTTTATTTTTAAGTTCATCGACTCGAGGACGCTACAATTGCGTTGTGCTCCTTCCGAGGATCGTTTAGACTATTTTTCCATATTTTTCTGAATTAGTGCATTTTCGGGCTAAAAATTGGATTTTACGAAAATTGCAAAATTTCCTAATTTCCTTTTCTATTTATTCTTTTCTCTCCTTCCTCTCTCCTCACCGTCGATCACTTCCTCTCTCTCGTTCTCTCTCCTCTCTTCTCCTCTCCCCCTGGGGCGCGCGACCGTGGCGAGGTGGGCGAGGCAGGGACGTCGTGGAGTTGATCGGGCGCGTAATGTGGTAATGAATGGAGCGTGGCGTTGGCGTAATCCCTCGGTGGATTCAAAGCTGACGTGACGGGTTCGTGAGATGGTTTTTGGCGCTGTTTAGTCGTTTCGGCGCGCTAGAACTTCGGTGGAGGTTGGGAGATGGACGCCCTACTCTTCGTCTATGTTCCCCCGTGATTTCGAGCTAAACGGTGCGAGAACGAGTGGGTTTTACCTCGTTTTGGGCAAAAGCATGTTCGGGGGGTGTGAGCTGGGTTCGCCTTCTCAGGTGACGGTTTCTAGCCTAATTAGTGTTATTTCAATCCCTGGCATGTTAGCATTCCATTTCCGCTAGTTTCGTTGTGATTGGTTGTCATTTGAGACCGGTATGAGCCCGGGAACCCATGTGACTCATTTTGGGTCGATTCAGTAGAATCGCCCATTTCTGATCGTTTTGATGTCAAATTGGTCCCTTCTGGTCTTTGGAAGGCATGTGTCGCTATTAGGGTTATTTCCCCTTCGTTTTAGGGTGAACGGGGCATGGAACGGCCGGGTTCAGCCATTCCTCTATTTTTCCCGCCATGACGCCTTAGCGGTCGTACCAGTGACCGTTTGGGTACTTTAAACGGTCTAGGGGTGACCGTTTGGTTCATTATCGGTTCTAAGTCGGTTCGGGTCTATGCGGTCATACGATAGACTATTTGGGTTGGCTAGCGGCCCATTGGAGGACCGTTAAGCCTTGTAAAATGGTCTATTGGGGACCGCTAGGCTCGTGTGTGTGTGTCAGTTTGGCCAAGCGGTCACGCGATAGACCGCAAGGTTGGTCTTGGCAGTTTAGTGTATGACCAGTAAGCTCCATTTATGTCGGTTTGATGGTTTTTAAGTCGATTGGGCTAGCGGTCCTAGCCTTGACCGCTTAGTCACCTTGGCGGCCCTTTGGGCAACTGCTTAGGTGGTTTGACTGGGTTAATTCGGTTCGGGCATTGATTGGGTCTAGCGGTCAGGTCCATGACCGCTACAGTCTTCTGGCGGCCCTGCGATAGACCGCATGCCCCTGTGTTTTAGTAGTTGGTTGGCTAGAGGCCCTTTGGCTGACCGCTTGGTCTTTCTAGTGGTCAGGCATGTGACCGTTTATTCCCCATTGTTCTATTTTCTTTATGTTTGGTCTCCAATTGTCTTGGCTTACTCTTGTAGTTTGTCCCTACTCCCGTGGATGTCTTGGACGTCCTATGAGGGTGATGACCATGTTGTGGTGTGGCCGGGAGTGCCATTATATCGAGTAGTGTTTCGTACTGCTTTAGAGTCATGATTGGTTTCTGGTCAAACCGGTGTGATCCAGTGGTTGACATGTGACCTTGTGAATGTCTCAGTGATCCTGTATGGATCGAGACGTGGCTTTGGACGCCTTGAGGTGTTGTCTTATCTCGGTGTACGTGTCCATGTGCTTTAAGGGTCTTGGTGATCCCTCAGGTCTCCGTGATTGTGTTATGCGGATGTGTGGATCCGGCTGTCCTGCGTTGTTTCCTTTATAAGTGTTTTATCGTGCTTTGGCTTAGGGATTAGGCTGATTGGCGGCGTGTTACCTCTTTGTGCAATGATCTTGACCCCGAGTCTTGTGACTCAAGGATCGTTATGTCGGCAGGTCTTGTTGTCTGTCCAGAGTCTGGTGGCAGTCTGGTATGCTACCTTGTCTCTAGCGTCTGGTGCTTCGTAGTACGTGCGACAGTGCGTGATTAGTCTGTCTGTACTTCAGCACTAGTGTTTTGGAGTCTATGTGTGTCTAGTGAGCCTCTGCTAGTCGTAGCCCGGTGACACATTCCTGTGTGTCGGCCCACCTGGGAGTGGTGGCGGGGTGAGTTTCCGATATACGATTTTTAGGCTAGTTTCCGTGGACTCCTTTGCCTCGCAGTAGCATCCTACTGGGGGAGAAAACTAGCTAGAGGCATGGCTCAAGGCATTGAGCTTGTGTGTGCACACGTGGTCAGGGGCGTTTGGATGAGCGCCGACGGGCGTGACCATGACTAGCACACGTTACTATAGTTCTGTTGCTCCTTGTACTAGGTATTGTTGTTCCTTGTACTTGGCTCTTTCCGTGTGTCTCAGTTACTGCCGTTCTAGGCAAGTACGAGATACTTGAGGCACAGTGTAAGACGTCAGTGGACGCATCTGGCTGTTCTTCTAGTGAGGAGGTGGTTCTATCACTTGACACATAACTCTCGTGACACGTGTTTTCATCATTGGTTTTTGAGTAGCCTGTGCGTGGCTTCACTCGAGGTCCAGTCTTGTGTAGCGTACACGACGGTGAGCTCGTGTATGTTGTGTCTTTAATTGTGTAGATCTTTTCTATGGGTTTTGCCAGTTTCTATAGGCTTTAGCTATAGATGATGAGGGCATATCCCGGCTGTGCCACATCAATAGAGCTAGTGCTTTGTCGCCGGATCGGTAACGCTCGACTTTGTGAGATCGGGGTTCGCCTTTCTATTGCTGTTCGGAGTAGCTTAGAGAGTCGTGGTTCGATCGGCTGCCGTGTTTCTGGTTTGTACAGCTTTACCTTTTCCTTTTGTTGTTCTTACTCCTGTTCTTACAGGTTTAGTATTGTAGTTAGTACTGCTGTTACTTCTATTCTTCCTACTTTACTGTTTAGCGTTGTTTAGAGTGTTACTGCGTTGTTTCCAGTGGGGATCTGCGTGACCCCTACTGAGCCAGTGACACGAGACTCATCCCTGCTTTTCAGGTGTGTTCGTTCTTCTTCCTCGTGATTCGAGGCTTCGTCCGGTAGTTCATTGTTGCTAGCGTTACCTGTGTCAGGCTTCCCCCTACTTCAATGTACGATCTCTTTTCTGTTGCACTGTACTTGCCTTAATTTGGACTGGACTCTGTTAATTTAAATTTTTAATTGAAAAAGTAATTTTATTTCTGCTACTTTAGCAAACCTGATCATTAAAATATTAATTGCTTACTGCTTTATCTGGGACTTCAATGTACCACACACACTCCTTTTATCCCTTCGGAGCTTTATCGCTCTTGGGAGGCCTCGCAGGATCCAAGTGGTATCGGGTTTACCCGGTATCCGGAGCCTGGGTCGTCACATAGACGAAGAACCAGAGGATAGAAGCAAATCAGTAGAGTAGAAGAGAGCTGGAAGAGCTATAGTTAAAGAGATAAAAGGTCTGAGAAGTGTTCGAGAGAGCAAGAGCCAGTTTCAGATAGTGAGAAGAAAAACAGAGTGCCGTAAGTCTGAGAAGTGGTCTGAGTGAGAAGTGAGATTGAGAGGAAGAGCTGCTGTCTTGACTCCTGGATCAAATCCAGAGTCAAACTGCTCCATAGCGAGCTACATTGTTTTTCCGTTATCGTTATTTCTTTGAATCTTTTCTCTTTACGTTTGAAATTGTTTGTAAGCTGTGTATCAGTAGTCCAAGCTGTGAGTCAGCGGTGAGGTGTGATCCTTAGACAGCAAGCTGTGGTGCTCAGTGGCGAGGCGTGATCCTCGGTAAGCAAGTTGTAAGGCTCAGCGGTCTGGGACTTGTTCCCCAAAGCTGTGGATCAGCCGTGTTCAAGCTGTTTGGCAGTGGAATCCTTACTCAGTTGAGTAAGGGGTGGACATAGATCTCGAGCTCGAGATCGAACCACCTTAAAAATTGATATGTCCTCTGTGTGATTGACTTCCTTCTACTGCGAATAGATGAATGCCTAGGATCGTCCACTGCAATTCTCTAATAACTTCAACCTATTCATATGTTACTTACGCTCAAGTTCTTAACCTGTCTGTTGGAATATATTCTGAATTTGTCTATACTGATTCATCTAAGATTGACATTGCTTTGAACTGCTCAATAGATTTTCATTTTCATCTAATCTGCTATCGTCAACTCAGTGGTATATAAAATTGGGTCAATTAGAAGGATAGATTACATCTATCTAGAAAACTGACCTTTGCGTGTGGAGATTTTCTAATCAACCCTCCACCAGGTACTATACTGAGTTGATTCATATATTATTTTGGTGGTTACGGTGATTGACAGCAATTTTATAGTAGATTCTCTTGTTGATAATTCAAACTGCCGTTAGTGTTTCGATTCACAGTAGATTACTTTAACTCCACACTGTTATTAACTACTGTAGAATTTTATTTTGGGGTAGATCTATTCGCCACCCCTCTAGATCACTTGTTCATCAGTTCATACATCACACCCTCCCTCATTTATCCAAAAAAATTGTTGATTTCATTAAGCTTCCCGAGATTGCTTCATCTCGAGCTTTTGATTCAATTCTCATCAGATGGTATTGACTGAGTGTCTCATCACACCTTGACGTCTACTTTTCAGTTCGCTCCATTCCTTTCCATTCCATTCGCTCCACTCCATTCCATTCCACTCCGTCTCACTCCCTTGCAAAGCAGACGCCAAGGCGAGGCAGCTGTAGACACGCTAAATTTCACATCATTTTGAGTACATCTTATGTTGCATTGTAATGCCCCATTTGACCCTCAAATCGACCTATTTTGAGCGATTTTCCTCAATTGTTTGAAAATTTACATTCCCCCCCCCCCATTTTTCCTGGGCTTTTCTCCAAGTTTTCGAGGCTTTTCTGAATTTGTGACCCGGTAAGTGCGCGCCCATTCCTTGCTTCACAATACAGTGCCTGTTCGGACGGATGCCATTTCCTTCGCGTCGACACATGTCTTGGGAGAGTCGACTCTTTTCTAAAATGCGTCTGGAGACCAAGACGCGTATTCATTTTCCTATTATTGGCCTTAGTAAATTATTTGAATTAAAGACTTTTCCAAAAGTCACACATTGTTAAACGCGTCCAACCAAGCGGATGCGTATTCGTTGATTTTGATAATTATTGAATTAAACCCCTTTTCCAATGGGCGCTCATTTCTTGAGACGCATCAGCGACTTCGACGCATATTCATGGCCGCGTCTGGGATGAAAGACGCGTCTTCTTCAATTATCCCATTTGTGAACCTTGTATTCCTGAGGAATGAATGACTTCTCACAAAGGCGCTACTTCTTTAATTAGTGACCTGGTCGCCGTCGTTAATTCCCTTTCCATTTTTGGCCCATTTATCAAAAATTCATAATTTCTTGAATCGCGTCCGACCAAGTTGACGTGATTTCCTTTTTGATTTTTGGTAATATTTAACTTTCCTAAATAATTTAAGAAAAGGCGTCCTCCCGTCTCGACGCCCATTGATGAACGCGTCCAGGTCCCCGAACGTGTATTACCTTGCCATTTTCAGATATTATTAATCCAACCAAAATTTGTATGAATTGATAATTCACGTCAAGGATCCCAGACGCGATTTCTTTTCTAATTTTAGAAATTTCTAATCTTCCTAAAAATGGCTTGGAATGGGCGACTCTTTGGGCTGACGCCCATTTAATGGGCGACCACTGGGTCTGATGCCATTTCTTTAAGGTCTCCGAACTCGACCATGCCACCTCCTTTCTCCGTTTCGGAGTCCTTTTCAACTAGGGAAGGGTTCCCGGTTGCTTTCCAGAACTGGGAGGACTCTTGCCAATGTTTATCTCATGCCAAAGGTGATTATCCTAATTGTTTTGGGAATTAAACTTCGATTCCTCTCCCTATAAATAAGCCTTGCGGTTCCCTGGTCAAGGGGGGGCAATTACAATCGTAGGGGGAGGTGCTGCCGGATCTCTGGCTCGAAGAGGGAGTACTCCCTGCATCTATTGCTTCATCCTCTTGGAGACTTCATCCGAACGTCCAACCATCACAGGAGAAATCCCTGATGTACCCCTGTGGTTTTCATGATGTCAAACACTATGACTCATCTGTGGATGATATTATATGTGCGTGCATGATATCATAAGTGTTTTGATCATATGACTTATGTGCTTGATTGAAATGTTCTCTATTGCACACTTGATGCATGCATCATGATTTTGATGAGCATTTCATATATGTCATAGCTCTGTTTGCTTATAGGGTCGTGCATGCATTGTCTTATGTATATTGAGTCAGTGCATGTTACTATTGCCCAACATTTAAGGGTCGGTGCATGCTCTTCTTCGGCATATAATTTCTGAACACTTCTTTACTAAGGTCAGTGCATTCATTGTTTAACTCTATGCATGTACATACAAGTCGTGCATAGAGGTATGTGCATATCACTGTAGTGCACATGTTCAAGTCAGTGCTCTTTACTGTTGAGGTCGGTGCACTTCATGTTTTAGTCATTGCATCAAGTCAGTGCATATGTTTACATGGTTGCATATAAGGTCGGTGCAAGCAGGACATTGCATTGCTTCACTCGTTGCATACTAAGTCGGTGTAGACTTTTGCATGCGCACACACAAGGTCAGTACAGTTCTCATCTTGGTATGCATAAGTTGCTTCAGAGCACATCCAAGTCCTTGCACACATTAAGTCGGTGCAACTTTTGTTGCAACCATTGTTCAAGTCTGTGCAATATTACTGCTTACTTGTAAAAGGACAGTGCATTGCTTGTCTTGCATATTCAACCTCGGTGCAGGTTTTGTTCTGTGCTTATCAAGTCGGTACACATTTGTCCAGCATATAGGTCGGTGCAGGTTTACATTATGCGTAGAATGGGTCGGTGCACTCTCTTCCTTAGCTCATCTAAGCTCGGTGCAACTTTCGCACTGTGCACATAAGGTCAGTGCAAATCACTGTAGCTAGACTCTGCATGTTAAGTCTATGGTACATGGGGTCGGTGCATATTTCTATAGCCTGTGCATTCAGTAGAAGGTTAGTGCACTTTGTGTGTGGTTTGCATATAGGGTCGGTGCACATCACTGTTTGTTACACATGAGGTCAGTGCATCTTTGCCTTGTGTTATAACAAAGTTGGTGCACATTTTCCTTATGCACTCTGTAGGTCTGAGCATGATTTGTCTTTTGCATGGTCAAGTCCGTGCATTTCATGGTAGCACAGCAATGAAGGTCAGTGCATGCTTTATTGCTTGCATATGCAAGGACCGTGCACATCTGTTCATATGTTATCAAGGTCTGTGCAACTCATATGGTACCTAAGGTCTGTGCACTAAATTTCTTTCATGCAACACAATGTCCGTGCACATCTTCCTTGTGTGACACAAGGTCAGTGCATATATCTTCTTCTGCACACCCAAGGTCTGTGCATGCCTTGCTATATGGTCTGTGCATGTTTGCACTTTACTCTATGAAGTCCGTGCTAGCATGTTATGTGAACATTCCCATTTGTTTGCCAGGTCAGTCACTTGGTCGAGCATGTGATGGGCGAACCTACAACATGTGAGCTTATTCCACGTCCAAGCCAAAGTACCAGGTTAAGGGCTCATGATCTGAGGCAAGGAACGGAATGGATGAACCTGCCACGTGGACAGCTACACTGTTGAGATTCTGACATGTAGCTAAGGGGTTTCAGAATTCCCTTGGCGGGAGTGTTCTCTCCACACGCCCAGTGTGTAAGCTCGTGGGTCCCAGGTTTGAAGATATATATAACCCCTCTTCTGCAATCAAAGAAAACATAGAGAATTAGAAAATTGAGGATAGCATAATCAGAGAATGAGTAGCAGAGAAAAGAAGAGAAGAGTGAGCCGGAGTCTGAGAAGCAGATGAAGAACGAGAAGAAAAAAGAGAGAGCTAGGGTGTGATCAGAGCTATATAGAGAAAGAAAATGAGAGTGAGGAGTTCGTGGGTGTGAAGCCATCATTGAAGATCTGTCATCCTGGCATTTGGATCAGATCCAAGCCAGACTTGCTCCTGCGAGAGCTACATTCTGTGTTTCATTTCTAGATTTCTTTTGCTATGGTTTTGCTTCATATTTTCCTTTATTCTTTTCATCTATCTTTAAATTTCAAGCTGTGAGTCAGCAGAGCAAGCTGTGATGCTCAGCTGGCAAGGTGGTTACCTTAGACAGCAAGCTATGATGCTCAGTGGATGGCAAGCTGTGAGGCCCAGCTGATGTAGGCAAGCTGTGATGCCCAGCCATGCAAGCTGTGAGTCAGCGGGAATCCACACTCGGGTTGAGTGTGGGGTGGATGTAGGTCTGAGTACCGAACCACATAAAAATCTTCTATGAGTTGTGGTTTGATTGCCTACTTCATTTTCGCTATATGCATGCTTAGGATCGTGGTCTTATTTCATATATGTTGACGCCTCTTGATCAGTTTAGCATCCAGATGTGTGTGTATCAACTGCACGTTAGTCACCTAGCTGATCTTTAGGCCATCGATCTGTTATCTAGTGAGTATCTCATTTACCTAAGCCAATCAGTTTCAATTCCGCATAACTTACTGATTAGAGTTAAATTTGGGTAGATTTTTTAATGGGGATTCATTCACCCCCCCCCCTCTGAATCCGGATGTGCACCATTGCCTTAGTCCTAACAGACTAACAATTGCTATCAGAGCGGTCTCTGACTTTCCAGATCCAACGATCTGCAGAGGATCCTGCTGTCTTCGGTGCTATCTTGCTTTTGGTGCATTTCTTAACGATTGCTTTGTGCGTTGAATCTGTTTGCTATCTACCTTAATGGCTCGTCCTTTTGTGTTTGATGGTTCTAACTTCATTAAGTGGTTAGGCGGCCTATGTGTCTATATGAATTCCATTGACCCTATTCTATAGAATTTAGTTTCAAAAGGCCCATACCAATTACCTCATGATGAGACCAAGTGGTCTAAAGAGGACAGAGTAAAGAACTGTGATAATGTCACAGCTCTTAATATTTTGTAAGCTGCAGTTATTACTGACAGAGTTCCTTTTGTTCTCAGGTGCGCTTCTGGAAAGGAAATCTTGGATAGAATAACTACTGCAAATGGGGAGCAAGATGATCAATGTTTGATGGCCGACCGGAGTGATCACAGCAGTAACCATTTGAATGAGGATTCATCATCTCAGGTAAGCTCCGGATCAAAAGATATTTCATTTGATGAACTGGTAGAAATGTATGATGAATTGCTAGAGAAATCTAGGAAATTGCAATTTGAGAATAAAAAGTTGAAGAAAAAGATTGATCAAAACTGCTCTAATTTACCTTGTGAAAATTGTTTAAAACTAAAAAGTTTCATGATGCTTGCTTGACTGACATTCAGAATTATAAGAAACAATTGGAAGGTTTTGAAAATATTGTTTCAGAAATGAATGAACTGAAGTCTGAAAATGAAATCTACGAAAGATAGATTGTAGAGAATAATGGAAAGGTTAAAAGACTTCTAGAAGAAAATCAAGCTGAACTTGTGATGGGGTCATCACCACCCGATCCAACACTCAGGGCCCGTGTCCTCGCCCCGGATGCATCCAGCATGGTCTAGTTATTTATTTTTGAGTCCAATGTAATTTTTATTTGAGTCCTGTCATTGTATTTTCCTTTTATTTGAGTAAAGTACCTAGGTTAAGAATCATTTACATAAGTCATATGTCAATTGGGCCATTAGATTAGCTAATTGGACCCGATTCTATGGGCTAGGCCCATGGGCGCCCCCCTTCCCTTGGTTTCTTGTTATTAGTCCAAAAGTCAGGGACTTATGTTTAAATGTGGGATTCCTATAAATAGGACCCCATTCCCCCACTTGAGAACTAATGAATGAGATTTTGAATTTAAGCTTCCACACAAATTGTGTGAATTTTCTTCCTCTAGGGAGTGATTCCCTCTCTCTCTCCCCTCTCCTTCTCTCTCTAAAAGGGGTGACCCTTTCTCTCTCCTCCCCTCAAAATTTCAAAATTTCCCTCTCTCTCCTCTCTCATCCACCTAGGCACCACCTCCTCCACTCTCCACTTGCCACCTCACCCACCTCTTCATATCCCTAGATCCCCATAACTCCTCCTTTCAATTCCCACCCTCTTCCAAGGTGACTCTTGGCACTCCCCATACACCCCCTCCTTCTCCCAAGGGAGAATCCCACCTCCCCAAGCACCTCTCCACATCCCCAACACACCCCGTCCCCTTCCCAAGACCACATTAACCAACCCCCCATTAAACCAAGTTCAAATTCCCCTCTCCCTCCAAGCCAACCTGCTCCCTCTCTCTCTCCCTCTCTTCCCCACCTCCAGCAACAACCCTCTCTCCCTCTCCCCTAGCTGCGACTCCAGCACCCCCCACACCCCTCCATCACCAATAGATCCTTCCATTCCCCTTCCCACAACCTCCATTAGCCACCCTTGCAAGCTTTCTTCCCCTCTCCCACCCCACACACACACTCTATTTCTTCAATCTATTTTCAGGTCACCTGGAGCTGAAGTACCGTGCGTTCCAGAGCCTGCCCCGTCTTCCTCTCCAAGTTCCTGAGAACACACCCTAAATTGCTAGAAAGATACTCCAGTCAGCTTCACAGGCAAGGCAGTCACGCCTCGATCTGAGTTTGGAGCCGCCCAGAAGGTTCATTCTCGTCCAACCGCATAGTTGGCATTCGAGCAGAGACCAGAGCCCCAGTGCTGAAGCTACTACGCCCACATCCTCGCTCCCCATAGTGCGCTATTTTCTAGGACAAGCTTCCACCAGTCCCCTGTCCAGCCCAGCAAACGGAGCCTCGTTTGGAGTTCAGAACCCTCCGTTCCATTTATTCTCCCTCGGGTGTGCAGGTCAGTCCAGTCAGAACCTGCAGAGACACCCCTCCACTCTTCGGACACTCTCTCTCTGCCCTGACCTCTCCCGGTGACCACCCTAGTTGCTGCTCTAAGAGTACTCAAACACGGTCGCGTCCGTTTTAATCCCGCATCATTCGGACTTCGGGAGTGCTCGTGGCGATTTCGTCTTCCTATTGTAGTACCCTGGAACCAGTCCGAGCCAGAACAGAACGGTCCAGTTCCAGATTCTTCCCCGGCCGTAGGTGACATCCAGAGATCACAAGAAAATTCAAGAGCCCTCCCAGCTCAGTCAGTAAAGATTTGACACTGGTTTTGACAAATTCCAAGCTCGAGAGAACCCGTGGCAGCATCAACAACGAGTACCTATCAGGCAGTCATAGAAGCGGACAGAACCGGTGAAGGGACCAATCGGCTTCTTCCTTAGCTACCCTCCCTTCCCCGCCTGGCTGGCTTAGCGCCCCTCCCTGCGTGGAGGTAGTGTTTGGTTGTACTCTTATCCTCCCCACCCTGAGTTCCCCCTCCTGCGTGAGGAGTAGTTCATGTAATCCAATAAACAGGGAGAAGCTACACCGACGCAGTGTGCGGGGAACCCACACTTCCCCGCTCGCCCACGTCTCCGAACGGAGTCCGTTTCTTCAAACAGACCGGGTAAGCTCTAAACCCTTGCTCTCAATTTGGTACTTGTTTATTTAATATCCGTGGAATTGCTCCGCTGGCGGTGAGAGAGCGCCCGACCCCAGAGCTTCCAGCTTGCGTGTAGTCACCGTGGAGTGGTGAGAGAGAGAGTGACCTTGTGCCCCTTTGGCACCTAGCCAGCCCCATGAGTGTGGGCACTGTGCCCTTGGGAGAACAACCCTAGCTCTTCTGGCCCTCTACCAGCAAGGGTCTTGTTCCACCACCTCCACTCGGCATCACCGAGTCACCCCGGGGATTGTGTGCGCGACGGTGGTTCGGCAAGTGTTGCTATTCGATCTTGTGCGTTGTGTTTGTGTAGTAGGTCCAAGGATCCACCATATAATTGCTGCATTCTCGTCAGTAGTGTCACATCAGTTGGTATTAGAGCAAGTTCACAACTTATCTCTCTACAAGTTTGTCTTAGGGCGCATTCATGTCTAGAATCATCATCATGTATACTCTTGTTTGGTCAATTCCCCACAACTCGGCCCTCCACAAGGGTCCGATTGACCCCCTCCTCTTGGACATCATTGCAGATGGGGACCTTAGTTTTGACGGATCTAGTCCTAATGCCTACCTAAAGTGGGAGGTTACCATGGATAAAAACTTTGATAGGACTATGGTCTATGGACACGCTAGAGTCTGCAAGGCCATGGGGCGGCTTCGGGGACAAGCCAAGAAGGAGTGGGAACACATAGTAGGCTTAAGGAGGGTTTGGAGGCAAGAACCCATAGGCTCATGGGAAGAGATGAAGATTGAGCTTAGGAAGATCTATGCTTCCCAACCTTCCCCCTCCTACTTGGAGAGCCATAGTCCAAGGAGCACCACCACTCCTCCCTTCTCTCCCCACCAGTTCAAAGCCGCCATAAAGGCCCTCTACACCTCCCAACCCCCACAACACCCACCACCTCCAACCCCAATCAACACCTCTACACTTTGCTACCCAACCACCACCATTCAAACCAAATTGGCCCGCACTCTCACTCCTCCACAACCGACCGATCCCAAGGGCAAAAGACCCCTAATTGACCCCGTTCCCCCTATGATGACCACCACTCCCCAACCCAATGTCACTCACCCAACCCTCACCATTCAAACCCAAGTGGACCCCGTGTCCACCCCTTCACCTAGGCCCATGACGGCCACCACCCCCCAATCCACAATCCATCTCCAAACCCATACCCCACAAGCCTCCTTGGTCCCCACCACTGCCCCTCCATCATCCCCAAAAAGGGACGCACCCCCCAAATTCAATCAACCCAAACCACCACACCTAACCCACCTTCCTCTTCCAACCCCAATCCTACCCCAACCTAGACCTCCACTACTTCCCCTACCAATCCCAAATCAAGTTCCCCTTTACCCTCCACCCCGGGTGCACCATACACCAACCTTCATCACCGCACCCCCAAAAGACCCTCTCAACCCGCTTCAAAGAATAAACAAGGCCGTGAATGAACATGAGGAGACCACGGCCCACAAGACCGAATCCCCAGGAATGAACACCAACCTAAAGCCTTCCCCACCCTTTGAGGAAATCCATACTCATATCAATAAAGAGGAAGGACATCAACTCATCCTCGTCCCAATTAACCCATACCTCCCCAAGCCAATCAATTTCACCCAAAAGGTGGTGACCATAAGAGAACTCATCATCAAATGGCTCAAGCAAAATCCCATCCCTCATGCCTTGAACTTACAAACCCCAACCTTGGAGCACCCTTTCCACTTAATACCCATTAACTCCTCCCACACCACATTCCAATCCTCCTATGAGGTGAAAACTTTGGATGATCTTATCAAAGGTCTTGAATGGTAACTTGAGCTGACTAGCATGTTGGCTTCGGGAATCGACCGACCTAAGGGGCTCGACCTCACTCACCTATGTGTCGGGTCCATCACCTCAATTTGCACTATTGGTTGCTACACTAGCGACCTTCTATTATTCCTCCCCGCACCCGATGAGCCCGACCTTCTCCTCAATTTGGAGCTTCTTATATCGGGTAGAAAGCCAAACCATCCCCTCATAGCCGATCCACTTACCAAAGACTTCGGCCCAACTGTTTCATTAGAGGCGGAGGAACCGCCACTATGTGAGGACCATGAGGACCTAGAGTTACTCTCCCTAGGTGACCCTTACCATGACCTCTTCGATCCCCTCCTATACCCACCCACCTTACTCACCACCAACCTTTTCCTACCCCAACCAACCATGTTGGACCCAGCCCACCTCTCCCAAGACCCGGTCCACACCCCAAAAAGACCTTCCCATTACCTTGGGAAAGGAGACCACACTAAGGGAACCATAACCATGGGTGAAATACAACTAGGAATTGAGGAATTGTCCCAGTCCATGATGTCCACCTACCTAGATCCCTTCAACCCTTTTGAGTGGAAGCTCAAAGGCCACCCCACCACCCCACACAAGGAGGTCATCTTTGGGAAAGGAATTCCTATGTCTTGGCACATCACACCACTTGGCATGAATAGTAAGTCGGGTCCTTTCATTCATGACACCCACATGTCAAGTCAGATGCATGACTGATCTATATATGGATGTAATGGTCCACCTTCATTCATCATTGATCATACGCATATTAGGAGCATCTACGGATGTCCGGGTCCCCGGCATTCATCACCACTTTGTATGATAGGTTCACCTACGGATGCCCCGGCCCACCTAGGTCCATCAAAGTCTACATGGCGGCATTACATCATAGGTCTACTTTTGGTTGTCCAGGTCCACCCATCACCTCTAGAACGTCAGCATTAACAACATTGCATAGCAACCTTCGCAAGCACATCAACAAGAGCAATGAGGTGTACAAGAAATTGGCCGATTCCCACCGCCGCCACCAAGAATTCCGTGTAGGTGATTTAGTGATGGTGAGGATTGAGAGACTATTCCCTTGAAATGTCTCAAAACTGAGGTCTCATGGAGCAGGTCCCTTCCAGGTTTTGAGACGCATTGGCGCTAATGCTTATGTGTTAGACCTCCCTGAGGAATACGAAGTAAGCCCCACTTTTAACGTGGCTGACCTGGTGCCATATATGGGTCCCACGGTGACACCCAGTAAGGACATCGAGCTTTTTCCATCCCTTGAGAGAGCCCCTACCCATGAGAGAAATCTACCAGTCCCGAGAAACCAGCATAAGCAAGTGAAGTGGATATTGGATGAACAGGTCACTACTACCCGGAGCAAGGCATATGAACAATATCTGGTTAGGTGGAAGGGTCGGCCTACTTCGGATGATTCATGGGTGAGTCGGGAGGATCTCCAGCAACTAGTCCCTGACATTCTCGAGCAGTACCACAGCAGGAAGGACTCTTACTCGACATAGTCAAGTTCTCCGAACCCCGGGAATATGATGGGGTCATCACCACCTGATCCAACACTCAGGGCCCGTGTCCTCATCCCGGATGCATCCAGCATGGTCTAATTATTTATTTTTGAGTCTAATGTAATTTTTATTTGAGTCCTGTCATTGTATTTTCCTTTTATTTGAGTAAAGTATCTAGGTTAAGAATCATTTACATAAGTCATATGTCAATTGGGCCATTAGATTAGCTAATTGGACCCAATTCTATGGGCTAGGCCCATGGGCGCCCCCCTTCCCTTGGTTTCTTGTTATTAGTCCAAAAGTCGGGGACTTATGTTTAAATGTGGGATTCTTATAAATAGGACCCCATTCCCCCACTTGAGAACTAATGAATGAGATTTTGAATTTAAGCTTCCACAAAAATTGTGTGAATTTTCTTCCTCTAGGGAGTGATTCCCTCTCTCTCTCCTCTCCTTCTCTCTCTAAAAGGGGCGACCCTTTCTCTCTCCTCCCCTCAAAATTTCAAAATTTCCCTCTCTCTCCTCTCTCATCCACCTAGGCACCACCTCCTCCACTCTCCACTTGCCACCTCACCCACCTCTTCATATCCCTAGATCCCCATAACTCCTCCTTTCAATTCCCACCCTCTTCCAAGGTGACTCTTGGCACTCCCCATACACCCCCTCCTTCTCCCAAGGGAGAATCCCACCTCCCCAAGCACCTTTCCACATCCCCAACACACCCCTTCCCCTTCCCAAGACTGTTGTGTCCCTATGATTTTGATGATGTCTCACACTATAAGTACATTTCTATGCATTATTATTCTTGAGCATTCTGCATATTGATAGCAACATGAATGATGATGTCTAGCATTGATGGCATTTGCTCTTTATATATGTGTGTTGCATTCTGTCAGATAACATGTCTCTGCATATATCATGTCTGGGTAGCAAAGTCTATACATTGGACTCTCGTGCAAGCCTATGCATTGTCTTAGGCTAAGTGTGTACAGCTGTGTCTTATACTCCTAAGTCTATACATTGGTGTTGGTCATCAAAGTCTGTACATCGCTTTCAATCTTCATGTCTATACACTGGCTTATTCTTCAAGTCTGTACATCCTCAGTTAAACTTGAAGTCTGCACACTAGTCTTCACTGTCAAGTCTGCACATTGGTCTTCGATTTCAATGTCCATACATTGGACTGTTCATCAAAGTTTGTACATCAGACTGCTATAGTAAGTCTGTACAGTGAGTGATTCATTGGTGAAGTCTGTACACTCAACTGAACTTCAAGTCTAGACATTGCACTGTAGCATCATTGTCTTCGTGTTGCTCTCCCTCACCAACATGAAATGATTTCGTGTCGTCTGAGCGTACAACACTCCGTGTTGATTTCCATGCTTGACAGGAAAACTCGTATGAGGTAATCCTTCGTGTTGTTTTATCCTTGTGGTCTCTGTCTTCGTGTCGTTTCTCTTTGTCGCTTTGTGACTTCACCTCGTGTCAATTCTTGTGTTTCATCTTCGTGTTGTGTTTTCATCTTCGTAATGTTTTCACCTCGTGTAGGTTTCAATTTTGGTCTTCGTGTTGTTTTACTCTTTAGACTTCGTGTCCTTCTCGCCTTGACCACACTCTGTGTCATTCCGTATCATGTCTTCGTGTCGTGTTTCTGAAGCAGCTCTAATAGTTCTGATGAACTTTGAGTTGTTTTTGTGTGAACCTCGTGTCGCTTCTCTCTGTCCTCTAGTTGCATCTCGTTTCATCTTTTTTGTCTTGCTTGTTGTTGCAACCACTTCGTGTCGTTCTTCTTTTTACCTCGTGTTGTTTTTCAACTCGTGTCGGTTACTGTTTTGTCTCCATGTTATTCTCGTGCCGTTCTCATTACTGGTTACTATATCATGATGTTTTACTTCGTGCTGTAGTCATCGTATGTACTCCGTGTCGTTCCTGTTTCACTTCGTGTCGTTCTCCTCGTTGTGTCTGTTCTGTTAAAGTGTACCTCGTGTCGTTCTTTTCCTATCTCGTGTACTGGTCACGTCGTGCTGTTATCATATACCTCATGCAGCTTTAGTTTTAGTGGCCATACTGCGTGTTAATGGTTCTTATCTTCTTACAGGTACGAGGAAGATTATTCCCTAATAAAGGGGGTGCACGTGATCCAAGACAAAAGGAACCAATCAAATAAGATCACGTGGCAGGAAGGTTCTGGATCGAGCGTGGGAGGCACACGCGTTTTGTGCCCTATCCACCTGCTGCCGCTATAAATAGAAACCTTCGTCCACCGATGAAGGAGATCAGAGCCAAGAAAGAAAAGGCAGTATTGCAGAGAGCTCGATCCACCAGTAAAGAGAAAGAAAAAGAGAGATAGTAGTGAAGAGAGAAAGAGAGTTTGCAGTATCGGGTTTCTAAAATTGCTTCCCAGGAAGCTACATTTGTATTAACTCTCAGTATCGAATGTTTTCTCGATCAGTCTTTAGTTCCTTTTCTGATTTTCTTTATGTGTTCTTCGTCTATTTCTGATCTGTTCCCCTCCAGTGTGTGGAGGAAGGGAGTCTATCTCCGGTTTCCCTCTGGGTTGCAGAGGAAGAGAGATCGCTGATCTCTGGTGTTGCTAGTGACGGGTTGTCATTAGCAGGTTCCCTCTGGTGTGTGGAGGAAGGGAGAGGCACTCTCTGGTTCTGTTCATGTTGGGTGCTAGAACAGGTCACAAGCTCTGTGGGTAGCAAACATGGTTGAGGGATTTGTCTCCCTTGGGTTTTCAAGCTGTTTGGCAGCAAGTTGTTCGCAGACTGAGTCTGCTGTGCTCTAGCAGTGGCTAGTGGAATCCTCACTCTAGTTGGAGTGAGGGGTGGATGTAGATTGCGGACTGCAGTCGAACCACCTAAAAACTGGTTGTCTTCTCTGTGGTTTGCGATCTTTATCAGCGCTCTCTATCTGCTTGTCTCTTCGACTAGTTGTGTGTTCAGCTCTTATCATCATTTTCTTATTCGATCTTGATTGGTACCTGCATTTGCAATTCTTTGTGTGCTAGTTTAGAAGGGGCATAAGCGGTAGATTTATTTTCTCGCCTAAACTTTGCAAACTGGGAGTGATCTATTCATCCCCCCCCCTTCTATATCACTCTCGCTGCGCTAACATTTGGTATCAGAGCAGGTTTACGCCATGTGGACGAACGGTCAAGGAAATGGTGGTGGTCCTAGAACCTTCATGGCCGAAGGTCAATCCATTAGTCGCCCTCCTTATTTTGATGGTAGTAACTATCTGTTTTGGAAGAACAGGATGGAAGTGTTCATCAGAGCTCAGAGTCATAAATTGTGGAGAGTAATCACGGTGGGGCCATATGAGCTGCCACCAAATGAGGATGCTTGGACAGATGATCATGTGAAGCTCTCGTCACTCAACTGGACGGCGCTGAACATAATCCAGTGTGCTGTTCATCGAGAGGAATATGCTCGAATATCTGCATACAGAACTGCCAAGCGAATGTGGGATGAGCTGCAATTAATTTATGAAGGTACAGCTCAAGTGAAAGCCTCGAAGGTAAATCTCTACACCTCCAAGTATGAAATGTTTAAGATGAATGCAGATGAGAATATAACCGAAATGTATGCCAGGTTATCCTTGATCACTAACACTCTTAAAGGGCTAGGGAAGGATCTTGCTGAGGCAGATATAGTCAGGAAAATCCTTAGATCTTTATCCCCGGCATGGCACACTAAGGCCATTGTGATTGAGGAGTCAAAAGATTTGACTGTCTTAACTGTGAATGAACTCATAGGATCCCTGATGACCTATGAGATGAACTTCCAAGGAGGTGGAGAAGGTAGTGAGAGGAAGGGCAAAAATGTAGCTCTAAGAGCTTCCCGCAACAAGGGTAGGAAAAGTGGGAGCAGCAGCAGTAGCCCCGAGTCTGAGTTCGAGCTTGAAGGTCTTTCAGATCTCGACCAGGGGGAGCAGGCTATGTTCACTCGTCAGTTCAGAAAGTTTCTGAGGACGAAGGGGAAGACCTTCAGGAAGAAGAACCCACACTCTTTTAACAAGAAAGCTGAGTTTACCAATTACAGGGATAGAAATCCTAAGAAACTGACTTGTTTTAACTGTAACAAACAGGGACACATGAAAGGCGAATGCCCAGAACTCCAGAAGAAAGGTCCCTATCTTCAGAAGAAGTTCACAAAGGTGCAGAAGAAGAAAAAGCCACAGGCGATGGTCTGCACATGGAGTGAGGAAGAAGAAAATCCCGAAGACACTTCCTCGGAGGAATATGAAGAAGGAATTTGTCTTATGGCAAACAGTGAAGAGGAGGTAATAAACATTTTTGAAAATTTCTCAATTGATGACTGGGAGGATGCTTATGGTGACTTGCTAGATAATTTTAATTCACTTAGCAAAGAGCACAGAGTTCTGAAAAGAAAATTTAACACAAATGTTGAAGAACAAACCCTGGTCTGTGAGGAAAATGCAAAGCTAAAAGAACAACTAGAAGAAATGACCTCACAAAGGAAAGAGAATGATAAGCTTAGGGGAGAAATCCAAGAAAGTAAAAAATAGCTCAATGAATTCAAAACTAAAATTGAAGAAAGCATGAGTGAAATCAGAATGAATTCAGAGAAATATGAAGCTGTGAAGAAAGTAAATGCTGAACTCCTAAAGAATTCAGAGTTTCTTCAAAAGGAGCTGGAAGACAAACAGAAAGTCTTAGAGAAGTTTGTCCAAGGAAAGACTAGCCTAGATGCTATACTAGGAACTAGGGTCAATTTCAATAAGGAAGGTCTAGGCTATGACCCAACCAACAAGAGACCCTTGCAATTCAAGATTATCACCTTCTGTCCGGAGAAGGGAAAAGAAAAGCTGGACACACCATCCAGCTCAAACAGCTCTAAGAAAACTCAAAGTCCTAAAGAGAACACAACAACCAGTTCTGGACAACCATTCAAGATTGGAATGAACTTTATGAAGAATAACATTAAGTCCATTCACCAGAACACAAATGGTAGCTGGACCAAGAAAACAAATCAGAATAAAAGCTGGAATTATAACAATCAGATGGGTCCAAACAAGACCTACTGGAGGAACAACTTTCATGGTCAAAGATATACCAATCAACAAGCCTATAGGAAATTTCCTAGGAATAGGAAGACCGATGAAAGGAATAGAACTCATTTCTCCAGTTTAGCTGGATTGAACTTTAATAAACCTGAAAGGAGGGTGCCAGAGAAAACCATGCTGAAACAAATCTGGGTACCCAAACACTTGATCAGAGATTTAAACAATGTACTTGGACCCAACTCATCTTGGGTTCCAAATCACTCTGCTTGATATACTTGTGTAGGTCGGCCTGGCAGCTGAAGACAACAAGTGGTACCTCGACAGTGGCTGCTCCAGGCATATGACAGGAGACCGATCCAAGTTCAGTAAGATAGAGATGAAGCCAGGAGGTCTGGTCAAGTTTGGAGGAAAGAACAAGGGTAAAATAATTGGAGTTGGCACAGTAGGTAAGTCTTCCACAAACTCCATTGAAAAAGTCTTACTTGTGGAAGGGCTACAACATAATCTGATCAGCATCAGTCAGTTATGTGACAAGGGTCACAAGGTTGTTTTTGATGATACTTCATGCAAAATTTTTGAAATAAATTCTGATGAGGTTAAATTTGTAGCCAACAGGATTAATAATGTCTACATTATAGACTTAAATGAGAAATCTGACTCTACTATTTGTTTGTCTGCTAACTCTGAAATTGATGCTTTTGAATGGCATAGACGTCTAGGTCATGCTAGCTTTTCTACTTTAAATAAACTGGTCAAACTTGATTTAGTTAAAGGCATGCCTAAAATTAAATTTAATTCCATTTCAAAATCATGTGATGCCTGTGCTCTAGGCAAACAGACCAGAAACTCTTTCAAATTAAGATCTGAGCCATTGTCTTCTAGACCAATGGAACTCCTTCATATGGATCTCTTCGGTCCAACCAGAACTCAGAGTCTTAATGGAAACAGGTTTGGCTATGTCATCATAGATGACTTCTCCAGATACTCTTGGATATTTTTCTTAGCAAATAAGAGTGATGCATTTCAATAAGGTCAAACAAGAAGGAAAGTTCAAGGTTAGTTCTATTCAATCTGATCATGGAGGTGAGTTTAAAAATTCCATGTTTACTGAACTTTGTGACAAAGGACTAACTCACAGGTTTTCCTCTCCCAGGACACCTGAACAGAATGGGATCGTGGAGAGAAGAAATAGAACAGTGGTGGAGATGGCCCGAACCATGTTGATTGAAAGTAAGTTACCTAGAAGGTTTTGGGCAGAAGCGGCCAATACAACAACCTACATAATCAACAGGGCCATGGTAAGACCCATACACAAGAAAACACCCTATGAGCTTCTAAAAGGTAAGAAACCAAACTTGTTTCATTTCAGAATTTTTGGAGCAAAATGTTTTATTCATAACAATGATAAGAAAGATTTAGACAAGTTTGAAGCCAAGAGTTCACCTGGAATATTCTTGGGTTACTCAGAAGTGTCAAGGGCATATAGGGTATTTAATGTTTCAGATCAGAAAGTGGAAGAATCTCCACACATTCTTTTTAGTGAAAAGAAAGATGTTTCTAATATTGAAAATCTTGACAGGGACTCCAATCATGGTGGAGATTTTCTGAAAACCAACAAGAAGAAGAGAAGACTCAGCAGAATGGAGAAACAAATTCCCAAAATCAGGAAGGTCAAAGAGAAACAGGTGAGTCTTCAACAAACATCAGATTCCTTAAAGACCATCCGTTAGATAATGTCATAGGCAATCCTGAAGAACCTCTAAGGACTAGATCTCATTTTAGAAATGTGAATAATGACGACCTAATTGCTTTAGTCTCACAAATTGAACCCAAAATAGTAGAAGAGGCCTTAGCTGATCAAGGTTGGGTAAATGCTATGAGTGAGGAATTAGGTCAGTTTGAAAGGAATAATGTCTGGGAGCTTGTCCCAAGACCAGATGGTATTAATGTCATAGGAACCAAGTAGGTGTTCAAAAATAAGATAAATGAAGATGGAATCATCTCGAGGAACAAGGCCAGACTAGTAGCCAAAGGCTACTGTCAGGAATTCGGTGTAGACTTTGATGAATCTTATGCACCAGTTGCTAGGATGGAAGCCATAAGATTATTGCTTGCCTTTGCATGCTCAAAGAACATTAAACTCCAACAAATGGACGTTAAAAGTGCCTTTTTAAATGGAGTTATTAAAGAAGAAGTCTTTGTTGAACAACCTCCTGGATTTCAATTTTCTCCTCAACCTAACCAAGTTTTCAAGTTAAACAAAGCCTTGTATGGTCTAAAGCAGGCTCCAAGAGCTTGGTATGAAAGATTATCTGAATTTCTGATCAGCAAGGGCTACAAAAGAGGTAAAGTTGATCAGACTTTATTCACCAAGGGCATGAGTAAAGATCTCATCATAGTTCAGGTATATGTAGATGACATTGTATTTGGATCGACTAGCCATGAACTATGTGATGAATTTTCTACCATGATGTCTGCTGAATTTGAGATGAGCTTGGTTGGTGAACTAAAATATTTTCTTGGATTGCAGGTACAGCAGCTAGAAGATGGGTGCTTCATCAACCAAACCAAATACACAATGGAATTGTTCAAAAGGTTTGGCATGGAAAACTTAAAGCACATTACTACACCTATGGGCACCAATACATCATTGGATGCAGATGAGACAGGTAAAGAAGTAAATGCCAAACTTTATAGAGGTATGATTGGATCACTTCTTTACTTAACAGCCTCTAGACCTGATATACAATTCAGTGTAGGAATGTGTGCAAGATATCAGTCTAGACCCACCGAACTACACTTAGCTGCAGTTAAAAGAATCTTCAGATATTTGTCAGCTAGTCACTCCCTTGGTTTATGGTTTCCTGCTTCTCGCACATTGAATCTAGTAGCATACACGGATGCTGACTATGCAGGCTGTAAACTAGACAGGAAAAGCACAAGTGGCTATTGTGAATTCTTGGGTGGGTGTTTAGTATCTTGGGGCTCCAAGAAACAACATTCTGTGGCCCTCTCCACTGCAGAAGTTGAATATGTGGCTGCAGGGAGTTGTGGAACACAAGTAATATGGATTAAACACCAACTTTAGGACTATCAAGTAGACCTGGGGTGCACACCTATTTACTGTGATAATACAAGTGCCATCAATCTTGCTAAAAATCCTGTTTTGCATTCTCGAACAAAACATATAGAGATAAGACATCATTTTATAAGAGATGAGGCGTCTAAGAATAACTTTGAACTAATTCATGTAGGAACAGATAATCAGATTGCTGATATTTTCATAAAACCTCTGGATAATGAAAAGTTCACTACATTAAGAAGAGAGTTAGGCTTATACAAAGTGTCTTAATTATGAAGCATGTTCCTGTTGTGAGGGGGAGGTTTGTCTATCTGTTGGTTAGCCTTCTTGCTTGCTGGTTTAAGGGGGAGTTCGGAATGCTCACTGGTTAGCTTTCAGGAGTGCTCTAATTTGAGGGAAGTCTTGAGTTTTTGCTGAAATGTTTTATTGATGTATGCTATGTCTTAGGGGGAGCTAAGTTGTAATGTGAGAAGAGAAGTTCTTTGACAAATTCAAAAGGAGTGTCCAGATGTGTATCTCTGCTGGTTTTTCATGACTAATCTAGTGTAGCTCTCTCAGACGGTAGAGTGTCACTTATCTCTTAAGTCAATAAGTCAGTGTCTCTAAAATCCAATTAGAATCTTTACTTTGGCACTCACACAGAGACCTGGACTAATTGCATAAAGTATATCTTCCTACATTGTCATTGATTATGGTTCAGGCCAAAAACACGTATGTCTTGATATCTGACCCAATCAACTTGAAATCTAGACTTCAAGACTCAATACAAGAAAAGTCCTTCTCTTTTGGTATTGTCTTCAATCATTCTATCTCTTTAACTCAAGGGCTTAACTGAACAAACATGTTCTATTTTTGATCACTGAGAAACTGGGAGCTTCATCAATAAAATGAATATTTCTCCCAAGTCATGAGGTGTCAGATACTTAAAACAAATGAAAAGTCATAACAGAGCAATGGTGGCTTGCTGGTGAGTAACTGGGGACTCTGGCCTCTAATCAAGGTGTCTCCTCATGTCAAAAGCCACAGTTACTAACTCTGTTCCTTAAAAAAAAGGGGGGAGAAGTAATGAGGAACTCACTCTGAGTAACTAGGGATTCAGGCCTCTGATCAAGGTGTCTCCCTAATGTCAAAAGAAGTGATCTACCAACTTACTCATTGATCTTCTTGGAAATCATCTCCAACTAACATTCCTTGTTGTTATGCAACTAATGGATTGCTTGTCCTCAATACCTTGAGAACACCTCTCTGATTTAGACTCTTGTTGTCTTGTGGAATAGTTGAATGATCAGCTCCATTTGGCCATACTTGTCAACTCCTGCTCTACATCATACACTATGTATGCTGATATACTCTTCATAATTCTGTCTCTCCATTGTGTACTGAAGCTTAAAGAATCTTCTCTTGATGTTAGAACCTCACTTATTTTCTTAAGACCTATTCGTGACTTTCTGCACTAAGATCGTTACTGCACTTCTTCTTCATTTCTCCAGCATTGTTATGTCTTCTGCATTTCTTTTTGCTAATGTCAAAGGGCGAGAGAGGTTCTGCTATATCAATGATTTAATCAGGGTTCTGCTATATCAATGATTTAATCAGTTGGTTGTGGCTAGTCAGCTAGGGGAAGTTCCTGATTATGAGTTGTGGGGGAAATGAGGGTGAGTTAATGAGAGTGAGTTGTAGGGTTTGTCTAATTCATTTGCATGAGCATGCCTTGAAGTTAATCTGTTGTTGCAGCTGGCATTGATTTCATGTTAAATCTTGATAAACCTTGATATTGCCTGCTTCATAGTGTTGCCATCATCAAAAAGGGGGAGATTGTTGTGTCCCTATGATTTTGATGATGTCTCACACTATAAGTACATTTCTATGCATTATTATTCTTGAGCATTCTACATATTGATAGCAACATGAATGATGATGTCTAGCATTGATGGCATTTGCTCTTTATATATGTGTGTTGCATTCTGTCAGATAACATGTCTCTGCATATATCATGTCTGGGTATCAAAGTCTATACATTGGACTCTCGTGCAAGCCTATGCATTGTCTTAGGCTAAGTGTGTACAGCCGTGTCTTATGCTCCTAAGTCTATACATTGGTGTTGGTCATAAAAGTCTGTACATCGCTTTCAATCTTCAAGTCTATACACTGGCTTATTCTTCAAGTCTGTACATCCTCAGTTAAACTTGAAGTCTGCACACTAGTCTTCACTGTCAAGTCTGCACATTGGTCTTCGATTTCAATGTCCATACATTGGACTGTTCATCAAAGTTTGTACATCAGACTGCTATAGTAAGTCTGTACAGTGAGTGATTCATTGGTGAAGTCTGTACACTCAATTGAACTTCAAGTCTAGACATTGCACTGTAGCATCATTGTCTTCGTGTTGCTCTCCCTCACCAACACGAAATGATTTCGTGTCGTCTGAGCGTACAACACTCCGTGTTGATTTCCATGCTTGACAGGAAAACTCGTATGAGGTAATCCTTCGTGTTGTTTTATCCTTGTGGTCTCTGTCTTCGTGTCGTTTCTCTTTGTCGCTTTGTGACTTCACCTCGTGTCAATTCTTGTGTTTCATCTTCGTGTTGTTTTAGTGTCTATGTCTTCGTGTTGTGTTTTCATCTTCGTAATGTTTTCACCTCGTGTAGGTTTCAGTTTTGGTCTTCGTGTTGTTTTACTCTTTAGACTTCGTGTCCTTCTCGCCTTGACCACACTCCGTGTCATTCCGTATCATGTCTTCGTGTCGTGTTTCTGAAGCAGCTCTAATAGTTCTGATGAACTTCGAGTCGTTTTTGTGTGAACCTCGTGTCGCTTCTCTCTGTCCTCTAGTTGCATCTCGTTTCATCTTTTTTGTCTTGCTTGTTGTTGCAACCACTTCGTGTCGTTCTTCTTTTTACCTCGTGTTGTTTTTCAACTCGTGTCGGTTACTGTTTTGTCTCCATGTTGTTCTCGTGCCGTTCTCATTACTGGTTACTATATCATGATGTTTTACTTCGTGCTGTAGTCATCGTATGTACTCCGTGTCGTTCCTGTTTCACTTCGTGTCGTTCTCCTCGTTGTGTCTGTTCTGTTAAAGTGTACCTCGTGTCGTTCTTTTCCTATCTCGTGTACTGGTCACGTCGTGCTGTTATCATATACCTCATGCAGCTTTAGTTTTAGTGGCCATACTGCGTGTTAATGGTTCTTATCTTCTTACAGGTACGAGGAAAATTATTCCCTAATAAAGGGGGTGCACGTGATCCAAGACAAAAGGAACCAATCAAATAAGATCACGTGGCAGGAAGGTTCTGGATCGAGCGTGGGAGGCACACGCGTTTTGTGCCCTATCCACCTGCTGCCGCTATAAATAGAAACCTTCGTCCACCGATGAAGGAGATCAGAGCCAAGAAATAAAAGGCAGTATTGCAGAGAGCTCGATCCACCAGTAAAGAGAAAGAAAAAGAGAGAAAGAAAAAGAGAGATAGCAGTGAAGAGAGAAAGAGAGTTTGCAGTATCGGGTTTCTGAAATTGCTTCCCAGGAAGCTACATTTGTATTAACTCTCAGTATCGAATGTTTTCTCGATCAGTCTTTAGTTCCTTTTCTGATTTTCTTTATGTGTTCTTCGTCTATTTCTGATCTATTCCCCTCCGGTGTGTGGAGGAAGGGAGTCTATCTCCGGTTTCCCTCTGGGTTGCAGAGGAAGAGAGATCGCTGATCTCTGGTGTTGCTAGTGACGGGTTGTCATTAGCAGGTTCCCTCTGGTGTGTGGAGGAAGGGAGAGGCACTCTCCGGTTCTGTTCATGCTGGGTGCTAGAACTGGTCACAAGCTCTGTGGGTAGCAAAGCTTGGTTGAGGGATTTGTCTCCCTTGGGTTTTCAAGCTGTTTGGTAGCAAGTTGTTCGCAGACTGAGTCTGCTGTGCTCTAGCAGTGGCTAGTGGAATCCTCACTCTAGTTGGAGTGAGGGGTGGATGTAGATTGCGGACTGCAGTCGAACCACCTAAAAACCGGTTGTCTTCTCTGTGGTTTGCGATCTTTATCAGCGCTCTCTATCTGCTTGTCTCTTCGACTAGTTGTGTGTTCAGCTCTTATCATCATTTTCTTATTCGATCTTGATTGGTACCTGCATTTGCAATTCTTTGTGTGCTAGTTTAGAAGGGGCATAAGCAGTAGATTTATTTTCTCGCCTAAACTTTGCAAACTGGGAGTGATCTATTCATCCCCCCCCTTCTATATCACTCTCGCTGCGCTAACAAAGACCACATTAACCAACCCCCCATTAAACCAAGTTCAAATTCTCCTCTCCCTCCAAGCCAACCTGCTCCCTCTCTCTCTCTCCCTCTCTTCCCCACCTCCAGCCGCAACCCTCTCTCCCACTCCCCTAGCAGTGACTCCAGCACCCCCCACACCCCCCCATCACCACTAGATCCCTCCATTCTCCTTCCCACAACCTCCATTAGCCACCCTTGCAAGCTTTCTTCCCCTCCCCCACCCCACACACACACTCTATTTCTTCAATCTATTTTCAGGTCACCAGGAGCTGAAGATCCGTGGGTTCCAGAGCCTGCCCCATCTTCCTCTCCAAGTTCCTGAGGACACACCCTATATTTCTGGAAAGATCCTCCAGTCAGCTTCGCAGGAGAGTCGGTCCCGCCTCGATCTGAGTTCGGAGCTGCCCAGGAGGTTCATTCTCGTCCGACCGCGTAGCTGGCATCCAAGCAGAGACCAGAGCCCCAGTGCTGAAGCTACTGTGCCCACATCCTCGCTCCCCTTAGTGTGCTGTTTGACCGGGACAACCTTCCACCAGTCCTCTGTCCAGCCCAGCAAACGGAGCCTTGTTTGGAGTTCGGAACCCTCCGTTCCAATTATTCTCCCTTGGGTGCGTAGGTCAGTCCGGTCCGAACCAGCAGAGATCCCTCTCCACTCTTCGGACTCTCTCTCTCTGCCCTGACCTCTCTCGGCAACCACCCTAGTTGCTGCTCTAAGAGGACTTGAACATGGTCGCGTCCGTTTTAATCCCGCATCATTCGGACTTCGGGAGTGCTCGTGGCGATTTTGTCTTCCTGCTGTAGTACCCTGGAAGCAGTCCGATCCAGAACAGAACGGTCCAGTTCCAGATTCTGCCCCGACCGTCGACAACGTCCAGAGATCACGAAAAAATTCAAGAGCCCTCCCGACTCTGTCAGTGAAGATTTGGCGCTGGTTCCGATGAATTCCAAGCTCGGGAGAACCCGTGGCAGCATCAACAGCGAGTACCTGTCAGGCAGTCACAGAAGCGGACAGAACCGGCGAAGGGACCAATCAGCTTCTTCCTTATCTACCTTCCCTTCCCCGCCTGGCCGGCTTAGCGCCCCTCCCTGCGTGGAGGTAGTGTTTGGTTGTACTCTTATCCTCCCCACCCTGAGTTCCCCCTCCTGCGTGAGGAGTAGTTCATGTAATCCATTAAACAGGGAGAAGCTACACCGACTTAGTGTGCGGGGAACCCACACTTCCCGCTCGCCCACGTCTCCGAACGGGGTCAGTTTCTTCAAACCGACCGCGTAAGCTCTAAACCCTTGCTCCCAATTTGGTACTTGTTTATTTAATATTCGTGGAATTGCTCCGCTGGTGGTGAGAGAGCGCTGACCCCAGAGCTTCCAGCTTGCGTGTGGTCACCGTGGAGTGGTGAGAGAGAGAGTGACCTTGTGCCCCTTTGGCACCTAGCCAGCCCCGTGAGTGTGGACACCGTGCCCTTGGAAGAACAACCCTAGCTCTGCTGGCCCTCTACCAGCAAGGGTCTTGTTCCACCACCTCCACTCGGCATCGTCGAGTCACCCCGGGGATTGTGTGCGCGACGGTGGTTCGGCAAGTGTTGCTATTCGATCTTGTACGTTGTGTTTGCATAGTAGGTCCAAGGATCCACCCTCTAATTGCTGCATTCTCGTCAGTAGTGTCACATCAACTTTTCAAGCATAAATAATAAATTTTTCTACTAAAAAATAAAAATGATGAACTGCATTCTAGAATTTCTGAATTAGAAGAAACACTGAGCTCAAATAATGATGATCATATTCTGATAAATGAACTTGTTCAAAATAAACAATTAATAAGACAGAATGAAGAACTCAAGCAATTGAACACTACTATATATGAAAGACTCCTTGCATTAGAAAAAGGGGAAAATGCTTGTAAAGAAGAATCTGAAAAACTAAGTAATCTGGAACAAGAACTTGAGAAATATAAAACTGCAAACAAAGTGCTAAGTGAATGTGTTAATTACAGTGAACAGGAGATTGCCAGGTATGAATTACAAATTCTTTCTCTAGAAAATAAAATTCATGATCTAAAAAACTCACCATCCAAATATGTTAAAAATAAAGGAAAAATGAAAGTTATCATGGAAGGTGAGGATGATGATTCAAAAAAGGGGATTAGCTACAATTCTGAAATTAAGGGAGTCATTAGAAATCAGCTATACACCACCTTTGTGCAAAGATCTGATGTAGCTGGTACCTCTAGTCAATCCCCTAAACAAGCTGTTGTTCAAGAAAATGAGAAAACAAAGCAGAAAATACTGAAAAAGAATGATGACAATCAGCATGCTAAGAAAGCTCAGGCCAACAAATCTCTTGCTAAGAATGGTGAATGCTTTTACTGTGGAAGGTTTGGTCATGAAATAGAAGATTGTTTTGTCATGAAGAAAGATGATAATAGATTTCATGCTAGGACTTCTCATCCTAAGAAATCCTATTATGTTCAAAACAAGAAATCTAAATGCTTTTATTGTCATAAAATGGGTCATCTCATGCATAAATATAGGCTGATGAAACAAGATGACCTGAATGCTAAGAAATTTCATGCATTTCTGAAAAAGGGTGCTCACTATTTTAATTACTGCAAATTGGGCCACATTGCTGCTCAATGTTGGCATAATCATGGAAATAAATTTCATTCTGAATTTGTTAATTTCCCTGTTAACAAAAATATTTTTGGAAGAAATAATTTTGGTCCTAAGGAAAAGCACATTAGGTGCTTTGAATGTGGAAAACATGGCCATACAGTCAAGGACTGTTGGCATGCTCAGAGAAATAGATTGAATTCTGAACTTGATAAATTCCCTAGAAATAAAAGTGTTTTTGATAGGAATAAATCGAATTTTAAAGAAAAATCATTTTAGTGTTTTGAGTGTGGAAAGCCAAGCCACAAAGTTGCTGATTGTTGGCTGGCAAGACATAAAAGATAAAATGCTCATGTAGATAACAGAAATCTTCATGCACATAGATTCCATGCTCACGTTAATGTGCACAATAGGAAGAACACAAAACATGTTATCTCATGTCACTATTATGGTCAAATTGGACATTTCACGTTTGATTGCAAATTGCTAAAATTTGATAATATGAATGTCCTGAATTCATGGAATACACCTAGAAGAGGTGTTATTCACCATGGAGGACCCAAGAATTCTTGGGTATCTCAACATGCAAAATGAGGTTAAGTTTTTGCAGGTGTGCCTTAGGGTTGGAGGAATAAAAGGGGGTAAATAAGTCAAGGCACCAAAAGATGGTAAATCCCAATCTCACAATCTTTCTGGTTAGCTATCTGAATTCTCCTTAACTCTGTCTCTATAGTTACATGTCTTGATAAAGTTGTCATCTAAGAATACATGTTTGCATTTTCATGTGACACTTGCATTGCTCTAATTGAAACTTTATGAAAATCTGAACTAATTGATGCTTGCATATGTCAAATGCATTTTTAAAGTGTCTGTAAATGTAATGATGCATATCTTACACAGATTCTGTTGCATAAATTTTCATCTGCATACACATAGATTGAGATATGGCATCACTCATACAGATGAAATAAATTAAATTGCATAGTTTCTCATTCTTGCATATGTATGCATATAAATCATTTTCTAAATATACAAAAAGAGTTGTTGACTGCACTTAGTCAGGGGGAGTCATTGGAGTCATTGAGTGATCATTCACATCATCAGCATCATTCGTAATCATCTTATTGAATACATGTTGAGAGGAGGTGTTCTGTGTTTAAGTTGAATCATAATAATCCTCTATTCTGTTTCTGAATGATGTCGACACCCGAAGTTGACTCTTCTGAGAACCTCTTCTGTCAATTCATAATTATATCTGAATTGTTCTCATCCTTGGGCATCTCTGATGCATTTCTGAAAACTTCACTCACTCCTGGTGATTGTTTCTATTGCTAACTTACTTGATAAATATAGATGCATAAATGGTCATGCATTTGTGGCATTTAGAATTCTGAATTCTATTGCATATAATCAGGGGGAGTCTGGCTGTCACTGCATGATGTTTATGCCACTCATGATCATGTAATGCTTTTAGGAAAGCCACTGCATATGCATTGCACCTATTTTGAAAACTCCAAAAAGAAGTGACTCACTGCATATAGATAGGGGGAGCATTCTAAATTCTTCAGTTTTGTCATTTCCTAAACTTTTCTTGTCCAACTATCTGATTTATCTCGCCAGATCTGTCATTCTAGTGATTCATTTAATCAAATGTCCTCTGTTGACTAGTTTCTGATTTATCATCATCATCTGAACTCTTACTTGCTTTAAAGCTGAAAAAAAAACTCAGTTTGTTACCCTATAATTTGTTGAAGGAGAGCCTTACTTGAACTCATCTCTGTCACTATTATCAAGCTAGTCTGACTAAACTCTAGACTCAGCTATTAGTTTCTGAACTGAATTACTCAATTGCATATCTCTTACTGCATCCTTGTAAACTCACTGCTTCCTAAAATTATGTCTGGTGCATAAGCATGTGTTCCAATTCTGTCACTTTCTATACATGCTTGATAATGTCTTCTGCTGCTTACTAAACAAAATTTCTTTTGGCTTCTACTGATTGGATGCTACTGATTGTGTTGATCTATCTGAACTTGGAAAGATTTCAATTTGTTTACCCTAATCATAAATCTAACATCTTCTAAAAAGAAGAATCTTCTATTACACTGGTTTAAGAAAGTCTGATGAATCAAATTGATTTAAGTCCAATGTATTCATTAAGTTTGGCTGTAAAAGACTTGAAAATATCTGAATCATTATTTTAATAAATTTTAACCAATTGTCTCATGTAATGTCATGCACAACCTTCTGAAATCTGAAATTTTAAAAACCATGGCTTCCTTTGGTTAAGATACATGTAGTAGGTATTGTTCTTTAACATTTAGTGTACTGAGAAATGTCTGAAGAATTTGAAAATACTTGAAAGAAATCTTGCTCAGAGCAATGACTTTGGTCACCGAGAAACTGGGTCCCCTATCAAAGAAATGGAGTAAACCCATGTCATGAAGTGCCATAGTTACCTCTGCTATTAAAAATTGATTGAAAATCTGGTAGAGTAATGGCATGGTTGTGTTGAGTAACTGGGGATTCTGACCTCTAATCAAGGTGTCTCCTCACGTAAAAAGACACTTCAATTGCTAACTCTGTTCTCATGAATGAGAAGCAATGCAGTTATCACACTGAGTAATTGGGTCATTTCACCTGAGACGTGTTGTACCTGATGTAAAAAGGTGTTGATCAACCAAGATTTCTAAGAAAAAATAAAGTGCTAATCAAAAGAAAAATCTAAAAATTAGTGTAATCAAAGACAAGTACAGATACACTCATATTTGTTTAATCTCAATACTATCTTGTGTAACTCCCAAAGGAGTCATTGAATTTGAATGTGTAAGATAGAAGGAGGTTAAACAAGAATATCATATGTGCAATTGGTTCATCTTTATTAAAACTTGATTTCACATATGAGTATTGAATTTCATTGACAAACTCTATATACATCTTGGTTAAACCATGCTGGTCAGTTTAGACTCATTCATAATCTATTATAATAGAAAAGTCTCAAATTCTTTCATTAAGATTTATGAAATTGGTATCATATTGAAAATCTTTTTGCTTTATCTATTCACTGTCTTTGATCATTCCATGCTCAGTTTCCATTTGCTGTTGAAATTAAAAAAGTCATTGTGCTCACTGATATTAATGCTTCTTGAGTATGCCCTGAAATTATCTATGATTGCTCCTGTGTTTTGTGGCTCAACCACATCATGTATGTCTTTGTATTCCTCTTTACTGATTCTCTCAAACTATTATTTTTTGATGAAGTCAAAGGGGGAGAATAGTTTGATATGAGTCAGCATGCTATTTTATGACTCATAGTGTTGCCATCATCAAAAAGGGGGAGATTGTTGTACCCCTGTGGTTTTGATGATGTCAAACCCTAGGACTCATCTGTGGATGATATTATATGTGCGTGCATGATATCATAAGTGTTTGGATCATATGACTTCTGTGCTTGATTGAAATGTTCTCTATTGCACACTTGCTGCATGCATCATGATTTTGATGAGTATTTCATATATGTCATAGCTCTGTTTGCTCATAGGGTCGTGCATGCATTATCTTATGTATATTGAGTCGGTGCATGTTACTGTTTCCCGACATCTAAGGGTCGGTGCATGCTCTTCTTCTGCATACAATTTCTGAGCAATTCTTTACTAAGGTCAGTGCATTCATTGTTTAACTCTATGCATGTACATACAAGTCGCGTATAGAGGTCTGTGCATATCACTGTAGTGCACATGTTCAAGTTAATGCTCTTTATTGTTGAGGTCGGTGCACTTCATGTTTTAGTCATTGCATCAAGTCAGTGCATATGTTTACATGGTTGCATATAAGGTCGGTGCAAGCTGGGCATTGCATTGCTTCACTCGTTGCATACTAAGTCGGTGCATACTTTTGCATGCGCACACACAAGGTCAGTACAGTTCTCGTCTTGGTATGCATAAGTTGGTTTAGAGCACATCCAAGTCCTTGCACACATTAAGTCGATGCAGCTTTTGTTGCAACCATTGTTGAAGTCTGTGCAATATTACTGCTTACTTGTATAAGGACAGTGCATTGCTTGTCATGCATATTCAACCTCGGTGCAGGTTTTGTTCTGTGCTTATCAAGTAGGTACACATTCTCTTGTCCAGCATATAGGTCGGTGAAGGTTTGCATTATGCGTAGAATGGGTCGGTGCACTCTCTTCCTTAGCTCAACTAAGCTCGGTGCAACTTTCGCACTGTGCACATAAGGTCAGTGCAAATCACTGTAGCTAGACTCTGCATGTTAAGTCTATGGTACATGGGGTCGGTGCATATTTCTATAGCCTGTGCATTCAGTAGAAGGTCAGTGCACTTTGTGTGTGGTTTGCATATAGGGTCGGTGTACATCACTATTTGTTGCACATGAGGTCAGTGCATCTTTGCCTTGTGTTATAACAAAGTCGGTGCACATTTTCCTTATGCACTCTGTAGGTTTGCGCATGATTTGCCTTTTGCATGGTCAAGTCCGTGCATTTCACGGTAGCACAGCAATGAAGGTAAGTGCATGCTTTATTCCTTGCATATGCAAGGACCGTGCACATCTGTTCATATGTTATCAAGGTCTGTGTAACTCATATGTTACCTAAGGTCTGTGCACTAAATTTCTTTCATGCAACACAACGTTCATGCACATCTTCCTTGTGTGACACAAGGTCAGTGCATATATCTTCTTCTGCACACCCAAGGTCTGTGCATGTCTTGCTATATGGTCTGTGCATGTTTGCACTTTACTCTATGAAGTCCGCGCTAGCATGTTATGTGAACACTCCCATTTGTTTGTCAGGTCAGTCACTTGGTCGAGCATGTGATGGGCGAACCTACAACCTGTGAGCTTATTCCATGTGCAAGCCAAAGTACCAGGTTAAGGGCTCGTGATCAGAGGCAAGGAATGGAATGGATGAACCTGCCACGTGGATAGCTACACTATTGAGATTCTGACACGTAGCTAAGGGGTTTCAGAGTTCCCTTGGCAGGAGTGTTCTCTCCACATGCCCAGTGTGTAAGCTCGTGGGTCCCAGTTCTGAAGATATATATAACCTCTCTTCTGCAATCAAAGAAAACATAGAGAATTAGAAAATTGAGGACATCAGAATCAGAGAATGAGTAGTAGAGAAGAGAAGAGAAGAGTGAGCCGGAGTCTGAGAAGCAGATGAAGAACGAGAAGAAAAGAAGAGAGAGCTAGGGTGTGATCAGAGCTATATAGAAAAAGAAAATGAGAGTGAGGAGTTCATGAGTGTGAAGCCATCGTTGAAGATCTGTCTTCCTGGCATTTGGATCAGATCCAAGCCAGACTTGCTCTTGCGAGAGCTACATTCTGTGTTTCATTTCTAACTTTCTGCTGCTGTGGTTTTGCTTCATATCTTCCTTTGTTCTTTTAATCTATCTTTGAATTTCAAGCTGTGAGTCAGCAGAGCAAGCTGTGATGCTCAGCAGGCAAGGTGGTTACCTTAGACAGCAAGCTGTGATGCTCAGCGGGATAGCAAGCTGTGATGCTCAGCGGATGGCAAGCTGTGAGGCCCAGCTAATGTAGGCAAGCTGTGATGCCCAGCCGTTCAAGCTGTGAGTCATCAGGAATGCACACTCGGGTTGAATGTGGGGTGGATGTAGGACTGAGTACCGAACCACCTAAAAGTCTTCCGTTAGTGGTGGTTTGATTGCCTACTTCATTTTCGCTATATGCATGCTTAGGATCATGGTCTTATTTCATATATGTTGAAGCCTCTTGATCAGTTTAGTATCCAACTGTGTGTGTATCAACTGCACGTTAGTCACCTAGCTGATCTTTAGACCATCGATCTGTTATCTAGTGAGTATCTCAGTTAACTAAGCCAATCAGTTTCAATTCTGCATAACTTACTGATTATAGTTAAATTTGGATAGATTTTTTAATGGGGATTCATTCACCCCCCCTCTGAATCCGGATGTGCACCATTGCCTTAGTCCTAACAGACTAACAATTCCAGGCTCTGCTATTCCTTCTCTGTTTCTTTTTATTTTATTGCATTAGCTCACGCATGCATGCATCATATTCATATGTTCACCTCCTTATCTCAACCATGTTGAGCCTCCCTCTAGTGCAACACTTGCACGTCTCTTATATTCATATCATCCTACTCTTTTCCCTACCCTTTGCATAGGGACTTAAAGGGCAACACCCAGCAGGTGTGTTCTATTCTATGTTTCCTTTCACGTCATATTATACTTGGGATTGATACTGCACACTTGGTTTGCTAATCCAATCTTTGTTGGTTGTTGTCCATTATTTTGCAAGGGTAATCTAAGGAAGACTCTCTTCATCGGCTAACCGACTGGAAGAGAAGGTCGACACTCACACATCTCCCCACGCTTCAAAGGTAATTATCGCGATCCCTCCATGTTTATTATTATTTATATCCTTTGAGACCCACGGTCTCTGGCGATCACACACTCCATTAACATCCCATGTATGCTCCCTATTCCTCCTTTTCCCTTTCTTTTCTTTCCCATGTTCTTTTTGGTATTTTTTTAGAGTTGATTTTTAAATAGATCTACAAGTAACAGTAACGACGGAAGGGACAGCCGTAACAAGAACAGTAAGCACAGTAGTTGATGGAACCATGGCTCTAAAAGCTACCCCTAATGGCATGAAAAGTAAACCCCGATCTCTCAGTCGTGGGACCACTGAACTAATAGAAAACCCTGGCTACGCCACCAGGAGGGACACTGCGACAACTCTATCGTGAAGGCCCATCCTCACAGACAAAGGCCCAACCCAAGACCAAGCAGTCCAGGGGCACAGTCACGACCTCGCAGTCGCAAACCCTACACTATCTAAGGGTAAGACCTCGGTAACCCCTACTGAAAACCCTAGACAACTATGTCGGGAAAGCACACTGAAGCTACTTGAAAAGTCACATCTCGCAGATGAAAAAACTAAATCTCGAGTCACAAGAGTCACGTGTCACATGACGGGAGTACCTGCCTGCTAGAAGCAAGGCTGGTTGCATCTACTAATGACTTAGTATGTGCCCCGGCTGAGACACTGTACAAGTAACCAAGAACACAAGACAAGGGTCTAGTCGTGGTCATGCTCGTTAGCACACATCCGAAGTCCCCGACCACGTGTGCACACACTGACTGACTGCGCTATGTCAGGCCATCTAGCTGGTTTTCCTCCCCCCGAACTTAAGCCGACATAGTGGGAGGCCCTATGGCAACCAGCCTAAAATCATCTTTCCCGGGTGTAGCTCTCCACCTACTCCCTGGTAGGTAGGCACACGCGTGCCCAGGCACGTTACGACTAGTGGGGGGTCACTGAACGTGGACACTCTCCGTAGAGAGAAAACACCGAAGTACCGAAGGTGACGCACGCACCCGTCGCACGTAACACGAAGTACCAGGTGGCTCAGTGCCACCAGACTCTGGACGACTAGCTAGACCTACAAATCCAACGGTCCTTGAGTCACGCGACTTGGGTCAAGACTGTCGTACAACATGGCATCATGCCGCCAATCTGCCCTACTCCTAGGGTCAAAAACCATGGTTAAGAATAATCCTTAAGGCGGCCTACAACCACCGTGTTAATTCCCTATCCAAGGGAGACCAAGAAACCTCCCAGCCCCAAGCTGGGTTACAGAACACTCGGTCATTGGCCATACGCATGGCCAACACGGAAACCACTTTCCGAGGAACCTAACGTCGAGTGGGAACAACCCTCTACACTAACATCGGCACACGGCGACTTGATCAAGCACAACAAGGAATCCCGAAACACACGGGGTCACACAGACCCTTAAAACCATATGGGCACGTTAATTGAGGTACATGACACCTCCGGACACCTGAAAAACACAGTCTCGGTACCCACGGGGTGTCCGAGACATCCACAGGGTCAAAGGTCGACCAAAGGGCCACAACCGGGTTGACCAGGGCGAGCCAAAGGGCTGCATTTTGGTCTACCAACCTACATGGGTCGGTCGACCAATCCCGCAGCTAGGTTGAGCACAGCCTTGGTCGGTCGACCGGCCAAGGGGCTAGGTCGATTGACGAGAAAGCGGTTGGGGTCCTGACCGCCTTCTGATGAACGCAGTCAGTCGACCAACCGCGACCGCACAGGGGCCCTTCCGTGGCGAACAGTCGATCGGTCGACCGATTCACCAAATCAGTCGACTGATTCCAACGATGGACCTGCGAAACCCCATCCGAGGGGCCCTAATTCACACCCCAATCACCCCGGGTGATAGGGAAAACAAGGGGAACCCATTCCCCAGCCTCTAGACCACCAAGAGGTGCCATTTAAACCCCAAAAACACAATCAAAATGATGGATCCGCCGCTCAACCAAAAATCATGCGAAATTAATCCCGGTGTGAAATAAACCACCCTCGGCCTCACCTCGGCCTACAAAACGTGGGGAAATGGAATACGCGGGCTGGGGATCCATCCCCCTACCTCTATCGAAGATTTCCCGCATCGAGGATGCCGATTCCTCTCGAAAACGCTTCTCGAATCACCGTCGGGTTCTAAAATCCGTGAACAAACACCGCTGTGCCACCGCCCCGTTCCTCGCTCCATCCTCACTGCTCCTCGCCCCATGAGCCTCACCGCCTTGCCCGTCTCTAGCTCTGTTGCCCGCCCAGAGAAGAGAGGGAGAGAAATTAGAGAAACGAGAGGAGAGAGGGAGAGAAAATGAGAATGAGGGAGAGGGGGGTGAAAAGGGGTTATATTGATAGGAATAAATTTGGGGTTTTAAAAATCTAAAAAATACAAAAATAGGGAAAAATTCATCCCGACGATCCTCGAAAAATGCACAATACGTCTGCAATGTCCCGAAGCCTGAAAACAGGTCAATTCACCCTATACAAGGTCCGAAGGCTAAACAGCCAAAAATCTGATTTAAACGTAAAACCCGATCTAGGACTCACAAACGCGCTCCGAAACCCATGGATTCTGACTCGAAAAATCTTGGATATTACAACCGTCATCCCCAAGGGACGAATCTCATTGCTGATTATGTTTGGGGTTGCCCCCAGAGACGTAACGTTTCTATAGGACTTCACGGTCGTGTGCGAAATGACTAGGTACAACGCCATAATAGGCAGGGACATCCTCGACACCCTAAGAGGCGTCGCCTCATCCTACCATCAGAAATTGAAGTTCCCTATCACCTGTGGAGTAGGAGAGGTCTGAGGTGATCAGAGGGAGTCGCTGAGGTGCTACCTGATCTCCACCAATGAAAGGCAAGCCAAGGAGGCTCCCCCTGAGAAGAAGATGAGGACAGAGGACCCCGAACCCAGTGGGAGCACTCTGGCCGAAGACCTCCACCACATCCAAGTGGGGGAAGATCTGAGCAGAACACTATGCATCGGCGCCATGCTGTCCGAGCAAGAGAAGGAAGACTACAGGAGCTTCCTGATCAAAAACTAGGATGTGTTCGCCTAGTCCGAGGACAAGCTCCCCGAGATCTCACTAGAGATCATGACCTACAAGCTAAGGCTAGATTCGAGCTGCCACCCGGTTCAACAACGCAGGAGGCGTTGTAACCTCGAGCGACAGGTGATCATAAAAGAGCAAGTGGGTGAGAAGCTACGCTTGGGACTCCTACGGCCAACCCAGTACCCGGACTGGGTCGCTAATGTGGTCTTAGTCCCCAAGAGCAATGGGAAGTGGCGTATATGCATAGACTATACAGATCTCAACAAAGCCACCCTGAAGGATAGCTTTCCTATGCCACGGATCGACCAACTGATTGATGCCATGGCCGGGCACGAGATGCTAAGCTTCCTAGATGCGTACTCAGGGTACCACCAGATTAGTATGCATGGGCCCGACCAGGATAAAACTACTTTCATCACCGACCACGTTCTTTACTACTATACGCGTATGCCCTTTTGGTTGAAGAATGCTAGAGCAATGTATCGGTGTCTCGTCAACCACATGTTCGATGCTCAGATCGGCTACAACATGGAGGTCTACATCAATGACATGCTCGTCAAGAGCGTCAGGGCGACTGAGCACTTAGAGGATCTGGCCGCGATGTTTGCGACACTCCAAAAGTAAAACATGAAGCTCAACCCAAGCAAATGTGCACTCGGAGTCAGGTCGGGTAAGATCCTCAATTTCCTTGTGACCCACCGAGGAATTGAGGCGAATCCTGGCCAAATTCGAGTGGTGCTGGAGATGAAGCGGTCGGAACGAGTAAGGGATGTACAGTGCCTCATTGGTCAGGTGGGCGCCCTTACCCGGTTCCTATCTAAGGCCGTAGAGTGGTGCCTCCCCTTCTTATAACTCATCAAGCATGCCAATAAGTCACTAGAGAAGAAGGGGCGAGTCGACTAGGATCAGGAGTGTAAGCAAGCTTTCGAAGAGCTCAAGCGATATTTGTCCTCGCCTCCCATACTCTCCAAGCCCCAAGTTAGGGAAAAGTTACTCTTATACTTATCTGTGACGCCGAGCACGCTAAGTGTCGTGCTCGCCTGAGAAGGGGACAAGGTGATGAAGTTGGTATATTATGTGAGTCGAGCCCTCCAGGGCCCGAACTTCCGGTATCCGCGGACAGAGAAGATCACGTTAGCTCTGGTCACGGCCGTACGGAAGTTGCGATCATACTTTCTCTCCCATCCAATCGCGGTCCTCACCGACAAGCCTTTGCGCCAAATCCTCCAAAATCCAGATGCATTGGAGAGACTTATTAAGTGGGCCATCGAGCAAGGGGAGTTCGACATCAAGTTTCATCCGAGGACACCAATCAAGGCCCAAGAACTAGAGGATTTGGTCATTGAATGTACACTATCGGATGAAGGACTGCCTGAGCAGTCCTCTGGACCGATGTGGGAACTTTATGTGTACAACTCATCTTGAGCCACTGGCAGTGGAGCAAGCTTAGTTCTCTTATCCCCAGAAGCAGTGGAGCAATAGTACGCCCTATGGTTCAACTTCCTAGCCACCAACAACATGGCTAAGTACGAAGCTTTGCTCTCCAACCTCCGCATGGAAAAGTACCTCGGAGCAACTAACATGTGGATTTATAGTGACTCCTTGCTCATCGCCAGTCAAGTTCGGGGAGAGTTTGAAGCCCGGGAGCTAGTGATGGTGAAGTACCTCGAGAATGCGAAGGAAGCTACATTGTCATTCTCCAACTTCGAGATGGTTCATATTCCAAGAGAAGAGAATGTTTGCCCATATGCTCTCTCTCGCCTAGCATCCTCCACAATTGTCTCTAATTCAAGGGCCATCCTGTTTGAAGATTTGTTGGTGCCGAGCATCGAAGAGCTGAATCCCCAGGTGAACGCCATAGACTATGAGTGTAATGTCCCGGATCTTTGTTGGATCCTTATTGGGCCTTTCGGATCCTTTTCGGTGAGTTTCGGTTCGCTTTTGTAGCTCCCGAGTTGAGTTTTATGATCCGTGTGGGTTTTTCTCTCGTACTAGTTACGGAACCCTGCGGTGAGTTTATTTCTCAATTCATCGACTCGTGGACGACACAGTGGCGATGTACTCGTCGAGCCGATTGTTTTGACTATTTTTGCGTATTTTTCGGAGATAGGGCCCAAAATCAAATTTTTCAGAAATTAGGAAAATTCCTAATTTCTTTTCCTTTTTCTTTTCCTTCCTCTCTCCTCCTCCTCATTTCGCTGCCGCCGTCTCTCTCTCCCATTTCTCTCTCGTTTTCACCTTCTCGGCTCCGGCTGCAGACTGAGGACCTAGGGGCGAGTGCTGGGGATGCTGTGGAGCTGGTTGGGTGCGCGACGGGGCGAGGATGGAGTGGTTTTGGCGTGATCCCGAACGGTGGATTCAAAGTCGGCGTTTGAGCTCGCGGCGCGGTTTTCGGCGCGGTTTAGTCCCTTCGGGGTATGGTTTCTTCGGTGGAGGTAGGGAGATGGATCACCACTTCGTCCTCTACGTTTTCCCTGCTTCTGTGCGTGGTTTGGTGCTAGAAAGGTCTAGATCGGGCTTGTTTGGGGAAAACCGTAGTTTTTGGGGTTTTCAGGGTTCGCCGAAAAATGGCAACCATTCGCGGCGTAGTTAGTGTCAAAATGACCGCTGGGATGTTGTTGATTTTATTTTGCCTATCAATCTTTTCTTTGGGGTTTAGAATGATGAAATGACAAGCAAGTAATCAAAGATCTGCTCTTAACCTATGAACATGTGATCATGAACCTAGGCAATCAAAGCTAGCTCTAGCATGGGCATGCTATCTCGCTCAAACTACGCTAAAGAAAAGGGAAAACACACACCGGGGTGTGGAGCAAACTAGTAAATAAAACACACCGCAAGGGGTGGAGCAAGCAAGAAAATAAAAGAGATATGTGATGAATGAGAAAGCTAATGCCCAAGACTAAGGAAAGATGTGATCGCCACCAAAGTAAAAACAAGCAAAAGACCTGTGAATACCTTGGAAATAGGTGGATGAAGCACCCGCCCACGGGAGAGAAAACCAAAGAGAACCTGCAGGTCAGCTAGAAGTAACGGCTAGAACCCTGTGCGTCACTTGAAAGTAACGGCCACCCGATAGACCGCCAGAATAATATGACGCGCCTGCACCAGACCGTCAGATAACCTGCAGTAGCAAAGTGTAGATTCTTTTAACTCCAACTCTTCCAGCCGGCTAGAAGACTTGGGCCTCGTGTTGGTGAACCTGTAAACCTGCCAAAGATGTAGAAGACAAGAACAAAACAACCCAAATTAGCCCTTTCAATAATATAGCATCAATTCTTAAAGAACTTAAGGACATCAAAAGGAGAGGGGATTACCGGGGAGTTTTTGGTTTTTTTAACCCCTCTGGGCATTTTTAAAAGATGGGGAAGATGTTTGGATGCTTAGAGAACAGTGAAAAACGTGGAGAAAGAGGAGAGACAATGCTTTGATTGAGGAAAAACCAGGGAAGAACTTAAGCATGCAATGATGAACTTGAAAGACTAAAACCAAAGTACTCCCTTGATTATGAGATGGATGAACGTGGGAAGCAGTTCCTCTTGAATGAAGATGGCTCCTGAGTTCGGCAGCACTTCGTCGTGAATTTCAAATCCTCCTCTCTGGGCCATGAAGTCAAGGGTTCTATTTATAGACCCTCAAACTCTCATGTCGAGTAGAGGATAATCCAGCAAGATAAAGGGATAAATCTTAGCAAATCCTCGAAGATAATATCACCAAGAGTCCATAGAAACAAACAGAAGGTTCTGAGGATCAGATTTGAAAGAGATATCGTCAATCCAAACCCTTATCTCGACCACGGAGTAGCAGAGAAAAGGCCTGAACTGGCAGGACTCTCTAAAGGAAGTAACGGCTGCACGACAGACCGCCACTTTGAAATAACGCACCAAGGAACATCCGTCACTATCAACCTTATCCCTAAAAGATAAGATCAACGGGAAGAAGACCCAACAAGTTGGACTCTTCAAGAAGCAACGGCCAAGGCATAGGGCGTCAGAATGAAACAATGGCTGCACGACATACCGTTATTATCAATGTGTAATCAAAAAGGATAAGCTTTAAAATGAGGCCTTAAGCCTTAGGACTCTTCAAAGAGTAACGGTCCAGGACCCATCCGTCAGAATGAAACAACGCGCCTAGGACCGACCGTTATTATCAAAATGGAGATCAAAAAGGAATAGTGGCATTGCTAAGATTCATCCAATGAAATAGCCACAAGGAACCATATTCGATCAAGGAGTTTAAGACCCAAGAAATAGGCTTCAACTAATCAAGAGACTCAATGAAGAGTGAACGACTTGGAGCATCATATAGAATGAATAAGGAGATGACCCAACTTATTGGTCATAAAATGGGTGTCAACAGATGCCCCTCCTTAACGTCCTCTTTACAGGGGAACGATCGGAAGTGAAGCGAAAGCGAAATGGAACATGGAGATGAAGCGGAAATGAAGCGGAGTGGATCAAAAAGAGGGTGTTAAGGTAAATGACACCCGTTCTCAACCAACAAGCGATAGGAATTTTCTGGAAAGCTTCAAAACTGATCACAAGGAAATAGCCAACCAAAGGATGCAAGTCTGGAGGAGCTAATAACTAAGGAAAGGAAACACGGCTAGCCGCCGGAGGCAACAGAAAGAACAAGAGACTAAACTCCAGACAGGGATCTTCAGCCAACCAGATCAAGCGAACAGATCGAAGGAAAACCTTCTAATTCAGAGTGGAATGATTCTCCTTGTTCGGGATCAAGAACACAGCTATTCAAAAACACCGAGACACTTGAACAAATGAAGCTTCAAAATGCTCAAAGAATGCGTATGATGCATGCTGGGCTAAAGGAAAAGAAATCTTCAAAACAAATGTAAAGAAAGATAAAATATCAAGATACTCGAGAATAATATTGCTAGACCAGAGAAATTAGGGTCGGGACACCATCTGCAACCACGGAGTGCAAGATAGAACCATCGTCCCCAAACTTATTCCAATCTAACGGCCTATCCAACGATTAAACATGTGAACTTAGATCATCATCATTTTTGTTTAAGGGGAACATCAGATCCCAGAACACATGAATGACTAGCCGGTTCTCGAGATAATATCGTAAGTATCATATAGTAATGCATTAAGGGATAAGGGACGAGATACCAATACCTGACTTACCTTCCGGACGGACGGTAAAGCATGATTTCGTTCATAAATTCCTTCATAAAAGATAGGTTAGCCAAAATTAAATATGATCATGAATCAAGGCATAACCATTCGTACGTGCGGGAGGCATCAACAATGAACATCTTGACAGAACATGGAACCATTTTGACATCAAATAGACCATTTAATTCATCAAGAAACTTGCAAGTTTGTAACGGTCTGATGATAGGGCGTCACATCAAGTAACGGACCATCCCTAGTCCGTCATAAACCAGGCGGTTCACATTCTTCAATAAAACAGTCCAATCATATGTAACGGTCACATCCAGACGCGTCAGAAGGATGTAACGGCCAGACGATAGACCGTCGCATTTCCTGAGCGTTCAAAAAATAACAACCGAACGGTCACGGCCATCATTCCACATTCAACAACCCCCAAAATCCCAACCGGGAGAAACCACCGGCGACCACCCTCTCCACCACCGCCATGACCGGCGATGAGGCACCTCAGCCACCACCATAGAGGAGGGAACGAGGAAAAGGAAGGCGATACGGCAGCTCCACCGTCAGATTGAACGAGAGATCATCACGCCGACCACGGAAGAAGAACCGAGGAGAAGAGAGCTAAGGGAGAAAGAGAAAGCTCCCACGACTACAGAGGACCCAGGGGAAGCCCCCTTGGGTGAAGAGGAACCCAAGGAACCAGAGAAGAAAAGGAAGAGAGGGCAAGACCGCGAGGTAAGCCTCCGCCTTAAATTTTCAAATTTTGATTTTTTTTTTGTGTTTTTGTTATGAATGCATGTGGGATTAATAGGGTAGAAATGGGTCCATGAACCCACTAGGAATGATTGTAGGCCATTTGGCCATAGTGGGTAACCACGGGAGTGCAAAGGAAAAGAGTCCCAATAGCAGACAATGTGACGGTCCTGCCAGCGACCGTCACACGTCTGACGCGCCACCATGAGTGCGTCAGAGACAAGTAACGCCCTACCCCAGGGCCGTTACATCTGCCAGGGATTCAAAACTTATTTTTAGGTTTTCAATTTTGAATTTTTGTTTTGTTTTGATTATATGAATGCTTATGCAATGATTTTTATGATGCAATGGACTGACTTGTGATCTAAATGAATGTAGGGAAAGCGACGAACAGGGATCTCCTGGCTATAGATCCGGGCCGTGTACCAAGCACTGCCGGATTACCAGAGGGAGCGACTGGCTGGCATGGGATTCGCCGAGGTGCTCAGCATCGAGGTGATCCGGATGGACATGCCCCTGCTGTACGCGCTGCACGAGAGGTGGGACTCGATCAGCAGGACGTTCATCTTCCCGTGGGGCCACATGATCCCCACGCTAGAAGACATAGCGAGGATTATAGGACTGAGAGTCCATGGAGCCGCGGTGACCGGATGGACATACGGTGATTACAAGGAGATGGCGCAGCAGCTGCTCGGATTGGACTTGATCAGGCCGGGACAGTCCTCCTCCCAGCTCTCGAGATCAGTACTGCAGGAGAGCCTGGGATTGAGAGGAGCGGCGATAGCCGTAGGAGAGCTACCCGAGGAGCATTTGGGCAGAGTGATAGACCAGGTGCACCCTCGCGTGGCGGCGGAGGCAGGACCTGAGGGAGACCGAGTGCTCAGACGCTTCCTGATGTTGCTATTCGGGAAGCTCCTCTTCGCGACTCGGGCAGATGTCATCAGCTGCAGACTGCTGCCGATGATAGAGCACTTGCACAGAGTTGGGAGATATGCTTGGGGAGCGGCAATGCTAGCGTTCCTGTTTGAGTCCCTCAACACGACGGACCGGCAGACCATGCTGGGCGGCTTCTCGCCTTTTCTACAGGTAAATGCAATTTAAATTCTCCTATATGCAACAAACGTTTATGCAGGAATGTTATGCCATGTGACTATGCAATTTTGACTGGCCTGGTTTCTAATAATGCAGATCTGGACCTATATGTACCTCCCGGGCATCGGGAGAGGCGCACTACTCCATCCTGGCTGCATACCGATCGCGAGGCGATGGTCGGTTGCGAGGGACACAGGGTCGATCATCAGATTGACCCGGACGATCCAGACGACCTGGACTCCTACCCACACACTTCGGTAAGTCCATAACTCAAAATGATTTCTACATGCTTTTATATGCTTCTGAATGCTTTTTAAATGCTTCTAAATGCTTTTTAAATGCTTCTAAATGCTGATGAATGGACTGAATGCTTTCAGGTGAGATGGACCCCGTACCGCGGTGAGGGTTACACGGGGCAGCCGTGGGTGGAGGCGGCTCTGTCGTACCGGGGATGAGACATCTGGCTGCACTGCATCCACATCATCGAGCCTCTGCACTACCGTCTGATCCTGCGGACTCGAGGACTACACCAGCCCGAGGTGACCTTTCCACGCCACAGCGATGACCACCCCAACAAGTCGGCAAGGGGTATCAGTGGGAATGTGGATTGGTGCGCCCGGAAGGCGAAGTACGTCCATGACTGGAACAGGCGGGGCCGAGCGGTGAAGGAGCGAGATGAGAGCGACGAGGCATATCTGAAGGCCTTCGCTCGACTCTATGGCGACCGGGTGTACCAAGGTACCCGACGACCGGTATGCAATTCTAAACCTCAAACCTCTTTATATGCAAAAAATGTAATTCTACATGTAAACGACTCACATGCTTTCTAAATGCAGCTAGACCCTGAAGGACGGATAGCCGAGCTGGAGGGATTACTTCACTCCACCATCCAGCAGCGGGACGAGTACCGGACCGCCCTGGAGCTCCTGGTGAGACTCTAAACTTAAACTTAAATGATTATGCTTATGAAATGCCTACTGAGATTAATCATGACAATGCAGCGGGCCGAGGGAGCCCAACGAGCTAGACCGGATGCCCCATCATCTTCCTCTCAGCCTGCGGGAGGCAGGGCAGAGCAGGACGCCGAGTTCGCTCGGGCGGTTGCCCGGGCCGAGGAGGCAGAGGCCACCCTCGCAGAGCGGGTAAGATGCTAAAAATGCTTATGCTCATGATGATGCCACTTAAATGCCTTATGATTAACTATATGAAATGCAATCTATAGGCGAGAGAGCTAGCCGCAGTAGCGGCCGAGGCTAGACAGGCTCGATTGGAGGCAGAGCGTCTCCAAGCAGAGATAGAGAGAAGCCGGGCTGAAACTGAGCGGGCCCGAGCAGAGACAGAGCTAGCATGGGCAGAGACGGCCCGGCTGAGAGCGGAGACCCCGCGACGCTTGGATGACGCAGAGGTTGTCACGCCCCGAGCGCGGAAGATACCCGGAGATGCGCGACGTGTCTATATCAATCATGTCAATCAGAGTGGTCGTGTATTCGACACAAAGACAGAGATGCGCAAAATAGCAAGATAACCCAATCCTTTATTTCATAATGGATAGACTATTACAAATCCAATACTCTGTTTAATAAAAAGGAAAAGAATACATATTTGACTCAAGAAACTATAGAAAAGACTAGACGACACTTGTAGAAGCTCTATCACTTTCACTCTTGACCATTCCCATCCGATTGACTTCCTTCGTCGTCGGACTTACCTGAAAAGTAGAAAGGGACAAAACGGAATGAGCGAACGCTCAGTAGGAAATTATATCTCAAGTACTAGCAAGGGGTTTAAGTAATTACATTTTTATGAATGCAATAAAGCTATGCATGCTCGCATAAAACGACAAGATAGAGAGAATGTAATATCAAGAAAATAAGATGAACTTAGTCATGAACTTCCAACAAGATGACAAGTATATTCAAGGTATTCAAGCAAGCACGTTTAACAAGTCATGTCAAGAACTTTGGCTATCATGTATCAAGCAAGTAAATTACCCTTTTTCGGGCCACGCATTTCATGTAAAGTCAAGTACGATTCAAGTACAAGATGTGTGTGGAATGTCCAATCAAGCAAGTCAAGTACTCGGTATAATGCCAGATACCTTATCATTTTAACTCCCATGGGCACAAGTACTTTCGGGTGCTCCTCCCAGGACCAGATCGGGCCCTATATGCGCAGGCATTTATCATGTGTTTTGACATCCACTCTTGTTTATATAGCCAATATAGAATTTCAATAATCAAGCTTGTAGACCCGTATGACAACTTTGATAGAATAGAGTCCAAAATATGACAAAGGACATAGAATGGCGATAATAACGGTATAATCACGATATCGATAAAACTAGGTAGAATATGATTCCATTAACTTGGGTACCATGACAAATCAGTATGGACATTCTTTATATAGAATTGAGGTCCACATGAACAGTATATCAAAGGTAAGATACCCTCATTCTTATCATAGAATTGAGGTTTTACAAGAATGGCATGATATGGCATAATGTCATCATCCCATTAAGAATTTCTTATGATATACTCTTTGTATAATCATAAGGGCCGGTATCCCATGTTTCTTTAGAGTGACATGGCATCAATGGTGTAATGGGTTTTTAGGGTACAACCAGCTCAGTCGGCCTTGAGGGAATCCAAGGCTACGAGGAGTCTTACGGAGGTCTCTATGACTAACTCGCTAGTCCAAAGGAACGGAATGTCCAATGGAGAGCTTGTATGTCAATGAGAGTTGAGTGTGATCGATAAATCAACGTAAAAAGTGGGACTATACTCACGGAATGGAGAATAGTGCCGATATATATATATATGTATAATATGAAACCATCGGTAATAGAGTCAAGACGAAATCAGGTTACAGTAAAATAACGACTTGAGTAAAGTCGTGTATTGAATAATTAACGCCTAACATGAGGGCGTTTACATATATTGCCAATTTGCGGAATTTTCATTATTTCATTAATTTATCAAAAACACGCCTTGCCTGGGGGCGTTTATTCAAAGTTGAGATCAAAAACGCGCCCTTGGAAGGGGCGTTACTTTCTAATTCCATTTTACAGAATATGTAAATTTCAGGATTTTAACAGATACACGCCTTAGGAAGGGGCGTTACTTTTCAGATTCACGCCTTGTTCTGGGGCGTTAAAATATGGAAAACGACTTTGTCCAAGTCGTGAATTTCAAGAATTTTACAATATTACAGGAAATAAAATTTCAAGGGACATGAGACATGTGGTTGCAGTATAACAGGAATTCACAGGTAGGGGTATGCAAGATATTAGAATCTATATTTCATAATTTATTGAATTTTAAACAGGATCAATTATCAATTTTCAGGTGAGTCTTATGAAATTAACGCCTGCGTACATGGCGTCAAATATTAAATTGACGACCACTGCATGGTCGTGTATTTTAAATTAGCGCCCTGATCAAGGGCGTTTCTTTCAAAATATTGCAGAGAACGTAATAAAAACCTTATAAACAGTATGCATGCCATGCTTATGTATAGATATCTTGCATTAATTCTTATTTGGGCTACAATAACTTGAGAAAATCCTACCTTAATATGATTGAACTTGACGAAGGGTTTGAAGGATCGGAAACTTCAACCGCAACTTACGAACAGTGGTATCAAGGAGAAGAACTGCAGTTTTCCTATAGGAAAAGAAGAAACATTAGTATTTCTTCATACTTTCTGACCGAAAGGAAAAAGGAAAAAGAACAATACCTTTGTTCTTCACGTACGCCGCCTTCTTAACCTATAACAGAAGAAGAAGATGAAGAACAGTTAGTTCTTCATGCAACAGACGTAGAGAATTAGAGGAACTATTCCTCTCTCACGTACCTTGCAGACTCCGAACGCCAAATAGCGTTGTAGGGTTCGAGCAGTAGGTTATTTATAGGGATTTTGGAAGTCCTATTAAAAATAGTGTTTGATTGAGGGTAACATATCCCTAATAGAGTCCTTACTCTAATAGACACTTACTAGATTAGGTTAATCTTTCCCTGGATAAGCTCTGGGTTCGAACGAGTCACGAACTGAATTAACGCCTTTGGTCAGGGCGTGTATTCTTTAATTAACGCCTTGTATAAGGGCGTTTATTAAAAAGCGCCTTGAAAAAGGGCGTTTCGTGTTTTAAAACACGCCCAAGATAGAGGCGTTTCTTTTACTTACCCATTTGGTCGCGTGAGAACTGACGACCGTAGGTGTGGGCGTCCTTTCTTTATTCACGCCATGGATAGAGGCATTTCTTTATAAATTAACGCCTTAATAAGAGGCGTTATTTTTAATTTGTTTTATTTCGTCCAATTAACCCTATTCCTTTTATATATATTACTTCTGTAATATATATGTTTTAATTTATTTCAATTATTCATTTATTAGGGTTGCTACACCCTCCCCCACTTAAAAAGAATTTGGTCCCCAAATTCAATATATATATAATTATACATGTGGAGAGCGTAGAACATATACCTCTGAGAATAACTCGGGAAATCGTTTCTTCATAGATTCTTCGGTCTCCCATGTCGCTTCGCGTTCGGGATTCTTATTCCATTGCACCTTGAGCTTGGGAATAACCTTATTCCTTAGAGCTCGTATTTCTCGATCTAATATCTTTAAAGGCCTCTGTTCATATGTGAGATCTTTCTGGATCACCAGATCTCCATGCTCAATAATATGTGACGGATCGTGCACATACTTCTTCAACATAGATATGTGAAATACATTGTGTACCTCGGACAACTGAGGAGGCAACGCGATGCGATAAGCAACCTCGCCAACTCTTTCGAGTACCTCAAATGGTCCGATGAATCTTGGCGTAAGCTTGCCCTTAACACCAAATCTTCGTATGCCACGTCCAGGGGATATTTTAAGAAATACATGATCTCCAACCTGGAATTCAAGATCTCTTCTCCTGGTATCAGCATAAGCCTTTTGCCTTGTCTGAGCAACTTGTAATCTTTCTATGATTACCTGTATCTTCTTAGTTGTATCCCTTACCATGTCTGGACCTAATAGTTATTTTTCTCCAACTTCGTTCCAGCATAAGGGTGATCGGCAACTCCTTCCATATAATGCTTCAAAAGGTGCCATCTGGATACTAGCTTGATAGCTGTTGTTATATGCAAATTCAACTAAAGACAAGTGGTCATGCCAGCTTCCTCCAAAGTCAATGATGCATGCTCTCAGCATATCTTCAACAACTTGATTAGTTCGCTCGGTCTGACCATCCGTTTGTGGGTGAAAAGCAGTACTAAAGTTGAGCCTTGTTCCCAACGAATGTTGTAATCCCTTCCAAAAATGAGAAGTAAAACGGGGATCTCTATCAGACACGATTGAGACAGGAATTCCATGTATCCTGACTATTTCTTTGATGTATAGTGCAGCTAGCACATCAATTGACCATCGGCTTTTGATTGGCAAGAAATGTGCCGATTTAGTCAATCGGTCAATGATAACCCAGATTCCATCATGTCCTCCTTTAGATTTAGACAAACCCATGATGAAGTCCATACCAATATCCTCCCATTTCCACTTAGGAATATCTAGAGGATGTAGTTTTCCCGCAGGCTTTTGGTGTTCCGCCTTGACCTGTTGGCATGTGAGACATCGTGATACATAGTCCGCTATTTCTCTTTTCATATTGGGCCACCAAAAGTTCCTCTTTACATCTTGGTACATTTTGGTTGATCCTGGATGAATAGTGTACCTTGATCGGTGAGCTTCATCTAAGATCTTCTTCTTTAATTCCGGACAATCGGGTATACAAGTTCTATCTTTGAACGATAATCTTCCATCAGAAGTTAGTTGAAAATCAGATTGTCCTTCTAATCTGCCTTTGATTCCTACTAATATAGGATCATCATCCTGAAGTGTTTGTATCTCAGATAACAAATCTGACTGTATGCTTACATGAGATAGTGTGACAAATTTGGATTCCGTGTCCAAGCTTATATTGAGCTCGGAGAATTGTTCAAGTAACCTCCATTCTTGCATCATACAATTTGCTATCATTGCTCTCGGCTTTCGACTAAGGGCGTCAGCAACATAATTACCCTTTCCGGGATAGTATTGTATATTGAAGTCGAAGTCCTTGAGATATTCTAGCCAGCGTCTTTGTCTCATGTTCAGCTCCTTTTGTGAAAATAGATATTTGAGACTTTTATGATCGGAGTATACAGTAAACTGTGCTCCATATAAGTAGTGTCTCCATATCTTTAGGGCAAATACTACCGCGGCCAGTTCTAACTCATGGACGGGGTAATTCTCCTCATGCTTCTTCAGCTGACGTGAAGAGTATGCTATGACCTTTCCTTGTTGCATTAGGACACATCCGAGGCCAATGCCAGAAGCATCAGTGTAGACCTCGAATTTCTCTCCTTCTATCGGTAGAGCTAAGACCGGAGCTGTAGTGAGATGATCCTTGAGAGTTTGGAAACTGCTTTCACATTCCTCACTCCATTCATATCGGATCTCCTTACGAGTTAATCTTGTAAGTGGTACGGCGATCTTAGAGAAATCTTTAATGAATCGTCGATAATAGCCTGCAAGACCTAAGAAACTTCTGATCTCGCTTGCATTAGTGGGTCTTTCCCAGTTTCTCACAGCTTCAACTTTTGACGGATCTACAGATAATCCGTCCTTTGATATGACATGCCCGAGAAAAGCCACTTCTTCAAGCCAGAACTCGCATTTGCTGAGTTTAGCATATAATTGATTTGTCCTCAAGACTTGCAATGCAATCCTCAAATGCTCTTCATGTTCTTCCTTAGTCTTGGAATATATCAATATATCATCAATGAAAACCACCACAAATTGATCTAGATAAGGCCTGAATATGCTATTCATCAACTGCATAAAGGCAGCAGGGGCATTTGTTAGTCCAAAAGGCATAACAACAAATTCATAGTGGCCATACCTGCTTCTGAACGCAGTTTTATGAATATCTTCGTCTTTAATCCTCAATTGATGATAACCAGACCTGAGATCAATCTTGGAGAAATGTTTGGATCCAGAAATCTGATCAAATAATTCATCGATTCTCGGCAGTGGATACTTGTTCTTGATAGTAAGATGATTCAACTGTCGATAGTCGATACACAATCTCATGGATCCATCCTTCTTCCTTACAAATAGGACTGGGGCTCCCCACGGGGAAGTACTTGGTCTAATGAACCCTTTTTGAATCAATTCCATCAATTGCTTCTTTAATTCTTTTAGTTCTGCAGGGGACATTCTATAGGGTGCCTTTGAAACAGGACCAGCACCAGGGGCTAAGTTGATGGTAAAGGCCACATCTCTTTACGGGGGTAATCCCGGCAATTCTTCCGAAAATACGTCTGGAAATTCTCGCACTACCTGAATGTCCTCTATCTTAGTTTCTTTAGCTTCTTTAATAGTGACAAAAGTAAGGAAGGATACACATCCTTTCTTGACGAGCTTGCTTGCTCGAAGAGCCGAAATAAGAGGGGATTTGCTTCGACTCTTAGGACTAGTATAAGTCAGTTCCGGAAATTCCTTGAAAATAATCTTGCTATCACGGCAATCAACCGTTGCCTGGTATTTGGATAACCAATCTGCTCCTAGTATAACATCATACTCTTTTAGATCTAAGCAGATAAGATCAATAGGAAAATTCTTTCCTCGAACCAATACCTCACAGTTTTGGTAATGATGTGTGATATCCGTCTCGCTTCCGAGAGGAGTAGACAATATTAACTTCATCCATTCTGGTTCTAGAGGTAATGGGTCAGCAAACTTCTTGGAAATAATGGAATGCGATGCACCCGTATCAAATAAGACATGTGCATATTTGGAACAAATTTTTAATGTACCTTCCACCAATCCGCCTTCTTCTTCTGGTTCGGTCTCTTGGATCGCATGAAGACGCGCGTTCCTTGTCACTAGGCGTTTACCCTCACCGTCTTGGTCATTCATTAATGGACAATCGGGAATCCGATGTTCACGACTCCCACAACGGAGACATGCTCCTAATTTCCTCCAGCATTCTTCTGTTTTGTGACCAGCCTTGTCATAATGCTTGCATACTACGTTTGAAGGTGTAGTGGTGATAGAGAAAGGCTTGGATTTCTTGAACTTCTGATCTTGAGAGGAAGAACCTCCATTATTGGGCCTCTTCTTAAAGTTGGGTTTAAAAGAACCCGAACTTGTGACTTGCTCCTTTTTGTCTTTCCCACGGATCCTATCAGATAGTTCCGTGGCATCTTCAAGCAACTGAGCTCGGCGTACTATTTCAGTATAAACTTGAATATCCATAGGCGCCAGTTGAGTAATGTAATGGGCCCATAACCCATAGGTCCCAGGATCGAAACCTGGCTCTGATACCACAAAGACTGTCACGCCCCGAGCGCGGAAGATACCCGGAGATGCGCGACGTGTCTATATCAATCATGTCAATCAGAGTGGTCGTGTATTCGACACAAAGACAGAGATGCGCAAAATAGCAAGATAACACAATCCTTTATTTCATAATGGATAGACTATTACAAATCCAATACTCTGTTTAATAAAAAGGAAAAGAATACATATTTGACTCAAGAAACTATAGAAAAGACTAGACGACACTTGTAGAAGCTCTATCACTTTCACTCTTGACCATTCCCATCCGATTGACTTCCATCGTCGTCGGACTTACCTGAAAAGTAGAAAGGGACAAAACGGAATGAGCGAACGCTCAGTAGGAAATTATATCTCAAGTACTAGCAAGGGGTTTAAGTAATTACATTTTTATGAATGCAATAAAGCTATGCATGCTCGCATAAAACGACAAGATAGAGAGAATGTAATATCAAGAAAATAAGATGAACTTAGTCATGAACTTCCAACAAGATGACAAGTATATTCAAGGTATTCAAGCAAGCACGTTTAACAAGTCATGTCAAGAACTTTGGCTATCATGTATCAAGCAAGTAAATTACCCTTTTTCGGGCCACACATTTCATGTAAAGTCAAGTACGATTCAAGTACAAGATGTGTGTGGAATGTCCAATCAAGCAAGTCAAGTACTCGGTATAATGCCAGATACCTTATCATTTTAACTCCCATGGGCACAAGTACTTTCGGGTGCTCCTCCCAGGACCAGATCGGGCCCTATATGCGCAGGCATTTATCATGTGTTTTGACATCCACTCTTGTTTATATAGCCAATATAGAATTTCAATAATCAAGCTTGTAGACCCGTATGACAACTTTGATAGAATAGAGTCCAAAATATGACAAAGGACATAGAATGGCGATAATAACGGTATAATCACGATATCGATAAAACTAGGTAGAATATGATTCCCTTAACTTGGGTACCATGACAAATCAGTATGGACATTCTTTATATAGAATTGAGGTCCACATGAACAGTATATCAAAGGTAAGATACCCTCATTCTTATCATAGAATTGAGGTTTTACAAGAATGGCATGATATGGCATAATGTCATCATCCCATTAAGAATTTCTTATGATATACTCTTTGTATAATCATAAGGGCCGGTATCCCATGTTTCTTTAGAGTGACATGGCATCAATGGTGTAATGGGTTTTTAGGGTACAACCAGCTCAGTCGGCCTTGAGGGAATCCAAGGCTACGAGGAGTCTTACGGAGGTCTCTATGACTAACTCGCTAGTCCAAAGGAACGGAATGTCCAATGGAGAGCTTGTATGTCAATGAGAGTTGAGTGTGATCGATAAATCAACGTAAAAAGTGGGACTATACTCACGGAATGGAGAATAGTGCCGATATATATATATATGTATAATATGAAACCATCGGTAATAGAGTCAAGACGAAATCAGGTTACAGTAAAATAACGACTTGAGTAAAGTCGTGTATTGAATAATTAACGCCTAACATGAGGGCGTTTACATATATTGCCAATTTGCGGAATTTTCATTATTTCATTAATTTATCAAAAACACGCCTTGCCTGGGGGCGTTTATTCAAAGTTGAGATCAAAAACGCGCCCTTGGAAGGGGCGTTACTTTCTAATTCCATTTTACAGAATATGTAAATTTCAGGATTTTAACAGATACACGCCTTAGGAAGGGGCGTTACTTTTCAGATTCACGCCTTGTTCTGGGGCGTTAAAATATGGAAAACGACTTTGTCCAAGTCGTGAATTTCAAGAATTTTACAATATTACAGGAAATAAAATTTCAAGGGACACGAGACATGTGGTTGCAGTATAACAGGAATTCACAGGTAGGGGTATGCAAGATATTAGAATCTATATTTCATAATTTATTGAATTTTAAACAGGATCAATTATCAATTTTCAGGTGAGTCTTATGAAATTAACGCCTGCGTACATGGCGTCAAATATTAAATTGACGACCACTGCATGGTCGTGTATTTTAAATTAGCGCCCTGATCAAGGGCATTTCTTTCAAAATATTGCAGAGAACGTAATAAAAACCTTATAAACAGTATGCATGCCATGCTTATGTATAGATATCTTGCATTAAGTCTTATTTGGGCTACAATAACTTGAGAAAATCCTACCTTAATATGATTGAACTTGACGAAGGGTTTGAAGGATCGGAAACTTCAACCGCAACTTACGAACAGTGGTATCAAGGAGAAGAACTGCAGTTTTCCTATAGGAAAAGAAGAAACATTAGTATTTCTTCATACTTTCTGACCGAAAGGAAAAAGGAAAAAGAACAATACCTTTGTTCTTCACGTACGCCGCCTTCTTAACCTATAACAGAAGACGAAGATGAAGAACAGTTAGTTCTTCATGCAACAGACGTAGAGAATTAGAGGAACTATTCCTCTCTCACGTACCTTGCAGACTCCGAACGCCAAATAGCGTTGTAGGGTTCGAGCAGTAGGTTATTTATAGGGATTTTGGAAGTCCTATTAAAAATAGTGTTTGATTGAGGGTAACATATCCCTAATAGAGTCCTTACTCTAATAGACACTTACTAGATTAGGTTAATCTTTCCCTGGATAAGCTCTGGGTTCGAACGAGTCACGAACTGAATTAACGCCTTTGGTCAGGGCGTGTATTCTTTAATTAACGCCTTGTATAAGGGCGTTTATTAAAAAGCGCCTTGAAAAAGGGCGTTTCGTGTTTTAAAACACGCCCAAGATAGAGGCGTTTCTTTTACTTACCCATTTGGTCGCGTGAGAACTGACGACCGTAGGTGTGGGCGTCCTTTCTTTATTCACGCCATGGATAGAGGCGTTTCTTTATAAATTAACGCCTTAATAAGAGGCGTTATTTTTAATTTATTTTATTTCGTCCAATTAACCCTATTCCTTTTATATATATTACTTCTGTAATATATATGTTTTAATTTATTTCAATTATTCATTTATTAGGGTTGCTACAGAGGTGGAGCAACTTCGGACGGAGCTAGCTCGGTCACAAGCTGAGGTGGAGAGACTCCGGATCGGGACGGCGGACTTGGATCGCTACTGGGCCGAGGCACGGGACACGCGACGTCAGATCTTCAAGCTGAAGATCGAGCTGCGAACGCTGGAGCGGACGGTCCGGATGATGGGCCGGGGACAGGAGCGGAGTGCCTCCCAAAGTGGGGCACGGAGGAGTGCTGCCCCGAGCGGCTCGATAGGGGACTTTCTTGCCAGCTCCTCGGGTCAACGGCCGAATGAGAGGGCAGAGAGAGGACAGCAGGAGGAGAGTGCTTCCATAGCGCCGCCACCTGAGAGGAGACCCGAGGATGGAGAGGACGACGGCGGCCTGGTGGACAGGCCGGCTGAATGATGTATATTTTCTTATTTTTCTTATCACTTGTACATACCTTATGGCAAATGGAATGAAAATGCTCTCTCTTCCTCTTTTGGTTTCTTTATTTTTATTTTATGCAAGCGTGAATGACTAGATGTGTGCAAGGATTTTAGCAGGTGGACATGTGTTTGTGAAACGCAGGGATGAATGCATGATTGTTTTAAGTATATGAAAGTGAATGCGTAAGATGCGTGTATGTGGAGTGCATAAATGTAGGAATGTATGTATGTGAAAAATGTGCGGGCAGAATGTGTGGAGAGAATGAGGTGTACAATGTGAAAGACCGCCAGGTCTAGGCAAGGGCAAAAGATATTGCCTGAATTCAGCAGCAGAGAAAGTAACGGTCCAGGTTCAGACCGTTGCAATCAAATGACACGCTGGCCGAAGGCCGTTAATCATGACAGAGGCCCCCCTGGTAGCTGGGTCTGCAGAAAAAGTGACGGCCAACTGAAGGTGCGTCAGGGCTATACAACGGCCTAATGCTAGACCGTTGCTCACGGCAGAACGAAGGTTTGCAGAGCAACTAGCAGAAAAAAGCGACGGCCCAAAAGAGACGCGTTGTAGTAAAGTAATGGCCATAACCAAGACCGTTGAGTAGTGCTAACCCAGAAGAGAGAAAGCTGAGTGGCTGACAGTGCAACGGCTTGGGGTTCGCGGGTTACAAATAAACGACGGTCCATCATAAGACCGTCAATCTTCACAGAACGAGGTTTGGGTGAAATCAAACCCACAGGAAATGCGACGGCCCAGGGTTGGCGCGTCGGAGATGAGTAATGGTCCAACGATAGACCGTTAGAGCCTGGGTTGTATTCCGAGACGGATTGAGCCGTGAGAGCCTAAACCCGAGACTTAGCCATCTAATCCCTTACTAGAACTTATCCTGATTGAAGATAAAGCCTTCTAGCTCAAGTCTTATCCTTTCAAAGCCAAATTTAAGCCTTAACAACTTGAAAACTCAACCAAAAATCGCAGCTTTGCTGAAAACCCCTGCTCTAGGGCTGAAGAGCCTCTCCTAAGGGCAGCAAACATGATGAAGAGGAGCTTCGAGGTGATGGCTATGGAGGAGAAGGTCTACGCCGGTCCTAAAGCTGCAAGGAGGGAACACGGAGAGCTCCAACGGCTGACTTCGATTCCAAAACACTTAAGCTCCAATGTTCAAAGGGTGGTAAGTTCCTCAGCAACACATCCAAGTTCAGAAAATTATGCACTTCAATTCTTTTTATGACTTCTTCTTCTCCTTCATTCTTCAAGCCTCTTCCTGGTCCAAGATGCTACTCTAATCTGAAGTGGGTGGCTCCCATGGTAAAAGCACTCCCTATAGAAGTCACATCAATCATCAAAGTTTGGCACCTTCAACCTCTCTTGGTTTTAGGCAAAAATTTCCAGAAATTGTCCTTAGATTGGCCAAGCACTTCAGCCCTCATAGAATTGTGGCATCCACAAACTCACACCTTCATCTTCCCTTCTTTTGAAGCAACGATCCTATTAGAAGAGGTAGAAACCTACCTAGCCCTCCCGAGGACTAAGGTGGGGGATGAAGACCGGGTTTGCTACACAATCAAGCCTATTGACCCATCCTTGATCTTGAGTGATTTTATTCATAACCCAAAGGACGTGAGGACCATGATCAGCCCACACCACATTCACTTGATACCCTTGGCGCAATGGATAGTGTCTCATTGTAAAAACAAGTGGGAGAGACACGAAGCAATAGCCAAGGCGGTGGCGGTTTGCTTATGCGGAGTCTTCCTTTTCACCACGACCGACCACCTCTTAGACATCCAAAATCTTAGCATTATTAGCGGGCTGTGGCGGGGAATGTCCATCTCTCAAGCGGTCCTCTCATACCTCTATGAGAGACTGAGCTCGGCTTGCCTAGGAGGACTTTTGTTCGGCTCCATGATACTCCTTGAGTCCTGGATGGGAGTGAGAGTCAAATTCCAACCAAAGGAGGACATAACTTCAGCTAGCCGAATCTTCGGGAGCCACCCTCTCTTCTTCATTGGAGGGGCATTTGGATACTCTTCTCAGGTTGAATGCAGGACGGCGGATAAGAAAACGCGGGATGAATGGCGCCTCTTCTTCAACACTTTGCCAATTGACAAGTTCATCATGCGACCAAGAATCCTTCGAAGCATTCCTCTTAAAATACCGCGGCGTCCAGGCTTGGACCTTCAGCTAGTGGGGAATACCACCATGGCGATCTACAACCCGCACCGGTGCCATCTTCAGATCGGACTTCCAAGAACCCAAGCTCCTGCACTATCACACTACCCTCCCCTTCTACTTAGGAAGATGGGGACCGAGGAAGATGAAAGAGCAGTACGGAATGCGCTGACCATGTGGGAGATCAGCAAGGTGCGCCCGTGGCAAGCAGAAGTAGAAGAGAACGACGAAGCACGCCGTAATTACGTGATAGAGTTGAGGACAATCCGCCCTCTTGCGGATAGAAAACTGAATGTACCTTGATTTTCTTTTGTTCATGAGAGATATTGTTTGTAATTAACAATCAAAGTTGGAATTTTTATGAACTCGTGTTTTATTAAGTTTGCTTGAATGAGATGAGACTGGCTTAGTTGAATGAGCATCAGTTTTGTGGGTTGATTGGCTAGAATGATGTGAAGAGGCAGAGCCTCTGGAGGATGTAACGGATGGGCAGTGGACCGCCATAAAGAATGACGGTCTAATGAGGAGCCGTCAGAATGAAAGCCTTATTAATTCTGTTCTCTGAAGAAAGGAACGGATGGGAAATGGGCCGTTATATAGAAACGACGGTATGGACCAGGCCGTCAGAGGGACAATGTTTGAAAGAATAAAAAGCCCACGCCTGAAGGGAATTAACGGTCAAGGGGGGACCGTTAAATGACTGTGACGGTCGTACACTGATGCGTCACATCCTGCGTAGTTGCAATCCTGCATTTGAACCTATTGTCTGCACATGCTAAGACGTGAAACAAGTTAGATCTGTTCTTAGACTCAACCCCTTGCCTTGAAGCAAGTTAGATAATGACCGTTTCTTGATATTTGGTCAAGGGGTGGAGCCTTATTAAATAGGCGGAAAATATAATAAAAATGCAATGCATGCTATGCACATGATGGAGTTTTGGAAAACATCTAATTTTTGTGAGACTTTCGCAGATATTTGGTTTTTTTTGGATTTTGGAAATATTTGGTGTTTTTGGATTTTTGAAAATATTTGATGTTTTTGGATTTTGAAAATATTTGATATTTTTTGGATTTTGAAAATATTTGATGTTTTTGGATTTTGAAAATATTTGATGTTTTTGGATTTTGAAAACCAGTGCCTCCCTAGTAACACGATCTCTTCCTTGTTCAGAACCAGAAGTCCCGAGGTTGGTGTGCAATATGGGTGACAATCCTTGGCCAAGGCCCAATTCACATGATGAAGTTTCTACCAAGGCCATACCCAGGGTACTAATCTTGGTCCTAAAAAAGAGAAAAAAGAACACGGGGGTAAGCTTAGGCCAGATATGGAAGGTTTTAGGACATGATTTCCTCACCGTACAACCCCATTAGAGATTTGGTTTGTTGGGCCGGGGCTTTGTGTCCGTCATCGAACCTTTGTCCATTCTAGGCATGCATTCGACCGGGCTCATGACGTCCCGCGGGGAACTATACTGCCACTCTTGTCATGCTTAGTTTTTCTTACTTTACCTTTCTGGAGCTTTTGAATTCAGAATCGGTAGACTTTTGAGATGATGCTTTTGATTTTATCACAGAGATTACTCCTTTTCTTTTTCTTTCTATTTTTGTGACGTCAGGTCATAACGGACTTGCCCCTATTTGAGACCTCCTCTCGTTGGGGTGTTTGGATTGGTTGTCGCCTCCTTATTCACTTCTTGCCCCTGGATTCAGCCGAAGAATGAAGCGGACAGGGACTTCGATTTTCCCCTAAAGCATGGCCGAGGAGAAACGTTGTCCTTTAGAATCGGCAAACCTGACCAGGGATGTCGTGTAGTGTGTGATTGCCTTACTCGAGACCCTTCTTAGTGAAACAGGAGGAAGCATCCTGCTGCCGGGGAAGCACGTGGCTTAGACTCTTAAGGAAAGAAACGCTTAAGATACAACCCATTCCACGGGTGAGAGAGCTCCTCACCTTCCGCGTTTACTAAACGGTAAGCATTTCCTAGATAAGCTTCTTTTAAGACAAACGGCCCTTCCCAATTAGGTTGTAATTTAGACCTTGGACCTGCAGACCGAATGAATTTGCGTTTCAAAACCATATCACCTTTTAGAAACTTACGTTCGATCACCTTCTTTTGAAAGTAACGCGAAACCCTCTCTTGATAGACGGATACGTGATCGGCTGCATTCATCCTCTTTTCATCTAAGAGTTCCAACTGGACCAGCAACGCCTCTCGACGTTCATCGAGATTAAGTTCCTTATCAAGCTGCACTCTAAGTGAAGGGATCAAGATCTCATATGGGAGCACCGCCTCCATCCCGTAGGTAAGAGAATAGGGAGTTTATCCCGTAGGAGTACGGACGGAGGTGCAGTAAGCCCACAGAGCTTCTACTAATCTTTCCGGCCAATCAGAAAACTTATGAGCTTCGCATGTTTTCTTGATGATTTTAAGAAGGGTTTTATTAGTGGCCTCGGCTTGACCGTTGCCTTGAGGATAATATGGAGATGAATGATGCAATGCAATATTGAACTTCTTACAGAGGTCCTTAAGTTCTTGAGAGACGAACTGGGGTCCGTTGTCGGTGATGCTGCTGCTTGGCACTCCGAACCGCGAGATGATATTCTTCATGATGAAGCGGCACACCGTTGTAGCTTTGATCTCTGCGTACGCCTCGGCTTCGGCCCATTTGGTGAAGTACTCAGTGGCGGTAAGGATAAAGGATTTCTGCTTGATCTGAGAATTAGGATCACCGAGTGGGCCGACAACGTCGAAAGCCCACATAGAGAATGGCCAAGGAGCAGTCATGGGATGGAGAGATGAAGCAGGAGAATGGATTCTATCAGCATGGAGTTGGCACTTAAGACACCTCCGGACGTAGAGGGAGCAATCTTCCTCTAGAGTGGGCCAGTAGTAGCCCTGCCTAAGGATCTTCTTCGCTAGAGCCTGGCCATTGACATGACCCCCCACACTCACTAGAATGGGCTGCTTCAGCCACATTCCAAGCTTCAACATCATCTAAGCATCTCATGAGCATTCCGTTAGTAGCGCGCCTGTACAGTTCTCCTGCAACAATGGTGTACCTTGCGGCGGCTCTTCTGATTGACTTGCGTTGCTCAGCTTTTGCCCCTTCTGGGAACGACACCTCTTTGCAAAACAACTCGATTTCATGATACCAAGGTAATTCCTCTTCGTCCAGAATCTCCTCTAGCTCTGCTAATGAAACTTCCTTGAGATCTTCCTTCTCAGCCTTCGCCTCTACGGATTTCCTAAGGTTGAGGTACCAGGGATCCTGAAGAGAGGGTGCGTCCAATCTCTAGACGACGATAGTCTTAGTTTTCCGACTGAGAGGGAAGGATAGGGAGGAAGCAAGAGATGCCAGAGCATCTGCTAGAATGTTCTGAGAACGGGGAGTGTGGATATAGATCAGCTTACGGAATTGCCTAGCGAGAAGCGTGACCAAATCTTGATAAGGTTTGAGCTTGGGGTCACGAGTACGGTAAGTGGACAGAACTTGTCGTAGGACGAGCTGGGAATCTCCTATGATGTCAAATAACGCACGCCTAGGAGATAGGCGTGCTTCAAGCCGGCCAGGAGAGCCTCATACTCAGCGATGTTGTTGGTAGCAGAAAACCGAAGTTGATAAGCAAAGGGAATGGTTACCCCCTCCGGGGTAAGCAGAACAGCACCGATCCCTCGGCCTTGAGAGTTGAGTGCACCGTCAAAGTGCAGAGACCAGAAGGGGTGATGAGAGATAACAGAAAGATGCTCATAAGGGAAATCGTCCTGAATGGAATCGATGTGAGGGATGGGGAGATGGGCAAGATGCTCGGCAATGGCATATCCTTTGACTGCCTTCTGAACAACAAAGGTGATGTCGAACTGAGAGAGGAATCTCTGCCAGCGAGCTAACCTACTGTTGACACCCGTTTTATACCCAATAAGTCGGGTCATCTCCTTATTCATTCTATATGATGCTCCAAGTCGTTCACTCTTCATTGAGTCTCTTGATTAGTTGAAGCTTATTTCTTGGGTCTTAACTCCTTGATCGGACATGGTTCCTTGTGGCTACTTCATTGGATGAATCTTAGCAATGCCTCTATTCCTTTTTGATCTCCATTTTGATAATAACGGTCGGTCCTAGGCACGTTGTTTCATTCTGACGGATGGGTCCTGGACCGTTACTCTTTGAAGAGTCCTAAGGCTTAAGGCCTCGTCCTAAAGCTTATCCTTTTGGTTACACGTTGATAATAACGGTCTGTTGTGCAACCGTTGTTTCATTCTGACGCCCTATGCCTTGGCCGTTGCTTCCTTGAAGAGTCCAACTTGTTGGGTCTTCTTCCTGTTGATCTTATCTTTTTAGGGATAAGGTTGATAGTGACGGATATTCCTTGGTGCGTTATTTCCAAGTGGCGGTCTGTCGTGTGGCCGTTACTTCCTTCAGAGAGTCCTAACAGCTCAGGCCTTTTCTCTGCTACTCCGTGGCCGAAGATAAGGGTTTGGATTGATGGTATCTCTTTCAAATCTGATCCTCAAGACCTTCTGTTTGATTCTATGGAGTCTTGGTGATATTATCTTCGGGGATTTGCTAAGAGTTATCCCTTTTTCTTGTTGAATTATCCTCTGCTCGACCTGAGAGTTTGAGGGTCTATAAATAGAACCCTTGACTTCATGGCCCAAAGGGAGGAGGATTTTGAAATTCACGACGAAGTGCTGCCGAACTCAGGAGCCATCTTCTCCAAGAGGAACTGCTTCCCACGTTCATCCATCTCATAATCAAGGGAGTACTTTGGTTTTAGTCTTTCAAGTTCATCATCACATGCTTAAGTTCTTCCTTGGTTTTTCCTCAATCAAAGCATTGTCCCTCCTCTTTCTCCACGTTTTTCACTGTTCTCTAAGCATCCAAACATCCTCCTAATCTTTTAAAAAATGCCTAGAGGGGTTAAAAAAACAAAAACTTCCCGGTAATCCCCTCTCCTTTTGATGTCCTTAAGTTCTTTGAGAATTGATGCTATATTATTGAAAGGGCTAATTTGGGTTGTTTTGTTGTTGTCTTCTACATCTTTGGTAGGTTTACAGGTTCACCAGTACGAGGCCCAAGTCTTCTAGCCGACTGGAAGAGTTGGAGTTAAAAGAATCTACACTTTGCTACTGCAGGTTATCTGACGGTCTGGTGCAGGCACGTCATCTTCTCCTGGCGGTCTATCGGGTGGCCGTCACTTTCCAAGTAACGCACAGGGTCCTGGCCGTTGTTTCTAGCTGACCTGCAGGTTCTCTTTGGTTTTCTCTCCCGTGGGCGGGTGCTTCATCCACCTATTTCCAAGGTATTTACATGTCTTTTGCTTGTTTTTACTTTGGTGGCAATCACATCTTTCCTTAGTCTTGGGCATTCGCTTTCTCATTCATCACATATCTCTTTTATTTTCTTGCTTGCTCCACCCCTTGCGGTGTGTTTTATTTACTATTTTGCTCCACGCCCCGGCGTGTGTTTTCCCTTTTCTTTAGCGTAGTTTGAGCGAGATAGCATGCCCATGCTAGAGCTAGCTTTGATTGCCTAGGTTCATGATCACATGTTCATAGGTTAAGAGCGGATCTTTGATTACTTGCTTATCCTTTCATCATTCAAAACCCCAAAGAAAAGATAGATAGGCAAAATAAAATCAATAGATAATTTTTTGGCGATCACGGTGGGACAGCTTGTGCCAATCATGCTTTTGATTCCTGTTTAGACCTGCCATCATCTGCTTGTTGAGTTGTCCTTGGTTTCCCCCTTTACCTCCTACTGATTCTGGTTTTCTGGGTGCTCCGAAGGCCCTGTGTCCCTGCGTTACAGCTCTCTGACGCAGGGGCATTAGACAGCCACTTTGGTTCTGCTGTGTGAGCTTCCACGGGTTTTCCTGTTATTTCTGTCCGATTTTGGCTCTGGCTCATTTGACGGACCCATCTCCCTGCGTTATATTATTTCTGGCGGTCTGGCATTCGACCGTTTTTTTACTCTGACGCAGGGTTCTTTGACCGTCATACTCCTGGCAGGTACGCATCCGAGGTGCATTTATTTCCGCAGTTTCTGTTGTGATTTGGTGCTTGGGTGATACGTGACTTTCTCCTTGCTTTGTTCATATATTCATATCATTGTGTGCATCATTGATTGCTAGATTTTAGGCTAGACTTTGCATGCACTCCGGTGCACATAGGGTCATTCATCTTGTCATATCTTAGATTGCATTTTCCTACCTTGTTGTGAGGACCTCTCGTCTAAATATTCCTTGGAGCCGACCAGGAAATCATAGCAGGGACCTCCATAAGTCCCCGTGAGCCGTGGATTCCCACACGGACGCCGGGCCGGTTGTACCTTTCCTACTCCGTGTCTAGGGTTGCATAAGTGAAGGAGTGATTACACTTAGAGTCAAACCAAGTCTCATACCCATCTCCTGCTAGGAACCTATTGTTGAGAGCACATATTAATCAATTCACTAAAGTTCCGAAGGAGGAATCACAAGAATTGGGTTGCATCATCTTAAACAACTTGGTTGATTTTTTTTGAGTGTCTTCATCTTTTGTCACTTGCATCTTGTTAGAATCACCTATGTTTGGTTGCTTATTGTGTGTTTTTGTGTTGGTTGTTTTTGCATTTTGTCAAGGTTGTTCGTTGCATGTGGAGTTGTTTTCGTTCGTTCGAATCATCTCCTCAAGTCAATTCCTTCTTCACATTCTATTCCAATCCTCTTTTCGAATCCACCATGGCATCCTTTAATCCTCCCCGCTCCCAAGAGGACTCCCTTCCTCAAGGGCTCCTTGAGAACCCTCCTAGGGTTGTTACCTTTTCCTCCGGGGAGGGGACTACCCCTCTTCCGTCCTCCACTTCTATGGAAGGTGGTCAAGCTACCCCTTCTTTCTCCACTCCTTCCGCGGGCTCCGTCCTTCAGATGATGGCCCAATTGGATCCGGCCCAACTCCAAGTTCTTTATCAGACCATGCAAGGGTCCAACGCATCTCCTTCTACCATCATCCAAAATCAATCCAATCCTTCCACTGTTGGGCTCCCCGCTCAGCCCATTCCAATTGATCTTACTCCGGTCCAACCACGGACCATCACTTTCACGGGTACGGAAACGGGCCAGTCTTCCAATTCGGCCCAACAATCTTTCGATAAGGGAAAGTGATGGGGCATCAAAGGCGATTTCCATACACGGGTGAAGTGTATTTGTGTGTTATGGCTTGTATAAGATTGTAATTGTGTAATTTCTTTCTTTTGGGCTCCTTGTAAGGCTTATATCAAGCCAATGGGCCATTTGTTATGTCAAGTCCATTACTAGGTTACCTTAGTAGAGTCCATTAGGAGTGATTATCATATTGAACCTTAAGCCACCCTTATGGACCATAAGAGCCATTTAAGGCCCAATTGGGCCACTCCCTCTCATGGGCTATCTAGATGGGAGAACCCATGGACCAAGCATGGGTGTGGATTGGGTTGGCTGGCCTTGGACCAGCCTAGGCCCAAGAGAGGCCCATGAAGGGGGCGCCCCCTCTTTTGGCCTTATTAGGCTAGTTAGGTGGTGTTTGAATGGATCTAGTCGAAGGTTGAATAAGTATGGTCAAATTAGATTAAAACTAATGTATTAAATGTGTGATTCACATTGTATCCCAGCCCTTCAATCCTAACCCCTAGATCCAAGGGTTGAGGTTGAGTTTGGTTGGCATCCTATATAAGGTTGTATTTTTCATATTGAATGAATTAATGAAGAGAAAATAGGCATTTGCCCCAAGTGAGATTTGCACCCCTCCCCTCTCTCTACCTGGTTCCTCCGCCCCCTCTCCCCTTTCTAGAGTGTAATCCCTTCCCCCTTGATCCCCTCTAGCATCTGAAGCAACTCCGGTGATCGCCGCCGCCATCGTCTCGCCGCCGACGCGTCGTCGCCAACGGTTTCGGTGTTCTGTCCACTCAGGATAGACCCTTCTTCTCCGAATTCCTGATATCACTCCCTTCATCTTCTGAAGCTCAAAATTTTAGTTTTGGTTCCCCTCTAGAACCCTTATCCCCACAAAAAAAATTACGTCAAAATTCATCCTTTAGCTATTTTTTGATTTTCGTCCAAGTCCAAGTTCCAGATCTGTCCTGGTTCTGTTTACTGTTCACTAGCTCTGAGTTTACCCCATTCGAACCACCTTTTGATTTTTTTTGGGTCGCCCAAATTTACTGGGATCTCTGTCCACATCCTCCTATCACCAGGAATTTTCTTAATTTTTGGTTCACTCTCTAAGTATTTTTCAAATTTTGTCCAATTTCCCAAGAACAGTCTGCCCACAGTTTCCCAGATCCGACCCAGGTCTAGTAAAGAAATCCCATAAAATCCATTTCGTCTCCAATCAGAGAACCAAAAATAGTCCCGGATTCCTCTCTTAGAGATCTTCAACTTTTCTGAAGAGATTATTTCCAGATTCGGAGGTCTTCTCCCCGGTCAACGTCAATCTTCAGAGAAGTCAGAACCTACCCCTGCAGTTCTGGCCAGATTCCAGCAAGCTTGTAAAATGCATGATCAGAAATACAGATCTGATTATTTTTTTTTGAAGACCCCTACGTCAAGGTATTCTGAGTCAGCTTTCCAACGGCACTAACCTTGTCACATTCCGACGACGGGGCTGATCGCAGCAGCAGTTTTCTCCGAGTCGCGCGCCTGTAAACAGAATTTTTAGATTCGTGGCCGAGTTCCCGCGAGCGTCGTCCGAGGGCCGCCCGGCGTCCGGCGGTCGTTCCAGCAGCTCGCCATCCCAGGGGAACGCTTTCCAGGTGTCTCCACAGCAGAGGAGTCATCAGGCCCCACACGACCCCTCCGGTCAATACGTGGGCCCCCACTAGCACGAGTACGCGTGAAGCCGAAGCATTGCCCGAAACCGCCCGTCAACCCGAACTTGGTCCTCCCGGGCCCACTTGTGTCGCCCTTTACCTCCCTGCGTGGAGTGGGCTTATTTGTACTGCTGTAAACATAATGTACTAAGTTCCCGGGAGTACGAGCTTCGGCCGGGTGCCATCTTCGCCACGCCGAGAGCGTGGAGGTATCGCCTTCACCATTACATTTGGCATTAGCTTAATTCTTTATATGCTTTATATGCCGCTGCTAGAGAGCATGTGTAGGGATACCTAGCTCGCCTTCAATTTATAATATCACTGCTGCGAGAGAGAGCGAAGCCGTCCCGTGACCCGATCCGGGCGCAAAAGAGAGCCGACCACCCTAGCTCATTGCCGGTTTCTCAACCGCGCACATCCGACGCTTCCCTCGTTAAGGGACGATCGCGAGCTTGTCGTGTCCGTGGTCCCGTCCCGCATCAATTTGGTATCAGAGCGAGGTTGAGTCTAGGGTGTCAAAAAAGAAAAAAAAAGAAAAAAAAAGAGTGTCATTTAAGTCATTGTCTAAGTCAGTCTAGGTTGCATTTGCATCCCTTTACTCGGTATCTCAAAAGGTGTTGTCCGAACGTTAGGCTACGCCTATCGGGAAGGCCGCACACTTGTGCGAGTGATCTTCGGATCGGTTATCTCCGCCACGTACCGAGTCTTGGTTTACGTCTAGGGTCCTTAGTGTGCATGCATTCCAACTTTGCATTACTTAGGGTCGTGTCTAGTGTTTTGTCCAAATGGCCTTGCATATCCATTCCTAGGGATCCATTCCCGTCTTTTGGCAACTATGGCCAACCCATGTCGACCCGTCCAAGGTGATAGGTCCGTGTCCCAGTACATTCGGGCATATCATAAGTATTGGTTGGAACATGGCTTGGGAGAGGAGAGCAACACGGCCGCATTTCAGTTTCGGAGAGGTTTGCGCTTTCACTTCCAGTTAGCATGTCTTATCCGCAATGCATTCTCTCTAGCGGAATCCTATACGGTCGCTCTAGTGGTCGAACCATTTGAGTCACACTTTTCTCGGTATGGTTGCTTTAGACAAGCATCCACCTCCCAGCCGCTTACACCATGGCCTTCACCACTCGAGAGAGTTCCAATGTCATCCATCTCTATTTCCGAATTTGATTCAGAATCCTCTCATTTGGAACCACCAAGGCCCGAGCCACCCGTATTTCTAACGGGTACGCTTTTCATAGCGGAGCCACTTCTTAGTTGGCTCAAGGATGGCTTGGTCCCACATCCCTTCCCATCAATGGACCCCACACTACCACTAGTGTCAAGCAACTCATTTCATACCACCTTCCGGTCTCGTCACTATGTGGACACATTGGACGACCTTCTTAAAGGGTTAGACCGGCAGTTGACCTTTACACATTTATTGGCCCGAGGCTTCGACCAACCCGCTAGTCTTAGCTTCAACCATCCGGCCTTAGGATCCATTACCTCTGTGTGCACCGTGGGGTGTGTCACAACGGAGATTCTTCTACTCCTCCCGATGCCGGCCGAGTCCGACTTCATTCTCTTTTGCCCAAGGGAGGAAGTTTATTTTCTTCACATGACCATCGTCCCGTTCACTATGGCGGATGAAGGTGACCATTCACACCTTCAAGAATTTCACGATTGGGACCGTGTCATGGAGGAACCCATCTCCCGGGGTCATACCTTCTTTGACCCTTTTGACCCCTCCACTAGTGAAGCTCCCGAGCTATCACATTCCCTCCACCTCTTCCAAGGAGTTCACTATTCCACCTATACCCCTCGGTCTATTCGGCAAGCCGTCTCTACATCTAGGGATGATGACGAGGGTAGTTTTGGATATCCTACCCCTTCTTCACCCAAATCCCATCGGTCACCAATGCATGAGTGGTACATCTTAGGGTGTCTAGGAGTCCTCCCTTCCATCCACCATCGTGTACATCGATTATATGCATGGCACATATTCGGGTGTCCTGGTCCGCCGTCACCCATGAACGGGTCGGACTAACAGTGTGCTTTTTCTTTGTGTGGTTTTGTTTTGAGTGATTTGTTTGCGTGGTTTGCATTCGTGTGTCTGTGCATGGTGAGTCTGCATGTGTCTTGTGCAAGCTCGTTGTCGGTCTCTTATGAGTAAGAGGCGAGTGGACTCACTTGATGAGTATGGGATCGGTTTTACTTCTATATCCGGATCAGTCACCTATAGGGACTCAGCGGTGATTCCTAGTGAGTCTTCCAGCTGTTTCCTTCCTTTGAGAGTGCCCCTTCGGAGTGACCACCTTTAGCCATAGCAGTGCACATATCGAGTATATATGGAATGAGCAGGTGCCGATCACTTGGAGTGGAGCATACCCGCGCTACTTAGCACGGTGACGGATCCGCCGGAGGACCGGAGCAGCCATACCCCTACTCGACGGGGTCGAGTTCCTCCCACCTGGGGAGAATTGATGGGGCATCAAAGGCGATTTCCATACACGGGTGAAGTGTATTTGTGTGTTATGGCTTGTATAAGATTGTAATTGTGTAATTTCTTTCTTTTGGGCTCCTTGTAAGGCTTATATCAAGCCAATGGGCCATTTGTTATGTCAAGTCCATTACTAGGTTACCTTAGTAGAGTCCATTAGGAGTGATTATCATATTGGACCTTAAGCCACCCTTATGGACCATAAGAGCCATTTAAGGCCCAATTGGGCCACTCCCTCTCATGGGCTATCTAGATGGGAGAACCCATGGACCAAGCATGGGTGTGGATTGGGTTGGCTGGCCTTGGACCAGCCTAGGCCCAAGAGAGGCCCATGAAGGGGGCGCCCCCTCTTTTGGCCTTATTAGGCTAGTTAGGTGGTGTTTGAATGGATCTAGTCCAAGGTTGAATAAGTATGGTCAAATTAGATTAAAACTAATGTATTAAATGTGTGATTCACATTGTATCCCAGCCCTTCAATCCTAACCCCTAGATCCAAGGGTTGAGGTTGAGTTTGGTTGGCATCCTATATAAGGTTGTATTTTTCATATTGAATGAATTAATGAAGAGAAAATAGGCATTTGCCCCAAGTGAGATTTGCACCCCTCCCCTCTCTCTACCTGGTTCCTCCACCCCCTCTCCCCTTTCTAGAGTGTAATCCCTTCCCCCTTGATCCCCTCCAGCATCTGAAGCAACTCCGGTGATCGCCGCCGCCATCGTCTCGCCGCCGACGCGTCGTCGCCAACGGTTTCGGTGTTCTGTCCACTCAGGACAGACCCTTCTTCTCCGAATTCCTGATATCACTCCCTTCATCTTCTGAAGCTCAAAATTTCAGGGTTGGTTCCCCTCTAGAACCCTTATCCCCACAAAAAAAATTACGTCAAAATTCATCCTTTAGCTATTTTTTGATTTTCGTCCAAGTCCAAGTTCCAGATCTGTCCTGGTTCTATTTACTGTTCACCAGCTCTGAGTTTACCCCATTCGAACCACCTTGTGATTTTTTTTGGGTCGCCCAAATTTACTGGGATCTCTGTCCACATCCTCCTATCACCAGGAATTTTCTTAATTTTTGGTTCACTCTCTAAGTATTTTTCAAATTTCGTCCAAGTTCCCAAGAACAGTCTGCCCACAGTTTCCCAGATCCGACCCAGGTCTAGTAAAGAAATCTCAGAAAATCCATTTCGTCTCCAATCAGACAACCAAAAATAGTCCCGGATTCCTCTCTTAGAGATCTTCAACTTTTCTGAAGAGATTATTTCCAGATTCGGAGGTCTTCTCCCCGGTCAACGTCAATCTTCAGAGAAGTCAGAACCTACCCCTGCAGTTCTGGCCAGATTCCAGCAAGCTTGTAAAATGCATGATCAGAAATACAGATCTGATTATTTTTTTTTGAAGACCCCTACGTCAAGGTATTCTGAGTCAGCTTTCCAACGGCGCAAACCTTGTCGCATTCCGACGACGGGGCTGATCGCAGCAGCAGTTTTCTCCGAGTCGCGCGCCTGTAAACAGAATTTTCAGATTCGTGGCCGAGTTCCCGCGAGCGTCGTCCGAGGGCCGCCCGGCGTCCGGCGGTCGTTCCAGCAGCTCGCCATCCCAGGGGAACGCTTTCCAGGTGTCTCCACAGCAGAGGAGTCATCAGGCCCCACACGACCCCTCCGGTCAATACGTGGGCCCCCACTAGCACGAGTACGCGTGAAGCCGAAGCATTGCCCGAAACCGCCCGTCAACCCGAACTTGGTCCTCCCGGGCCCACTTGTGTCGCCCTTTACCTCCCTGTGTGGAGTGGGCTTATTTGTACTGCTGTAAACATAATGTACTAAGTTTCCGGGAGTACGAGCTTCGGCCGGGTGCCATCTTCGCCACGCCGAGAGCGTGGAGGTATCGCCTTCACCATTACATTTGGCATTAGCTTAATTCTTTATATGCTTTATATGCCGCTGCTAGAGAGCATGTGTAGGGATACCTAGCTCGCCTTCAATTTATAATATCACTGCTGCGAGAGAGAGCGAAGCCGTCCCGTGACCCGATCCGGGCGCAAAAGAGAGCCGACCACCCTAGCTCATTGCCGGTTTCTCAACCGCGCACATCCGACGCTTCCCTCGTTAAGGGACGATCGCGAGCTTGTCGTGTCCGTGGTCCCGTCCCGCATCAGAAAGTCGCCCATCCCTTCTTTTGTTCAAATGGATCATCACATATCTGCTCCGGTAGCTCTGCAAGTTCTCATGGGCCCTTCCGACTTCTTACGCTCTCAGCAAGGGGCGGCCCAAGCTTATCCTAATCCGGGTCAAGCTTATGCCCAATATCCTTCTTACGGGCCCCCATCCCTACTGTTTATCCCTCCACTCCTTCCTGTGGGCACCCACCTTCTGCGACAACCGTTCCATCTACTCCTCACATTCAATCAGCATCTTTCGCCGCCCCTGCTCCCTCCCGAGAGTAGGACTTGCTCGACAAGTGGGCCGCCATGCAACAGCAACTCGATTTCCTCCAGAAGCGGGTTGGCCCACAATCTTTGGCCGATATTCCTGTTCCGAGCTTCCAGAATATCCGATTCCCTCCTCAATCAGAGCTCCCCAACTATCGCAAGTACGATGGGAACAGCAACCCCTTTATTCATGTGAGGGATTTTCTATATGAATCGATGCAATTCCAGTATGATGATCACCTTATGGCGTATTTATTCCGCCGATCTTTAGATGGTGTTGCTCTGGAATGGTTCTATTCTCTACCACTGGAAGAGGCTGAGAGTTTCAAGGTAGTCAAGGACAAGTTTATCCAGCGGTTCCAAGACAGGGTCGGCCCAGAATACTCGTTCACAGATCTGGTGGCCGAGAAGATGAAACCAGACGAGGAGTTTGCCACTTCTGCAGACAGGTGGAGACAGATGGCCGCTAGAGTGCCTGGCCACATCCCGGAGGAAGAGAAGGTCAAGCTGTTGATTTCAAATGCTACTCCAACCTTCCGGAACATCCTGGCAATGAACGACATAGCCAACATGCATCAGCTCTACAACCGAGCGCGATTCATCCAGACCCAGTTTAAGGATTCCCCCATCCACTCTTTATTTGAAAACCAAAAGCCCAAGTACCACAAGAAGCCACAAGGGCCGGTTACCGAGGGGGTCCAGACAAATGAACAAGTGCAAGCCGTTGCCTTCCCATTCCAAGTCGCACCATTCCGCTTCCCCCAAAACCCCCGTAATTCCCAAAACCCCGCTCCACAAAACTTCCAGGCAACCCCACAAAACCCTCCGCCTACCTTTGTCACTCCACAAAATGCCTTCACCAATCCACAACAACCACCACCTCCGCAATACCACAATGTCCCTCCACCTAACGGCTATAACAACAACCCCAACAGCAAGCGCCCGGCTCCCAGGAGAGCCCAGTACCCTCCATTGCCAGAGACACTTACAGATATCTTCTCCGCCCTCATGTCAGTGAATGCGATCCAACTTCCTCCAGAACGGCCTACTTGGAACCCAGCCGTTGATCAGACTAAATATTGTATGTTCCATAGACAACCGGGCCATACCATAGAAGGATGTTTTCAGTTCCGGGATCTGGTATATGATCTCTATGAAGGGCAAAGGATAGATTGGGCCGCAATGCATCGGGCCATTGTTGAGATCAAGGAGAAAAGAGGGCAGCACCCGAGGCCGCAAGTGCAGTAGCAACAGGCACCACAGCCGCAGCAGCTACCACAACAGCAACCACAGCAACCACAGCAAGTACAGGACCTGGGCATCCATCAGAATCCGATGCCGAAACCCGCTCCTCAGCAGCAGCCGATAGCACCAGCACAAGTAAACGTGGTCCAACCACCGGCCCCCAATGCCGGGTGGTCTTTTGATGATGACAACGCCGCACCACAAGTCATGGCCCTCCACCATAACCACCGCAATCCTCTCACTCCCTCCTTCGTCCTTCCTACACACCCAACATCCCCTCCATTCATCCTCCCAATTTCACCCGCTTCAGCAAATTCCTTACCACCCACCGTTCCATCATACCCTCCACCACTTAACCCCGTCACCGTCATCACACCACCATCCAACCCTTCATCCGTCCTTACCCTTCCGCTAGCCTTCCCTCCACCCGCGTCGACACTCATCACCACCCTACCTTCCACCAACCCTCCGCCCATCATCCGCTCATCACCCACTACCACCACCAACCTTACGCTCCACCAAACCGTCTCCCCCGCACCACCTGTTCCATTCATCCACCCCGCAGGGCCCATCATACTATCTTCAGATGCTGCAGCGAATTGCGCTCTGAGGAGCGGGAAGATGTTCCATCGGAATTACCCCACTACTTCTAATCCCCAGTCCTCCCAGCCAACGGCTGAGCAAGAAGAAATTGAACCGCTGCCAGGTACTCAATATGACTTGTTACATCATCTAGACCGGGTGCCCGCTAAAATATCTGTGCTAGAGCTGATCAAAAGGTCTACCCTTCATCAGGATGCACTAAGAGACTTTTTACAGAAGGTAATGGTCAGTGAAGATATGGCAGTCGACAGCTTACCGACCGCACTAGCAACCATCTCCAAAGGGCCGGCAATTACATTTTCAGAAACTGAGTTAGCACCTCCAGGAGCTCGGCAAATGCCGCTCTGCATTACAATCACTCTGAACAAGGTCAGCATTGAAGCAGCACTGGTTGACACAGAGGCTTCAATTAATGTTTGTCCACTTAGCACCCTCCGAGCATGAAACATATCTGAAGAGTTATTACGGCCTACCCCCACCACTATAGCAGCGTATGACAACTCGAGGCGAGCGTGTCACGGGGTGGTCACCATTCAGGCAGAGCTCGGGCCCCTTACAATGGCCGTGGAATTCTATGTGCTCGATATCGACCCTATGTTCAAGGTTATCCTGGGTCGTCCGTGGATTGATACACTCGGTGCCGTGCCCTCCACCGCACATCAGTGCGTCAAATTCCCCTTCCAAGGGAGGGTCGTCAAGGTTAAAAGCCTGTCCACGGTACAGATAGTTAAGGCCATGTCAGAGCAGGTTCTTCCCACACTTTGGCCAAGCAACCGGCCTGTTATATCAGTGCTGGACTTGAACTTCCCCTGGGCTTACACAGCTCCCAAGCCTATCACTACTCCAGTTAACATCAAAGTGAAGCCGCAGATTCGAGATTCCAAAGGCTGGAACATCATACTGAAACTAGGCTATCAACCGGGGAGAGGCCTCGGTGTGCAATTACAAGGAATGACCAGTCCCATACCCAAGGGAAGAAAGATGGGCAGGAGAGGTCTCGGCTACAAGGAGACAGCATTATCAATGATGGGTGATTCTGGGCCACTCACCTGGGATTATCGCCAGCATTTTGTCAGAGGGTCTCTCCAGCCCGGCACATTAGCTTCAAAACAAGTTCAGCTAGAAAGAGATGGAGTCTGTCCAATTACCAACCCGCCCCCATTGCCGGGAGGGTCAAATGATGATATGCTCGACTATGGTCAGGCCTTGCAGGGGCTCTTTCCTGAGGAAGAATGTTAGATGAAGCAAGAGGTTCGGCTTGTGCAGTGGAGGCCGAAGAAGCAGCCAAGTGTTGATTTACAGAAGGAGGGGAGCTCTCCAATTGCCTTTTCTTGGTCTCCCTCACGCCTCCAATCTATTTTCCAGCAAGGGGACTTCATACCCCGCCTTCCTCCTATCATAATAAATCCATCCTTTATTGATCCGCCAGAAATTCTATTTGTTCCTTGTTCTTGCGGGAGGTGCCCACCCATTGATCTGTCCACTCTCTTTACTCCTCCTCCTCCTCCCAACGCCCAACTCCACGAGATGTGGTTCTCTTCTTCCGATCCTTTCTTCGACTGCATTTTCCCCGAGCTGTTCCCTATGCAGCTCCTACCTCCTCCATCTTGCTGTGTAGTCTCCGCTGATCTCCAAAAAAAACGTCAAATTTGAAACGGAGATTTCAGTGGAAGATTACGCTATCCTGTCGCCATCCTCCTCCCAGGGGCACGAGTCCCCTGCTCCTTCCCTTCCACTAGGCTTCCTCTTTCCTAGGTTAGGATTAGGGTCCATCGAGTCTAGGGAATTAGAGTCAGTTAGATCTAGAGAAGTAGGGTCTTGTTCCAGGTCGTCCAACCCTTCCTCTGCTGAGCCGCGCTCGCTGGCGCATCCTTCCCGATCTGTTCCTGATAGGTTCTTACAAGATTTAGCTCAGCGTTGCCATGCTCTTTTGAAGTGCCCGGAATTTGTTGCTACGGCAATTGTGATTGAAGATGAAGAGGAAATAGAAGGGGTATGGAGCGATGACGGATTAGGCGTCTATGAGATTTTGGATGAGAAGGATCCAATTGATGAGGACAGCAATGTAGATGACATCGGCGACTTATACGCACAAGGATTGAAAAGATTCGACGAGCCGTCGACGTCGGTGGATGAACCTACAAAGGAAATCAATTTAGGAACCGAAGAAGACCCAAGGCCCATCACGATTGCTGCTAATCTCCCTTCACAAGTAGAAGAGGAATTGATTAAGGTTCTAAGGGAGTATAGAGATTCCTTCGCCTAGTCTTACGAGGACATGCCCGGTCTTGACCCCTCTTTAGTGGAACATCGACTCGTGCTTAAACCAGGGGCAACACCTGTGAAACAAAGGTCAAGAAGATTTCACCCCCACATGGCCTTGAGGATCAAAGAAGAGGTCGACAAGCTATGCAAAGCCAGATTCATCAGAGTTATTTTATATCCTCAGTTGGTGGCAAACATAGTCCCGGTTCTTAAGAAAGATGGAAAAGTGCGCATATGCATTGACTTCAGGGATCTTAACAAAGCATGTCCCAAAGATGATTTCCCGCTTCCCCAAATAGACGTCCTAGTGGATAATGCAGCCGGGTATGAAGCTCTCTCATTCATGGATGGATACTCGGGCTACAATCAGATCCGTCTCGCTTCGGAAGATCAAGAGAAAACTTCCTTCACCACGCCCTGGGGCACGTATTGTTATGTGGTTATGCCATTCGGTCTGAAGAATGCAGGTACCACCTATCAAAGGGCGATGATGGCCATCTTCCACGACATGATGCATATCTATATGGAAGCTTACGTGGATGACATCCTGGTGAAGTCAAGAACTAAGGAAGAACACCCCTCCATCCTGGCTAAGGCGCTGTAGAGAGCCAGGGAGTACAAGCTCAAGATGAATCCGAAGAAGTGCGTATTCGGAGTCTCCTCAGGGAAGCTGCTAGGGTTCATAGTAAGCAAACGGGGGATCCAGATTGATTCTAATAAGGCACAGGCCATCATGGACATGCCTCCGCCAAAGAACATTACGGAACTTCGAGGATTGATTGGTAGATTGCAATTTATCAGAAGATTCATATCCCAGCATTCTCAAAGGTGCCGTCCGTTTTATGAATTGCTTAAGGCGGGGGTCAAGTTTGAATGGAATGAAGATTGTCGGAAGGCCTATGAGGACCTCAAGGAATATCTATCTAATCCCCCGGTTCTGCAACCTCCTGTCCCTGGGAAACCCCTAATCCTATACATCTCGGTTATTGAGGACTCCCTAGGGGCAGTTTTAGCACAAGTAGATGATGAAGGGAAAGAGCGGGCTGCGTACTACCTTTCTCTGTTGTTTAATCCAGCTGAATCCAAGTACACCGCTATGGAGAAGACTTGTGCCGCCTTAGTGTGGGTAGCTCAGAAGCTGAAACACTACTTCCTTGCCCACCCAGTTTGGTTGATCTCTAGAATGGACCCGATCCGTTATCTCTTAGAAAAGCATGTCCTTTCTAGTAGGTTAGCTCGCTGGCAGAGCTTCCTCTCTCAGTTCGACATCACCTTTGTTGTTCAGAAGGCAGTCAAAGGATATGCCATTGCTGAGCATCTCACCCATCTCCCTATTCCTCACACCGATTCCATTCAGGACGATCTCCCTGATGAGCATCTTTCTGTTATCTCTCATCACCCCTTCTAGTCTCTACAATTTGACGGTGCGCTCAACTCTCAAGGCCGAGGGATCAGTGCTGTTCTGCTTACCCCAGAGGGGGTAACCATTCCCTTTGCTTATCAACTTTGATTTCCTGCTACCAACAACATCGCTGAGTATGAGGCTCTCCTGGCCGGCTTGAAGCACGCCTACCTCTTAGGTGCGCGTTATTTGAACATCATAGGAGACTCTCAGCTCGTCCTACGGTAAGTTCTGTCCACTAACCGTACTCGTGACCCCAAGCTCAAATCTTATCAAGATTTGGTCACGCTTCTGGCTAGGTAATTCCGTAAGCTGATCTATATTCACACTCCTCATTCTCAGAACATTCTAGCAGATGCTCTGTCATCTCTTGCTTCCTCCCTATCCTTCCCTCTCAGTCAGAATACTGAGACTATCGTCGTCCAGAGATTGGACGCACCCTCTCTTCAGGATCCTTGGCACCTCAACCTTAGGAAATCCGTAGAGGCGAAGGCTGAGAAGGAAGATCTCAAGGAAGTTTCACTAGCAGAACTAGAGGAGATTTTGGACGAAGAGGAATTACCTTGGTATCATGAAATCGAGTTGTTTTGCAAAGAGGGGTCGTTCCCAGAAGGGGCAACAGCTGAGCAACGCAAGTCAATCAGAAGAGCCGCCGCAAGGTACACCATTGTTGCAGGAGAACTGTACAGGCGCGCTACTAATGGAATGCTCATGAGATGCTTAGATGATGTTGAAGCTTGGAAGGTGGCTAAAGCCACCCATTCTAGTGAGTGTGGAGGTCATATCAATGGCCAGGCTCTAGCAAAGAAGATCCTTAGGCAGGGCTACTACTGGCCCACTCTAGAGGAAGATTACTCCCTCTATGTCCGAAGGTGTCTTAAATGCCAACTCCATGCTTATAAAATTCATTCTCCAGCTTCGTCTCTCCATCCTATGACCGCTCCTTGGCCATTCTCTATGTGGGCTTTCGACGTTTTCGGCCCGCTCAGTGATCCTAATTCTCAGATCAAGCAGAAATCCTTTATCCTTACCGCCACTGAGTACTTCACCAAGTGGGCCAAAGCCGAGGCGTACGCAGAAATCAAAGCTACAACGGTGTGCCACTTTATCATGAAGAATATCATCTCGCTGTTCGGAGTGCCAAGCAGCATCATCACCGACAACGGACCCCAGTTCGTCTCCCAAGAGCTTAAGGACCTCTGTAAGAAGTTCAATATTGCATTACATCATTCATCTCCATATTATCCTCAAGGCAACGGTCAAGCCGAGGCCACTAATAAAACCCTTCTCAAAATCATCAAGACAACATGCGAAGCTCATAAATTTTCTGATTGTCCAGAAAGATTAGTGGAAGCTCTGTGGGCTTATCGCACCTCCGTCTGTACCCCTACGGGACAAACTTCCTATTCTCTTATCTACGGGATGGAGGCGGTGCTCCCATATGAGATCCTGATCCCTTCCCTTAGAGTGCAGCTTGATAAGGAACTTAATCTCGATGAACGTCGAGAGGCGTTGCTGGTTCAGTTGGAACTCTTAGATGAGAAGAGGATGAACGCGGCCGATCACGTATCCGTTTATCAAAAGAGGGTTTCGCGTTATTTTTAAAAGAAGGTAAACGAACGTAAATTTCAAAAAGGTGATATGGTTTTGAAACGTAAATTCATTCGGTCTGCAGGTCCAAGGTCTAAATTACAACCTAACTGGGAAGGACCGTTTGTCGTAAAAGAAGCTTATCCAGGGAATGCTTATCGTTTAATAAATGCAGAAGGTGAGGAGCCCTCTCACCCGTGGAATGGGTTGTATCTTAAGCATTTCTTTCCTTAGAGTCTAAGCCGCGTGCTTCCCCGGCAGCAGGATGCTCCCTCCTATTTCACTAAGAAGGGTCCCGAGTAAGGCAATCACACACTACACGACATCCCTGGTCAGGTTTTCCGATTCTAAAAGACACCGTTTCTCCTCGGCCATGCTTTAGGGGAAAATCAAAGTCCCTGTCCGCTTCATTCTTCGGCTGAATCCAGGGGCAAGAAGTGAATAAGGAGGCGACAACTAATCCAAACACCCTAACGAGAGGAGGTCTCAAATAGGGGCAAGTCTGTTATGACCTGATGCCACAAGAAACGAAAGGAAAAGAAAAGGTGTAATCTCTGCGACAAAATCAAAAGCATCATCTCAAAAGTCTACTATTCCAAAACTCCAGGAATGCAAAAACAGAAAAGCTAAGCATGACAAGAGTGGCAGTATAGTTCCCCGTGGGACGTCATGAGCCCGGTCGAATGCATGCCTAGAGTGGACGAAGGTTCGATGACGGACACAAAGCCCCGGCACAACAGACCAAATCTCTAACAGGGTTGTACGGTGAAGAAATCAAGTCCTAAAAACTTCCATATCTGGCCTAAGCTTACCCCCATGTTCCTTTTTTCTTTTAGGACCAAGATTAGTACCTTGGGTATGGCCTTGTTAGAAACACTGTCATGAGAAGTGGGCCTTGGCCAGGGATTGTCACCCGTATTACACACCAACCTTGGGACTTCTGATTCTGAACAAGGAAGAGCTCGTGTTACTAGGCAGGCACTTGTTTTCAAAATCCAAAAACATCAAATATTTTCAAAATCCAAAAACATCAAATATTTTCAAAATCCAAAAACATCAAATATTGTTCAAAATCCAAAAACACCAAATATTTTCAAAATCTAAAAACATCAGATATTTTCAAAAATCCAAAAACCCCAAATATTTCCAAAATCCAAAAAAACCAAATATCTGAGAAAATCCCACAGAAATTTTTTTTTTAGATGTTTTCCAAAACTCCATCATGTGCATAGCATGCATTGCATTTTCATTATGCTTTCCGCCTATTTAATAAGGCTCCACCCCTTGACCAAATATCAAGAAATGGTCATTATCTAACTTGCTTCAAGGCAAGGGGTTGAGTCTAAGAACAGATCTAACTTGTTTCATATTTGAGTGTGTACAGGCAGTAGGACAAGTTCGAAGTGATAATTCACAAAAATGCAGGTCAAAGGCTGTAACGCGTCAATTCCAGACCGCCACATGAATATAACAGTCTCCCTTCGGCCGTCACTTCCTTCAGGCATGGGGCTTTTATTTCATCAAACATTGTCCCTCTGATGGTCTGGTCTATACCGTCACTTCAATATAACGGCCCATCGCCTATCCGTCGCATGCTTTAGAGAGCAGGATTGATAATGCTTTCGTTCTGACGGCTCATCGTTGGACCGTCGTTCTTTACAGCGGCCCACCGCCCATCCGTTACATCCTCCAGAGGCTCTGCCTCTTCACATCACTCTGGCCATTCAAACCACAAAACTCACATCCGTTCAGTTGAAGCAATATCATCTCATTCAAGCAAGATTAAACGAAATATAACATTCATAAAGATTCCAACTTTGATTGTTAATAACAAACAGCTTCTCTCATGAACAAAATAAAATCAAGGCACATTCAATTTCTTATCCGCAAGAGGGCGGATTCTTCTCAACTCTTTCACGTAATCATGGCGTGCTGCGTCGTCCTCTTCAACTTTTTCTCGCCACGGGCGCACCTTATTGATCTCCCACATGGTCAGCGCGGTCCATACTGCTCTTTCGTCTTCCTCGGTCCCCATCTTCCTAGGTAGAAGGGGAGGGTAGTGTGATAGTGCAGGAGCTTCGGTTCTTGGAAGTCCGATCTGAAGATGGCACCGGTGCGGGTTGTAGATCGCCATGGTGGTATTCCCCACTAGCTGGACGTCCAAGCTTTGACGCCGCGGTATTTTAAGAAGAGTGCTTCGAAGGATTCTTGGCCGCATGATGAACTTATCTATTGGCAGAGTGTTGAAGAAGAGGCACCATTCATCCCGCATTTTCTTGTCCGCCATCTTGCATTCGACCTGAGAAGAGTATCCAAATGCCCCTCCAATGAAGAAGAGAGGGTGGCTCCCAAAGATTCGGCTAGCTGAAGTTATGTCTTCCTTTTGTTGGAATTTGACTCTCACTCCTATCCAGCACTCAAGGAGTATCATGGAGCCGAACAAAAGTCCTCCTAGGCAAGCCGAGCTAAGTCCTTCATAGAGGTATGAGAGGACCGCTTGAGAGATAGACATTCCCCGCCACAGCCCGCTAATAATGCTAAGATTTTGGATGTCTAAGAGGTGGTCGGTCGTGGTAAAAAGGAAGACTCCGCATAAACAAACCGCCACCGCCTTGGCTATTGCCTCATGTCTCTCCCACTTATTTTTACAATGAGACACTATCCATTGCGCCAAGGGTATCAAGTGAATGTGGTGTGGGCTGATCATGGTCCTCACGTCCTTTGGATTATGGATGAAATCACTCAAGATCAAGGACGGGTCAATAGGCTCTATTGTGTAGCAAACCCGGTCTTCATCCCCCGCCTTAGTCTTAGGAAGGGCTAGGTAGGTCTCTACCTCTTCTAATAGGACTGTTGCTTCGAAGGAAGGGAAGATGAAGGTATGAGTTTGTGGATGCCATAGTTCTACAAGAGCTGAAATACTTGGCCAATCTAGGGATAATTTCTGAAAATTTTTGCCTAAAACCAGGAGTGGTTGAAGGTGCCAAGCTTTAAGGATGGATGTGACTTCTATAGGGAGGGCCTTTACCATGGGAGCCACCCACTTCAGATTAGAGTAGCATCTTGGGCCAGGAAGAGGCTTGAAGAAGAAGGAGAAGATGAAGTCATAAAACGAATTGAAGTGCAGAATTTTTCTGAACTTGGATGTGTTGTTGAGGGACTTACCACCCTTTGAACATTGGAGCTTAAGTGCTTGGGAATTGATGTCAACCGTTGGATCTCTCCATGTCTTTTCTGGCAGCTTTAGGTCCGGTGTAGACCTTCTCCTCCATAGCCATCACCTCGAAGCTTCTATTCATCTTGATTTCTGCCCTTAGGAGAGGTTCTTCAACCCTAAAGCAGAGGTTTTCAGCAAAGATACGATTTTGGTTGAGTTTCCAAGTTTTAAAGGTTAGATTTTGGCTTTGAAAGGATAAGACTTGAGTTGGAAGGCTTTATCTTCAATCTAGATAAGTTCTAGTAAGGGATTAGATGGCTAAACCTCGGGTTTAAGTTCTCACGGCTCAATCCGTCTCGGAATACAACCCAAGATCTAACGGTCTATCGTACGGCCGTTATTTCACTCCGACGCGCCAACCTTAGGCCGTCGCATTTTCTTGTGGGTTTAATTTCCCCGATCGTGTTATGTGGAGATTAACGGTCTAAGGGCTGACTGTCGTTTCTTGTAACGCGCAAACCCTGAGCCGTTACACTCTCAACTACTCAATTCTTTCTACTCTGGGCTAAGCACTACCTGACGGTCCTGGTTGTGGCCGTTGCTTCATTCTGACGCGTCTATTTTAGGCCGTCGCATTTTCTGCTAGTCGCCCTGCAAACTATAGTTCTTCCATGATTAACGGTCCAGCATTAGGCCGTTATTTACCGTTGACGCACCAGAGGTGGACCGTCATTTTTTCTGCAACCTCAGCTACAGGATGGGCCTCCGTTATGATTAACGGCCTTTGGCTAGCGCGTCGTTTGATTATGACGGTCTGATCCTAGACCGTTGCTTTCTCTGCTGCTGAATTCAGGCTATTCCTTCTACCCTTGCCTAGACCTGGCGGTCTCTCATTGTACACCTCATTCTCTCTACATTTTCACATACATACATTCCTACAAATAACTCACGCATACATTCCGAACTATGTCTCACACCTCATCCACACATGCATTTTCAAACACATAGTCACCTGCCAAAACCATTTATCCATTCATTTCATCCGTCCCTGCACATTCAAACACACATCCATTCATTCACGTTTGCACAAAATAAACAGAAAACCCCAAAAAAGATTTCATTCCATTTTCCATAAAGTTACATACAAGTGATAAGAAGACATAAAAATGCATCATTCGGCCAGCTTATCTGCCGGACCGCCATCATCCTCTCTATCCTCGGGTCTCCTCGCGGGTGGCGGCGCTATCGAAGCACTCTCCTCCTGCTGTCCCCGCTCCCCCCTCTCATTCCTCCGTTGGCCGGAGGAGCTGACAAGAAAATACCCTACCGAGCTGCTCGAGGCAGCACTCCTTCGTACCCCACTCTGGGAAGCACTCCGCTCCGGTCCCCGGCCCATCATCCGGACCGTCCGCTCCAGCGTCCGCAGCTCGATCTTCAACGTGAAGATCTGACGCTGCGTCTCCCGTGCCTCGGTCCGGTAGCGATCCAAGTCCGCCGTCCCGATTCGGAGCTTCTCCACCTCAGCGTGAGCCCGAGCTAACTCCGTCCGTAGTCGCTCCCCCTCTGCCTCATCCAAGCGTCGCGGGGTCTCCGCTCTCAGCCGGGCCATCTCTGCCCTTACAAGCTCTGTCTCCGCTCGGGCTCGATCAGTCTCAGCCCGGCTTCTTTCTGCCTCTATCCTCGCCTGCCTGGCCTCGGCCACTGCTGCTGCTAGCTCTCTCACCTATAGATTGCATTTCATATAGTTAATCATAAGGCATTTTTAGGCAAAATCATAAGCATGAGCATTTTTAGCATCTTACCCGCTCCGCGAGGGTGGCCTCCGCCTCCTCGGCCCGGGCAACCGCCCGAGCAAAATCAGCCTCCTGCTCAGCCCTGCCTCCCGCAGGCTGTGAGGAAGACGATGAGGCATCCGGTCCGGCTCGTTGGGCTCTCTCGGCCCGCTGCATTTAGAAGACAGGGTTAGGGACCATGGTTAATCAGCATGTGCATCATAAACATCAATTGTCATAATCATAAGCATTTTAAGTCTAGGTTTTAAAGTCTCACCAGGAGCTCCAGAGCGGTCCGGTACCCGTCCCGCTGCTGGATGGTGGAGTGGAGTAATCCCTCCAGCTCAGCTATCCGTCCCTCAGGGTCTAGCTGCGTGTAGAAAGCATGAGTCAGTACATCTATCACATTGCATTTTTTTGCATATAGAAAGAGTTTAAGTTCTTGCATACCGGTCGTCGGGTGCCTCGGTAAACCCGGTCGCCGTAGAGTCGAGCAAAGGCCTTCAGATATGCCTCGTCGCTCTCGTCTCGTTCCTTCACCGCTCGGCCCCGCCTGTTCCAGTCATGGACATACTTCGCCTTCCGGGCGCACCAATCCACATTGCCACTGATGCCCCTTGCTGACTTGCTGGGGTGGTCATCGCTGTGGCGTGGAAAGGTCACCTCGGGCTGATGTAGTCCCCGGGTCCGCAGGATTAGCCTGTAGTGCAGAGGCTCGATGATATGGATGCAATGCAGCCATATGTCTCGTCCCCGGTACGACGAGGCCGCCTCTACCCACGGCTGTCCCGTGTAACCCTCGCCGCGGTATGGGGTCCATCTCACCTGAAAGCATTTAGTTCATTCATCAACATTAGCATATAAAAGCATTAAAGGCATTAGAGGTATTTAAAAAGCATTTAGAAGCATATAGAAGCATATAGAAATCATTTTGAGTTCTGGACTCACCGACGTATGTGGGAAGGAGTCCAGGTCATCCTGGATCGTCCGGGTTAGTCTGATGATCGACCCTGTGTCCCTCGCCACCGACCAATGCCTCGCGATTGGTATGCGGTCGGAATGGAGTAGCGCGCCTCTCCCGATGCCCGGGAGGTACATATAGCTCCAGATCTACATTTTTAAAAATCAAATCAGTCACATGGCATATCATAAACATTTTTTGCATAAAACAAAGCATTTAAAGTGCATTTACCTGTAAGAAAGGCGAGAAGCCGCCCAGCATCGTCTGCCGGTCCGTAGTGCTCAGGGACTCTAACAGGAATGCGAGCACTGCTGCTCCCCAAGCATATCTCCCAACTCTGTGCAAGTGCTCTATCATTGGCAGCAGTCTGCAGCTGATGACGTCCGCCCGAGTCGCGAAGAGGAGCTTCCCGAATAGCAGCATCAGGAAGCGTCTGAGCACTCTATCTCCCTCAGGTCCTGCCTCCGCCGCCACGCGAGGGCGCACCTGGTCTATCACTCTGCCCAGATGCTCCTCGGGTATCTCTCCTACGACTATCGCCACTCCTCTCAGTTCCAGGCTCTCCTGTAGTACTGATCTCGAGAGCTGGGAGGAGGACTGTCCCGGCCTGATCAAATCTAGCCCGAGCAGCTGCTGTGCCATCTCCCGGTAATCGCCGTAAGTCCATCCGGTCACTGCGGCTCCGTGGACTCTCAATCCCGTAATCCTTGCTATGTCTTCCAGCGTAGGGATCATGTGGCCCCACGGGAAGATGACAGCTCTGCTGATCGGGTCCCATCTCTCGTGCAGCGCGTACAGTAGCGGAGTGTCCATCCGGATCACCTCGATGCTAAGCACCTCGGCGAATCCCATGCCAGCCAGTCGCTCCCTCTGGTAGTCCGACAATGCTTGGTACACGGCCCGGATCTGTAGCCAGGAGATCCTTGTTCGTCGCTTTCCCTGCATTCATTTAGATCACATGTCAGTCCATTGCATCATAAAAATCATTGCATAAGTATTCATATAATCAAAACTAAACAAAAATTTGAAAATTGAAAAACCCTAAAAATAGTTTAAGACCCTGGCAGATGTGACGGCCCTGGGGTAGGGCGTCGTTTACTTCTGACGGACTCAGGGTGGTGCGTCAGGCAAGTGACGGTCGCTGGCAGGACCGTCACATTGTCTGCTATTGGGACTCTTTTCCTTTGCACTCCCGTGGCTTCCCACCTTGGCCGAATGGCCTACAATCTTTCCTAGTGGGTTCATGGACCCATTTCTACCCTTTAATCCCACATGCATTCATAATAAAAACATAAAAAAAAATCAAAAATTGAAATTAGGGCGAGGGGACCTACTTCACGGTACATGCCTCACTTCTTCTTCTTCTCTGGTTCTTTGGGTTCCTCTGTACCCAATGGGGCTTCCCCTTGGTCCTCCATGATCGTGGGAGCTTCTTCTTCTTCTCTAGGGCTTCTCCTCGCCGTTTCCTCTTCCGTGACCGGCGGGATCGCTTCCCATTCGAGACGACAGTGGAACCGCCGTATGGCCATCCGTTTCCCTCTCTCCCTCCTCTGTGGTGGTGGCTGGGGAGCCTCGTCGCCGGCCATTACGGTGGTGAGGGCGGTGGTCGCCGGAGGGTTTCTCGGTTTGGGTTTTGGGGTGTTGAGTGTTGAATGAATGGGCTATGACCGTTCGGTTGTTTTTTGAATGCTCAGGAAATATGACGGTCTATCGTCTGGCCGTTACATCCTTCTGACGCGTCTTGAACAGACCGTTACATATGATTGGACTGTTTTATTGAAGAATGTTAACCGCCTGGTTTATGACGGACTAGGGATGGTCCGTTACTTGATGTGACGCCCTTTCATCAGACCGTTACAAACTTGCAAGTTTCTTGATGAATTAAATGGTCTATTTGATGTCAAAATTGTTTTATGTTCTGTCAGAATGTTCATTGTTGATGCCTCTCGCACGTACAAATGGTTATGCCTTGATTCATGATCATATTTATTTTTTTGGCTAACCTATCTTTTATGAAGGAATTTATGAACGAAATCATGATTTACCGTCCGTCCGAAAGGTGAGTCAGGTATTTGTATCTCGTCCCTTATCCCTTAATGCATTACTATATGATACCTACGATATTATCTCGAGAACCGGCTGGTCATTCATGTGTTCCAGGATCTGATGTTCCCCTTAAACAAAAATGATGATGATCTAAGTTCACATGTTTAATCGTTGGATAGGCCGTTAGATTGGAATAAGTTTGGGGACGATGGTTCTATCTTGCACGCCGTGGATGCAGATGGTGTCCTGACCCTAATTTCTCTGGTCTAGCAATATTATTCTCGAGTATTTTCTATTTTATCTATCTTTCGCATTTGTTTTGAAGATTTCTTTTCCTTTAGCCCAGCATGCATCATATGCATTCTTTGAGCTTTTTTTTTGAAACTTCATTTGTTCAAGTGTCTCGATGATGGTGAATAGCTGTGTTCTTGATCTCAGATAAGGAGAATCATTCCACTCTGAATTTGAAGGTTTTCCTTCGATCTGTTCGCTTGGTCTGGTTGGCTGAAGATTCCTGTCTGGAGTTTAGTCTCTTGTTCTTTCCGTTGCCTCCGGCGGCTAGCCGTGTTTCCTTTCCTTAGTTATTAGCTCCTCCAGACTTGCATCCTTTGGTTGGCTATTTCCTTGTGATCAGTTTTGAAGCTTTCCAGAAAATTCCTATCGCTTGTTGGTTGAGAACGGGTGTCGTTTACCTTAACGCCCTCTTTTTGATCCACTCTGCTTCATTTCCGCTTCATCTCCATGTTCCATTTCGCTTTCGCTTCACCTCCGCTCGTTCCCCTGCAAAGAGGACGTTAAGGAGGGGCATCTGTTGACACCCAATTTATACCCAATAAGTCGGGTCATCTCCTTATTCATTCTATATGATGCTCCAAGTCGTTCACTCTTCATTGAGTCTCTTGATTAGTTGAAGCTTATTTCTTGGGTCTTAACTCCTTGATCGGACATGGTTCCTTGTGGCTACTTCATTGGATGAATCTTAGCAATGCCTCTATTCCTTTTTGATCTCCATTTTGATAATAATGGTCGGTCCTAGGCGCGTTGTTTCATTCTGACGGATGGGTCCTGGACCGTTACTCTTTGAAGAGTCCTAAGGCTTAAGGCCTCATCTTAAAACTTATCCTTTTGGTTACACGTTGATAATAACGGTCTGGCGTGCAACCGTTGTTTCATTCTGACGCCCTATGCCTTGGCCGTTGCTTCCTTGAAGAGTCCAACTTGTTGGGTCTTCTTCCCGTTGATCTTATCTTTTTAGGGATAAGGTTGATAGTGACAGATGTTCTTTGGTGCGTTATTTCTAAGTGGCGGTCTGTCGTGTGGCCGTTACTTCCTTCAGAGAGTCCTAACAGCTCAGGCCTTTTCTCTGCTACTCCGTGGCCGAAGATAAGGGTTTGGATTGACGATATCTCTTTCAAATCTGATCCTCAGGACCTTCTGTTTGATTCTATGGACTCTTGGTGATATTATCTTCGGGGATTTGCTAAGAGTTATCCCTTTTTCTTGCTGAATTATCCTCTGCTCGACCTGAGAGTTTGAGGGTCTATAAATAGAACCCTTGACTTCATGGCCCAAAGGGAGGAGGATTTTGAAATTCACGACGAAGTGCTGCCGAACTCAGGAGCCATCTTCATCCAAGAGGAACTGCTTCCCACGTTCATCCATCTCATAATCAAGGGAGTACTTTGGTTTTAGTCTTTCAAGTTCATCATCACATGCTTAAGTTCTTCCTTGGTTTTTCCTCAATCAAAGCATTGTCCCTCCTCTTTCTCCACGTTTTTCACTGTTCTCTAAGCATCCAAACATCCTCCTAATCTTTTAAAAAATGCCCAGAGGGGTTAAAAAACCAAAAACTCCCTGGTAATCCCCTCTCCTTTTGATGTCCTTAAGTTCTTTGAGAATTGATGCTATATTATTGAAAGGGCTAATTTGGGTTGTTTTGTTCTTGTCTTCTACATCTTTGGCAGGTTTACAGGTTCACCAGTACGAGGCCCAAGTCTTCTAGCCGGCTGGAAGAGTTGGAGTTAAAAGAATCTACACTTTGCTACTGCAGGTTATCTGACGGTCTGGTGCGGGCGCGTCATCTTCTCCTGGCGGTCTATCGAGTGGCCGTCACTTTCCAAGTAACGCACAGGGTCCTGGCCGTTATTTCTAGCTGACCTGCAGGTTCTCTTTAGTTTCCTCTCCCATGGGCGGGTGCTTCATCCACCTATTTCCAAGGTATTTACAGGTCTTTTGCTTGTTTTTACTTTGGTGGCGATCACATCTTTCCTTAGTCTTGGGCATTAGCTTTCTCATTCATCACATATCTCTTTTATTTCATGCTTGCTCCACCCCTTGCGGTGTGTTTTATTTACTATTTTGCTCCACGCCCCGGCGTGTATTTTCCCTTTTCTTTAGCGTAGTTTGAGCGAGATAGCATGCCCATGCTAGAGCTAGCTTTGATTGCCTAGGTTCATGATCACATGTTCATAGGTTAAGAGCGGATCTTTGATTACTTGCTTGTCCTTTCATCATTCAAAACCCCAAAGAAAAGATAGATAGGCAAAATAAAATCAACACCTACTAGAAAGGATAGGTTTTTCTAAGAGATAGCGGATCGGGTCCATTCTAGAGATCAACCTTACTGGGTGGGCAAGGAAGTAGTGTTTCAGCTTCTGAGCTACCCACACTAAGGCGGCACAAGTCTTCTCCATAGCGGTGTATCTGGATTCAGCTGGATTAAACAACCGACAAAGGTAGTAAGCAGCCCGCTCTTTCCCTTCATCATCTACTTGTGCTAAGACCGCCCCTAAGGAGACCTCAATGACCGAGATGTATAGGATTAGGGGTTTCCCAGGGACAGGAGGTTGCAGAACCGGGGGATTTGATAGATATTCCTTGAGGTCCTCATAGGCCTTCTGACAATCTTCATTCCATTCAAACTTGACCCCCGCCTTAAGCAATTCATAAAATGGACGGCACCTTTGAGAATGCTGGGATATGAATCTTCTGATAAATTGCAATCTACCAATCAATCCTCGAAGTTCCGTAATGTTCTTTGGCGGAGGCATGTCCATGACGGCCTGTGCTTTATTAGGATCAATCTGGATCCCCCGTTTGCTTACTATGAACCCTAGCAGCTTCCCTGAGGAGACTCCGAATATGCACTTCTTCGGATTCATCTTGAGCTTGTACTCCCTGGCTCTCTGCAGCACCTTAGCCAGGGTAGAGGGGTGTTCTTACCTAGTTCTTGACTTCACCAAGATGTCATCTACATAAGCTTCCATATAGATATGCATCATGTCGTGGAAGATAGCCATCGTCGCCCTTTGATAGGTGGCACCTGCGTTCTTCAGACCGAATGGCATAACCACATAACAATACGTGCCCCAGGGCGTGGTGAAGGAAGTTTTCTCTTGATCTTCCGGAGCGAGACGGATCTGATTGTAGCCCGAGTATCCATCCATGAATGATATAGCTTCATACCCGGCTGTATTATCCACTAGGACGTCTATATGGGGTAGCGGGAAATCATCTTTGGGACATGCTTTGTTAAGATCCCTGAAGTCAATGCATATGCGCACTTTTCCATCTTTCTTAAGAACCGGGACTATGTTTGATAGGGTGCTAGGCCCGGATACAGAGGAGGGTGAATGTATCCCTCTAAAAATATAGCCCAAATTAAAGCACTAAACACTCAAATATGCGGAATAAAAACTAATGAGCTTTCCAAGAGAAGATGATGATCAAACAATTGATCAACCAGTTGGACTGCAACAATGCAGCCACCTGATCACACCAGATTCACAAGCAGAGCTAATCAACCCAAGCACACTTAGCAGAAGACAATGCTCAGAGATTACTCCCAATTAACACAACTAACCAAGCATGCACAACCTGTGAAGGGGAGGTAGAAGGCAAGGAACAAACGCACAAAGCACAGTCACTTGCACAGGAGATTTTTTAGGTGGTTCGGTCACCAAGACCTACATCCACCCCTCACTCCCAACAGGAGTGAGGCTTCCACTAGCACAAGCTAGTAACCTACAGACTCAGTCTGCGAACACACGCTGCCAAACAGCTTGACCAGGGGAACATCCTCCCCTCTTCCTCGCAACCGGAGGGAACACCAGTGACACCCAGTCACCAGCAACCAGAGACCCAAGTCTCTCTTCCTCCAACCCAGAGGGTACACCTGGACCAGCTACCAGCAAGACCAGAACCGGAGGGCTAGCCTCCCTTCTCCAGACCCACCAGGAGGAATCCGATTCCCAGCAGGGCAATCGGAAGAACAAGAATAACCAAATGAAAAGAAAAAATAAGAAACGAAAAATACACAGCAATCGGAAGGCTGTAAATGAAGAACAAGAATGTAGCTCTCAAAGGAGCAGATCTGGCTTGGATTTAATCCAGACGCCAGAGGACAGATCTTCAATAGCTTCTTCCTTCTTCTCCACGAACTCTCTCTCTCCCTATCTCTCTTTCTTTCTCCTCTGCTCTCCTTTTCTCTCACGCTATTCTCCTTCTTCTCTGCAACCCTTTTTCTTCTGCCGGCTCACTCTTCTTCTATTTCTTCTTCTTCTCTTTTTCTGGATCGAAGGGCTTTTCGCTCTCCAGGCTTCTTCTTCGATCAGTCTTCTACAGAGGATGAAGACTCGTATATATAGCATCAGCAGGCACACTGGGCGCGTGTGGCTTCCACATTTCCTGCCCTAGAAATTTGGACCACGTGGCAGCATCCTGCCCCTTTTTCCCATCGGATCACGTGCCCCCTCATCAGTACGCTCAGCAACTGGAGTGAGGTGGCGTTGACGCACTTGCTTCAAGGAGTTGACGTAGCCTTCAAAAGACATTCTACCAGCAAAACTCAAGTCTGCTGCGTTGACGCTTCCAACCCATGGCGTTGACGCATTGATGCGTTCCAGTGAGCAACCAGCCTAGCCCTATTGACAGTTACGTCGACGCTGCTCCACTGCTGCGTTGACCCATCGGTGATCCAGTGATTAAGTATTCAGCAGATAGACGTGCTACGTTGACGCTCTCATTGTGCTGCGTTGACACATGGAGCTGCAGCATCTGAACTTAGATGGCTTCAGCCCTCTCACGTTTCGTGTGGAGTGCGTTGACGCATTGTGCAACTGCGTCCACCCTCTGGTCACCTTGTCGATCCATCAACCTGCTGCGTCGACGCCACTTGATGAATGCGTTGACGCACCAGAGTAATCCAGTAAGCCCCTTTCCTGATTGTTTGAACTACTGCGTCCACGCCACTTGATCAAGGCGTTGACGCATTGGTGTGCTCCAGCAAGCAAACAGCCTAGCCTTTCTTAACTGTTGCGTTGACGCTGCTCCACTGCTGCGTTGATGCATTGGAATATTTCTGACAAGGCCTCTGCTTCTTGAGTGGCTGAGTTGACGCAGCCTTTGCGTAGAGTTGACGCTGTGAAGAGTATCCGTGGATGCATCTTCACTGGTGCGTGGACGCCTTAAACTCTAGCGTCGACCATGTTCCCTTCAGCAACAAGAATGAAGTCATAAGGTCTAAGTATGTACACTGTATTGTATATACTTCAAAAGAAATAGTCCAATGTATATACTTCAAGAACTCTAGACAACGGACGCTGTACATACTTCAGATGCTTTGAACGCTTGAGCGATGTATAGACTCTGAATCGATAAGGCAGGCTGTACAGACTTCAAGACTAATGTATGAAGCAAAGCAAGAGCTCTTTCAAAACAATTCCAATGCGTCAATGCATTGAGTCCACTGCGTCGACGCACCAGTTGACACATTTTATAGACTAGCTCTGGGACAAACCAGTGAGTTGACGCAATGATCCGATGCGTCAACGCATCATGCAATACGCATGCAAACTCATGAATTCAATGCTGTATATCAGACACAGTCCTATGCAATCATATCAGCAGCCATATTCAAAACACGATATCATAATGCACTGACTGTGTTGTAATCATCAAAATAAATCAGCATGCTATCATCAAAACCACCATTAAAACCATCATCAAAACCACAGGGGCACAACAATCTCCCCCTTTTTGATGATGGCAACACTACACAGTGAGTCAATCTGATGACTCAAACTATTCTCCCCCTTTGACTTCATCAAAAAGAAAAATAGTTTGAGAAATTAAAGCATGTATAAAAAAAATAATCAGTCAATTCCTCCCCCTTTAAGAGTTGAATAAGACTGTATAAAAAAGAGTGAATTAAAAGCTCCCCCTTTTGACTAATCTGCCCCTTTTACTTTAGCAAAACGAATAATCCAGAGATGTCATAAGCGATACTCAACATAGTTCAGCAGAGGAGGACAACACAATATCAGAAGCAATTAAATCAATTCTCCCCCTTTGTCAAACAACTTATGCAGTGATGCGTATGCAACAAATACTCCCCCTTTGACATGGCAGAAGATATAGAGCTAATGCATACACACAACATGATCAGACAATCTAGCACATTGTCCCCTTATGCAAATAGTCTCTCAAACAGACCAGAGAATCTTGCCCTTATGATCTATGATGCAAGAGAAATCCACAAGGATGAACTCTGGTTATCCAAAAAACTGCAAGTACACATGGTAAACTGAGAGAAGTGCTTAAAAAAAAAAAGACAACCAGTCTAATACCACTGAATCAAAACACAGTGATGAAGAGCCATAGGATGAGCAGATTCATCAGTTAGTGAAAATTGAGATATTGAACTTTTCAGCAGATACTAACTTCATAGAACAGAATTTTAAGTTCTAGAGTCCTTCATTATAAAAGCTTATGAAACCTTAATTTTCAGATATGGTTTAAGAATGATGTAAACAAGTTTTTCAAAAGAATTATACTCATATCTGAACCAGCTCTTAATAAAAAGGAACTACAAGCTCATATAAAACTCTAGTTCAACCAACTTTCATCTTACTTAGTTTACTTTCCATGACAGTTTTAAGAGATACATAAGAGAATGCAACATAATTTTACATTGTTCTTTCAGAATTTGATTTACACTTGTTCATAATTTTCTTTTTAAATGAACAATTTTGGTTTATCAACATCTTTTGACATGGGGAGACCTTGATCAGAGGCCCGAATCCCCAGTTACTCAGTGTGACAACCGTATTGCTTCTCCCATTTTGGAGAACAGAGGTAGCATTGGAAGTATCTTTGGCATGAGGAGACACCTTGATCAGAGGCCAGAATCCCTAGTTACTCAATACAATAATGCCATTGCTCTGCCAAATTTCACAGTATTTTCAATCATCTCTTTAAGCAGAGTTAACCATGGTACTTCATGACACAATCCTTTGGACAGGTTTCTCAGTAACCACAGTTATTGCTCTGCCCATGATTCAGAACAAGTACATTATATATCTCAGACAACGTAGACAAGGATATCAACTTTTCAGATGTCAGAAGCTCTTACATGAATTTACATGAAGCAGACAGTTAAAGTTTATTAAGAGATTGAATCAGATATTTCCAAGTTCCTTGTGTCCAAACAGGAGTACATAAGACTTAAACCAATTCCAGTTATTAAATATTCTTAAGCATGTATAATGGAAGGTTTCTCATTAAAGATGTTTTAACTTTCATGAAGTAGTATTCAGACTGAAGATTTACTTCATATCTCAGCTTAGTAATTCAAGTGAGCTGACTGATATTTCAACAAACAGCATAGATTCTGAAAGATTTCAACAAGGAATCTGCCCTTGAGCAAAGAAGTTCAGAATTGACTGGATTAAAGTGAAGCTCTCCTTCAGTAGATTTAGGAGAGGCAGACAGATCTCAATAAGGTATAAATTCAGATTATGAATACTTTAAAAATAGTCAAGAGAGATCATTTGATGTTGAAATCACTGGTAACACAGATATGATAGGATGAATCAGATAGGTGGACAGGTAGAGTTCAGATAAAGACAGCTGAAGAGATTAAGCAAGCTCCCCTGTCTATATGCAATGTATCACCCCCCTTTTTTTTTTCAAAATGAGTGATATGCTATGCATTTACTCCCCTTATCTAAAAACACAGAATCAACCTATATGACATGAAGACAATGCATGAGACTAGACAAACTCCCCCTTACAAAGTGCATGATAGTGCATCAGATTTTTCAATGGCAGCATATGCAAATTCAGTCTATCATTAAATATGCAAATCATGTAGGAAGAGAGTTTAGAAAATTAAATCTAACAATGCAGATGGTGAGTTGATATGCAAAGACGGATTTAACATGCTGTGCAGTTATTCTAAGAACAAGAAGTGCAGAGAATTTACCTTAATGGGGCTTTATCAACTTGGGTGCCTTGGTTTATTTCCCCCTTTTTATTCTTCTGCATCCAAGGCACACCTGCCGCAAAACAGTTATTTTGTTCTTGCAGGAACCCAAACAGTCTTGGGTCCTGTGTTAGCCTTAACAAGAGTTCTAGGCAGATTTTGTGCACGAAGGTCATCAAGTCTCATTAATTTGCAGTTGGACATAGAATGCCCATACTCACCACAGTAATAACATGATGCAGCCATTTGAGGACACTTCCTATGCACATCATTATTAACTTGGAACCTATGTGCCTGTTCATGAAATTTTCTATTTACATGCCAACAGTTTCCAACTGTATGGCCATGCCTCAAGCAGTGAGAGCAAACAATCGAATTTCTCATTTTAGTATGTGAATCAACATGATATGACTGTGATATTTTCTTGTTCTTAGCACACCAACATTGTGAAGCAGTATGTCCTATTTTACCACAGTTGAAACAATGACTCTTTTTCTTCAGATGGGCATGCTTCTTAGCATGAGAATTCTTAGCTTTCATATCATCTTGTTTCATTAAATCACATTCATGCATGACATGACCATTTATCTGACAATAAAAACATTTAACAGCTTTCCTTTTAACAGAACCACTTTTGGCCTGAGATTTTTCAGCATGCAAAGCTTTCAAGACATGAGCATGCAAGTGTAAATGAGAGGTATGATTGTCATGCACAATTTTAGCAGAGTTATTCATGGATGAGGGAGTTTTATCCTTTTTCAATTTTTCACCCTTTTTCAGAAGTTGACTTTGAACCTCAATTCCTTGAGCAGTGGATTTAGAAGCTGATGAAGTTGAGCATGAACCCACTAAATTCTGATTTGAGTTTTTAATTTTCCTTTTATTCAGATCTGGATTTTTGTCACTCAGGGTGTCAGTCATTTTCTCTTTCCCTTTGATTGTTTTTGATAGGGAGGCAAGTTCAGATTGCATGGAGGATATTTTCAATTCAGATTTTGTTAACTCTTCCTCACAAACGACAATCTGTCTCTGCAAGGCAACATTCATGTTTTTCAATGACTCATTCTTTTCTCTTAAGGATTTGATTGAATTCTTTTGGAAGTTATCATCAAACTTAATTTCTTTAATCAAATCCTCTAAGACAGTGCGTTGCTTGCATGAATCTTCTTTTCGAACACTTTTTCCTTTTTCAATGATTAACCATTGCTTTCCCATCACATTGTTCAAGACCATCAGTTTTTTATTTTGATCTTTTAGCCTTTCATTTAGACTTTTCAGGATCTCATTCTCCTGAGTTAACTTCAATTCAATGTTCACTTCTTTTTCTTTCAAAGCTGATTTTTCTCTTTCTACCGTTAGCCATCTTTCAGAGAAAACAGTGTTAAGGACCATTAGCTTTTTATTTTGTTCCTTCAGATGGATGTTTTCTTCAATCAGCTTATCTTTTGATTTATCAATTTCCTTCTTCTGAGTCAGCAGAGAATCATTTTCTTCTTTCAAGGAAGTGATTAAGTTTTTCTGTACATTATCATCAGAATGTAATTCTTCAATCAATTCCTTCAATTTAGATTTTAGATTTTCATTTTCAGCCTTTAGACTTGTGATTTCAGCATTTTTCTCTTTTCTTAATTTTCTCTTTTCTGATTTGACTCTTTCATATTTATCTAGAAGATGCTCATGCATGGCAACTAACTCATCATGGCTAATATCCTTGGTCTCAGAGATTACCTGGGATGAGGACTCATCTGATTGATCACTCCTTCTTGTCATGAGACATTCTTCTTCCTGTTCCACATGTATTGCAGTCACTCTATCAAAAATTTCCTTTGCAGTGCTACAATCTGAGATAAAAGAAAAAACGTCAGAATCAATTGCAGCCTTCATTAGATTTAGAGCTCTCACATTATCATCATTTTTCATCTTGTGATCATAAGTCCACTTAGACTTATCCTTAGGAATTTTATATGGACCGTGAGATATAACCTTCCACAGTTGGGGATTAATAGAGTTAACATGCTTGCACATTCGATATAACCAGAAATTAATATGTGAACCACTGAATAGCGGAGGATGAGCCATTAACATAGATCAAAACTAATTCAAGGCAGTGAATTTAAACCAATAAACCAAGTCTTACAAAAATGCACCGAATGACAGCAAGATCGGATCTGCAGGTCGCTGGACCTTCTATGCAGACACTGCTCTGATACCAATTGATAGGGTGCTAGGCCCGGATACAGAGGGGGGTGAATGTATCCCTCTAAAAATATAGCCCAAATTAAAGCACTAAACGCTCAGATATGCGGAATAAAAACTAATGAGCTTTCCAAGAGAAGATGATGATCAAACAATTGATCAACCAGTTGGACTGCAACAATGCAGCCACCTGATCGCACCAGATTCGCAAGCAGAGCTAATCAACCCAAGCACACTTAGCAGAAGACAATGCTTAGAGATTACTCCCAATTAACACAACTAACCAAGCATGCACAACCTATGAAGGGGAGGTAGAAGGCAAGGAACAAACGCACAAAGCATAGTCACTTGCACAGGAGATTTTTTAGGTGGTTCGGTCACCAAAACCTACATCCACCCCTCACTCCCAACAGGAGTGAGGCTTCCACTAGCACAAGCTAGTAACCTGCAGACTCGGTCTGCGAACACACGCTGCCAAATAGCTTGACCAGGGGAACATCCTCCCCTCTTCCTCGCAACCAGAGGGAACACCAGTGACACCCAGTCACCAGCAACCAGAGACCCAAGTCTCTCTTCCTCCAACCCGGAGGGTACACCTGGACCTGCTACCAGCAAGACCAGAACCGGAGGGCTAGCCTCCCTTCTCCTGACCCACCAGGAGGAATCCGATTCCCAGCAGGGCAATCGGAAGAACAAGAATAACCAAATGAAAAAGAAAAAATAAGAAATAGAAAATACACAGCAATCGGAAGGCTGTAAATGAAGAACAAGAATGTAGCTCTCAAAGGAGCAGATCTGGCTTGGATTTAATCCAGACGCCAGAGGACAGATCTTCAATAGCTTCTTCCTTCTTCTCCACGAACTCTCTCTCTCCCTATCTCTCTTTCTTTCTCCTCTGCTCTCCTTTTCTCTCACGCTATTCTCTCCTTCTTCTCTGCAACCCTTTTTCTTCTGTCTTCTATTTCTTCTTCTATTTCTTCTTCTTCTCCTTTTCTTCCTCTTTTCTTTTTCTGGATCGAAGGGCTTTTCGCTCTCCAGGCTTCTTCTTCGATCAGTCTTCTACAGAGGATGAAGACTCGTATATATAGCATCAACAGGCACACTGGGCGCGTGTGGCTTCCACATTTCCTGCCCTAGAAATTTGGACCACGTGGCAGCATCATGCCCCTTTTTCCCATCGGATCACGTGCCCCCTCATCAGTACGCTCAGCAACTGGAGTGAGGTGGCGTTGACGCACTTGCTTCAAGGAGTTGACGCAGCCTTCAAAAGACATTCTACCAGCAAAACTCAAGTCTGCTGCGTTGACGCTTCCAACCCATGGCGTTGACGCATTGATGCATTCCAGTGAGCAACCAGCCTAGCCCTATTGACAGTTGCGTCGACGCTACTCCACTGATGCGTTGACCCATCGGTGATCCAGTGATTAGGTATTCAGTAGATAGACGTGCTGCGTTGACGCTCTCATTGTGCTGCGTTGACGCATGTAGCTGCAGCGTCTGAACATAGATGGCTTCAGCCCTCTCACGTTTTGTGTGGAGTGCGTTGACGCATTGTGCAACTGCGTCCACCCTCTGGTCACCTTGTCGATCCATCAACCTGCTGCGTCGACGCCACTTGATGAATGCGTTGACGCACTAGAGTAATCCAGTAAGCTCCTTTCCTGATTGTTTGAACTACTGTGTCCACGCCACTTGATCAAGGCGTTGACGCATTGGTGTGTTCCAGCAAGCAAACAACCTAGCCTTTCTTAACTGTTGCGTCGATGCTACTCCACTGCTGCGTTGACGCATTGGAATATTTCTGACAAGGCCTCTGCTTCTTGAGTGGCTGAGTTGACGCAGCCTTTGCGTAGAGTTGACGCTGTGAAGAGTATCCGTGGATGCATCTTCACTGGTGCGTGGACGCCTTAAACTCTAGCGTCGACCCTGATCCCTTCAGCAACAAGAATGAAGTCATAAGGTCTAAGTATGTACATTGTATTGTATATACTTCGAAAGAAACAGTCCAATGTATATACTTCAAGAACTCTAGACAACGGACGCTGTACAGACTTCAGATGCTTTGAACGCTTGAGCGATGTATAGACTCTAAATCGATAAGGCAGGCTGTACAGACTTCAAGACTAATGTATGAAGCAAAGCAAGAGCTCTTTCAAAACAATTCCAATTTATCAACGCATTGAGTCCACTGCGTCGACGCACCAGTTGACACATTTTATAGACCAGCTCTGGGACAAACCAGTGAGTTGACGCAATGATCCGATGCGTCAACGCATCATGCAATACGCATGCAAACTCATGAATTCAATGCTGTATATCAGACACAGTCCTATGCAATCATATCAGCAGCCATATTCAAAACATAATATCATAATGCACTAACTGTGTTGCAATCATCAAAACAAATCAGCATGCTATCATCAAAATCACCATTAAAACCATCATCAAAACCACAGGGGCACAACAATGTTTGCCACCCACTGAGGATATAAAACAACTCTGATGAATCTAGCTTTGTATAGCTTGTCGACTTCTTCTTTGATCCTCAAGGCCATGTGGGGGTGAAATCTTCTTGACCTTTGTTTCACAGGTGTTGCCCCTGGTTTAAGCACGAGTCGATGTTCCACTAAAGAGGGGTCAAGACATGGCATGTCCTCGTAAGACCAGGCGAAGGAATCGCTATACTCCCTTAGTACCTTAATCAATTCCTCTTCTACTTGTGAAGGGAGATTAGCAGCAATCATGATGGGCCTTGGGTCTTCTTCGGTTCCCAAGTTGATTTCCTTTGTAGGTTCGTCCACCGAAGTCGACGGCTCGTCGAATCTTTTCAATCCTTGTGCGTATAGGTCGGCAGTGTCATCTACATTGCCGTCCTCATCAATTGGATCCTTTTCATCCAAGATCCCGTAGACGCCTAATCCGTCATTGCTCCATACCCCTTCTATTTCCTCTTCATCTTCAATCATAATTGCCGTGGCGACGAATTCCGGGCACTTCAAAAGAGCATGGCATCACTGAGCTAAATCTTGCAAGAACCTATCAGAAATAGATCGGGATGGATGCGCAAGCGAGCGCGGCTTAGAAGAGGAAGGGTTGGACGACCTAGAACAAGACCCTACTTCTCTAGACCTAACCGACTCTACTTCCCTAGACTCGACGGACCCTAATCCTAACCTAGGAGAGATGAAGCCTAGTGGAAGGGAAGGAGCAGGGGACTCGCGCCCCTGGGAGGAGGCTGGCGACAAGTGTTAGGGTACTAGGCCCGGATATAGAGGGGGGTGAATGTATCCTTCAATGAATAATGGCCAATTAAAAACTCAGATGCTAGACGCAAACACAGAATGAAACGAATTCAATTAAACTTATGAGCAAACACAAGAAGCGCGCCTATCCAAGCATCTAGCGGAAGCAAGCACACAAAGCAAACTACTGCTCAATAGAATTTTTAGGTGGTTCGGTCCTCCAGACCTACATCCACCCCTCACTCCCAACCGGAGTGAGGCTTCACTAGCCAATGCTAGACAAGCAGACTCAGTCTGCAAACAGTTGCTGCCACACAGCTTGACCAAGGGAACAGCCTCCCCTCTTCCTCCCAACCGGAGGGACACCCAAGTGACTCCCAGCCACTTGGAAACTAGAGGTCGAAGACCTCTCTTCCTCCAGACCAGGAGGGACCACTGGACTTGCAACCACAAGCCCAGAACCGGAGGACTAGCCTCCCTTCCTCTAACCAGAGGGCAACCCACAAATAGCTCCCAGCTACTTGCAACCAGAGATCAGATCTCCCTTCTCCTGATCCACAGGAGGAACCCGACCTCACTACTGAGAATCGAAAGAACAAGGAAAACCAAATAAGAAGAAAAACAGAAACACGAAATGAAAGATAACTTCAGCAAACAGACGCTGAAAAGCGAAATGCACAATGTGGCTCTCAACGGAGCTGACTGGCCTGGATCTGATCCACGGTCCAGTTGACAGATCTTCAGGTAGGCTTCTCTTCCTCTTCTCTTCTCTCTCACTTTCTTTTTCTCTTCACCCTTACGAGCTCTCTAACTCTCTCTTTCTCTTCTTTTCCTTCTGCTCTTCTTCTCTTTCTTTTCTTCTGGATCGAACTCTCTTCACTTCTCCTCTTTTGCTTTTTTCTTTCGATCAACCTTCATCTGTGGACGAAGGCTTCCTTATATAGCCGCAGCAGCAGGTGGGTAAGGTGCAGAATGCGTGTGCCTCCCACGCTTCATCTAGAACCTTCTTGCCACGTGCCCTTATAGCATTGGTTCCTTTAGTATCGGATCACGTGCAGCCCAGACACAGGTGAATGTTCTTCCTCGGACCTGCAAGGAGATAAAAGCCATTAACACTGAGGGCCACAAGAACTAAAACTGCATGAGGTATGTGATAGCAATACGAGATGCACTTTACTGAGAACGACACGAGATACACAAGATTATTACAGTACGTGACAAGGAGAGAATGACACAAGGTCAGATGCAAATATCACGAAGTAAAAAGAGAACGACATAAAGTATCACTGTAACAAAATAAACATTACGAAGAGAACGACACGAGATACATAAAAATAAAGCTAACACCACAAAGAAAATGACACGAAGTATCACTGTAACAAAACAAACACTATGAAGAGAACGACACGAGATACATTATAATAAAACTAACACCACAAAGAGAACGACACGAAGTAGAAAGAGAACAGCACGAGGTAAAAAGGAAGACACGCGGTCAGAGGAAACCTGGACGAAGGTAGAAGCAAAACAACACGCGGACATAAACACAAGAGAAACACGAAAACAGAAACCGACACGAAGTGTGGTTTTAAAACAAGAAAGACACGAGGTCTAGGAAAAGCAACACGAAGACATGAATACAAAAACAACACGACATAACAAATTCGCTCGAACTTACAAACGACTCGAAGACGAGGATGACACAAAAATAACATGGAACAATTCAAAGACACGAGGTCTAAGAGAAGCAACACGAAGACAGACATAACAAAGAAATGACTCGAACTAAGAACGACATGGAGACAACACAGTTAGACTCGATTTGAGATGAGGTGAAGTCTGTACAGACATGAATGTTCACATTGTATAGAGTTTGAAGCAAGTGACCGAGGCGATGTGTAGACTTTACCCAATGTACAGACTTGGTGGTCTTGAACGTAGGTAAGGCAACGCAATGTATAGACTTGCTCAAACGAGTGAACAGGTCGATGTACAGACTTGACCAATGCATGAAGCACAGTCCACTGTATAGACTTGATGCCTTGAAGGCAATGTACAGACTTGATAGTGCAACAAATGGACTTTGAAACGCAGAGGCTGTACAGACTTGCATAAGACGCTGGGTAAGACGGTGGATGTATAGACTTTGAATGAGACACACAGAAGGACGATCCAGCGTATAGACTTTGAAGAATTAGGGGTGACAAGGATGGAGCGACACGAGGTGGTATAGAAAATAGCACGAGGTCCTGCAGTGTTCAGCACGCGCTGGAACAAAACACGACACGAAGACAACCAATAAGCATTGTTGGAACAACACGATGTTGAAAAAAGACATCACGAAGTGAAGTGAACACAACCAACACGAAGAATGAAAGGAACAGTACGGACATGCAGGGTATTTAACTCATAGCAGTTTTTCTTATTAATCATGGAAAGTTCGAATGCATAACATTACTCATGATATCTGATTAAAAATAACAATATTTAACATAGTGAAGCACATCATCAAAACACTAGGGAGGTCACAAAAGTCCAACAATCTCCCCCTTTTTGATGATGGCAACACTATATTAAATAACAGAGATGAAGTGCATGAAGATAAGCTGTGAAAATAAGCAATGCAGACACACAACACACTCGCTTCCTCTGACGACTCCCAAGAGCTCCCTCTGAACACAACATCCACTTTCCTCTGACTAGAAAACTCAGGACACTTATCTTTCGCTCCCCCTCAGCAAAGCACAAAAGCACAAGCAAGACACTCTCCCCCTTTGACATCATCAAAAACTAGGGGCAGGTCTGAAGATATCACGAAAAGACAATTGCTGACAGTGGAGAGAAAACAATAGAGAGTATGGCTGATAAAGGAGAGTTATTGAGATGTTTAAGCAATTAAGAACGCCATTAATTTTATGTGAGGATTTTGAGGATCAGTTAGTCAGACTGTGCAAAAAGGTGAATGAAGATTTGCTCCATACACAGAACCAGATTCTAAGCAAGTAAGGTACAAGATACTAGTATGGTCAGAGTAAGTCTGTACTCAGAGAGTATAAAGCAAGGAAGTCAGGAAAAACAAAGACTTGTGGTATTGAAAACAAACAAACCAAGACCTAAATGCCAAGTGAACAGAATCTGGATACCAAGAGAAAGAAAAAATTTTCAAAGATGGTCAAGATCAAAGATAAATCTGTCAAGTACACCTTTGACATTAGGGAGACACCTTGTTTAGAGGCAGGAATCCCCAGTTACTTGGTGGCAAGACCACATTACCCCTTCTGACATGAGGACAGAGATAGTATTCTAACTGGTGTTGACATTAAGGTGACACCTTTACCAGAGGCCAGACACCCCAGTTACTAACCAGATATATACCATAGCTCTGTATGATCAAGACAGCTAATTAAGCCTGATTTACTGCCATCTCATGACATGGAATTCTTTCACTTCATTGATGAAAGTCCCAGTTACTCAATGAACAGATAACAAGATTTGTAAAACTTCTTTCATGAATTATTTTTTTTCATTAAACTGCACTTTAAGCTTTGAAAATTAGTCTTGACTCAGTTTGAGAACAATACACCAGTTCCAAAGTTTTTCAGACAAAAACACTATATACCTCATTTCAGACTCAACTTAGACTAAGTAGGTATGCTGTACTGGCTAGATCAGAAGTCAGTTACAGTGTAGGAAGATAGTCTTGAATTCAGATTTTGATCTCAGTGGGACTAACAGCCGAAATTCCAACAAGAAATTAGATGAACAGTCTTAACGGATAAAACATTCAAAAAATTCTTTTATCCACCTACTCAAACTGATTCTCTTATAAGGTCAGCAAAAGTCCGTTCAAAGTATATTCAGATTTGGCCAAAAGAGCATGACACCAATAATCAATCTAGCTCCCCCTGAGACTGTGACACCAACTCAGACTTAACCAAGACAACCCTCAAAACACCTCAAGGAAAACAAAGTGGTATCAATCAGTACGAGTGAATCATCAAATACCCATAATGAGGTTATTTTCAGCAACTGATAATGAGAAAAGATAAACGTAAGAGCACATGACAGATTATTTAGAGATCAATTATTCAATCATGAAATTCTGTAAATACCTAATTCTCTGCGCAATGTGCTAAATTTTTCAGTATCCAGTGGCTTAGTGAAAATATCTGCAATTTGTGAGTTAGTGCCAGCATGGATCAATTCAAAGGTCTTCCTAGCTACTTCATCACGAATAAAATGATGCCTGATTTCGATGTGTTTAGTTCGAGAATGAAGTACAGGATTCTTTGCAATGTTTATTGCACTAGTATTGTCACAAAAAATGGAAGTGCAACCTAGCTCAACTGAGTAATCCAGAAGCTGGTGTTTTATCCATATAACCTGTGTGCCACAGGTCCCTGCTGCCACATACTCAGCTTCAGCAGTAGAAAGAGCCACAGAGTGTTGCTTCTTGGATCCCCAAGAGACTAGGCATCCTCCTAAAAATATGCAGTGACCACTAGTACTTTTCCTGTCCAATTTACATCCTGCATAATCTGCATCTGTATATGCAATGAGATCTAAACTACATGATGCAGGATACCAAAGACCTAGATCATGGGTAGCAGATAAGTATCTAAAGATTCTTTTTACAGCTGCCAAATGTAATTCAGTAGGCCTAGACTGGTATCTGGCACACATCCCCACACTAAATTGAATGTCAGGCCTGGATGCTGTTAAGTAGAGGAGTGAACCGATCATACCTCTATATAATTTAGCATCCACTTCTTTACCTTTTTCGTCTGAATCCAGTGAGGAGTTGGTGCCCATGGGTGTTGAGATAGTCTTGAGGTTGGTCATTCCAAACCTTTTCAGCATCTCCAGAGTGTACTTGGTTTGATTTATGAAACAACCATCCTCCATCTGTTTGACCTACAGCCCAAGAAAATACTTTAGTTCGCCAACTAAACTCATTTCAAATTCATGAGACATAGATTCAGAAAATTCTTTACACAATGTTGAATTGTTAGATCCGAAGATGATATCATCAACATATACCTGGACCACTATTAAATCCTTTCCGAGATTTTTGGTGAAGAGGGTTTGGTCAACCTTACCTCGAGTGTAGCCCTTGCTCAAGAGAAATTCAGAAAGTCTCTAATACCAGGCTCGGGGAGCCTGCTTCAATCCATAGAGGGCTTTATTCAACCTAAAAACCATGTTAGGCTGAACAGAGAAATTAAAACCTGGAGGTTGTTCAACATATACCTCTTCCTTCAATATCCCATTTAAGAATGTGCTTTTGACATCCATCTGCTGCAGCCGAAGGTTCCTAGAGCATGCAAATGCAAGCAGAATTCGTATAGCTTCCATCCTAGCCACTGGGGTATAGGATTCATCAAAATCCACACCAAATTCCTGACTGTAGCCTTGAGCTACAAGTCTTGCTTTGTTTCTAGAGATAGCTCCGTTCTCATCAACTTTATTCTTGAAAATCCATTTAGTGCCAATGACATGAGTGTTATCAGGTCTGGGAACTAGTTCCCATACAATATTTTTCTCAAATTGATTTAATTCCTCACTCATGGCGGATACCCAAGAATCATGTTTTAAGGCTTCTTCCACAGATTTGGGTTCCACTTGAGATACCAATGCAGCTAAGTCCTGTTCTTGGACAATTCTAAAATGAGACCTAGTCCTGGGAGGATCATGCAAATTTCCTATGACATTTTCACTAGGGTGGTCTTTGTGAAATATTATCTCACCTGAGGGTTCACCTACCTCAGCTGCTCCTTCTTGCTGTGAGTTTTCTGGTTGAGCAGCTGGCTGCATTTCTTCTTCTTTAATTCTCTCCAAGAAATCTCCCTCATTAGATGGCTCCCTGTCATCATCCATCACTTTGTTAGAGAAACCATTTTCATCAAACACTACATGCGGTGTTTCTTCAACAGTTTGGTCAGCTTTATTGAAAACTCTGGAAGCCCTTAAAGTTTCTGAATATCCGAGAAAAATTCTAGGAGAGCTCCTTGCTTCAAATTTGTCCAACCCATTCTTACCATTATTGTGAATAAAACATTTCGAGCCAAAAACTTTAAAGTAAGAAATGTTTGGCTGCTTACCCTTGAGAAGTTCATAAGGAGTTTTCCTATGAGTAGGTCTTACCAAGGCTCGGTTCAGAATGTAACATGCAGTGTTCGCAGCTTCAGCCCAAAATCTCCTTGGAAGTCCACTCTCAATCAGCATAGTCCTGGCCATTTCAATTATTGACCTGTTTCTTCTCTCAACAATTCCGTTCTACTCCGGTGTCCTGGGAGAAGAGAATCTGTGAGTCACTCCCTCTTTTGAGCAAAATTCAGAAAATGAAGAGTTTTCAAACTCTCCTCCATGGTCAGACTGAATAGTAATGATATTATGTTCACCTTGCAGTTTGATTTTATTGAAAAGTTCTTCAAAGTGAACAAAAGCATCATTTTTATTTGCTAAACAAAACAACCAAGAGAATCTAGTGTAGTCATCCACTATGACTAATCCATATCTCTTACCTGACAAACTTTGTATGCGAGTAGGACCAAAGAGATCCATGTGCAAGTGCTGCAGCGGTTTAGATGAAAGATTCTCAATTCTCAACTTAAAAACTGCACGAGTCTATTTACCTAGTGCACAAGCATCACATAGCTTGGATCCTAACTGAAATCTTATTCGGGGCAAACCTCTAACTAGGTTATGCTTAGACAGTTTATTCAATGTAGACAAACTAGCATGGCCTAGACGCCTATGCCAGTCAAACGCAACCTGTTCAGAATTAGCAGACATACACAAGTGAGTTTCAGGATTATCATCCAGGTCTACGATGTATACATTGTTTACTCTATGACCTTTGAACATGACGTTATCAGAATTCAGCTCAAAAATAGTACAGGAATTGTTGTCAAAGAGTACCTTGTGTCCTTTGTCGTAGAGTTGACTAATACTTATCAAGTTGTGCTGAAGTCCTTCTACAAGATACACATCTTCAATGGAGTTAGTAGAGGACTTACCAATTGTACCAATTCCAATTATTCTTCCTCTGTTATTTCCACCGAATTTGACCAGGCCCCCAAACTTCATTTTCAGTTTGCTAAATTTGGACCGGTCTCCTGTCATGTGCCTGCTACAGCCGCTGTCAAGATACCACTTGTTATGCTCGGCTGCCAGGCTAACCTGCGAAAGTTCAGACAAAGTAATGTGGGACCCAATTCAAATTGGGTCCAAAGACATTTTTCAATTTATCCAAATCACACTTAGGAACCCACATTTGTTTTACTGTTCTTTTCAGAGGTTTCATGTAAATTGATTCTTCCTTCTTGGCATTTCTCAGTGGGTGTTGAATGAGCCTATTCCTATTAAAATTATGCTGTTTCCGAGCAGAGAAATTGTTGTTTGGCCTCTTAGAGGAAACACATGTGTGCTGAGCATAATTCATGTAGCCATTTTTATTCAAATGAGAATTGTGCTGAAGGTGATGCATGTTCGCATGCTTTCCTTGATAACTATCATGCTGAATTTTCTTAGCGGAACTGTTCACCTTTCTAGTGACATCAATAGGAATGGTCGTGTGAGAACCCTTGTTCCACACCTGTTGCACAGGAACAGTTCTAGCTCAGGATTTCCTGACTTAGTCTGCTGACCAGTGGGTTGAGTAGATTTGCTGGTCGAAACCTTCAATGTGGAGACAGATTTGGAGCTGGATGGGGTTTCCAGTTTTTCTTTGCCCTTGGTGGGGCAGAACGTGACAGTTCTGAATTCAAAGGGTTTTTTACTTGTGGGACTATATCCTAATCCTTCCCTATTGAAGTTTACTCTCGACCCCAGAAGGGCATCCAGATTGTTTCTCCCCTCTGTAAATTTTTCTAGCATTTTTCTTTTGTCCTCAATCTCCTTCTGAAGCTCATTACATTGGTCCAGGAGTTTCTGATTGACTTTTCTAACCACCTCATATTTTTCTGTAATCGGTCTAAACTCCTTTTCACTCTCTTCAGTTTTACTCTTCAGCTCATTCATCCTAGCTAGATTTTCCTCTCTTTCCATTCTAAACTTCTCGATCTCACTTCTAGCCTGATCTAGCTCAATGGCCATCTCCTTGATTTTCATGTTGTCCGTAACAGCAATAGAGTGTTCCTCAGAAACAGAGTGAAACTTTCGTTTAAGCATTCTGTGCTCCTTGGTTAGAAAATTATATTTAGATAACAGGTCGCCATAAGCGTCCTCCCAATCATCCAAAGTAAAATTCTTAAATAAGTTCGTTACCTCTTCCTCATGGTTGGCCATGAGGCAAGTCTTCTCTTCATCTTCACTGGACGAGGTGGCTTCTGGATCCTCCTCCTCGTCACTCCATGTGCATAGCATGGCTTTCTTCTTCTTGTGCACCATCTTCTTCTGGTATCCGGGAGCCTTAGCTTGCAGCTCTGGACATTCACTTTTCATGTGACCAGGTTTCTGACAATGGTAGCATGTAACCTTCTTAACAAACCGGTTCTTCTCAAGTTCTCGTTCAGGAGACTTCCTTGCAGCATTGAATCTCTTTCTCCTATAGAATTTCCCTTTAGTCCTCAGGAATTTTCTGAATTGCCTGGTGAGCATGGCCTGCTCGCTCTTGTCCAGGTTTGAGAATCCGTCAGAGTCTTCGCTGCTACCACCACTGTTGCTGTTGCTGCTACTGCTACTCTTTTTAGTATGTCGTGAGACCTTCAGAGCAACATTCTTTCCCTTTCTGTCATGTCCATCATTCCCTTGTCTGAAGTTCATTTCGTGGGTCATGAGAGACCCAATCAGCTGGGTTACTGACATGGCGGATAAATCTCTTGATTCCTCTATGACGGTCACCTTAGTATCCCAGATGGGTGTTAGGGACCTAAGGATCTTCCTGACAATGTCTTCTTGCTGAATCTCCTTTCCAAATCCTCTCAGACTATTGATGATCACAGGCAATCTAGCATACATTTCTGTGATCGACTCCTCTGGCTTCATTTTAAACAACTCATACTGAGTTGTAAGCATATTGATCTTGGTAGCTTTTACTTGAGATGTGCCCTCATATATTAACTGTAATTCATCCCACATTTTCTTTGCAGTCTTGCACGCTGAAATCCTCAAGTACTCTTCAGGGTGGACGGCGCACTGTATGATGCTAAGAGCTGTCTAATTCAGTGCAGAGAGTTTTACCTGTTCCTCTGTCCATATGTCTTCATTCGGTGGAAGTTGGTACGGACCATCTGTAATTACTCTCCAGAGCTTGTGGCTTTGGGCCCTGATAAAGATGTACATCCTGTTCTTCCAGAAAAAATAGTTATTACCATCGAAGAAAGGGGGACGGGTGATTGACTGCCCTTCAGCAATGTAGCTACGAGGACCAGCAGATCCGTTTCCCTGGCCGTTGGACCACATATTGGGAAATACCCGCTCTGATATCGAGTGTTAGGGTACTAGGCCCAGATACAGAGGGGGGTGAATGTATCCTTCAATGAATAATGGCCAATTAAAAACTCAGATGCTAGACGTAAACACAGAATGAAACGAATTCAATTAAACTTATGAGCAAACACAAGAAGCGCGCCTATCCAAGCATCTAGCGGAAGCAAGCACACAAAGCAAACCACTGCTCAATAGACTTTTTAGGTGGTTCGGTCCTCCAGACCTACATCTACCCCTCACTCCCAATCGGAGTGAGGCTTCACTAGCCAATGCTAGACAAGCAGACTCAGTCTGCAAACAGTTGCTGCCACACAGCTTGACCAGGGGAACAGCCTCCCCTCTTCCTCCCAACCGGAGGGACACCCAAGTGACTCCCAGCCACTTGGAAACTAGAGGTCGAAGACCTCTCTTCCTCCAGACCAGGAGGGACCACTGGACTTGCAACCACAAGCCCAGAACCGGAGGACTAGCCTCCCTTCCTCTAACCAGAGGGCAACCCACAAATAGCTCCCAGCTACTTGCAACCGGAGATCAGATCTCCCTTCTCCTGATCCACAGGAGGAACCCGACCTCACTACTGAGAATCGAAAGAACAAGGAAAACCAAATAAGAAGAAAAACAGAAACACGAAATGAAAGATAACTTCAGCAAACAGATGCTGAAAAGCGAAATGCACAATGTGGCTCTCAACGGAGCTAACTGGCCTGGATCTGATCCACGGTCCAGTTGACAGATCTTCAGGTAGGCTTCTCTTCCTCTTCTCTTCTCTCTCACTTTCTTTTTCTCTTCACCCTTACGAGCTCTCTAACTCTCTCTTTCTCTTCTTTTCCTTCTGCTCTTCTTCTCTTTCTTTTCTTCTGGATCGAACTCTCTTCACTTCTCCTCTTTTACTTTTTTCTTTCGATCAACCTTCATCTGTGGACGAAGGCTTCCTTATATAGCCGCAGCAGCAGGTGGGTAAGGTCCAGAATGCGTGTGCCTCCCACGGTTCATCCAGAACCTTCTTGCCACGTGCCCTTATAGCATTGGTTCCTTTAGTATCGGATCACGTGCAGCCCAGACACAGGTGAATGTTCTTTCTCTGACCTGCAAGGAGATAAAAGCCATTAACACTGAGGGCCACAAGAACTAAAACTGCATGAGGTATGTGATAGCAATACGAGATGCACTTTACTGAGAACGACACGAGATATACAAGATTATTACAGTACGTGACAAGGAGAGAATGACACGAGGTCAGATGCAAACAGCACGAAGTAAAAAGACAACGACACAAAGTATCACTGTAACAAAACAAACATTACGAAGAGAACGACACGAGATACATAAAAATAAAGCTAACACCACAAAGAAAATGACACGAAGTATCACTGTAACAAAACAAACACTATGAAGAGAACGACACGAGATACATTATAATAAAACTAACACCACAAAGAGAACGACACGAAGTAGAAAGAGAACAGCACGAGGTAAAAAGGAAGACACGCGGTCAGAGGAAACCTGGACGAAGGTAGAAGCAAAACAACACGCGGACATAAACACAAGAGAAACACGAAAACAGAAACCGACACGAAGTGTGGTTTCAAAACAAGAAAGACACGAGGTCTAGGAAAAGCAACACGAAGACATGAATACAAAAACAACACGACATAACAAACTCGCTCGAACTTACAAATGACTCGAAGACGAGGACGACACGAAAACAACATGGAACAATTCAAAGACACGAGGTCTAGGAGAAGCAACACGAAGACAGACATAACAAAGAAATGACTCGAACTAAGAACGACATGGAGACAACACAGTTAGACTCGACTTGAGATGAGGTGAAGTCTGTACAGACATGAATGTTCACATTGTATAGAGTTTGAAGCAAGTGACCGAGGCGATGTGTAGACTTTACCCAATGTACAGACTTGGTGGTCTTGAACGTAGGTAAGGCAACGTAATGTATAGACTTGCTCAAACAAGTGAACAGGTCGATGTACAGACTTGACCAATGCATGAAGCACAGTCCACTGTATAGACTTGATGCCTTGAAGGCAATGTACAGACTTGATAGTGCAACAAATGGACTTTGAAACGTAGAGGCTGTACAGACTTGCATAAGACGCTGGGTAAGACGGTGGATGTATAGACTTTGAATGAGACACACAGAAGGACGATCCAGCGTATAGACTTTGAAGAATTAGGGGTGACAAGGATGGAGCGACACGAGGTGGTACAGAAAACAGCACGAGGTCCTGCAGTGTTCAGCACGTGCTGGAACAAAACATGACACGAAGACAACCAACAAGCATTGTTGGAACAACACGATGTTGAAAAAAGACATCACGAAGTGAAGTGAACACAACCAACACGAAGAATGAAAGGAACAGTACGGACATGCAGGGTATTTAACTCATAGCAGTTTTTCTTATTAATCATGGAAAGTTCGAATGCATAACATTACTCATGATATCTGATTGAAAATAACAATATTTAACATAGTGATGCACATCATCAAAACACTAGGGAGGTCACAAAAGTCCAACAACAGGATAGCGTAATCTTCCACTGAAATCTCCGTTTCAAATTTGACGTTTTTTTTGGAGATCAGCGGAGACTACACAGCAAGATGGAGGAGGTGGGAGCTGCATAGGGAACAGCTCAGGGAAAATGCAGTCAAAGAAAGGATCGGAAGAAGAGAACCACATCTCGTGGAGTTGGGCGTTGGGAGGAGGAGGAGTGAAGAGAGTGGATAGATCAATGGGTGGGCACCTCCCGCAAGCACAAGGAACAAATAGAATCTCAGGTGGATTAATGAAAGATGGATCTATTATGATGGGAGGAAGGCGCGGTATGAAGTCTCCTTGCTGAAAAATAGCTTGAAAGCGTGAGGGAGACCAAGAAAAGACAATTGGAGAGCTCCCCTCCTTCTGTAAATCAACAACTGGCCGCTTCTTCGGCCTCCACTGCACAAGCCGAACCTCTTGTCGCTTTTGACATTCTTCCTCATGAAAGAGCCCCTGCAAGGCCTGACCATAGTCGAGCATATCATCATCTGACCCTCCCGGCAATGGGGGCGGGTTGGTAATCGGACAGACTGCATCTCTTTCTGGCTGAACTGGTCTTGAAGCTAATGTACCGGGCTGGAGAGGCCCTCTGACAAAATGCTGGCGATAATCCCAGGTGAGTGGCCCAGAATCACCCATCATAGATAATGCAGTCTCTCGGTAACCGAGACCTCTCCTGCCCATCTTTCTTCCCTTGGGTATGGGCTTGGTCATTCCTTGTAATTGCACACCGAGGCCTCTCCCCGGTTGATAGCCCAGTTTCAGTATGATGTTCCAGCCCTTGGAATCTCGAATCTGCGGCTTCACTTTGATGTTGACTGGAGTAGCGGCGGGCTTGGGAGATGCATACGCCCAGGGGAAGTTCAAGTCCAGCACTGATATAACGGGCCGGCTGCTTGGCCAAAGTGTGGGAAGGACCTGCTCTGATATGGCCTTAACTGTCTGCACCGCGGACAAGCTTTTAACTTTGACGACCCTCCCCTGGAAGGGGAATTTGACGCACTGATGTGCGGTAGAGGGCACGGCACCGAGTGTATCAATCCACGGATGACCCAGGATAGCCTTGAACATAGGGTCGATATCGAGCACATAGAATTCCACGGCCATTGTAAGGGGCCCGAGCTCTGCCTGAATGGTGATCACCCCGTGACACGCTCGCCTCGAGTTGTCATATGCTGCTATAGTGGTGGGGGTAGGTCGTAGTAACTCTTCAGAGATGTTGCACGCTCGGAGGGTGCTAAGTGGACAAACATTAATTGAAGCCCCTGTGTCAACCAGCACTGCTTCAATGCTGACTTTGTTCAGAGTGATTGTAATGCAGAGCGGCATTTGCCGAGCTTCCGGAGGTGCAAGCTCAGTTTCTGAAAATGTAATTGCCGGCCCTTTGGAGATGGTTGCTAGTGCGGTCGGTAAGCTGTCGACTGCCATATCTTCACTGACCATTACCTTCTGTAAAAAGTCTCTTAGTGCATCCTGATGAAGGGTAGACCTTTTGATCAGCTCTAGCACAGATATTTTAGCGGGCACCCGGTCTAGATGATGTAACAAGTCATATTGAGTACCTGGCAGCGGTTCAGTTTCTTCTTGCTCAGCCGTTGGCTGGGAGGACTGGGGATTAGAAGTAGTGGGGTAATTTCGATGGAACATCTTCCCGCTCGTCAGAGCACAATTCGCCGCGGCATCTGAAGATAGTAGGATGGGCCCTGCAGGGTGGATGAATGGAACAGGTGGTGCGGGGGAGACGGTTTGGTGGAGCTTAAGGTTGGTGGTGGTAGTGGGTGGTGAGCGGATGATGGGCGAAGGGTTGGTGGAAGGCAGGGTGGTGATGAGTGTCGATGCGGGTGGAGGGAAGGCTAGCGGAAGGGTAAGGATGGATGAAGGGTTGGATGGTGGTGTGATGACGGTGACGGGGTTAAGTGGTGGAGGGTATGCTGGAATGGTGGGTGGTAAGGAATTTGCTGAAGCGGGTGTAATTGGGAGGATGAATGGAGGGGATGTTGGGTGTGCAGGAAGGACGAAGGAGGGAGTGAGAGGATTGCGGTGGTTATGGTGGAGGGCCATGACTTGTGGTGCGGCACCGTCATCATCAAAAGACCACCCGGCATTGGGGGCCGGTGGTTGGACCACGTTTACTTGTGATGGTGCTGGCGGCTGCTGCTGAGGAGTGGGTGGGTGGTTCGGCATCGGATTCTGATGGATGCCCAGGTCCTGTACTTGCTGTGGTTGCTGTGGTTGGGCTGCGGTGCCTGTTGCTGCTGCACTTGCGACCTCGGCTGCTGCCCTCTTTTCTCCTTGATCTCAACAATGGCCCGATGCATTGCGGCCCAATCTATCCTTTGCCCTTCATGGAGATCATATACCAGATCCCGGAACTGGAAACATCCTTCTATGGTATGGCCCAGCTGCCTATGGAACATACAATATTTAGTCTGATCAACGGCTGGGTTCCAAGTAGGCCGTTCTGGAGGAAGTTGGATCGCATTCACTCACATGAGGGCAGAGAAGATATCTGTAAGTGTCTCTGGCAATGGAGGGTATTGAGCTCTCCTGGTAGCCGGGCGCTTGCTGTTAGGGTTGTTGTTATAGCCGTTAGGTGGAGGGACATTGTGGTATTGTGGAGGTGGTGGTTGTTGTGGATTGGTGAAGGCATTTTGTGGAGTGACAAAGGTAGGCGGAGGGTTTTGTGGGGTTGCCTGGAAGTTTTGTGGAGCGGGGTTTGGGGAATTGCGGGGGTTTTGGGGGAAGCGGAATGGTGCGGCCTGGAATGGGAAGGCAACGGCTTGCACTTGTTCATTTGTCTGGACCCCCTCGGTAACCGGCCCTTGTGGCTTCTTGTGGTACTTGGGCTTTTGGTTTTCAAACAAAGAGTGGATGGGGGAATCCTTAAATTGGGTCTGGATGAAGCGCGCCCGGCTGTAGAGCTGATGCATGTTGGCTATGTCATTCATTGCCAGGATGTTCCGGAAGGTTGGAGTAGCATTTGAAATCAACAGCTTGACCTTCTCTTCCTCCGGGATGTGGCCAGGCACTCTAGCGGCCATCTGTCTCCACTTGTCCGCATAAGTGGCAAACTCCTCGTCTGGCTTCATCTTCTCGGCCACCAGATCTGTGAACGAGTATTCTGGGCCGACCCTGTCTTGGAACTGCTGTATGAACTTGTCCTTGACTACCTTGAAACTCTCAGCCTCTTCCAGTGGTAGAGAATAGAACCATTCCAGAGCAACACCATCTAAAGATCGGCGGAATAAATACGCCATAAGGTGATCATCATACTGGAATTACGCCGATTCATATAGAAAATACCTCACATGAATAAAGGGATTGTTGTTCCCGTCGTACTTGCAGTAGTTGGGGAGCTCTGATTGAGGAGGGAATCGGATATTCTGGAAGCTTGGAACAGGAATATCGGCCAAAGATTGTGGGCCAACCCGCTTCTGGAGGAAATCAAGTTACTGCTGCATGGTGGCCCACTTGTCGAGCAAGTTCTGCTCTCGGGAGGGAGCGGGGGCGGCGAAAGATGCTGATTGAATGTGAGGAGCAGATGGAACGGTTGTGGCAGAAGGTGGGTGCCCACAGGAAGGAGTGGAGGGATAAACAGTAGAGATGGGGGGCCCGTAAGAAGCATATTGGGCATAAGCTTGACCCGGATTAGGATAAGCTTGGGCCGCCCCTTGCTGAGAGCGTAAGAAGTCGGAAGGGCCCATGAGAACTTGCGGAGCTACCGGAGTAGATATGTGATGATCCATTTGAACAAAAGAAGGGATGGGTGACTTTCCCTTATCGAAAGATTGTTGGGCCGAATTGGAAGACTGGCCCGTTTCCATGCCCGTGAAAGTGATGGTCCGTGGTTGGACCGGAGTAAGATCAATTGGAATGGGCTGAACGGGGAGCCCAACAGTGGAAGGATTGGATTGATTTTGGATGATGGTAGAAGGAGATGCGTTGGACCCTTGCATGGTCTGATAAAGAACTTGGAGTTGGGCCGGATCCAATTGGGCCATCATCTGAAGGACGGAGCCCGCGGAAGGAGTGGAGAAAGAAGGGGTAGCTTGACCACCTTCCATAGAAGTGGAGGACGGAAGAGGGGTAGTCCCCTCCCCGGAGGAAAAGGTAACAACCCTAGGAGGGTTCTCAAGGAGCCCTTAAGGAAGGGAGTCCTCTTGGGAGCGGGGAGGATTAAAGGATGCCATGGTGGACTCGAAAAGAGGATTGGAATAGAATGTGAAGAAGGAATTGACTTGAGGAGATGACCCGGACGAACGAAAATAACTCCACATGCAACGGACAACCTTGACAAATGCAAAAACCAACACAACCAATCACACAATGAGTAATCAAACTTAGATGATTCTGATAAGATGCAAGTGATAATAGATGAAGGCACTCAAAGGCAACCAAGTTGTTTAAGATGATGCAACCCAATTCTTGTGATTCCTCCTTCGAAACTTTAGTGAATTGATTAATATGTGCTCTCAACAATGGGTTCCTAGTAGGAGATGGGTACGAGACTTGGTTTGACTCTAAGTGTAATCACTCCTTCACTTATGCAACCCTGGACACGGGGTGGGAAAGGTACAACCAACCCGGCGTCCGTGTGGGAATCCACGGCTCGCGGGGACTTATGGAGGTCCCTGGTGTGATTTCCTAGTCGGCCCCAAGGAATATGGAGACGAGAGGTCCTCACAACAAGGTAGGAAAATGCAATCTAAGATATAACAAGATGAATGACCCTATGTGCACCGGAGTGCATGCAAAGTCTAGCCTAAAATCTAGCAATCAATGATGCACACAATGATATGAATATATGACCAAAGCAAGGAGAAAGTCAGGTATCACCCAAGCACCAAATCACAGCAGAAACTGCGGAAGTAAATGCACCTCGGATGCATACCTGCCTGGAGTATGACGGTCAAGGATCCCTGCGTCAGAATACATTAACAGTCGAAGGCCAGACCGCCAGAAATAATATAACGCAGGGAGATGGGTCCGTCAAATGAGCCAGAGCCAAAATCGGACAGAAATAACAGGAAAACCCGTGGAAGCTCACACAGCAGAACAAAAGTGGTGGTCTAATGCCCTTGCGTCAGAGGTCTATAGCGCAGGGACACAGGGCCGTCAGAATACTCAGAAAACCAGATTCAGCAAGAATAAGAGAGAAATCCAAGGGAAACCAAATAGGCAGATGATGGCAGGTTCAAACAGGAATCAAAAGCACGATTGGCACAAGTTGTCCCACCGTGATCGCCAAAAAATTATCTGTTGATTTTATTTTGCCTATCTATCTTTTCTTTGGGGTTTTGAATGATGAAATGACAAGCAAGTAATCAAAGATCTGCTCTTCACCTATGAACATGTGATCATGAACCTAGGCAATCAAAGCTAGCTCTAGCATGGGCATGCTATCTCAATCAAACTAGGCTAAGGAAAAGGAAAACACATGCCGGAGCGTGGAGCAAGGAGTAAATGAAAACACACCACAAGGGGTGGAGCAAACAAGAAAATAAAAGAGATATGTGATGAATGAGAAAGCTGATGCCCAAGACTAAGGAAAGATGTGATCGCCACCAAAGTAAAAACAAGCAAAAGACCTGTGAATACCTTGGAAATAGGTGGATGAAGCACCCGCCCACGGGAGAGAAAACCAAAGAGAACCTGCAGGTCAGCTAGAAGTAATGGCTAGAACCCTGTGCGTCACTTGAAAGTAACGGCCACCCGATAGACCACCAGAATAATATGACGCGTCTGCACCAGACCGTTAGATAACCTGCAGTAGCAAAGTGTAGATTCTTTTAACTCCAACTCTTCCAGCCGGCTAGAAGACTTGGGCCTCGTGTTGGTGAACCTGTAAACCTGCCAAAGATGTAGAAGACAAGAACAAAACAACCCAAATTAGCCCTTTCAATAATATAGCATCAATTCTTAAAGAACTTAAGGACATCAAAAGGAGAGGGGATTACCGGGGAGTTTTTGGTTTTTTTAACCCCTCTGGGCGTTTTTAAAAGATGGGGAAGATGTTTGGATGCTTAGAGAACAGTGAAAAACGTGGAGAAAGAGGAGAGACAATGCTTTGATTGAGGAAAAACCAGGGAAGAACTTAAGCATGCAATGATGAACTTGAAAGACTAAAACCAAAGTACTCCCATGATTATGAGATGGATGAACGTGGGAAGCAGTTCCTCTTGAATGAAGATGGCTCCTGAGTTCGGCAACACTTCGTCGTGAATTTCAAATCCTCCTCTCTGGGCCATGAAGTCAAGGGTTCTATTTATAGACCCTCAAACTCTCATGTCGAGTAGAGGATAATCCAGCAAGATAAAGGGATAACTCTTAGCAAATCCTCGAAGATAATATCACCAAGAGTCCATAGAAACAAACAGAAGGTTCTGAGGATCAGATTTGAAAGAGATATCGTCAATCCAAACCCTTATCTCGACCACGGAGTAGCAGAGAAAAGGCCTGAACTGGCAGGACTCTCTGAAGGAAGTAACGGCTGCACGACAGACCGCCACTTTGAAATAACGCACCAAGGAACATCCGTCACTATCAACCTTATCCCTAAAAGATAAGATCAACGGGAAGAAGACCCAACAAGTTGGACTCTTCAAGAAGCAACGGCCAAGGCATAGGGCGTCAGAATGAAACAATGGCTGCACGACATACCGTTATTATCAATGTGTAATCAAAAAGGATAAGCTTTAAAACGAGGCCTTAAGCCTTAGGACTCTTCAAAGAGTAACAGTCCAGGACCCATTCGTCCGAATGAAACAACGCGCCTAGGACCGACCGTTATTATCAAAATGGAGATCAAAAAGGAATAGAGGCATTGCTAAGATTCATCCAATGAAATAGCCACAAGGAACCATATCCGATCAAGGAGTTTAAGACCCAAGAAATAGGCTTCAACTAATCAAGAGACTCAATGAAGAGTGAACCACTTGGAGCATCATATAGAATGAATAAGAAGATGACCTAACTTATTGGTCATAAAACGGGTGTCAACAGATGTCTGGATCCCATTCATGTTAGTTTCGTGTCGATCGGTCGTCATTCGAGGCCGGTAGGAGTCCGGGAACCTCGGTGACTCGTTTAGGGTTGATTTATCTAAATCACCCTGATCTTGCGTTTTAGGGCATGCATGTGGCCTTTTTAGCCTCCTGAAGTTATTTTTCGTTGTCTACCTTTGTTTTCCCTGTGCTTCGGCATGAATGGGGCGTGGAACGACCCGATTTGGCGTTTCCACTATTTTCCCGCCGTGACCGATGTAGCAGTCGTTCCAGGGACTGTCACAGTCCCTGACGGCCTTACGACAGACCGTCACAGCGTCTGGGTGTTTTAAGTTTTTCGTGGCTGTGGGAGTGTGACAGCCTAGAGGAGGCGCGTCACAACTCTCTGACGCGTCCGGGTTGATGCGTCACGCCTGTTTTGTCGTATAGCGATTTGGTTAAGTCGGTTCCCCTGACGCGCCTGCCCTGGTGCGTCAGGCTGTGTAACGCGCCTGCCCCAGGCCGTTACACCCTATTTTGGCTGTGTTGGGTGGCTGTGTCGGCTGTCTCTAACGGCCCTGCCCCCGTGCGTCACAGTGTTGTAACGCGTCCGTTGTGGACCGTTACGTGCTGTTTGTCTGAGTTTTCAGACTTGGGTTTGTTGGCGTAACGCGCCTGTCCTCATGCGTTAGGTTGGCGTAACGGGTCTGCGCTCATGCGTTAGGCCGCTATAACGCGTCTGCCCTGGTGCGTTACGTGGTTCATGTTTTGCTTTTGAGCTTGTTGGCTCTGACGCGCCCGCCCTGGTGCGTCAGGCTCGTGTAACGTGCCTGTGCTAGGCCGTTACAGTCCTATCGTGGCCGTGTGTTGTGGGTCCGTTCTAGGTGATGTTAGGGGCTGTTTGGGGGTAGGTTTGTGGTGTTGTCGGTCGCTCCCGTGGTCTGGCCGCTTTCTCCGTGGACGTTGGTCGATGTTCCTATGAAGGCTAAGACTACGTTTCCGAGTCTGTCGGCATTTTCTTGTGCTGCCCTCGGTATTTGAGGTACGGGTGACAGTGCATGTTTATCTGTCTGTACTCCAGCACCGCGTTTCGAGCTTCCTCTTCTCGTTGCCCAAGACGTCCTGCAGTCGAGGGGTGACCCCGATATACGGTTTGTAAGCTAGTTTCTGTCGGCTCTTGCGGTTACCGTAGCATCCTACGGGGGGAGAAAACTAGCTAGAGGCCTGGCTCTAGGCAGGAGCCAGTGTGTGCACACGTGGTCAAGGGCAGAGGACTGACGCCGACGGGCGTGACCCTGACTAGTACTTGTACCTATGTTTCTGTGTGGGTCTGCGACTCGACCGGGCTAGCGTAGGCCGCGATCGGTGGGTAGTCGAGACACTTGTGGGGTTGTCGTGACCTGTCCGGGTTGGCCTTTCCGTGGATGTACTCGATGTCTGTGTCTTGTCCGGTGCACGACACTCTGGTCGTGTTGCCTGTGCCTGTCTAGGTCTTTTCTAGTTCTTCTTTTGCATGCCTGTTGTAGGTGTAGGTTGGGGTGTTTTGTTTGGCTTTTTTCCTTTTCCATGATGCTCCCTACTCCTCTTTCCCTTTCTAGGCCTGCTTGCCTGTTCGGGTTATTCCCCTCGTCCTTACCTGTTCCCTACTCCTGCTTCCCTTTCTTTTGCTACTTTCTAGTGTTGTTTCTTGTCGCTGTCCCTGTTGTTCCGTGTTACTGCGTGTTTTTCAGTGGGGATCCGCATGACCCCTACTGAGCCAGTGACACGAGGCTCACCCCTGCTTTTCAGGTGGGGTGATGTGTTCGTTCTGCTTCCGTGGATCCTGGAGTTCGAGTCGTAGCTACCAGTTGGTACCTCCGTCGGGCTTCCCCCGACTTCTCGGTACATCTTTTCCTTCTGTCGACTGTACTGCTAGACTGCTGTCTTTAGCTTTGGACTTGACTCTAGTATATAATTGTTTAATAATCTGTTAATTAAATTGTAATTTTATTTCTGCTACTTTAGCAACCCGATCTAATGAAATTTAATTCTTGCTGTTATATCTGTCAGTTCAATGTACTACACGACAATCCTTTTTCCCTTCGGAGCTTTACCGCTCTTGGGAGGCCTCACGGGTTCCAAGTGGTATCAGGCGTATTCGGTAGTCCTACCGAGTAGATCTGGTATCTGGAATCCGGGTCGTCACAGTTGGTATCAGAGCGTTGTTGTGTGAAGTACATGGGAATCTCAGATATACAGTTTCCAGAGTCACTAAGTCCAGTACAGTCTTCAGCTGGCGTTAGGTTTCGTGATTTCCGTTTCTTGTCGTTGTGGGTCTTTTCTTGGTAAGCTGCTCGATGCATGACTCATTCCCTGGAAGTCGTGTGATCAGCTGCTGTTATGCCTTGATGCGACCCTACTTGCAGTGGTATTCCGTGGTTCTATGTCCTGTACGGAGCCGGAATCCTGCGAGTGCTGCCGTTACTATTTTTGTAAGTGCTATTTCTCTATGATTTAGTCTGTCTATCATTAGCACTTTGTGGACCAACTCATGTCGGATCGCTTTGCTGTACTCCCTTCCCTGGTAGAGTTAGCTTGTGACTCGATTAGATGTCTCGTGGTCCGATGTTGTCGTCTTGCCGTTGTTTCTCGTGGTTCATGTCGTTTTGTGGTTGTGTTGCCGGGTTGTTCTTCCCTGCTTACCCTTGCTAGTTCTTGAATTTTGAGGATGAAATTTCTTAAAGGAGGGGAGGATGTAATGTCCCGGATCTTTTTTGGATTCTTATTGGGCCTTTCGGATCCTTTTCGGTGAGTTTCGGTTCACTTTTGTAGCTCCCGAGTTGAGTTTTACGATCCGTGTGGATTTTTCTCTCGTACTAGTTACGGAACCCTGCGGTGAGTTTATTTCTCAATTCATCGACTCGTGGACGACACAGTGGCGATGTACTCGTCGAGCCGATCGTTTTGACTATTTTTACGTATTTTTCGAAGATAGGGCCAAAAATCGGATTTTTCAGAAATTAGGAAAATTCATAATTTCTTTTCCTTTTTCTTTTCCTTCCTCTCTCCTCCTTCTCATTTCGCCGCCGCCGTCTCTCTCTCCCGTTTCTCTCCTGTTTTCACCTTCTCGGCTCCGGCTGCAGACGGAGGACCTAGGGGCGAGTGCTGGGGATGCGGTGGAGCTGGTTTGGTGTGCGACGGGGCGAGGATGGAGTGGTTTTGGCGCGATCCCGAACGGTGGATTCAAAGCCGGCGTTTGAGCTCACGGCGCGGTTTTCGACGCAGTTTAGTCCCTTCGGGGCACGGTTTCTTCGGTGGAGATAGGGAGATGGATCACCACTTCGTCCTCTACGTTTTCCCTGCTTCTGTGCGTGGTTTGGCGCTAGAAAGGGCTAGATCGGGCTTGTTTGGGGAAAACCGTAGTTTTGGGGGTTTTCAGGGTTCGCCAGAAAACGGCAACCATTCGCGGCGTAGTTAGTGTCAAAATGACCGCTGGGATGTCTGGATCCCATTCATGTTAGTTTCGGTTCGATCGGTCGTCATTTGAGGCCGGTAGGAGTCCGGGAACCTCGGTGACTCGTTTAGGGTTGATTTGTCTAAATCACCCTGATCTTGCATTTTAGGGCGTGCATGTTGGCTTTTTAGCCTCCTGAAGTTGTTTTTCGTTGTTTACCTTTGTTCCCCCTACGCTTCGGCGTGAATGGGGCGTAGAACGGCCCGATTTGGCATTTACACTGTTTTCCCGCCGTGACCGGTGTAGCGGTCGTTCCAGGGACCGTCACAGTCCCTGACGGCCCTACGACAGACCGTCACAGCGTTTGGGTGTTTTAAGTTTTTTGTGGCTGTGGGAGTGTGACGGCCCAGAGGAGGCGCGTCACAGCTCTCTGATGCGTCCGGGTTGATGCGTCACGCCTGTTTTATCGTATAGTGATTTGGTTTAGTCGGTTCCCCTGACGCGCCTGCCCTGGTGCGTCAGGCTGTGTAACCCGCCTGCCCCAGGCCGTTACACCCTGTTTTGGCTGTGTTGGGTGGCTGTGTCGGCTGTCTCTAACGGCCCTGCCCCCGTGCGTCACAGTGTTGTAATGCGTCCGTCGTGGACCGTTACGTGCTGTTTGTCTGAGTTTTCAGACTTGGGTTTGTTGGCGTAACGCGCCTGTCCTCATGCGTTAGGTTGGCGTAACGCGTCTGCGCTCGTGCGTTAGGCCGATGTAACGCGTCTGCCCTGGTGCGTTACGTGGTTCATGTTTCGCTTTTGAGCCTGTTGGCTCTAACGTGCTCGCCCTGGTGCGTCAGGCTCGTGTAACGCGCCTGTGCTAGGCCGTTACAGTCCTGTTGTGGCCGTGTGTTGTGGGTCCATTCTAGGTGATGTTAGGGGCTGTTTGGGGGTAGGTTTGTGGTGTTGTCGGTCGCACCCGTGGTCTAGCCGCTTTCTCCGTGGACGTCGGTCGATGTTCCTATGAAGGCTAAGACTACGTTTCCGAGTCTGTCAGCAGTTTCTTGTGCTGCCCTCGGTGTTTGAGGTACGGGTGACAGTGCATGTTTATCTATCTGTACTTCAGCGCTGCGTTTCGAGCTTCCTCTTCTCGTTGCCCTAGACGTCCTGCAGTCGAGGGGTGACCCCGATATACGGTTTGTAAGCTAGTTTCCGTCGGCTCCTGCAGTTACCGTAGCGTCCTACGGGGGGAGAAAACTAGCTAGAGGCCTGGCTCTAGGCAGGAGCCAGTGTGTGCACACGTGGTCAGGGGCAGAGGACTGACGCCGACGGGCGTGACCCTGACTAGTACTTGTACCTGTGTTTCCGTGTGGGTCTACGACTCGACCAGGCTCCTGTAGGCCGCGATCGGTGGGTAGTCGAGACACTTGTGGGGTTGTCGTGACCTGTCTGGGTTGGCCTTTCCGTGGCTGTACTTGAGGTCTGTGTCTTGTCCGGTGCACGACACTCCGGTCGTGTTACCTGTGCCTGTTTAGGTCTTTTCTAGTCCTTCTTTTGCATGCCTGTTATAGGTGTAGGTTGGGGTGTTTTGTTTGGCTTTTTCCTTTTTCCTTGCTGCTCCCTACTCCTCTTTCCCTTTCTAGGCCTCCTTGCCTGTTCGGGTTATTCCCCTCGTCCTTACATGTTCCCTACTCCGGCTTCCCTTTCTTTTGCAACTTTCTAGTGTTGTTTCTTGCTGCTGTCCCTGTTGTTCCGTGTTACTGCGTGTTTTTCAGTGGCGATCCGCGTGACCCCTACTGAGCCAGTGACACGAGGCTCATCCTTGCTTTTCAGGTGGGGTGATGTGTTCATTCTGCTTCCGTGGATCCTGGAGTTCAAGTCGTAGCTGCCAGTTGGTACCTCTATCGGGCTTCCCCCGACTTCTCGGTACGTCTTTTCCTTCTGTCGACTGTACTGCTAGACTGCTGTCTTTAGCTTTGGACTTGACTCTGGTATATAATTGTTTAAAAATCTATTAATTAAATTATAATTTTATTTCTGCTACTTTAGTAACCCGATCTAATGAAATTTAATTCTTGATGTTATATCTGTCAGTTCAATGTACTACACGACAATCCTTTTTCCCATCGGAGCTTTACCGCTCTTGGGAGGCCTCGCGGGTTCCAAGTGATATCAGACGTATTCGGTAGTCCTACCGGGTATATCTGGTATCCGGAATCCGGGTCGTCACAATGAGCCATCATGGATGGACCCGATCCTTGATTTCCTCCGGCGGTAACATCTCCTCGGCGACTGCGCCGATGCTCGCCGTGTGCGAGTACGAGCAACACATTTCACGATCGTCAATGGTCGGCTATTCAGGCGATCACTCTCTGCTCCTCTATTGAAGTACTTTTTCCCCACTTGTCACGCCCCGAGCCTTTATTACAGCGGAAGACTAACTCGGGGAGCACGAACATCCGGCATGGTAAGCCTATTGCGAGCAAGAACAATCAGAGCGCAAGATAATCACACATAAAGATGCAATTACGCAATATTTACTAAAAATCCAACTTCATTCTATTATCGATCAAATATCCAAAATACAATAACTATTTCCACCATCTTTCACTCTACTAGACTCAAGAAATAGGAAAATTTACATTGACTCGATCTAAACAACATAGACTTCCTAAGTCTTCGCTCATCTTTATTCACTCTCGGATCTGCTACTTGAACATTCCGAATCCGAACCCGACTCACTTCCGTTTCCTGAAAAAGATTAAAAATAGGCAATGAGCACACTTGTCCAGTAGGTATCTTCGCATCAACATGAAGGCACTATTAAAGTAATTAATAATTTAGCTCTAAAGAAATAAGGCAAAATCACGCGAATGCGAATATCATGCGATTAAACCAACGTAACACGATAATCATGTAAGATAGAGTGAACAAGAATGAACTAGAAAAATGTAACAAGAACATGATATTTGGCCTTTCATGAACAAGAATGTAACGAGAATATACTTTCACTTTCACTTTCATAACCATAAAGGTTACGCACGAGAATGTCAATCATGTAGCAATTCACTAGATTTTCACGAGTGCTCATGGATTTCACTTATTTATAAAGAAAGTACTCCCAGCGCAATGCGACGCCAGTAGCATCATACCCCATGGTTTATAAAATAGTATGTTTCCGACAATCAGCCGTGGGGACTAGCATAGAGCCCTTGGACACAATCAGCGCCCGAACTGCATCTTCACGTATAAATCAAGCTACTTCCATGAGTGTAACAATAAAGTATGGCCAAGAATGTAATAAGTTCAATAACTCTTGATAACAACAATTAATGAATGGATGCTTCAATTTAAAGTATAAGAGATCAAGAAAAAGACTTAAACAATGTCATGCTCACGGAAATAAATCGACAGCATAACGGTACATTCTTTTCTCTTTCCAATCATTATATTAAGTTTCTTGATCAATATTATAAGTTATGGACTATCATTAGTCCATCTAGAACCTTTGGAATATCAACCCTTGGGCCAAACCTTGGGTTAAATAATAAGGAACTGTGACAGTCTTTCACTGGGCCGTTACATCATGTAATGCTCCAGTAGTGGGCCGTTACAATGATCCGAGTCTAGAACAATAAAAATAGACTCAGAGGATTGTGACGGTCATGCATTGGACCGTTACGTGATCCTGACGGTCCAATGTACATCCGTTACATTACTAGAACCAGAAAACAACGATAGTGCAATCTAGTCAATGGGTTTTAATGGTACAACTAACTCGGCGTCCTAGTGGGAATCCCAGGCTCGCGGATAATTACGGAGGCCTTGAAAGAAGATTTCCTAGTCCATTGGAAGGAATATCCAATAGAGAGGTCCTCATGCCCAAGAATAATGTTCCTATAGTGAAAAGTGAACTAATGGACAACATACCGGAGTATGTGCCATGTACTTAAAGAAATGACTCTATAGACAGAGAGAGGAAACATGGATCAATATGGAAATCAAGATAAAACTCTGTCAATACATCATTTAAAAATCATGATTTAGAATACAAAACTATAGAACTTTGGCAATGAAATTATCTTAACTTAAAATAACATTAAAGTATCAAAATCATGCAATACCTATCATGAGTAATCAAATAACTTAAGGGTCACATAATAGGTTACAACTTAGATAACTAGGCATAATAATAAGCAAATCTGGCAAGTCTTATTCCGTCTAGCATTGTCAGAAGACAGGGCTCTGACGGTCTATAGATGGTGTGTCACAGTGATTGTGACGATCTATAGAATAGCCGTTACATAAATGTAACGCTCCTGCATAGATGCGTCAGAGATAACAGAGTACAGCAGTAGACAGCAAGACTGTGACGGCTTATCGCAAGGCTGTTATATGAGTGTGGCGGTCCTATGCTGATGCGTCAGAGAGTCTACTAACAGAAAATAGTATGAAATCCAAGATATCAACTCATATCATGTCTATAAATCAAACATCATGTAGTCCTAGACATGGTAATGAAGTGTAGGCCAACTACATGCATAGGTATCAGTGAATAGACAGATAACATCTTTTAATTTTCTAGTTAGGGCCAAGAGATGCATGAATGCATAGAACTATTAAAACATGAAATTCATGATCTATCATGCATGGAATTCAATCAAACCAGAGGGCTTTTATTCCTATCAAGCTATTTTTGCCGTTCATGAGATGACCTACCTCTTAACTAGGCTTCAAACTCTCAATTTGGGTCTGAAAAGCCGGCCCTAGTTCTCCGCTTCCTGTGACTTTTCAGCAACTTCCTTAGGCTCTAACTCCACGACCTCTTGACCTAAGGAAGTGAAATTTGGAGAGGAGCTAGTCTAAAGTATTGTAAACAAATTCCTCTAAAGAACTTACCCAAGATTATGACTCCTTACCTTGATTCCACGTGAGCAAAAATAAGGGTCTCACAGTTCAGAACTAGGTCCTATTTATAGAGTTCTAGCTAGGGTTTGAGGATTAGATCGATTCTAGAGTCCTTATTCTGCAAAAACCTGATCTCTAAGAGTCCCTAGTGACTTAACATATCGTTCTAATTAGGTCTCTTGTAGATAAGAATCCAAAGTTTCAATCTTTTCACGAGTTCTTTAACTTACGGAACTCGCAGAGTGTAACGGTCCAGGGTAGGCGCGTTACACGGCTGTGGCGGTTGCTCGATAGACTGCTACATCCAACGCATTCAGAATTTTAATTTTTAATAAAACTCTTTTATCCATTTATCCTCCAATTATCTTATTAAGTGGTAATTATCCTTAAAATCCGTGAATAAGCTAAATAACCTTCTAGAATATGGGCCAAACTAAATGGGCTTGGTCCTAAAACCTTTTGGGTTTCAATTATCAAAGCTAGATTAATTACTTAACATAAATTAGGCCTTCTAATGATTTATTTCATTCAATATTTATTTATTCATCCATTTTGGGACTTTAAAATTCTCATTAAATATACCAAAAATAATTTATAAATATTCTGGGGTCTTACACCCTCTCCCAATTAAGAGAATTTGGTCCCCAAATTCAATATATGGATTTCGGATAGTGTACTTATTTTAATGCATTAAGAATTAGTTAAGAAAGTACCTTTTATCATCTTACCTTCCTCGTCTAGAATGGCATTTAATCGACCTTGCTTCCCGCGTCCGTTGTTATCCCTTGATGATTGTCCGTTGATGAAAGGACATAGGCGCAAGCGATATTCCCGGCTTCCACATTTGAGACAAGCGCCGAGCCGCTTCCAACATTGTTCTGCCGAGTGCCCAAACTTTTCACAAAATGAGCAAGGTGCCACGGCTTGCACCTTTTCTTCTTTAACTTTCTCATTCTTTCCTTTTCCATTTCTATTTCTTTTTCCATTCCCGTTCCCACTACGGAACCTCTTAATGTGACGATTTTTGTCCTCATCTACTTCATTCTCTTCTTGCCTATCATGTTTTCGGTTTGACCTCTCTCCTCGGAGCTTCTCTACCTTCTCCATGGTTCTTTCACATAGATGCGCTCTTTGAACCATTTCCATATAGGTGCGGATATTCTGGGTTCCCAATTGTTGGATAAATCCAGGTCTTAAACCATCCATAAATCGGTTGGCTTTCAATAAATCTGTGCTTATCAAGTGAGGAGCATATGGTGCTAGTCGAGAGAATTATAATTCATACTCTGCCACAGACATTGTGCCTTGTTTTAAGGAAGTAAATTCCATAGCTTTTCTCTCCTTTACATGCTCGGAAAAGTACTTAGCTCGAAAAAGTGTAAGAAAACCCTCCCATGTATGAGGTGCATCCGCAGGTGGTGCCGGAACGGATTTTCACCACGTACGAGCATCCTTATTTAATTAGAACGTGGCAAGTCGAACTTTCTCCTGGTCGGTGCATTGTATGACATCGAGTATTCCATTCATCTCGTCGATCCAATTTTCTGCTTCATCCGGGTTAGAAGATCCAGAGAATCGTGAGGGATTTAAACCTCGAAAATTGCCGTGCAAGTTACCCGCGCCAGCTAGGGATGTCAATGGATCGGGTTCGGCTCGGCTAGACTAATACCATACCCTATCCGTAAAAATTTTACTAATACCATACCCGGATAGTACCCTATTATTTTCGCGGGTATGGATACGGGTATATCCATCACGGGTATGGATATATCCACGGATATCCGTATCTGTCCATAAAGTATGAGTCCATATTCACATCCAAAGAAATGTGAGATTTATGAGAATTAGAAAAAAATAAATTCAGTCAATTCTTTCCTTTCTAAAGTAATTTTTATGTTTTATAAAAATATCTTTATAATTGTAGAAAGAAGTCTAAACTCACAAACTCAACCAGACGGACAACGGATTGGGTTCATGTCAAAATCATAAGCCTAACATGCACAATAAGTTATCAAGAGCGGGTTCGGATCGGGTACGGGTTTGGGTGCACTAAATCCATACCCTATCCAAATATGAAACGGGTATTTTAAACGTACCCGAACCCGAATCCATATCCATTTATTCGGGTATTACCCGACCCATCACGGGTCGGGTAATGCGGGTAATCGGGTTTGCGGGTGATTTTGACATCCCTAGCGCCAGCCCTTCCACCGGCTTGGGCCACTGTTTGTAGGGCTTGAGTAAGTCCCGCAACAGTTTGCTACATCTCGTCCCAGTTTATACAATGAGCCATTGAGAATCAAGGTACCTGAGAATCATGGACATTTTAGTTATTTAGAGTCGGGAAGATTTATCCTAAGATAATTTCTATATAACTATCTCATCCCGGGCTCTACCCAATTCTCACATGGGCATGGAAATTTCTTCCTTAGTTCATAGGTATGGGTCCTTAAACCTTGGACTTATCCTATGACATGACTCTTTTCCCTAAGTCCTGAGACTTAGGCTCTGATACCAACTTAACTGTCACACCTCGAGCCTTTATTACAGTAGAAGACTAACTCGAGGAGCGCGAACAGTCGGCATGGTAAACCTCTTGCGAGCAAGAACGATCAGAACGCAAGATAATCACACATAAAGATGCAATTGCACAATATTTACTAAAAATCTAACTTCATTCTATTATCGATAAAATATCCAAAATACAATAACTTTTTCCACCATCTTTCACTCTACTATACTTAAGAAATAGGAAAATTTACATTGACTCGATCTAAACAACATAGACTTCCTAAGTCTTCGCTCATCTTTATTCACTCTCGGATCCGCTACTTGAACATTCCGAATCCGAACCCGACTCACTTCCGTTTCCCGAAAAAGATTGGAAATAGGTAATGAGCACACTTGCCCAGTAGGTATCTTCGCATCAACATGAAGGCACTATTAAAGTAATTAACAATTTAGCTCTAAAAAAGTAAGGTAAAATCATGCGAATGCGAATATCATGCGATTAAACCAAAGTAACACGATAATCATGTAAGATAGAGTGAACAAGAATGAACTAGCAAAAATGTAATAAGAACATGATATTTGACCTTTCATGAATAAGAATGTAACGAGAATGCACTTTCACTTTCATAACTATAAAGGTTACGCACGAGAATGTCAATCATGTAGCAATTCACAAGATTTTCACGAGTGCTCATGGATTTCACTTATTTATAAAGAAAGTACTCCCAGCGCAATGCGACGCCAGTAGCATCATACCCCATGGTTTATAAAATAGTATGTTTTCGGCTATCAGCCGTGGGGACTAGCATAAGCCCTTGGACACAATCAGCGCCCGAACTGTATCTTCACGTATAAATCAAGCTACTTCCATGAGTGTAACAATAAAGTATGGCCAAGAATGTAATAAGTTCAATAACTCATGATAACAACAATCAATGAATGAATGCTTCAATTTAGAGTATGAGAGATCAAGAAAAAGACTTAAACAATGTCATGCTCACGGAAATAAATCGACAGCATAACAGTACATTCTTTTCTCTTTCCAATCATTATATTAAGTTTCTTGATCAATATTATAAGTTATGGACTATCATTAGTCCATCTAGAACCTTTGGAATATCAACCCTTGGGCCAAACCTTGGGTTAAATAATAAGGAACTGTGACAGTCTTTCACTGGGCCGTTACATCATGTAATGCTCCAGTAGTGGGCCGTTACAATGATCCGAGTCTAGAACAATAAAAATAGACTCAGAGGATTGTGACGGTCATGCATTGGACCGTTACGTGATCCTGACGGTCCAATGTACATCCGTTACATTACTAGAACCAGAAAACAACGATAGTGCAATCTAGTCAATGGGTTTTAATAGTACAACCAACTCGGCGTCCTAGTGGGAATCCCAGGCTCGCGGAGAATTACGGAGGCCTTGAAACAAGATTTCCTAGTCCATTGGAAGGAATATCTAATAGAGAGGTCCTCATGCCCAAGAATAATGTTCCTATACTGCAAAGTGAACTAATGGACAACATACTGGAGTATGTGCCATGTACTTAAAGAAATGACTCTATAGACAGAGAGAGGAAACGTGTATCAATATGGAAATCAAGATAAAACTCCGTCAATACATCATTCAAAAATCATGATTTAGAATACAAAACTATAGAACTTTGGCAATGAAATTATCTTAACTTAAAATAACATTAAAGTATCAAAATCATGCAATACCTATCATGAGTAATCAAATAACTTAAGGGTCACATAATAGGTTACAACTTAGATAACTAGGCATAATAATAAGCAAATCTGGCAAGTCTTATTCCATCTAGCATTGTCAGACGACAGGGCTCTGACGGTCTATAGATGGTGCGTCACAGTGATTGTGACGGTCTATAGAACAGCCGTTACATAAATGTAACGCTCCTGCATAGATGCGTCAGAGATAACAGAGTAGAGCAGTAGACAGCAAGACTGTGACGGCTTATCGCAAGGCCATTATATGAGTGTGGCGGTCCTATGCTGATGCGTCAGAGAGTCTGCTAACAGCAAACAGTATGAAATCCAAGAGATCAACTCACATCATGTCTATAAATCAAACATCATGTAGTCCTAGACATGGTAATGAAGTGCAGGCCAACTACATGCATAGGTATCAGTGAATAGACATATAACATCTTTTCATTTTCTACTTAGGGCCAAGAGATGTATGAATGCATAGAACTATTAAAACATGAAATTCATGATCTATCATGCATGGAATTCAATCAAACCAGAGGGCTTTTATTCCTATCAAACTGTTTTTGCCGTTCATGAGATGACCTACCTCTTAACTAGGCTTCAAACTCTCAATTTGGGTCTGAAAAGTCGGCCCTAGTTCTCCTCTTCCTGTGACTTTTCAGCAACTTTCTTAGGCTCTAACTCCATGATCTCTTGACCTAAGGAAGTGAAATTTGGAGAGGAGTTAGTCTAAAGTATTGTAAACAAATTCCTCTAAAGAACTTACCCAAGATTATGACTCCTTACCTTGATTCCACGTGAGCAAAAGTAAGGGTCGCACAGTTCAGAACTAGGTCCTATTTATAGAGTTCTAGCTAGGGTTTGAGGATTAGATCGATTCTAGAGTCCTTATTCTGTAAAAACCTGATCTCTAAGAGTCCCTAGTGACTTAACATATCGTTCTAATTAGGTCTCTTGTAGATAAGAATCCAAAGTTTCAATCTTTTCACGAGTTCTTTAACTTACGGAACTCGCAGAGTGTAACGGTCCAGGGTAGACGCATTACACGGCTGTGGCGGTCGCTCGATAGACCGCTACATCCAACGCATTCAAAATTTTAATTTTTAATAAAACGCTTTTATCCATTTATCCTCCAATTATCTTATTAAGTGGTAATTATCCTTAAAATCTGTGAATAAGCTGAATAACCTTCTAGAATATGGGCCAAACTAAATGGGCTTGGTCCTAAAACCTTTTGGGTTTCAATTATCAAAGCTAGATTAATTACTTAACATAAATTAGGCCTTCTAATGATTTATTTAATTCAATATTTATTTATTCATCCATTTTGGGACTTTAAAATTCTCATTAAATATACCAAAAATAATTTATAAATATTCTGGGGTCTTACACCCTCCCCCACTTAAGAGAATTTAGTCCCCAAATTTAATATATGGATTTCAGAGATTGTACTTATTTTAATGCATTAAGAATTAATGTGAGACGAATGGGTTAAGAAAGTACCTTTTATCATCTTACCTTCCTCGTCTAGAATGGCATTTAATCAACCTTGCTTCCCGCGTCCGTTGTTATCCCTTGATGATTGTCCGTTGATGAAAGGACAAAGGGGCAAGCGATGTTCCCAGCTTCCACATTTGAGACAAGCGCCGAGCCGCTTCCAACATTGTTCTGCCGAGTGCCCAAACTTTTCACAAAATGAGCAAGGTGCCACGGCTTGCACCTTTTCTTCTTTAACTTTCTCGTTCTTTTCATTTCCATTTCCATTTCTTTTTCCATTCCCGTTCCCACTACAGAACCTCTTAATGTGACGATTTTCATCCTCATCTACTTCGTTCTCTTCTTGCCTATCATGTTTTTGGTTTGACCTCTCTCCTCGGAGCTTCTCTACCTTCTCCATGGTTCTTTCACATAGATGCGCTCTTTGAACCATTTCCATATAGGTGCGGATATTCTGGGTTCCCAGTTGTTGGATAAATCCGGGTCTTAAACCATCCATAAATCGGTTGGCTTTCAATAAATCTGTGCTTATCAAGTGATGAGCATATGGTGCTAGTCGAGAGAATTGTAATTCATTTCTTGCCACAGACATCGCGCCTTGTTTTAAGGAGGCAAATTCCATAGCTTTTCTCTTCTTTACATGCTCGGAAAAGTACTTGGCTCGAAAAAGTGTAAGAAAAATCTCCCATGTATGAGGTGCATCCGCAGGTGGTGCCGGAACGGATTTTCACCACGTACGAGCATCCTTATTTAATTAGAACGTGGCAAGTCAAACTTTCTCTTGGTCGGTGCATTGTATGACATCGAGTATTCGATTCATCTCGTTGATCCAATTTTCTGCTTCATCCGGGTTAGAAGATCCAGAGAATCGTGGGGGATTTAAACCTCAAATATTGCCATGCAAGTTACCCGCGCCAGCCCTTCCACCGGCTTGGGCCACTGTTTGTGGGGCTTGAGTAAGTCCCGCAACAGTTTGCTGCATCTCGTCCCAGTTTATACGATGAGCCATTGAGAATCAAGGTACCTGAGAATCATGGACATTTTAGTTATTTAGAGTCTGGAAGATTTATCCTAAGATAATTTCTATATAACTATCTCATCCCGGGCTCTACCCAATTCTCACATGGGTATGGAAATTTCTTCCTTAGTTCATAGGTATGGGTCCTTAAACCTTGGACTTATCTTATGACATGACTCTTTTCCATAAGTCTTGAGACTTAGGCTCTAATACCAACTTAACTGTCCCGTCCCGAGTCTTTATTACAGCGGAAGACTAACTCGGGGAGCGCGAACAGCCGGCATGGTAAGCCTCTTGCGAGCAAGAACGATGCGAGCGCAAGACAATCACACATAAAGATGCAATTGCATAATATTTACTAAAAATCCAACTTCATTCTATTATCGATCAAATATCCAAAATACAATAACTTTTTCCACCATCTTTCACTCTACTAGACTCAAAAAATAGGAAAATTTACATTGACTCTATCTAAACAACATAGACTTCCTAAGTCTTCGCTCATCTTTATTCACTCTCGGATCCGCTACTTGAACATTCTGAATCCGAACCCGACTCACTTCCGTTTCCTGAAAAAGATTGGAAATAGGTAATGAGCACACTTGCCTAGTAGGTATCTTCGCATCAACATGAAGGCACTATTAAAGCAATTAACAATTTAGCTCTAAAGAAGTAAGGTAAAATCATGCGAATGTGAATATCATGCGATTAAACCAAAGTAACACGATAATCATGTAAGATAGAGTGAACAAGAATGAACTAGCAAAAATGTAACAAGAACATGATATTTGGCCTTTCATGAACAAGAATGTAACGAGAATGCACTTTCACTTTCACTTTCATAACCATAAAGGTTACGCACGAGAATGTCAATCATGTAGCAATTCACTAGATTTTCACGAGTGCTCATGGATCTCACTTATTTATAAAGAAAGTACTCCCAGCGCAATGCGACGCCATTAGCATCATACCCCATGGTTTATAAAATAGTATGTTTTCGGTAATCAGCCGTGGGGACTAGCATAGAGCCCTTGGACACAATCAGCGCCCGAACTATATCTTCACGTATAAATCAAGCTACTTCAATGAGTGTAATAATAAAGTATGGCCAAGAATGTAATAAGTTCAATAACTCATGATAACAACAATCAATGAATGAATGCTTCAATTTAGAGTATGACAGATCAAGAAAAAGACTTAAACAATGTCATGCTCACGGAAATAAATCGACAGCATAACGGTACATTCTTTTCTCTTTCCAATCATTATATTAAGTTTCTTGATCAATATTATAAGTTCTATACTATCATTAGTCCATCTAGAACCTTTGAAATATCAACCCTTGGGTCAAACCTTGGGTTAAATAATAAGGAACTGTGACGGTCTTTCACTGGGCCGTTGCATCATGTAACGCTCCAGTAGTGGGCCGTTACAATGATCGGAGTTTAGAACAATAAAAATAGACTCAGAGGATTGTGACGGTCATGCATTGGGCCGTTACATGATCCTGACGGTCCAATGTACAGCCGTTACATTACTAGAACCAGAAAACAACGATAGTGCAATCTAGTCAATGGGTTTTAATGGTACAACCAACTCGGCATCCTAGTGGGAATCCCAGGCTCGCGGATAATTATGGAGACCTTGAAACAAGATTTCCAAGTCTATTGGAAGGAATATCCAATAGAGAGGTCCTCATGCCAAAGAATAATGTTCCTATAGTGCAAAGTGAACTAATGGACAACATACCGGAGTATGTGCCATGTACTTAAAGAAATGACTCTATAGACAGAGAGAGGAAACGTGTATCAATATGGAAATCAAGATAAAACTCCATCAATACATCATTTAAAAATCATGATTTAGCATACAAAACTATAGAACTTTGGCAATGAAATTATCTTAACTTAAAATAACATTAAAGTATCAAAATCATGCAATACATATCATGAGTAATCAAATAACTTAAGGGTCACATAATAGGTTACAACTTAGATAACTAGGCATAATAATAAGCAAATCTGGCAAGTCTTATTCCGTCTAGCATTGTCAGAAGACAGGGCTCTGACGGTCTATAGATGGTGCGTCACAGTGATTGTGACGGTCTATAGAACAGCCGTTACATAAATGTAACGCTCCTGCATAGATGCGTCAGAGATAACAGAGTAGAGCAGTAGACAGCAAGACTGTGACGGCTTATCGCAAGGCCGTTACATGAGTGTGGCGGTCCTATGCTGATGCGTCAGAGAGTCTGCTAACAGAAAACAGTATGAAATCCAAGAGATCAACTCACACCATGTCTGTAAATCAAACATCATGTAGTCCTAGACATGGTATTGAAGTGTAGGCCAACTACATGCATAGGTATCAGTGAATAGACAGATAACATCTTTTCATTTTCTACTTAGGGCCAAGAGATGTATGAATGCATAGAACTATTAAAATATGAAATTCATGATCTATCATGCATGGAATTCAATCAAACCAGAGGACTTTTACTCCTATCAAGCTATTTTTGCCGTTCATGAGATGACCTACCTCTTAACTAGGCTTCAAACTCTCAATTTGGGTATGAAAAGTCAGCCCTAGTTCTCCTCTTCCTGTGACTTTTCAACAACTTCCTTGGGCTCTAACTCCACGACCTCTTGACCTAAGGACGTGAAATTTGGGGAGGAGTTAGTCTAAAGTATTGTAAACAAATTTCTCTAAAGAACTTACCCAAGATTATGACTCCTTACTTTGATTCCACGCGAGCAAAAGTAAGGGTCGCACAGTTCAGAACTACGTCCTATTTATAGAGTTCTAGCTAGGGTTTGAGGATTAGATCGATTCTAGAGTCCTTATTCTGCAAAAATAACATATCGTTCTAATTAGGTCTCTTGTAGATAAGAATCCAAAGTTTCAATCTTTTCACGAGTTCTTTAACTTACGGAACTCGCAGAGTGTAACGGTCCAGGGTAGGTGCCTTACACGGCTGTGGCGGTCGCTCGATAGACCGCTACATCCAACGCATTCAAAATTTTAATTTTTAATAAAATACTTTTATCCATTTATCTTCTAATTATCTTATTAAGTGGTAATTATCCTTAAAATCCGTGAATAAGCTAAATAACCTTCTAGAATATGGGCCAAACTAAATGGGCTTGGTCCTAAAACCTTTTGGGTTTCAATTATCAAAGCTAGATTAATTACTTAACATAAATTTGGCCTTCTAATGATTTATTTAATTCAATATTTTTTTATTCATCCATTTTGGGACTTTAAAATTCTCATTAAATATACCAAAAATAATTTATAAATATTCTGGGGTCTTACACCACTTAGGCTAAGCAGGCGATTCAAGAAGTCCATGAAGACCTCTACATAAGTCATATCGGCGAGCGAGCCCTCGCGAGGAGCCTCATCCGACAAGGATACTAGTTTTTGGACGCTACAGCAAGGCTATTTCAACTATGTTCGAAGCTGCCCCCAGTGTTATAAGTTCGCTAACTTACATCAGCAACCGGCTACGTTGTGACGCCCCGACTCGTAAACCAGGTCCAGTTGTAAAGACTCACGTCGGATCCCGATCAAAACGTCATAGTGGGATAACCCAAATGGTACATTATGATTGAGACTTTCACATAAATATTGAGATATCATTGCAGCGAAAACCAAATTTCACACGTATTTTTTTTCTTAACTACCTAATATAGTGACACGTAGTAAATCTAAGCCGCGGTCAGAATATTGAGAGATCACTCCTCGCTTTCTTCTACCGCTTCTCCTGAAAATATTCAACAGGGTAAGTCTATGAATAGACCCAGTAAGAGACTAGGCATAATCTCCAGTCATAACATGTATAAACATATCCAAAGTGATTTATGGCATTTCTTTTATAAGTCATTCTTAAGTATAATTTCAAATAGATAACACGTGAGATTAATGCATTATAACCTAATTTCAATTTTACAAATCATAAGTCATGATGTTTAACATTTTACAGATAATGCCATGCTGTACAATAAAACTTTTTTTAATCAATGACAATATAAATGAAAATTCAACATTAGTAGACATTACCATGTAATATAATTCGGCTCATTTATCAATAGAATGATTCCAGTACAAGGCGGAGTAAGGTCTCACGCATAATGAAAGGATCCAAATAGACTTAATCTGCCCTTTTCTAAATCACCATTTGATATACTGGAGATTTATTAATAGTAAATATTTACAATGTAATAACAGTGAAATGCAATAACAGCTCAGTAGGTAATAACACTAGTTTTAATATCAGTTTAATGAGCAGTAACAGTAGTTTCAATATTGATTCAGTAAGTAGTAATAGTAGTTTTAATATCAATTCAGTAAGCAATAACAGTGGTTTCAATTTCAATTCAGTGAGCAGTAACAGTGGTATAAATAGCCAAGACACAGTGCCCAAATCACCACTAGAAGGACAGTCAGTCGGTACTCGATCACCTAGGTAAATAGTGATGAGTCTTGGTTACTGCGCAGAACTGGGAGAAGTCCTCTCCACGTTAACCAATGATACTTGTCCACCTCCAGGATTTTATCTCTGTTACCCTCGGGGCCAGTAAACAGTGTGAACCTCTCCATAGGGGCATTTCTATAGCTTGGTTCCAATCTCCCCATATGGTGGCAGTGTCCATTTGACAATAATAACAGTACGATAATTATAAATATATGACTCATATGCAATGGACATATGCCACTCAAAAATTCATACTGTGAAAATTAAGTATGAAATATGGCAATACTGAAAATCTTTTTTTTTAATTTCTGAAATTCTAAACTTATCCAATTATAAAGGCGTATATATATATGTATATCAAAATTTTCTAATTCTGTTTACAGATATCAGAATGCATTAAAATTTCAAGAAAGCAACACATTAACATGAAGGACCAAATCAGAAAAGTATCTTCATTTTTCAGACAGTATTTAAAATTTTTCCAGAATTATTTATACTCCAACATGCATCATAAATTAACTAAATTAAACTATCTTATTTAGAAGACCATCAAACTTTCACTGAATATCACATTTACATGTAAAATTACACTAAATTTTTTTCATAATTTGTCATGCAGGAATTCAAAATTTTCCAGAATCATTATATTCTCCTAGACATAGAAAATTGACTAAATTTAACCATAGTACTCAGAAAATCATCATAATTTTTAAAATCAATATGTATATCAGTAATATTATGTATAAAACTTTTCATTATTTTTTACACTGTATTACTAATAGGTTTCCAGAATAACTAAAACCCATCATGATCAATAAAGTAACTAAATATATCCAAAATGATCATAAATTTACTAAAATTATACTGAATATTTTTCGAGATAGTAATATCATATATGAGAAATTTTACTATTTTTACTCTATATTTCTAATTTTATGAAATCTTATATCAATTTTTGAAATTTGTAACAGTAGCTTTTAAATAGAGAAAATTATCCAAATATTTAAAATGACTCAAATATACTAAAAACTAACTTATAAACATCAAATATCAGTTCTGTAATCTTCTCAAAATTTTGCACAGCATATTAACATTTATTAGAATTTTTAATTATTTATTTTTACATTAAAAATTATACAAGTCAAGATTCAATGATCAAAACAATATGAACTTTTACTCAATTAATCATAACATGCATTTAAATCTTCTGGTAAATTTTTAAAATTTTCTATATAGTATTTCTATTTATTTCATAATTTTATACTTTTGAGAAAATATTAACAAATCTCTAACTTCACTTACATTCACTTATAAATATTGATATTTTACAAATATAGCACACACACATACAAGAGCTTTACTGTGAAATCCTAAGATTTTATGAACATGATTTCTAATTTTTATATATTTATTTACCGTTCTATCATGTATTAAAAATTTCTTAACAGAAATTTCGTGATCCAAAAATAATAAAACTTTTTACACACATAGGTCTCATAGTAATATGTATTCTTACAATTTTTAGTGTTTTTATAGCACCTCTTTAGCCTTTTAGTATAATTAAACTCCTTTAAAATAATATTAAAATATTTATAAACGTAAAAATATTTTGAATCAGATATGAAAATTTTTACAGAGAGTTTGAAATATCAGATACCATGATTCGATAAACTTTATAAATTTTTCATGCATCATTGATACTTCTATTATATTAAACACTTGATTTTATCCGTAATCACATGTCTTAACACTAATGATCTCATGGTAATCCTACTAAGATATGATCACATATGGTGAAATAAGAATATCTAGATTTAATTATCTCTATAGATACTAATTACTACATCTTAAATCAATTTAAATATACTAATAGTGCTAATTATGAGGATGAATGCTAAATTCCTTATCTTAATGAAGGTTAAACACCTCTTTAACATCCCTCCACCCTCTCCTTCAGCCCTTAAACATGGCCAGCCCCAAAGAAGAGCAAATGAAGTCCCCTTCAAGCCTATTTATAGGGATTTTCCATCAATCAATCTTAATCGTTGATTTAATCCAAGGGTGGAGATTAAATCCATATTTTAATGTTATTTAATTAAGAATTTGACCATCAAAGTCTCACCTACCCACTTAGCCCCGTTCTTTTGATTAGCCCATATTTTTCTTTATATATATATATATATATATATGGCACATGGGAATTTGACTAAGAAGGAAAGGGGTTTAATAAATTATTGTAAAAAAATTAACCAAATCGACCGCAAGTGGCTAGGAGGGCGGGTGGCGCGTCCGCGAACCCGCCCCCACGCACGCAAGTGCGGGGGCGTGGGCGGCGCGTGGGGGCCCCCGTCGCCTTTTTTTTTTTACATTTAACCCTTTAGGATTTTTTTTAAACAATTAGACCTTTCTTTTTTAACAATTAGCCCCCCTTTTTTTGTTTAATTTTTTCTTTCTTCTCTTCTTCGTAACTTTTAAATCTCTTTCTTTTTTTTGACTGAAATAAATATAATAAAATTAATAATTTAAATATTTAGGCATAATTAATTAATTAAAATGCTAAACTATGAATTTGCAGGGCATTACATACGCAGTTGTATGTCCTCATGGAGCCTCGCTTATTTGTTTGATGGGGATAGATATACTGAGCCCCTTTCTAAAAACTCAGGGAAGGAAGAAGTTCCTCATCGTTACCATTGATTATTTCACCAAATGGGTCAAGGCAAAATCTTTGGGAAAAATCATAGGCAAAACAATTTGGAAGTTCGTCCTGCAGAATATAATCTATCATTTTGAGATCCCACACATTCTCACAACCGATAACGGCAGACAGTTCGCTAGCACTATCTTGCAGGAGAAATACTCGGGGTTAGAGATATGGAATAATTACATTTCGGTGGATCATCTCCAGACAAATGACACAGTGAAAAATGTTAATCGAATAATCCTTCGTGACGTCAAGATCCACCTGAAGCAGACAAAGTGAGTCTTAGATAGATTTCATTTCAAACATCCTCGTCAAGGTTGGCCACATTTCTTCAATTGCGAAGGAGAGCAAACGAAAGACCAAACCATCGCTGGTGACGGGAATTGGTCGTTGCACGTGCAATATCCACCGCCAAATCAACCCAGCGCGATTTTAATACGTACGTTTGCTTAAGTGGTGCCAAACACCTCCCATGCACCCACGTGATGTTTCAATTCCTAATAACTTTTGGTGGTTGTGGATTTGACCCCTCCAATTCAGGAGTCTACATCTGAATTAATATATATACTCTCCACAGGTATGCACGTGGTGATTAAGATTTGCAGAGAAATCATTCTCCAGGGCGAAATCTTCTAACCTAAAATATATACTCGTTTATATAAATGAAAAATATCACTGATGTGACATGGATGGAATTATAGATCATGAGAACGTGTGAAAAAAAAAACTTCTAATTAATTAATTGGCGAAAAATACTTGAATGATTACTTGAAAGTTGTAAATACCTTGTAAAAAAAGTGCGCGTCAGGTTTTGTGCGGCCACACACCAAGATATATAAAATTACGTACAGCCATACACTGATTAATTTAAAGGACTATATATAAAATTACCACATGGACGGCAACGATGTTAGTATGCTTGGACGATACCAGAAGTCTCTCCGTACTTTTGTTGGAAGATGACGTTTCGGGGCAACCAAAATTACTTCGAAGTCGTCAAGAATGACAACTGTGTCGACCCTTGAGGCTTGTGGAGACCCGATCCAGTGCTCTCTTCGTGGGCTCTGGGCCTCTGGGGCACATGTTTCTTCTACGACGTGACTCATTTTAGGGTGCGTTTGGTACAGATATTGGAGAGGGATTTTTTACTCTCCAATTATTGAAATCTTTAACTTTTTAGAATCATTTCCAAATGAAACAATGTCACGTCAAGATTTTTTTGGGGTGGATTTTGAGGTCTAGAGAGATATAGAGAGAAAAGGAGGGAGAGTTGACAATCTCTAAAAACTCTCTAAAAGGAGCTTCTTCTCTCTCTAGAAGGATTTTGAAAAAATCCCTCCATATACACACTGTCCAAACGCGCCCTTAGACCTCCATTTATAAACGGCCTTATGTGTGACGGTTGTCAAAGAGTTCGACTTTTTTGCACGTTAAGGTGTGGTCATATGTTATGAGTGTACGGCATCTTTAAAATTTTTATTTTTAAAAAATATTTATTAAAGTATATATTAAGATATTTTAACTTTGAATGTAAGTTATGTCAACTTTTGATTATTTAAAAATTTAAAATAAAATAAATTAAATTAAAAAATGAGTTAACATTATTTATTTGATGTACTTTTTTTATCTTTTTACATAATCAAATAGTGACGTTATTTATATCTCAAATTAAGATATATTAAAATTTATCTTATTTTTTAAAAAAATAAAAAATACTACGCACAACAACCCTAGATCGTTGTTACCGTTGCTGCAAACTAGAGGGATTCGCAGGTTATGATATATATATATATATATATATATATATGAGATCAATTTGTGATCTGATCTCACGATGTTTTCTGTCGTCTAAGCACATCAATCTCACATGGACTAAGAAAAATAGTTGCGACACTTTTTTTTTGGAAGCATAAACATATGGTATTCATTCATAGCAGACAATAGTTACACGACATTGACAATCCGCCGAACAAGAGAAGCCACAATTGGCCCTAACCTTCGACATCCAAACGAAGAGACAGGAAGACAAGGAAGAACAGTAGAGAACACAAACACCCCTCAAGGAAGGGGAGATCAGAAGACGCCGAGGAAGAGGCTGCCGCTTTTGTAGGTGACGGGAACCTTCCTCGAGGAGCGCAAGGTTGCCGGACCACACTGTCTGATAGCGGTGAAGAGAAGGAACTCGGGAGGCCAGCAACGCAGAGGATGCTAAGCGCATAATCTCCGAGTCCTTTTGAGATCGAAGGAGGAAGCCCGAAACCTGCATCACGGAACAAACCCGAGCTTCTCCGGGTGCTTGAGGAGACGCCCATCAACAAGAGAGAGACCGTAGGAGGGGGTGGGGGAGAGACGGTAAGGAGCGATGATTGGGGGAACATAGAGGGGTGCGGGGACGGTGGGGGGAAGGACCGAGCGGGGAAGTGAGAGGAGGTCAGAGGGAACGGGGTAGGGTGGCTAAGAGCGAGGTCCAAAATGGAGGGGGGGAGGGGCAGAGGGTCGGTCGGGGATGGGGAAGGGAGGGGAGAGGGGGGGCGCAGGAGGGGGGGTGGGGAGCAGCGCAAGAGGGGGGGCGGAGATGGGGAACGGGTGGTGGGGCGGAAGGAGGAGGGGGGAGACGCCGGTGGGGGGGGGAGGGCAGAGGGTGGGGGCCGGGGGAATGGTGGGAGGGGGGCGGAGGCTGACTGGGCAGGGGAGGGGGGCGTGGGGATATAGAGGGGGGAGTGGAGGGTCGCCGGAGAAGAGGAGGGAGGGGAAGGCAGAGGGAGAGCGAGAGATCGGCACTGGGAAGAGGGGAGACAGGGAGGGAGGGGTTTCCAGAGGAGATCAGAGGAGCTTCGATCTCTCCTGACAGATCCAGGTGGGGTTAGAAAAACCCCCCTGACAAAACCCAGGGCGATCCCCGGGGGAACTCCCCCCCACCGGCTGTTCCGCGGGGGTCTCCCGCGACCGGAGGAAAAGAGGGCTCGGCGCGGAGCGTCCGACACTTGTTACAAACTAAATTTGCAGCGAATAATAATAGTACGTACCCTTCGTTATTTCCCGATCATCATTTTGATTCTCCCGAGGCACGAACATACATTCTGAGTGAGGACCGATAAAAAAAAATTATGTTCAAATCCCGTACGAGAAAAAGAACAACGAGAAGTATGACGTCGTTGCAGTTTCAATTTCATAGCGAGAATTCATATGATCATTTAACAATGTTAGGGTTTTTCTTATAATCTGGGTGATTAATTTTGATGAATATGATTAAACTTGCGCTCAGTTTGTTAAGTTGAAGTTTATGGCGGAATTAATATAGTAAATATATTAGCAAAATAAAATGCTTTGTGCCTACGGTCACATCACCAGGGCATCTCTTTTGTTAATTTTAAGCAGACTAATTGATAATTTTCTCTAATTATATATGAGATCACTTAATTTTTTTTTGATACATTCCGTTCTTCTGCTGCCGACAACCTTAAATTGAAAACCCATGAACTCTCTCATGATCAGTGGGGTAATTAATTAATGAGATTAATGACTATTATCAAAGGTACGTATGATGTTGAGGAACGTACAATTTAGTGCATAAAGATAGCACTACCTACAAAAGTAACAACAGCTATACCTATATATATATATATATCTTGTAACTGAAAAGTCTTGTTCTTTCGAAATTATTAAGGGTCTGTAAACCTTACTTTGTAAGATTATATTGAGCTAATCTTTTAAACCCTGCGTCTAGTTAATTAATAGGAAGATGTAATGGAAGCCAGCCCACGAGGAACGTAACAAAGATTAAGTGCAGTAAAACTGTACTTTTTTTTCCCTACCCAAAATATACTCTTTTCAATCAAGTCATACACCGATCTTTGATTTATTGACGGCCGTTACCTTCAAACATTAACAAAGACGCTGCTCGTGTTCGTGTCTGGGACGAAGGATTTTACGGACAAGGGATATAAGTAATTATAATGGGTTAGTGAAGACTTGATTCCTAAGCAATGATCACCTGCTTAATTGTCATGTAACCCTGTGGCATGACATGAACTACGTACCCACAGCTACATATAGTAAAAAGGTTGGAATCACGTCCAACTATGTATATATTAATACGGTACGTACGTAGCAGTTGGGTGCCATCAAGAGCAACGAACTGGCATTTCACGAAAAAAAAAAAAGGTCCACTAATGGGACAAGTTAATGATATCTGTCACCTTGCATGAAACCCGCATGCCACCGAGTGTAATACCCGGCGACTTTGGATCTGATTATCTCGGTTTAGAGCATTTTCCGTGGATCCCGGGTCATGTTTCTAATTAAAACAGAATATTTATTAAAACTTCATATCTTTAAATATCATCGTCGTTATCATTATTAGAGTATTATCCTAATTATTTAGAGTTGATTATATGAATCTTATTCCGGCAAATATTTCTATCAAGTGTTATATTCCTCAAATATGGCGGTGTCGCAACGTAACGGGTGAGTTACACATTTTCAGAGGACCATGGGATTGGTAATTTTTTTTTTCAAAATTTTAAACCCCATAATAAAAATAAATAAAAACAAAACCCTTTTTACACCCCTCCCCCATCTCTCCTTCCTCTCATTCTCGTCCTCACTCCTTCCCGTCACTCCCCACTCTCCTCTCCTCTGGGCAGCCGATGGTGGCGAGGAGGCGACGGCGTGCGGTGAGGACGGGAGCGGGAGCGCGGAGGAACGGCGCGATGAACCCGTTCGTGTACGCGGGAGCCAGTCGTGGAGAAGAACATTGATTTCACGTGGATTCGTCGACCTTGATTCAGTAAAGCATCGTGTAAGGTAGGGAGATGAATCCCCAACTTTCTCGCGTTGTTTCCCCATGAATCCATGCCACGGTGAGGCCGAGAGGGGGGTATTTCATATTTTGGAGAAAATCCATGCCCGGGGATGTGTGACAATTTTCGATGGATTGAGGTGATGATTTATAATTTAGATTCTGTGCTTTGTGTCGAGGAATGTTTCCCGGGTGATTCCCCATCGTTTAGAGACGAATGGGATGTGGAATAAATCCTAGAGGGGTGCTCTGTCCTGTCACGCCTCGAGCCTTTATTACAGCGGAAGACTCGTTCGAGGAACGCGAACAGCCGGCATGGTAAGCCTCTTGCAAGCAAGAACAATCAGAGCGCAAGACAATCACACATAATACAACTGCACAATAATTACTCAACTTCAACTTTATTGTATTAATAATCAAATCCAATATTCAAATACAACCACTAATTCAACTTTCATCATACTAGACTTAAGAAATAAGAAATTACAAAGACTCAATCTAAACAATATAGACTTCCTAAGTCTTCACTCATTCTTCATTCACTCTCGGATCCGCTACTTGAATACTCCGAATCCGAACCCGAGTCACTTCTATTTCCTGAAAAAGATTAGAAATAGGTCATGAGCACACTTGCCCAGTAGGTATCTTCGCATCAACATGAAGACATCATTAAAGTAATTAACATTTTAGCTCTAAAGAAAATAAGGTAAAATCATACGAATGCGATCAATCATGCGAATACCTCAAGTAACAAAGATGATCGTTTACGATAGAATGAGAGTAAGTATGAACTAGCAAGAATTTCACAAGAACATGTTATGGCCTTTCACGAACAAGAGTGTAACGAGAATACACTTTCACTTTTCACTTTCATAACCATAAAGGTTACGCACTAGAACGTCAATCACGTAGCAATTCACTAGATTTTCACGAGTGCTCATGGATTTCACTTCTTTATAAAGAAAGTACTCCAAGCGCAATGCGACACCAATAGCATCATACCCCATGGTTTATAATAGTATGTTTCCAGCAATCAATCGAGGGGACTAGCATAGAGCCCTTGGACACAATCAGCGCTCGAACTACATCTTCACGTATAAATCAAGCTACTTCCATGAGTGTATCAATAAAGCGTGGCCAGTAATATAACAATTTCAATCAATAAGCTCATGACAACAACTATCAAAGAGTGAATGCTTCAATTAAGAATATGAGAGATCAAGAATGACTTATACTATGTTATGCTTATGGAAACAAATCGACAGCATAACAGTACATTTCTTAACTTCCATTCATTATATTAAGCTTCTTGATCGATATGATAAGTCCTAGACCATTATCAAGCCACCTAAGAACTTAGAATATCAACCCTTGGGTCAAACCTCGGGTTAATGTACTCAAGAACTGTGACGGTCTTATACTGGGCCGTTATATAACGTGACGCTCCAGTATTGGGCCGTTACAATGATCTGAATCCTGAAACAAGAAATTGGACTCAGTACAATGTGACGGTCGTTTATTGGGCCGTTAGATGAGCCTGACGGTCCAACCTTGATCCGTTACATCTCCAGAAACCAGAAACCATCGATAGTGTAATCAACTAAATGGGCTTTAATGGTACAACTAACTCGGCGTCCTAGTGGGAATCCCAGGCTCGCAGAGAATTACGGAGGCCTTGAAACAAGATTTCCTAGTCCATTGGAAGGAATATCCAATAGAGAGGTCCTCATGTCCAAGAATAATGTTCCTATAGTGCAAAGTGAACTAATGGACATATACCTAAATATATGCCATGTACTTAAGAAAATGACTCTATAGATAAAGGGAGAATGTGTAGCAACGTGAAACTAAGATAAACTCTGTCAATACATCATTGAAAACTATGATTTAGATATAAAACTATAGAATTTTGGCACATGAAATTAACTTAACTTAAAATAACTTAAGACACATTAATCATGTACTTTCGATTATGAATCAGTAACTAAACTTAAAGTCATGATAACATGTCCAAACTTAGCTATCTAAGCTTATTTATAAGCAAACTTAACTGGTTACCATTCTGCCTCGGGTTGACAGAACACAGGAGTCTGACGGTCTAACAAGAGCGCATCACAGTACCTGTGACGGTTTATCGAGGGGCCGTTACAGTAGTGTAACGCTCCTGTTATGGTGCATCAAAGACAACAGAGCAATTAAAATGCAACAGAAGGTGTGACGGCTTATCGTAAGGCCGTTACAGTGTCGTGACGATCCTACCCTAGTCCGTCAGAGCTTCTGCTGACAGCAATAGATAAAAAGATATAATGTTTCAACTTACATCATGTCTGGAAATCATATATAAACTTCCACATGACAGAATGAAGGCTAAGCTAATAGTATGCATGGATTTTCTGTGAATTTGACAAGAAAGTTCATTTTTAACTTAATTAGGGCTAAGAATACTCATGTATGCATGACTATACTAAAACATGAAATCCATGATGTATAGTGCATGAAATCAAACACAATCAGGGGGCTTTTATCCCTAACAAGATATTTTTGCCAATCATGAGATGACCTATCTTTTAACTGAGCTTTAACTTTCTAATTTATGATTGCAAGACGCACCCTAATCTCTCCTTTCTTGGGATTTTTCAGCAACTTCCCGTTGCCCTAGCTCCTCAGCCTCTTGACCTAAAGATATGATATTTTGAGGGTAAGAAGATGAAACTAAGGTGATCAAAAAGTTCTAAAGCATCTAACTCTAATTACCTCGTTTAGACGTCCTAGCTTCCTGATCTTCAGTACCCTATGGCATAGTTTCCTGGGTTGGCGTGATGAAACCAGCAACTTTGGAAGCTTCTAACTTCTTATGTAGTTGATCTCCTAGCATGAAATTTTGAGAGCTATTAGTCTAAAGTATTATAAACGAAAGCTTCTAAAGAACTTACCTAAAATTGTGACTCCTTGTCTTGATTCCACGCGAGCAAAAGTAAGGGTCGCTCAGTTCAGAAATAGGTCCTATTTATAGGGTTTTGGCTAGGGTTTGAGGATTAGTTCAATTCTAGAGTCCTTGTTAAGGCTTAGATCGACTTCTAAGAGTCCTTACACCTCTACTAGTCTTCCCATCTCGATCCCTAAGAGATAGACTAGCAAAAATCTAATATTTTTGCTCTTTCTTCACTTCACGGAACTGTAAGGGTTTAACGCATCAGGTCTAGTGCGTTACATGGCTATAGCGGTCGCCCGATAGACCGTTACACAAAACTTGTGCAGAGTTTCAATTTAATAAAACTCTTTTATTCGTTTATCCTTCTAATTATCTACATAAAAGAGTATTTATCTTTAAAATTCGTGGATAGGCTAAATAACCTTCTAGAATATGGGCCAAACTTAATGGGCTTGGTCCTTTAATCTATTGGGTTTCAATTATCAAAGCTAGATTAATTAATTAACATAAATTGAGCCTTATAATGATTTATTTAACCTAATATTTATTTATTAATCCATTTTGGGTCTTTAAAATTCCCAGAAAATAATTAAATATAGCAAAAATAATTTATGAAAATTTTGGGGCCTTACACCCTCCCCCACTTAAGAGAATTTGGTCCCTAAATTCAATATATATGAGTTTTTACGGAGAGTGTACGTATTTTAATGTATTAAGAAAAACGTAAGGCGAATGGGTTAAGAGGGTACCTTTAATCATCTCACCTCCCTCGTCTAGAATGGCATTTAATCGACCTCGCTTCCCACGTCCGTTGTTATCCCTTGAAGATTGTTCGTTGATGAGAGGACATACGGGCAAGCGATGTTCCCGGCTTTCACACTTGAGGCAAGCGCCAAGACGCTTCCAGTATTCTTCTGCCGAGTGCCCAAATTTTTCACAAAATGAGCAAGCCGTGGAGACTTGCATTCTATCTTCTTCTTTAACTTTTTTATCCTTTCCGTTTCCATTTTAATTTCTTTTTCCGTTACCGTTCCCATTACGGGACCTCTTAAGGTGACGGTTTTCACCCTCATCCACTTCTTTCTCTTCTTGCCTATCATGTTTTCGGCTTGACCTTTCTCCTCGGAGCCTCTCCACTTTCTCCATGATTCCTTCACATAGATGCGCTCTTTGTACCATCTCGGTATAGGTGCGGATATTCTGAGTTCCAAGTTGTTGGATGAATCCGGGTCTTAAACCATCCATAAATCGGTTGGCTTTCAATAAACCTGTGCTTATCAAGTGAGGAGCGTACGGTGCTAGTCGAGAGAATTATAATTCATACTCTGCCACGGACATCGTGCCCTTTTTTAAGGAGGCAAATTCCATAGCCTTCCTCTCTTTCACATGCTCGGAGAAGTACTTGGCTCGGAAAAGTGTAAGAAAACTCTCCCATGAATGAGGTGCATCTGCAGGTGGTGTCGGAATAGATTTCCACCATGTACGAGCATCTTTGTTGAGTTGAAAGGTTGCGAGACGCACCTTCTCTTGATCGGTTCATTAGATAACATCAAAGATACGATTCATTTCGTCTATCCAGTTCTCTGCCTCGTCAGGATTAGAAGAACCATAGAAACGCAGAGGGTTTAAGCTCTGAAAGTTGTGATGTAAATCACCCGCCCTTGCTCCTGCGCCAGCTTGCGCCATGGTTTGTAATACCTATGTAAGGCCAGCAACAGTTTGTTGCATCTCGTCCCAGTTTATACGATGAGCCATTGAGAATCAAGGTACCTGAGAATCATGGACATTTTAGTTATTTAGAGTTGGGAAGATTTATCCGAAGATAATTTCTATATAACTATCTTATCTCGGGCTCCACCCAATCCTCACATGGGTATGAAAATTTCTTCCTTAGTTTATAGGTAGGGGTCCTAAAATCTTGGACTTATCCTAGGACATGACTCTTTTCCCTAAGTCCTGAGACTTAGGCTCTGATACCAACTTAACTGTAACACCCCGAGCCTTTATTACAGAGGAAGACTCGCTCGAGGAACGCGAACAGTCGGCATGGTAAGCCTCTTGCAAGCAAGAACAATCAGAGCGCAAGACAATCACACATAATGCAATTGCATAATAATTACTCAACTTCAACTTTATTTTATTAATAATCAAATCCAATATTCAAATACAACCACTAATTCAACTTCCATCATACTAGACTCAAGAAATAAGAAATTACAAAGACTCAATCTAAACAATATAGACTTCCTAAGTCTTCACGCATTCTTCATTCACTCTCGGATCCGCTACTTGAATACTCCGAATTCGAACCCGACTCACTTCCATTTCCTGAAAAAGATTAGAAATAGGTCATGAGCACACTTACCCAGTAGGTATCTTCGCATCAACATGAAGACATCATTAAAGTAATTAACATTTTAGCTCTAAAGAAAATAAGGTAAAATCATGCGAATGCGATCAATCATGCGAATACCTAAAGTAACAAAGATGATCGTTTACGATAGAATGAGAGTAAGTATGAACTAGCAAGAATTTCACAAGAACATGTTATGGCCTTTCACGAATAAGAATGTAACGAGAATACACTTTCACTTTTCACTTTCATAACCATAAAGGTTACGCACTAGAACGTCAATCACGTAGCAATTCACTAGATTTTCACGAGTGCTCATGGATTTCACTTATTTATAAAGAAAGTACTCCAAGCGCAATGCGACGCCAGTAGCATCATACCCCATGGCTTATAATAGTATATTTCCGACAATCAGTCGAGGGGACTAGCATAGAGCCCCTGGACACAATCAACGCTCGAACTACATCTTCACGTATAAATCAAGCTACTTCCATGAGTGTATCAATAAAGCGTGGCCAGTAATATAACAATTTCAATCAATAAGCTCATGACAACAACTATCAAAGAGTGAATGCTTCAATTAAGAATATGAGAGATTAAGAATGATTTATACTATGTTATGCTTATGGAAACAAATCGGCAGCATAACGGTACATTTCTTAACTTCCATTCATTATATTAAGCTTCTTGATCGATATGATAAGTCCTAGACCATTATCAAGCCACCCAGGAACTTAGAATATCAACCCTTGGGTCAAACCTCGGGTTAATGTACTCAAGAACTGTGACGGTCTTGTACTGGGCCGTTACATAACGTGACGCTCCAGTATTGGGCCGTTACAATGATCTGAATCCTGAAACAAGAAATTGGACTCAGTACAATGTGACGGTCGTTTATTGGATCGTTAGATGAGCATGACGGTCCAACCTTGATCAGTTACATCTCCAGAAACTAGAAACCATCAATAGTGTAATATACTAAATGGGCTTTAATGGTACAACCAACTCGGCGTCCTAGTGGGAATCCCAGGCTCGCAGAGAATTACGGAGGCCTTGAAACAAGATTTCCTAGTCCATTGGAAGGAATATCCAATAGAGAGGTCCTCATGTCCAAGAATAATGTTCCTATAGTACAAAGTGAACTAATGGACATATACCTGAATATATGCCATGTACTTAAGAAAATGACTCTATAGATAGAGAGAGAATGTGTAGCAACGTGAAACAAAGATAAACTCCGTCAATACATCATTGAAAACCATGATTTAGAGATAAAACTATAGAATTTTGACACATGAAATTAACATAACTTAAAATAACTTAAGACACCTTAATCATGCACTTTCAATTATGAATCAGTAACTAAACTTAAAGTCATGATAACATGTCCAAACTTAGCTATCTAAGCTTATTTATAAGCAAACTTAACTGGTTACCATTCTGCCTCGGGTTGACAGAACACAGGGGTCTGACGGTCTAACAAGAGCGCGTCACAGTACCTATGACGGTTTATCCAGGGGCCGTTACAGTAGTGTAACGCTCTTGTTATGGTGCGTCAGAGACAATAGAGCAATTAAAATGCAACAGAGGGTGTGACGGCTTATCGTAAGCCCGTTACAGTGTTGTGACGGTCCTACCCTAGTCCGTCAGAGCTTCTGCTGACAGCAATAGATAAAAAGATCTAAGGTTTCAACTTACATCATGTCTAGAAATCATATATAAACTTCCACATGACAGATTAAAGGCTAAGCTAATAGTATGCATAGGTTTTCTGTGAATTTGACAAGAAAGTTCCTTTTTAACTTAATTAGGGCTAAGAATACTCATGTATGCATGACTCTACTAAAACATGAAATCCATGATCTATAGTGCATGAAATCAAACACAATCAGAGGGCTTTTATCCCTAACAAGATGTTTTTACCAATCATGAGATGACCTACCTTTTAACTGAGCTTTAACTTTCCAATTTATGACTACAAGACCCACCCTAATCTCTCCTTTCTTGGGATTTTTCAGCAACTTCCCGTTGCCCTAGCTCCTCAGCCTCTTGACCTAAAGATATGAAATTTTGAGGGTAAGAAGATGAAACTAAAGTGATCAAAAAGTTCTAAAGCATCTAACTCTAATTACCTCATTTAGACGTCCTAATTTCTTGATCTTCAGTACCCTGTGGCACAGTTTCCTGGGTTGGCGTGATGAAACCAGCAACTTTAGAAGCTTCTAACTTCTTGTGTAGTTGATCTCCTAGCACGAAATTTTGAGAGCTATTAGTCTAAAGTATTATAAATGAAAACTTCTAAAGAACTTACCTAAAATTGTGACTCCTTACCTTGATTCCACACGAGCAAAAGTAAGGGTCACTCAGTTCAGAAATAGGTCCTATTTATAGGGTTTTGACTAGGGTTTGAGGATTAGATCGATTCTAGAGTCCTTGTTAAGACTTAGATCGACTTCTAAGAGTCCTTACACCCCTACTAGTCTTCCCATCTCGATCCCTAAGAGATAGACTAGTAAAAATCTAATATTTTTACTCTTTCTTCACTTCACGGAACTGTTAGGGTTTAACGCATCAGGTCTAGTGCGTTACATGGCTGTAGCGGTCGCCCGATAGACCGTTACACAAAACGTGTGCAGAGTTTTATATTTAATAAAACTCTTTTATTCGTTTATCCTTCTGATTATCTACATAAAAGAGTATTTATCTTTAAAATTCGTGAATAGGCTAAATAACCTTCTAGAATATGGGCTAAACTTAATGGGCTTGGTCCTTTAACCTATTAGGTTTCAATTATCAAAGCTAGATTAATTACTTAACATAAGTTGGGCCTTATAATGATTTATTTAACCCAATATTTATTTATCAATTCATTTTGGGTCTTTAAAATTCCTAGAAAATAATTAAATATAGCAAAAATAATTTATGAAAATTCTGGGGCCTTACATGTCCTGTCTGTGTAACCCATTAGAGGGTGGCCAAGGTGATGGCCGTCCCTCTCTCTACTAGGCGGCCAGTAGTTTGGCCACCCAGATCGCGTTGGCGGCCAGCCCTGTGACCGCCCAGCCTCTCCTCTTCTTCCTCTGACGGGTGGCCAGCCCAGTGGCCACACAGTCTGTCACGTCTCGAGATATAAGTACAGCGGAAGATATTCGGGATTGTGAACAGCCGACTAGTACGCCGCAAGCGAGCAATATATTCAGAGTGCTAACATATCCACATATAAGTATGAATGCACAATAATTGAACAAAACCTTTACTTTTATTGAATAATAATCAAGGTACATGATGTTGACTCTTGACTCTTTGACTGACTAGACCCAATAAAAATGAAAAGTATATAATTGACTCTTCACTATCAACTAATGACAATTCTAAGGCTTCGCTCCGTCTTTATTCGCTTTCGGATCCATCACTTGAATAGTCCAAATTCGACCCGCTAGAATGTCCCGAAAGATTGGAAAAGAAGTAGGGAATGAGCACACTTGCCCAGTAGGTATCTTCGTATCAACATGAAGGCAATGTTTAAGTAATTAACATTTTAGCTCTAGAAAAAAAGGAATGCGGTAAATCATACGAATAAAATTCAAGCAACATTAATAATGAGATATAGATCATAGAGATATGAAGAATGTGAAGGGATAATAGAGCATGATCAAGCAAGATATAAGGCAAAGTGGTCTTTTATGAACTAGAATATACTTTTCATAATCATAAAGGCTATGCACTAGAAAGTCATGTAAAAAGAATGTACTAGCAAGCATGTAAATTTCATAAGATTGCCTCGTGATTTTCACCAGTTTATAAAAAAAGTACTCACAGCACAATGCGACGTCAGTAAGCATCATACCCCATGGTTTACAGTACGTTTCCGGCTATCTGTCAAGGGGGCTACCGCGGAGCCCTTGGACACTGTCCGTGCTCGCTCTTGCATCTTCAAAGTATAAATCATGCTACTTCCATGAGAAATAAAGTAGGCCAATAATGTACAAGTTCAAACTATAGTTTCATGATAACAAATATCAAGGTAAGAACGTACAAAAATTGAAATCATGAGGTAAATGATGATTTAATGACAAGGTCATGCTACAGAAGAAATTCGACAGCATAACGGCATGTTCCTTAACTTTCATAATTCATTAGGTAGCTTTTGAATAAGGTATTAGGTTCTAGATAATCAATAGACCATCTAGGAACTTAGGAAAATCAACCTTTGGGTCAAACCTCGGGTTAGACAGGAACTCGGTAGAAGCGGTCGTTACTGGACTGTTTCTGGACAGAGGTGGTCAAGGCAGGACCGCTATAATGAATTTGGCGGTCAGGTCAGGACTATTTCTATATAGAGTCAACGCATGAAGAAAGAAGGGTCGACGCAGTGGTAAATCTAGACTAACGTGGTCACGGGATGATCGCTACTTGACAGTAGCGGTCGCCTGAGGGCCGTTAAAATTCAAGATACAGAAAACCACCGGTCTTGTGAGTACTTTCTAGACAATTGGATTTTTAAGGTACAACCAGCTCGGTGTCCTAGTGGGAATCCCAGGCTCGCGGAGACTTACGGAGGTCTTGAAACAAGATCACCTAATCCGGTGGAAGGAATATCTAATGGAGAGGGTCACAAGTCCAAGATTGTGTGTCTATAAGTGCAAAGTATAACTAATGGCATCGTACCGGAATACGTGTCATGTACTTAAGAAAAGACTGCAGATGAGAAGGGATCATGGTAAAACAGCGATCAAATCATCACTAAACAAGTCCATGAATCGCATGAAAACATGATCATTAATACAAGAGTATATGTTTTGGCATGAAAGTAACATAAGTTAAAAATAGGTTTAAAACACATTAAGGACATGAAATCTATCATGATGGATGAATAATATAACCAAGCTCATAAAAGTAAAGTCATAACTAGGAATAGAACCTGATTAACTAGGCTTAACATATGTACAATAGGGTTAATCTGTAATCTGTTTCGAGTTAACAAGTGCAGAATATTGAAACATAAAGGCGGTCTTAGGAGGACCATTTTTGACAGTAGCGGTCTTGCCAGAATCGCTTCTATGCATACGTGGTTAGTCGGGAACCGCTAAAAGACATTTGGCGGTCTTTGTGTGACTGTTTCTATCTTGTCAGCCAGAAGGGTAAAAATAGAGCAACTAAAGCCTATTCTAAGGCAATGATCCTCCTGAAAACATGCTAGACAGAGAGATAAGATAGGATAACTCATGAAGATGCAGGGGTTACATGAATTAAATTAAAATCATTAACTTTTCTTACTAAGGACATGGTTCATGTTTGTAAAATAAGTTAACTACGTTGTGTAAATAAAATATGAAATCCGTCACATACAGAGCATGAAATCATATGAAACTAGAGGGCTTTTATTTCTTACTTGTTAATTTAGCCTTTTCATGAGGTAATCTACCTCTGTAATTGGCTTTAAACTTTAAATTTTGGATTGGAAGGACGCCCAAGTTTCTGCACGTCCTGTGCTAAACCAGCAATTTCCCGTCTCTCGTTCTCCTTAACCACTTGACCTAAATCCATAAAATTTGGAGGGTAGGTAGAAGATAGAAAGGGGAACAAAAAGTTATAAAGACTCAACTTGAACTAACCTCGTTTAGGACTTCTAATTTTTTGATCTTCACTAGACCGGTGTTGTCACGCCCCGAGCACGGAAGATACTAGGAGGCGCGACGCCTTTATGTAGAACCAATCAATCAGAGCATTATATTTTTTTTTTGACCAAAAGACAGAGTGCGCAAAATTCTAAATTTTTAAAAAGGATATCAAATGTCCAAGATGACAACTATCCAATTAATCCATTAACGATAACTCTAACCCACGACGTACATTATTCAAATTCACTACTAGGATACAAGCCTTAGTAGGTTTAATCAACTATACTGACATAGCTAGAAATACATTGCAAAGGATTCAAAAGAAGGGACATGACTAGCTGGCAGTAGTCGACCGGTGACTCTAGCACTTTTTACTCGGTCTCATTCCCATCTAGGTGAGGGTCGCTATCTAAATTACCTGAAAAATGTTAGGAAGTAACTAGATGAGCGAATCACTCAGTAGGAATTACATCTCAAGTTCAAGCAGTCTTTAAGTAAATTACAAGTTATGTGCAATGCTAGCTATGCATGTTAGGTAAGCGAGAAAAATAGAAACTGGATAAAAAGACGAGCAAGATATCAAGAATTGTATAGAAGGAGTATCACATGATTTCAAGTATTAATAAGGAACTAGTAAGTGATGACAATTTCCAAGAACAGTAAGAATTCATGTTCGAGCAAGAGCAAGTAATATCAAGCACATGTAATATCAAGTACGTGTAATGGAATTGGCTATTTCAATCAAGCAAGTATTTTTCCCTTCTGCAGGCCATAAGTCAAGTCAAGCAAGTCGTGTCACGGAGAGTGAGTGAGAATGTCTACAGTCAAGCAAGCAAGTACTTCGGTGCAATGCTTAAACACCGTGGTCAATAAACTCCCATGGGCATAAGTACCTTCGGGTGCTCCTCCCAGGACCAGACCGGGCCCCATATGCACAGCATTGAGTCATGTATATTTTTAGACATCCACTCTCATTTTATAGCCAATATAGAATTCCAAGGGTTTGACCATTGTAGGACACATATAAGGTAGATTTTCATTGGAATGGAGTTCAAGGTCATTTATCATGTAAGGACTAACCACGAGTAAATCACAACCAACGTACGATATATCGGGAATCTGGGTGAGATCGACACCTCGGAGGGAGCCACATATTGCTGAATTGGCACGTAATCAGGGTTGAAATGACGCCTGCCTGGCTATCATTATATTAGGAAATGGCGCCCTAAGGGCTGCCACCATTTTGATTGACTGTCTGATGTATAAAACCAGAGAATCAGGGCTTGAAGAAAATGGCACCTCTGGGGCTGCCATTATATAGCAAATTAGCGCCCCCTGTAGAGTCTTCATTTAATTGAAGACTCTGCAGAGAGTCTTCAATTCTGCAGTTCAATTTGTACATGGCTGTAAATGGCGCCCCTCTACAGTGTCTCCATTTAAATGAAGACTCTGTAGAGAGTCTTCATTTCTTTCAGGGCTCAAAAGAAATAGCGCCGGAGTCTTCATTTCTTTCAGGGCTCAGAAGAAATGGCGCCTCTCCGCAGGGTCTTGATTTAAATGAAGACTCTGCGGGGAGTCTTCATTTCTTTTAGGGCTCAGAAGAAATGGCGCCCCCTTACAGTGTCTTCATTTAAACTAAGACTGTACATGGAGTCACTATTTCATTCATTTCATATATATATATATATATATATATATATATATATATATATATATATATATATATAAAGAGTTTGCGCCCCTGACGGTGTCTCTGTTTAAATAGAGACGCTCCAGGGTGTCTTCATTCAGGAAAATGGCGCCCTAGGGGCTGCCATTTCTCAGGTAATGGGCGTCTGCTTAAAGGGGCGTCCATTCAAGTTTCAGCATTTTTTTTCTTTTTTGGAGGAATTAGCGACCAATGTTCGGTCGCTATTTGGAATCAGCGACCAAGACTCGGTCGCTATTTGGAGGAATTAGCGACCAACGTTTGGTCGCTATTTGGAAACAACGACCAAGGCTCAGTTTTGCCAATGTTCGATCACTATTTGGAATCAGCGATCAAGACTCGGTCGCTATTTGGAGGAATTAGCGACCAACGTTTGATCGCAATTTGGAATCAGCGATTAAGGCTCGGTCGTTATTTGGAGGAATTAGCGACCAACGATTGGTCGCTATTTGGAATTAGCGATCAAGTCTCGGTCGCTATTTGGGTACTATTCATGATTTCAAAAGTTCTGAGAAACAATAAATAATGACATGGATAGGAAGGGAAAAATATCAGGATCGCAGAAATATACTCATGCCGGAATTTTATGATTTAGTTTCATAGATATTAATTTTATAAACATGGTGTTTATTTATTCCTAGAAATGAATTGACGACATTCTGAAAGGTCTTCATTTAAAAGGGTGCCCATACCTGGGGCGGCCTTCAGGAAATGGCGCCCAGGTGATGGGTGCCCTTTACCTGAGGTGAAGTTTTGGGGATTTTGTAATATATATATATATATATATTGTAAAACATGTTATATATGAGGGCTAAGCATGCTATTTTAAGGCCGTAAAAACTAGTGTGATAGGATATATTAGAATCCGGTAAAACTAGTGTAATATACTATGTATGGAACCGGTGTAGTAGGCTATAGTTGATCTATTTAAAATCCGTGTAACATGCTATATATTTGGCCGTAAGGCCAATGTATTTTGATCTCAGTAAAGCCGTGTAATAGGCTATATAACATGGAAGATAAGTTATTCTAACTCTACACATGCATGCTATGTTACCCTATTTGGCTACTAGTTAGGCCAGATCTTGAGAACACCTACCTTTTTGACATGAATACTGAGATATGTAGGGGAAAGAATAAGAAAATCAGCCTTCACGTTCCCTTCTGCAACGCTATAGCAGCAGAGATTCTCTTCTGCTGAGTAGCAGAATGACGACATTCTCTATCTCACATTAGATGGGAAATAATTATAGGAAAAGAAAGAAGACACAAGGGTCCATTGCCAGGGAAAAAGAAGCAATTAGTGCTTCAATCCGTTCTCGGGTAAAAGGGTACGTTGCCAGTGAAAATCTCATGTTCTTTTGTCAACCCCTTCTAGAAGAATAGCAGGAGCTAGATGACAGGCTGTCCCTCAGGGAAATGGCGCCCTTGTGAGGGGTCTCTATTTAGGTGAATAGCGCCCATGCATGTGGGCGCTATATCTTATGTCCCTTTTTATTATCTTTTTTTTTGAGGAATTAGCCACCAACGTTCGGTCACTATTTGGAATTATTTACCAAGGCTCGGTCGCTACTTGGAGGAATTAGCGACCAACGTTTGGTCGCTATCTGGAATTAGCAACCAAGTCTTGGTCGCTATTTGGAAGAATTAGCGACCAACATTCGGTCGCTATTTGGAATCAGCGACCAAGGCTCGGTCGGTATTTAGAGGAATTAGCGACCAACGTTAGGTCGCTATTTGGACTTTCCCTTTGTGTTGGAAAGATGAAAACCCCTGTACGAGGTGTTCATACGATGAACTTTAATTGTTGTATATTTATATAGGGGTCCTAGTGTGGACACCAAAAAAAAAAAGAAAGAAGAGAAGAGAGAAAGAGAAAGAAAAGAAGGGAAAAAAAGGAAAAAACCAGAAGAAGAAAGAGGAAGATAAAATAAAAAATAAATAAATAAAAGAAGAGAAAAAGGGAAGAAAAAGAAAAGAAAATAAATAATAGCAATAATAATAAATAGTACATATATATATATATATATTGATAAAATAAAAAGATTGGCCCACTCATTTTCTTTCTTTCTCTCCCACTCTTTCTCTCTCTCAATCTCTCCCTCTCCTCGGCACACCACTGTGCCGGACAGCATCCCGTGTCGGATAATCACCCCCTCCTATCTCACCCAGTGCACTCGGCAGGCTCCTCCACGACACACTCGTCCTCCACCGGCACACCACTGTGCCGGAGGATATACACTGCACCGGATGACCCCTCCACGGCACACCTACTGTGTCAGAGAACACACTCCACTCCTCCCCTCCACCCGGCACACCCCTGTGCCGGATGACTCGCACCTACTGTGCCGGAGAACCCACTCCTCTCCAACCCCTTCCACTCTCGCTACCGGCCATTCTTTCCACGCAACCCACTATAGTAGATATGTCGCCCGTATCTCCTCGCCCTGCTTGCTTCTCCTCCCATGGGCGGGCGACACGTCCCTTTCCAGACCCTCTCCGGCAAGTGTCCTTCATCATTTTCTCTTGGCCCTGGCATCTCCTCCACGCCTCGTGCATCTGCCGCTGTTGTATTGACCGACGTTGACTGTGACGGGACAGCCACCGCCAACGATGCTCTGTTTTCGGTTGCGCATGCTCGCGAACCGCCCTCCCCACCGCTGACATCACCTGTGCGCTGTCTGACCTCAGTTTGAAACATCATTCGGGAACGATTCCTCTTCCGTTCTCCCCCTCATCCTCTGCTCACGGTTCAGTTTTTTCCAAGAACCGGTCCTCGAAGATTAGTTAGCTTATGTCCTGGGTTACTAGGACATCATTTTGAGGATGTCGTTGATCATTTAGCTGAGATTTTTGTGGTTTTACCAACTAATATCAAGATGGCGATGGCAGCTACTGCTAAGAGAAGGAAATTATTGGATGGTGATGTCTTAAATGCAGTGATTAATGGTTCATGGGATATTCTAGACATATCTGGTTCCTATGTTACCGATATTGTTCTCATGAAAGCTGCACAAACTTGCCCCAGTTTACATGCTGTTGATATAAGCAAATGCAACAAAATTACCGTTCTGGGTGATTCTAAGATTTTCTCTCAATGCCACTCACTGGAGATTTTAAGATGTGGAGGGTGCAGTGGGAGCGAATTCACTGCACGTAGATGCTTGAGTATCTTGGTGCCTAAATTGAATGCCACAGAGAAAGAATCTCGGGTGGACTTGGATAACACCAATATAGCAGATGGTGCACAGTCATTACGTTGGCTTGTATGGCCAAATATACATGCTGAATCAAAAGAGAGGCTGGCTGCTGAATGTCCACGAATTATAGTCAACCCACTGCCTTCACCTCTTTCTTTACGTGGTGCTGAAGTTCCTCTTGGGGCCTTGCCGGACGTGACATTGGATGGACCTTGTATTGATCACGTCGATCCAAAAGCGTGGGCAGTCTCTGATGCTCCTCAGATTAACATAATCCCTGCTGTATTTGATGGTAAGCCTGAGCTGTCCAGAGTAGAAAAGTTCAAGCTGGCGTTTGTTGAGAGAGACTTGCGAACGTCAAACAACATCAGAGGTGAAGCAGAGGAAGGCTTGAAGCATAATCTGAACAATCAGGAACTTATGGATGGAATTCACAGGTGCGTTGAACAGATCAACAAGACTAATATAGGAGAGATAAGTCCAGATGGATTGAAAGAAAGATGGGCAAAGGCAATGTAGGACCCAGAAATCCAGAATATTTTGATTGATCCTATCATGCGGAAGGAACTATTAGACTTCCAAGAAAACCGGTGCACCCCACACCTTACCCAGCGGCACACCCTGAAAGCCCCAGCAGCACACCCCTGCCAGTGCCCAGCGGCACACTCTCAGGTGTCCTCCAGCGGCACACTCTTTCGGGCCTCCAGCGGCACACTTGTTTGGCCCCCCAGCGGCACAGCGTCCCATGCTCCGGCCGCTGGCTCATGCTCCGGCCGACAGCATAGCGACAGCAGGCCGTTGACGTCAACCTCGGCCAACTAGGTGAAGGCACGCCAGCTCCCTCCTGCTGTCCCTACGTACAGGCCACTTGATGGCTTCGGATAGGAGAAGAAAAAAGAGGAGAAGAAGAAGGCTTGGCCTTCGAAGCGGCCAACCCCCATTCAATATAAAAGGAGGCTCGCTCGTTGGCCGGCGGGAAGGACATAGAAACCAGAGAAGAAAAGAAGAACAGACGAGAGAGAAAGAGACGGAGAGACACGCAGAGGCAGAGGCAACGAAGAAAAGAGAAGAAGAGAAGAAGAAGAAGAGAGGAAGAGAAGAAGGAAGGGGAGAGGCGCATGCTCCCCCTTGCTGCTCCACCATCACCGTCCACGCAAAGAGAAGAGAGAAGAGAGAAGGAGAAGAGTGAGTGAAGAGAGAGAGTGTGGTCTGGGAGGGGTGGAGTTCATACTCTGTTCCCCTCCCCCGCTGTATTTCTTCCTTTCTTCTTTCTTTTCTTCTTTTTCTTGTTTTTCCTTTCTTTCTTTCTTCCTCCCCCGTCTGGGTTGGAATGTACACTTTGAAGTACACGGCCGGTTATGGCCTTTGCTTTCCATGAATGAAAATCCCTCTTTTTGATTCTCTTACTACCGTGCTTGATTTCTACCCGGATACGTGCGTTTGAACCCTCCTCCCCCTCTATCTTGGCCCTCTTCATGAGACCCCTAGCCTTCACCATTAGTTTTCGCCTTCCTCACCTGCCGTTCACGCCCTTCAGCGGCACACACCCTTTTTGGTGCCCCAGCGGCACACTCCTGAAGTGCCCCAGCGGCACAACACCTTCTCGTGCCCTTCAGCGGCACACCCAGTTGTGCCTCCAGCGGCACACCCTGACAACGGCACACCCTAATTGTGCCTTCAGTGGCATACCCGGGCTCCTCCCAATCCGGCACGCCTTCGAGGCTTCCTGGCCGGCGCGCTAGCCACCAGCCCCTCCTTCTTGCCCGGTGCACCCCCGGCCTGCCTTGGAGAGGTTTCCTGTCCGTCGTTCCCCCGAGTTTTCTGAGGTTTCGTTAAGGTGTTGCCGCTCTCGGGCGCCCACCTCCAGTTGTCGGGTTCCGTCACTCCATGTGGGCGCGTTCCCTGTATCTCCCTTATGCTCGGGTCAAGGGGAGATGCCGCCGAATTTTTGTTAGAAATGATGACATACTAAAAAGACAAAAGGAAGTAACAAATAAAGGGGACAATAATGAATTAAAATAAAGAGAAAGCAACAAATAAATGAAACCAACAACAATAAAACATTCTAATCAACTAAAGGAACACCCCTCAAACTCTCCAGTGGTACACCCTTCAACCCTCTAGCGGTACACCCTTCAAACTGTCCAGCAGTACACTCCTTAGCCCCTCCAGCGGCACACTCTTCACCCTCAGCGGTACACTCCTCAGCCCCTCCAGCAGCACACTCTTCTCTCTCAACAGTACACTCCTTAGCCCCTCCAGCGGCACACTCTTCACCCCCAGCGGTACACTCCTTAGCCCCTCCAGCAGCACACTCTTCACCCTCAGCGGTACACTCCTCAGCCCCTCCAGCGGCACACTCTTCACCCTCAGCGGTACACTCCTTAGCCCCTCCAGCAGCACACTCTCCACCAGCCTCCAGCGGCACACTCCCTTGGCCCTCAGCGGCACACTCCCTTGGCCTTCAACAGCACACTCTCCATAACCTTTCAGCGGTACACTCTCCTCTGCCCTCTCCACACACATGCCGAATGCAATAAGCAATAATAATAATAACGGACTCATAAAAAGGGGGAAATAAGTAATAATAATTACCGATTCAATAAAAAGAATATAATAAATAAATAAGTAGATAATAATAAATAATAATAATAATAAATGAACAATAATAACAAACTCACCAGAAAAATATAAAGAAATAACAAATAGTAATGATAGAAATTTAAATAATAATAATAAATGATGAGCTCCGCTCCACAGCCTCATTCTCCTCAAGACCCGGTATAAAGGGAACATTGACGCCGCCCCTCCAAGTCGAATTCGGACCTTGGGAGCCATCCCAATGCGGTCGTAATCCGACATTGCTTTGGGCCGATAGTCTATCAAACCTGATGCTTTCCCGTTGAGATTCGTTCCTGCTCTTTCATTGAGATTGCCGTAAACTCGGCATACATTTGTACGGGTTTATTTTCCATTTATGTCGCGCCTTCAATACGGATCTTTATCCGCACATAGAGTGGTCCATGAACGACCAACACAATCTGGATGGAACGAGACAGCTCTCGTCATCCCCGAACCCTACGCGTGGGAATATCAATAAGACCTTCGTGAGTCATGCTTAGACCACGGGTTCGCCCTAGTCATGGTCATTGCCTGACCCACATCTTAGGCCTATAGCCAGCCATCTCGGTATGCGTCTTTGTTTTAGAATCTAGTCTCGGGACACTTTCCCGCTGCCCTTTGGCATCGGAAATATTAACAACGCCCAACCAAGCCTCGTTTGGACCGCGGGAGGCGCCCCCGGAATGGTCCCGACTTGATCTTGCACCGGACTGACAAAGTTATTGGTTTTCGACCGCTCTAACCGGGATTTAACCGAATGTCTCCCATCCCTTCGAATAATAAATCCGTCATGCCCCGGCATACATATGCTCCGATTCTCTCCGTGACGATTACGATTTCCTAAAGCCGGACGCTTGTCTGAATATCAAAATGGTCTCTTGAGTGACCGACATATTTCTAATGCTTGCTTCCCTAGACATAGGGCTTCCCGACTGATCTGAGACTGCCATCGGCTTGTTTCTCTCGATATAATTTCTTGGCCTTGAGGCCCTGATTTTCGGCGATTAATCAAGGGTTTTCCCTCGTATGGGAGATGTAAATGACGTCGTGACCTTTATGGCGCGGCGGGTTTTGGTCCCGACACGAACCACACAATCGTCTGACCGAGTCAGATTGAGCGCACCATGGGCTCTTCGGAGCCCGAATAAATTATCACTTCGATGACTGGCACGCCCACGCACTTAATAGACGAATCGACCATTTCCGAATAACCGAACAACATAATAAGTGAACGAAAAGTGCATCCACAAGTTTGGCATGCCCGGTGGGACCTAAACCACCCTTCATCGCTTCGCCGGGATTCAGGGCCTCATGGCCTCCTAATAGACATTGTTTGTCTGCTTTGATGAATTGCAGGTGCTGTCTTCGCCAGCCCTATGGGGAGAAAAGTCAGACTTGGCGCAATTATCTTTGTGGCCTAGAGGATGCTACCCCAAGGCGCATGCAACTTCCAGGAACCATGAAGGCCGCTAAAGAAAAAAGAAGAGAAAGAGGGAAGAAGGGAGGGGAAATCAAACCCCCCTTTCCCTAAGAAGAAAAAGAAGAAAAGAAGAAAAGTAGAAAAGAAAGAAGCAAAAATAGAAGAGAGAGAATTGGCGAGAGAGGGTTGTACGGCCATATCCGTCGACACCCGTGCTGAACAAAGATTACCAGTGTGGGATTAATGCAGTGGAGCGAACCACTCATCCCCTCCTTGAGGGGGTGAGTGCTCTCCCGCGCTCCCACCTTGGTCTATTATGCAAAAAAAAGAAGAGAAGAAAAGAAAAGACAAAAAGAAGAGTTGGCAAGCATCGCCGACCAAAAGGACAAGAAGAAGCCCGGCATCCCGCCCGACTCTAGGAGGGTCCAAGTCCGTGGTGCAGTGCCCCGGTCCGTTCCACCTTCCTGCTGCCTCTATTCGGCATAAGATGGCCCCCCGAGTGGCTGTTAGAAGATCCAACAAACCACAATTATAGCTTGATGAATTGCTGTCCGTTGTGGGGAATGCTTTATAGCAATGAGGCCAAGCACAGCCACCACTCCCGAAGAGAGCATGCATATACCCCGCCATGGGGAATAAGAAGAAGAAATATACCCCGCCATGGGGGCACAAGATGCAAGAAAGATATACCCCGCTCAGGGGCATAAGGAGCAGCAGAATACACCCCGGCCTGGGGGCATAGGAAGCAGAATTACACCCCACCTTGGGGGCATCAGAAGCAACAATACACCCCACCTTGGGGGCACCAAGAAGTAAAACATACTCCCGCTCTCTGGCCATATGAAAAGAATATACCCTGACTTAGGGGAATCTGAAGAAGAAACATACACCCCGTCCGGGGGCATAGAAGCCATAAAGAACACCTTGCCTGGGGGCACAAAAGCAAAGAGGCATGCTCCCCGGCTTAGGGGGATTCGAGGAAACACATACCCCGCCTGGGGGCATTGAAGCCATAAAGAACATACCCTGCCTCAGGGCACAGAAGTAAAGAAGTGGAATCCACCCCGTCCTGGGGGCATAAGAAGCAGAAGGAAACATACTCCACTATGGGGGCACAAGAAGCAACAGCTGCACCCCGGCTCAGGGGCAGATGAAGAGAAGTCCACCCCGACTTAGGGGTATTTGAAGAAAAATACACCCCACCTGATGGCATAGAAGCCATAAAGAACACCCCCCGGGTTCAGGGGCATTTGAAGAAGCTACATCCCACCTTGGGAGCATAAGAAGAAAAGAGTCCGCCCCATCTTAGGGGTATTTGAAGAAGAAACATACCCCACCTGGGGGCATTGAGGTCATAAAGAATATGCCCCGGCTTAGGGGTATTTGAAGAAGAAAGATACCCCGCCTCAGGGGACATTGCAAGCAGCGATACACCCCGCCTGGGGGCACAAGAAGCAAACCACACCCCGCTCCTGGGGGCACATAAAGAGAACGCACCCCGCCATGGGGGGGGCACATGAAGAGAATCCTCCCCGACTCGGGGGCACATAAGGTAAAAGAATACACCCCGACTCAAGGGAATATGAAGAAGAAACATACACCCCGCCACGGAGGCAAGGAAGCCATCGAGAACACACCCCACTTTGGGTGCACAAGAAGCAAACATCCCCCAGCGTGTCGAGGCAGAAGAAGAAAGAATCCCCATCCCCCTTAGGGGCACAAAAAGTAAAGATACACCCCGTGCCCGGGGCGTACGAAGAGAAAGACACCTCCCTTTGGGGGCATAAGAAGCAAAAGATACACCTCGTGTCGGGGGCATATGAAGAGAATACACTCCATCCTGGGGGCATAAAAAGTAAAGATACACCCAGTGCCTGGGGCATATGAATAGAAAGACACCTCCCTTTGGAGGCATAAGAAGCAAAAGATACACCTCGTGCCGGGGGCATATGAAGAGAGTACACTCCATCCCGGGGCCATAAGGAGCAGAAGACCCACTCCACCCTGGGGGCATATGAAGCGAAAAGAATGCACCCCGACCGGGGGCATACGAAGAGAAATATACCCCACTCTGGGGGCAGAAGAAGTAGAAGAATCTACCCCGACCTGGGGTACAACAAGCAACAAAGATACACCCCGCTCTGGGGACACATGAAGAGAAGCACTCCTCCGCCTTTAGGGGTAGACAAAGCAGAATTCACCCCCGCCATGGGGGGGTATAAGAAACAAAAGGCACACCTTGTGCCAGGGGCACATATGAAATAAAGCTACACCCCAACCTGGGGGCACATTAAGAGAAATACACTCCAGCACAGAGGCATTAATGAGAAAAGAAGAGCAGAATAAAGAAAAAGAGAGACGTGAAACAGACGTGGTCTTCGCACCCGCCTCTCTATACAAAAAGAAGAGAAGAAAAGAAAGAAGAGTCATGAGACAGACGTGGTCTTCGCACCCGCCTCTCCACACAAAAAAAGAAGAGAAGAAAAGAAAGAAGAGTTACGAGATAGACGTGGTCTTCGCACCCGCCTCCTCACACAAAGGAAGAAGAGAAGAAAGGAAAGAATGTCTTGAGGCAGACATAGTCTATTACCTGCGGCCTTTGGCCATCCACCCAATAAACCTCTCACATGATCGGCGTCACGACCTTTCGTCCGAACCGAAAATATTTAGCCATCGGGGTTTCAACCAAAAGATGTTCAACCATCGGGGCTACAAACCGACGGATACTCCTCCATCGGGGCGTTACACCGAAAGATACTCAGCCATCATGGCTTCAACAGAAAGATGTTCAGCCATCGGGGCTTCAAACCGACGGATACTCCGCCATCGGGGCGTTACACCGAAAGATATTCAGCAATCGGGGCTTCAACCGAAAGATGTTCAGCCATCGGGGCTTCAAACCGACGGATACTCCACCATCGGGGCGTTACACCGAAAGATATTTAGCCATCGGGGCTTCAACCGAAAGATGTTCAGCCATCGGGGGTTCAAACCGACAGATACTCCGCCATTGGGGCGTTACACCAAAAGATATTCAGCCATCGGGGCTTCAACCGAAAGATGTTCAGCCATCGGGGCTTCAAACAGACAGATACTCCGCCATCGGGGCGTTACACCGAAAGATATTTAGCCATCGGGGTGTTAAACTGACTAAACCATCCGCCGACGGGGCGTTAAACCGACTAAACCTTTTGCCGACGGGGCGTTAAATTGACTAAACCTTCCACCATCGGGGCGTTAAACCGACTAAACCTTCCGCCGACGGGGCGTTAAACCGACTAAACCTTTCGCCGACGGGGCGTTAAACCAACAGAGCATTCCGCCGACGGGGCGTTAAGTCGACCGATGTCAAGCCAACAAGCAACTCCACCTGCAGCCTTTGGCCACCCAACTGAATCAACCATTCGCTCCGGTTCGGGTCCTTCCCCAGCCAGAGAATCAAAGAATCAACCTTTCACTCCCGTTCGGGTCCTTCCCCGACCAGAGAATCAAAGAATCAACCTTTCACTCCGGTTCGGGTCCTTCCCCGGCCAGAGAATCAAAGAATCAACCCTTCACTCCGGTTCGGGTCCTTCCCCGGCTAGAGAATCAAAGAATCAACCTTTCACTCAGGTTCGGGTCCTTCCCCGGCCAGGGAATCAAAGAATCAACCTTTCACTCTGGTTCGAGTCCTTCCCCGACCAGAGAATCAAAAGAATAAATCCTCCCACTTTGGTTCGGATCCTTTCCTAGCCAGAGAATTAAAGAATCAACATTTCACTTTGGCTCGGATCCTTTCCCGACGAGAGAATTAAAGAATCAACCTTTCACTTTGGTTCGGATCCTTTTTCGGCCATAGAATTAAAGAATCAACCTCTCACTTTGGTTCGGATCCTTCTCCGTCCAGAGAATCAAAAAAGAGACCCTTCTCTTCAGCCTCACACGGCTCGCTACCCAACTCCTTTTGGCTCAGCCATTTCGGTCAAGGCCCACTACCAGGATTAATCCATCCGGCCCACTGCACTCCCAATATCTCTTGGCTTTTCAGCCTACTTTTTAATATCCCAACTTTGGCTCTTGTAGCCCGCTTCCCTTTGGCCTTCGTGGCCTGCTTCCCAACCTTTGGCCTTCGCGGCCTGCTTTCAAATTCTGGCTCCCGTAGCCTGCTTCCCTCTGGCTCTCGTAGCCTGTTTCCCTTTGGCTCTCATGGCCTGCTTCCCCAATTCTGGCTTTTATAGCCCGCTTCCCAACTTTGGCTCTCGCAACCCGCTTCCCAACTTGGGCTCTCGCATCCTGCTTCCTTTTGGCCTTTATGGTCTGCTTCCCCATTGTCCCTCGGCTTCTATAGCATGCTTCCCTGATATCCTTTCGGCCCTCCGTGGTCTACTTCCCTAATACTTTTACTACCACTACACTTGTACGTAACGACAATATGTTCTTACGCAAAAAAAGAGGAAGAAAGAAAAGAGACAAAGAAGAATGCTTGATTGCCCTGCTTGCATGCTTGCTTAATATAGAATAATACACCTCCTTGGAATTTTATAGGACCGTGTTTCCTTACTAAATAATGCTGCCCCGATTCCGGACGCATGTACGTCACGGCACGCACTCGAAGGGAACACAATTATGGTAGGTGCACACGTCAAGGGGAAGAGTCATGGCTAAATTGCTAAGCCTAACTCACAAAATAAACCTGAGGCAATGCTCCCCCACTTCGCACTTAATGTGTTCAATGGTCTTCAACTATAGGGATTGCCCGACTTTCTTCTTAGCACTCTACGGATGCTCGAATTTCTGCACTCGCATGAAGGGTAATCGTGAGGAAAAAGCTGCCTACCCCCACTAAAAAAAAAAGAGTCAAAAAATGAGACAAAAAAAGAGAAGAGAGGAACGTGAATCCTAGTAGCCGGGAATCCCCACTGAAACAAATGAGGAGACTCGCGCGAAATGGTGAAGCGAATTTTAAAAAAGATAAAGCCTAGTAGCCGGGAATCCCCATTGAGACACATGAGGAAACTCGCGTCAAACGGTGGAGTCCGCAATAGAATTATGATAATGACGAATCCTAGTAGCCGAGAATCCCCATTGAGACACATGAGGAGACTCGCGCCGAACGGTGAAATCCGCTACCAAAATAAACAGATGGGGGCTGTGCGAAGCTACCGAAATCGAGATCTTGAAACCCATGTGTAGGCGCTAGAGTAATCATCGAGTGTTGCTTAGAAAACATGCACATCCCTATGTTTAGGGCCTTTTGCTCACACGTTTGCTCCTCCGCGCCACAGAAAATTACCTCAGGTGAAATGCGTGAATTTAAGCTATGCATGCAAGACATGTGATATCCTCTTGACGGGTGCACCACCCCTTAGTTGTGCCTCATGGCGCGCGCCGTGTCTGCAAATTATGGGCGATGTCCTTATCCCATCTCCTATAGAGGGAGCTACCTTACGTATATTTATGTTATGCCTGCTGAAAAATGCCTGCATGCTTGAATAAAATAATAAATAATAATAGTAATAAAAAAATTTTCAGTTCCGGCTATCGCAGCCTGCTTTCCCAGCCCTGGCTCGTAGAGCCCAATCTTGGCCCTCACGGCCTGCTTCCCATCCTCACGGCCTGCTAACCTCCTAACTTCGACTCCTGTAGCCCGCTGCCTCGATTCCGGCCCTTGTGGCCCACTTTCCCAGTTCGGGTTTCATGGCCAGTACCCCCGGCGCATTAAAGAACAAAGTACCCTTTCACCCTGGCCCGAGCTTGCCGTTCGGGTGTAGAGTCAACCCTCTTTCCTCACGCTGACACTAGCCCACGTTAACGACTTGACCATCTCTCCGTCCCTTCGGGTGACAAATATCCCATCTGATTTGGAACTTCCGTCCATATCATTGAATTAACAAACTCTTCTCTACGTCCCTTCGGGTGACGAATACCTCTTTTAAATCAACAAACTCTTCTCTCTGTCCCTTCGAACGACGAACATCTCTTTTGAATCGACAAACTCTTCTCTCCGTCCCTTCGGGCGACGAATACCTCTTTTAAATCAACAAACTCTTCTCTCCATCCCTTCGGGTGACGAATAACCCGTTTGATCCCGACCTCCTGTCTAGGTCATTGAATGAATAAATTCTACTCCCAGTCCCGCCGCGCTTCCAATACTTCTCGTCTCTAGTAGCCCGATCTCAACTTCGGCTCTCATAGCTTGCTGTCCGATTTTGGCCCACGTGGTCAGGCTTCTCGATCTCAACCTCAATCTGTGGACCCACTCTCCTAATCAAGATAATGAATCTCTTCAACGGGCTACACCCGCAGGCCCCGCTCTGCTCGTCCTTCGCTCGTGCCACCCGCGGGTGGGGGGCATTTGTGGACACCAAAAAAGAAAGAAAGAAGAGAAGAGAGAAAGAGAAAGAAAAGAAGGAAAAACAGGAAAAAAACAGAAGAAGAAAGAGGAAGATAAAATAAAAAAATAAATAAAAGAAGAGAAAAAGAAAAGAAAATAAATAATAACTATAATAATAAATAATACATATATATATATATATATTGATAAAATAAAAAGATTGGCCCACTCATTTTCTTTCTTTCTCTCCCACTCTTTCTCTCTCTCAATCTCTCCCTCTCCCCGGCACACCACTGTGCCGGACAGCATACCGTGCCGGATAATCATCCCCTCCTATCTCACCCGGAGCACTCAGCAGGCTCCTCCATGACACACTCCTCCTCCACCGGCACACCACTATGCCGGAGGATATACACTGCACCGGATGACCCCTCCACGGCACACCTACTGTGCCGGAGAACACACTCCACTCCTCCCCTCCACCCGGCACACCCCTGTGCCAGATGACTCGCACCTACTGTGCCAGAGAACCCACTCCTCTCCAACCCCTTCCAATCTCGCTACCGGCCATTCTTTCCACGCAACCCACTACAGCAGATCTGCCGCCCGTATCTCCTCACCCTGCTTGCTTCTCCTCCCGTGGGCGGGCGACACGTCCCTTTCCAGCCCCTCTCCGGCAAGCGTCCTTCATCATTTTCTCTTGGCCCTGGCATCTCCTCCACGCCTCGTGCGTCTGCCGCTGTTGTATTGACCGACGTTGACTGTGACGGGACAGCCACCGCCAACGATGCTCTATTTTCGGTTGCGCATGCTCGCGAACCTCCCTCCCCACCGCTGACATCACCTGTGCGCTGTCTGACCTCAGTTTGAAACATCGGCCGGGAACGATTCCTCCTCCGTGCTCCCCCTCATCCTCTGCTCACGATTCAGTTTTTTCCAAGAACCGGTCCTCGAAGATTAGTTAGCTTATGTCCTGGGTTACTAGGACATCATTTTGAGGATGTCGTTGATCATTTAGCTGAGATTTTAGTGGTTTTACCAACTAATATCAAAATGGCGATGGTAGCTACTGCTAAGAGAAGGAAATTATTGGATGGTGATGTCTTAAATGCAGTGATTAATGGTTCATGGGATATTCTAGACATATATGGTTCCTATGTTACCGATATTGGTCTCATGAAAGCTGCACAAACTTGCCCCAGTTTACATGCTGTTGATATAAGCAAATGCAACAAAATTACCGTTCTGGGTGATTCTAAGCTTTTCTCTCAATGCCACTCACTGGAGATTTTAAGATGTGGAGGGTGCAGTGGGAGCGAATTCACTGCACGTAGATGCTTGAGTATCTTGGTGCCTAAATTGAATGCCACGGAGAAAGAATCTTGGGTGGACTTGGATAACACCAATATAGTAGATGGTGCACAGTCATTACGTTGGCTTGTATGGCCAAATATACATGCTGAATCAAAAGAGAGGCTTGCTGCTGAATGTCCGCGAATTATAGTCAACCCAATGCCGTCACCTCTTTCTTTACGTGGTGCTGAAGTTCCTCTTGGGGCCTTGCCGGACGTGACATTGGATGGACCTTGTATTGATCACGTCGATCCAAAAGCGTGGGCAGTCTCTGATGCTCCTCAGATTAACATAATCCCTACTGTATTTGATGGTAAGCCTGAGCTGTCCAGAGCAGAAAAGTTCAAGCTAGCGTTTGTTGAGAGAGACTTGCGAGCGTCAGACAACATTAGAGGTGAAGCAGAGGAAGGCTTGAAGCATAATCTGAACAATCAGGAACTTATGGATGGAATTCACAGGTGCATTGAACAGATCAACAAGACTAATAGAGGAGAGATAAGTCCAGATGGATTGAAAGAAAGACAGGAAGGCAATGTAGGACCCAGAAATCCAGAATATTTTGATTGATCCTATCATGCGGAAGGAACTATTAGACTTCCAAGAAAACCGGTGCACCCCACACCTTACCCAGCGGCACACCCTAAAAGCCCCAGCGGCACACCCCTGCTAGTGCCCAGCGGCACACTCTCAGGTGTCCTCCAGCGGCACACTCTCTCGTGCCTCCAGCGGCACACTTGTTTGGCCCCCCAGCGGCACAGCGTCCCATCTCATTATGATGCTCTGTTTTCACTCAAGCACGGAACATTTAATGCTCACGCCGCTGGCTTGTGCTCCGGCCGACAGCATAGCGACAGCAGGCCGTCGACGTCAACCTCGTCCAACTAGGTGAAGGCACGCCAGCTCCCTCCTGCTGTCCCTACGTACAGGCCACTTGATGGCTTCGGATGGGAGAAGAAAAAAGAGGAGAAGAAGAAGGCTTGGCCTTCGAAGCGGCCAACCCCCATTCAATATAAAAGGAGGCTCGCTCGTTGGCCGGCGGGAAGGACACAGAAGCCATAGAAGAAAAGAAGAACAGACGAGAGAGAAAGAGACGGAGAGACACGCAGAGGCAGAGGCAACGAAGAAAAGAGAAGAAGAGAAGAAGAAGAAGAGAGGAAGAGAAGAAGGAAGGGGAGAGGCTCCTGCTCCCCCTTGCTGCTCCACCATCGCCGTCCACGTAAAGAGAAGAGAGAAGAGAGAAGGAGAAGAGTGAGTGAAGAGAGAGAGTGAGGTCTAGGAGGGGTGGAGTTCATACTCCGTTCCCCTCCCCCGCTGTATTTCTTCCTTTCTTCTTTCTTTTCTTCTTTTTCTTGATTTTCCTTTCTTTCTTTCTTCCTCCCCCGTCTGGGTTGGAATGTATGCTTTGAAGTACACGGCCGGTTATGGCCTTTGCTTTCCATGAATGAAAATCCCTCTTTTTGATCGTCTTACTACCGTGCTTGATTTATACCCGGATACGTGCGTTTGAACCCTCCTCCCCCTCTATCTTGGCCTTCTTCATGAGACCCCTGGCCTTCACCATTTGTTTTCACCTTCCTCGCCTACCGTTCACGCCCTTCAGCAGCACACACCCTTTTTGGTGCCCCAGCGGCACACTCCTTAAGTGCCCCAGCGGCACAACACCTTCTTCGTGCCCTTCAGCGGCACACCCAGTTGTGCCTCCAGCAGCACACTCTGACAACGGCAAACCCTAATTGTGCCTTCAGTGGCATACCCGGGCTCCTCCCAATCCGGCATGCCTTCGAGGCTTCCTGGCCGGCGCGCTAGCCACCAGCCCCTCCTTCTTGCCCGGTGTACCCCCGGCCAGCGTTGGAGAGGTTTCCCGTCCGTCGTTCCCCCGAGTTTCCCGAGGTTTCGTTAAGGTGTTGCCGTTCTCGGGCACCCACCTCCAGTTGTCGGGTTCCGTCACTCCATGTG